>CM060400.1:110315389-110963389 GCA_030545235.1 Helianthus tuberosus | reverse complement strand
GAACGTGAATAGTTTGCCCATATTATACAAGTATCCAAACTTTTCGGTTCTGAATCACATTCTATCCCGGTCTCCGCTTAATCTAGCGTTTAGAACCGTTAAGTATCTTTCAAACTAACCGGTCTAAGTCTTTGACTTAAATAAAGACCCGTTAGTATCCTAATAGGTTAATAAACCTTCTATACAGATTGAGTAGCTTTGGTAGAAGGTACTTTCATAAGGCTTTAGGAATATATGGCTGAGTTACTTCTTCCATCTAGCTCAGGTAAATACTTTTAACTTATTTTCCGTTATACGGGCTTGGGATAC
Source organism: Helianthus tuberosus (assembly GCA_030545235.1). Lineage (NCBI taxonomy): Eukaryota > Viridiplantae > Streptophyta > Magnoliopsida > Asterales > Asteraceae > Helianthus > Helianthus tuberosus. The sequence goes on along the minus strand of CM060400.1, from coordinate 110,963,080 downwards.
GGTATTATAATAATACCGCTTGGTCGGGTATGAAATCATTTAATCGGATTGTGATTAATAAATTTACATAACCCGTTTTAATCTGTTTTGTTTGATAACATAAACAATGGGGGTTAATACGACCGTGTCCCGGATATCCTTGGCTCGTTTCATTTGAAAATGACCACGACCTATGCACGGGGTGTAGGCATACACATGACAGATGCAAATGCTAAATAACCCACATGTTGGGGATAACTCCTTTGTGGATTTTATAGTGGTGAGTCGGTTAATCATGACCGGCTTCCAAACCGGCCCCATATGTCTGACAAACATGTAAAACAGTATTCAAGATTATCTTAAATAATTGTCCCGGGTACAAATGATTTGTGTCTTGTGCACTTAAATCAATTTTTATAAACTCTTTTAAAATGAGCTGGTTAATTGTATTTACCAGTGTAAACTGACGTATTTTCCAAGGACTAATTGACAGGTATCTCACGTAAATAGGCTGGAGCTACTAGGTGTCAAATAAGAGGATCTTGCAAATCCCTAGATACCTGGAGTCTGTTATTTCAATTTTCTTGTATTTTATTTTATGATCCGCCTGTGGATCTCTATTACAACCAAGTCTGTATATTCTTTTATTTTGACACTCGGACACTATGGTTTGTAATAGTATTTATTCACCAAGACTTCTACTGTGCTATTATATTGTGTGTATTGACAATGATGATACCAACTACGTCATGATACTCCCCGTCGGGCTCACCAGTAATACGTGAAAATATCAGGGTGTGACACTCTTAGTACTAGTTATTACTATAGACATATGCAAATCTTTTAATTGTGAAACATGGATAACATTATATATGCATTATTACTTTACACATGACATCATTAAGTCTTTTGATGATGTCATGTGTAAAGTAAATGATTTAGAATTAGAATTTAGAGAATCATTATAATAGTAAACATAACGTGTTTAGTGCAAGATTATCACTTTTAGTTTTATTAAGAACATTATAATAGTAAACATAATGTGTGTTATATGTCGGTATGTTATAATATTGGAAATTGCATCTCTAAAATTTGTGGTATGTGTCTTGTAGGTACTATAACCCAGGGGCGGATACAGATGTGTTTTGTGGGTTTTTAAAAACCTACTCGGTTTGGAGAAAATTGGAAAAACTAGTAAGAACCTTGTATAATTTGAAAAAAAATAAATGTGAGAATCTACCAAATGAATCACCGAAATTTTTTTTTTTTTTGGATCATCCTATAGACTAATTAAAGCTGCTGACATCTACCCTAAATAAGAAAAAAATCGGCTACGAATTAGCCAAGAACTAGAAAAGCGAGGCTCTAATTTCTTTGGGTCTAAAGTCTTATCATAAAGACTTAGGCTGTCATAAAAGTGAACATTGCTATCACTTTGCCTGAGAAGAGGCAAACATAATGCTAAGATCACCCGTAGTGAAAAGGTAAAGTTGTGTGATTTTGCCACTTCACGCCCAATAATGCCGAGCACAGTGCCATCTTGGGCCTTTTCTTCGAAATTTGGTCATGGTGTGATTGGGAAAATGTCGGGTGATTTGGGGATTTCAAAAAACGGCCATTGGTTAACGGTAATAAAAAAAATATTTTTCATTTTATTATTTACCTTTACCACCTATTTAAACCCCATTCAACCCATTTTCTATACACATTTCAACAACCTCCCACTCTTATTTTTTATAAAAACATACTACTCATCCATTCCGCCTCCCTTTTGGTGTTCTGTCTCGACCAACCAACCCAGATTCGTATCGCCCGAGCACCACCCAACCACTACCAACCTTCAATTACCAAGAATGCGATTCGAATACGATAGGGTACACACAACTATTAGACATGCCCCAACAATACTTTCAAGGGCCACTCGTTTTGCATCAAATATGAACATCAACATGCGGGGTGCGTATGGTTCCCAAGACGAAGTCGAGCCCGAGATCAATACGATGGCGGAGACACAAGCCGAGCGCGAACCCGAGGCCTCTCAATGTCGAAGACAATCGCATAAAAAGAGAGACTACCACTCCTCGTACGAAAAAGACCTACCAACCTTGGACAGAAGACTAGGAGTACAAGCTTGCACGGGCTTGGCTCGACATCTCGGAGGATCCTATTAATGTAGATGACGAGGAGGAGGAAATGGATCTGGAAACGGTCCAAAATCTCCTCTTCGGTTGATCCGGAAACGCCCACTTCCGATGCTCGAAATGTCGATTTAGAAAAATTTATTAATGTGGATGACGAGGAGGAGGAAATGGATTTGCCCCGCCCTCTCGGGAAAAGGGGGAAGGGCAGAGTCATCTTCGGCGGGTGCCGAAATGAAAAGAGATTTCGAGAAGATGAACCGACGACTTTAAGATATACGAGAAATTGGCCATAGGTGTTTGGAAACATTGCAAGAAAAAAACACCGAAAATAAAATGTTTGTCGCGATCCAAAAAGTGAGGCAATGGAAAGAGACATCGAGTATTTGTCTAAGCAGATCGAGCACTTCCAAGGAGAAGCCTTGCTCCTAGCACAAAAGCGTAGGCAACAAATATGGACTTTAGAGCTTTGTTTTTTCAAACAATCATATGTTTTTGTATTTTTAGTTCTTTTGACATCTTTTTTTCTTTATTTTTTAGTATTTTAATTAACGTTAATATAATTTCTTTATTTAATGAAATATTATTTGTTTTAATTTAAAATAAATAATTGGATAATGATTGAATAAGGGGTTATGGGGAATTATACCACTATACCATTTTTTTACTTCAAGCCCTATAACTCTTCTTGCTGACTATGACGTCACATGTCGTATAACGCCCAAGAGAAAGGCTTGATCTTCAAGCCCCACTATACTCATGGTCTAAGAAAGAATGAGTTACAAAGGCCTTAGCAATATAACGCAGGGATATTGGATTTTAATAATCCTAAGTTTCACCTGTTGGCCGATAATAATCCCAACTTTAAAAATTCCCTCCAATAATCTCAACTTGTAAAAGTTTGGCCGTCATTGATCCTTTCTAACATAGGTACACTTAAATCAATTAAGGAGTCTCTAGGCGTAATTAAATCTATTGAGGAGACCAAATTCTTATATGTTTGAAAAGGATCAATAGCGGCCAAACTTTTACAAGTTGGGATTAATAGAGGGAATTTTTAAAGTTGAGATTATTATCGACCAACAGGTGAAAGTTAGGATTATTAAAATCCAATAACCCTATAACGAAATGTAAGTGTGAGCCTAAAATTTAATTGTGTGAAAATAGAAACACTATAGCGATAAGAAACTAACATTTAGAGAGCATATGTGAACGTTTTTGGAGTCCACATATGAGAAACACATTTTAAACATGTTGTATACAAATAAAGACTTAAGAATAAGAGAATAATAGTAAATGAAATGGATTAAAATGTTGATTCGTGAATGTTCATAATGGAAAACATGTTCTTTTTCTATTCCTTATTATTTGTTAAATTTATACTTGTGATCTAATTAGACAAAACCTTATGGACGAAAACTTCACTTTACTCTAAAAACTAACACCCCTATCATCACTTTCCTATTTTGTTCTGCAATGTTCGATACTCGCTCGACGTTCATTCGAAAAATGCTCGGATCGATAGACGCTCGTTCAACTTTGTCTCAGTTGAAAAATGCTCGGTTCAGTTCGAATCGGTTTGTAAACAAACCGAGTACGAGCGAAGATCTGATCGATTCGGCTCGTGAACACAACAGCCTGATATATGAACTCCCAAGTCCAAAAAAACCAAATAACATGATCAACAAAATATTTAACATGAAATTTCCAATATATAATGAATTAGTGATGCAATGCAAGCAATGGTGCCAAATACATATAAGAGTAGTTGTACTTGTCACCTATGTAGTTAATGGGGGTAAAATATCGAATATCGATCAAAGACCGATATTTGAGATGTTGGTTATCGCGGTAGGATATCGGTAATTTTAATATCATGCTAAATTTATATATATAGCAATTTAACACTAACAATTCAGAATATTCTCCTACCATTAACAAATTAACCTTTTGCAACTTGCAAAACACTAACAATTGTAGCAAATAAGAACTGACTAAGATTTAAAACACTAACATTTAACAGTAACAACTAAGACTTAAAACACCAATAGCAGCAATAAGAAGAAAGATGAATGATAGAAATAAGAAGAAAAGTACTGATATCATATATTGGTAGAATATCAGTTCAATATTGGTCAATATCGCTGATATTATCGGTACCGATATTCTAACCTATATTTTGCACTGTTATCTTGGTAGGGGACCGATAACCGATATATCACTGATATATCAGGATATTAACTACATAGCTTGTCACACATTTAATTTAATTTTAAATCAAATATCAATGACCACCTGATAAAAGACGACATGAAACCCAATCAAAGCCGATATAACATGTTTTTAACACCAATGTTAGCTCCACCATGTCCCATACAAACTTAAACCACATAAAACATCAACTCGGATAACCCAACAAGTACCATTAAACATGAGTGCTCCTTAAATCGGCTTGATCTTGAAGTGGAGTGATATCAGCGAGAACACGAAACACTTCAAGTCCTGCAAATTTCAGCTTTCGTTAGCAAAAAAATACGACAGCATACACAATTACACATCCACATTATACAGAAAAATTGAGCTAATCCTGGATTAGGATCCACTTTGCTGATAAAGTCTTTAAAAATGGTCCAACTTTCAAAATGACCTAAAGGCAGAGGGTATATGACATGCATTACATGGGTTGTTGGTCCCATAACCAAAACAATAATGAGAAAATAGAATACAATAACTCAGACAATCACCATATACACACAAATACAGATTTAATGAATATGGTACATAAATCAAGGGATGGAAATTTGAATCTATATGTATCGACTTTTGTTTCTTGTTTGATACATAAATCAATGAATGGAAAGTGTATATATGGTAAACTAACTTTTAGCCTCTGGTAAAGAAGCATGATGGCTAGACTGCAAGCAGCTTAACCACTTATTATGAGGGCTAAATGCCTACTATATGTGTATGACCCAAAAACATACCATACACAGGGTTTTAAAAAGCGCACCTGAGGCGCGCCTTGGCGCCTTAGGTAGCCCGAGGCGCGCTTTTTACAAAAAGCCCTAAAAAAGGGCAAATTTTGGGGGTTTTCTGGCCTGAGGCGCGTGCTTCATGTACATAAGGTGTTTTTATGCTGTTTTTAAGCATCAAACTGTTTTACAATAGGGTTTTTGGCTTGTACTTGTAGGTAAAATCATATATAAACCTTATTTATAGCTGTATTTTGGATAAGTGATGCTAAAAACCTATGATATATATATATATATATATATATATATATATATATATATATATAGGGAGCTGCTAGAATAAGAACCACCTCCAGTTATGAGAACCATGAGAACCACTCTCCACCAATCATAATCAGCCAACAAAAAGGGTAGTTTGGTCATTTACCCTAAATGTCTAATCTCACCCCTCTCTCTTCATTTAATTCACATCCTCTCTCCTCTCTCCTCTCTCCTTTATTTAAAGTTGCAGACTTTTATACTTTATCTTCCTGTACATTCAAAACCTCAAAACTTTACACCAAATAACAAATGGAAAAGTTAGATCTAGAACAACCCTTCTAGAAACTGTTGGATTTGCCTTTGTTTTTAATGTTCATTAGTTATCAAGAGCACACAGTGAATGTGTATTTATTGTCTGAGCATCACTGAAGAGAGAAAGAGGCCAGATAGTCCCGATCAATTAGAGAGATAAAGTGGGTTTCTCAGGTTGCCGCCCCCACCGTCAACTCAGGCTGCCGCCCCCTCCGTCACCGCCACTGGCTCTGAACGCGGCCCTGCCATCGGCCATCTTCACCGGTTTTGTGGTGCATAAAGTGGGTTTATCTCTCTAGAAATGGTGGGTTTTGTGGTCTCTCTCTCTAGGTTTTTGAGAAGTGGGTTTTTGCAAGAGAGGTGGTTGTTTGATCTTTGAATCTGGTCAGCGGTGGCGTTGCAGCGGCGGCGGTGGCGTTGCAGCGGCGGCGGTGGCGTTGCAACTCCGGCTAGGAAAGAGGACGGCGGCGGTGGGATGCCGACAAGGTAGCGATGGTTTTCTTGATGTTTTTTTGTTCAGATCTTGTGTCTCTGTTTTTGTCCCGATCTTGGATGTTGGTGGTAGTAAACAAAGGGTTTTCCCATTATTTTTTTGCAACTATGTTTGGCATCTACATAAATTTTTATGTGAGTAAGGTCAAAATGGATTTTTAAAAACATATACGGTCAACAAGATTAGTATATTTAGCTTTGAGTTATTATTAAAAGCTTGAATTACTTATCAGAATCTGGAAATATTGAGTTGCAACTGTTTTGAATATTTTTTTTGAATGATGCAGGGTTGTTTGAATGATGTATTTTGCATTCTTTGATTCTGTGGGTTTTGATCTGTTTGGATTGGGGCGGCGATGATGCAAAAAAAAAAAGCGTAGATTTTTTTGACGATGGCGCGGCAAGGACGGCGGAGGGTAGGGTTTTTTGATCCTGCAACCCCACTTTTGCAGCCTCTTGATTATCGGATAATCTGAGTCAAACCCCGTATTTTTTTTCGAGATACCCTTTGGTTTTTATGTTGGGTTTTTATATTTTTTTGAGGCGTCGATGATGATAACAATATATCCGAGACACCTCCCGAGTAAAACGTAAAACGTAAAACGTAAAAACGTAAAAACGTGTTACGTAAAACGTAAAAACGTGTTACGTAAAACGTAAAAAGTGTTACGTAAAAAGTGTTACGGAAAACGTTTTACGTAAAACGTAAAAAGTTTTAGGTAAAACGTAAACGTAAAAATGTTAACGTAAAAAACCGGCGCGTAAAACGTAAAAAAAACATTAACGTAAAAAACCGGCGCGTAAAACGTAAAAAAACGTTAACGTAAAAAACCGGCGCGTAAAACGTAAAAAGTGTTACGTGAAAAAATCGGCGCGTAAAACGTAAAAAGTTTTACGTAAAACGCTCAAAAAACGGTGCGTAAGTTGTAAAACGTAAAAAACAACGCTTAAAAAAATGGCGCGTAAGTTGAAAAAACGTAAAAAATGTTAACGTAAAAACCGGCACGTAAAACGTAAAAAAACGTTACCGTAAAAAACCGAAGCGTAAAACGTAAAAAACGTTAACGTAAGAAACCGGCGCGTAAAACGTAAAAAAACGTTAACGAAAAAACGGCGCGTTGGAAAAATGATGCGTGAAAAAGTCGGTCGTAAAACGGGTCGTAAAAAACGGGCCGTAAAACGGGTCGTAAAAAACGGTTCGTAAAACGGCATGAAAAAACGGCGCGTAAAAAACGGGACATAAAAACGGGACGTAAAAAATGGGGCGCAAAAAACGGGACGGCTTTGTAAAAAATGTGACTTAAAAAACGGCGCGGCAAAAAACGGGACGGCTTGTAAAAAAACGGGACGGCTAAAACGGGACGGCAAAAAACGGGACGGCTAAAACGGGACGTAAAAAGTAAAAAGTTTTAACGTAAAACGTAAAAATTTTAACATAAAAAGTAAAAATTTTAACGTAAAACTTAAAATGTAAAAAGTCTAAAAAGGTTAACGTAAAACGTAAAAAGTGTAAAAACGGCGCGTAAAACCGGGAATAAAAAACCGCACTTAAAAACCCAGTCACAAAAAAACGGCGTGAAAAAACGCGGCGTAGAAAAACGGCGCGTAAAACGGGCCGTATAAACGGCGCGTAAAACGGGCCGTATAAACGGCGCGTAAAAACGGGACATAAAAAACGGGACGTAGAAAATGGGGCGCAAAAAACGGGACGGCTTGTAAAAAATGTGACGTAAAAAACGGCGCGGCAAAAAACGGTACGGCTTGTACAAAAACGGGACGACTAAAACGGGACGGCAAAAAACGCGACGGCAAAAAACGGGACGGCTAAAACGGGACGGCAAAAAACGGGACGGCTTGTAAAAAATGTGACGTAAAAAACGGCGCGGCAAAAAACGGGACGGCTTGTACAAAAAACGGGACGGCTAAAACGGGACGGCAAAAAACGCGACGGCAAAAAACGGGACGGCTAAAACGGGACGTCAAAAAAACGTAAAACGTAAAAAGTTTAACGTAAAACTTAAATTGTAAAAAGTATAAAAAATGTTTAAAAAAATCTGAATTTTAAAATGTTTTTAATAAAAAAGTTATGTTTAAAAAAAAAGTAATAATATAATAAAACAAAAAACTAATAAAAAACAATAAAGATAAAAAGACAAAATAGAGTTATTTTACTAAATTACCCTTTTGGATTATAATATTAAAGACATAATAAGACAAAAACCATTTAATATTAATTTTTATTACTTTTAATCTCATCCATCCATCCTAAAGATCTAAAGGCTAGAAAGTGGTTCTCATGGTTCTCATAACTGGAGGTGGTTCTCATTTTAGCGGTCCCCTATATATGTATATATATATATAATATATATATATGTGTATGACCCAAAAACATACCATACACAGGGTTTTAAAAAGCGCACCTGAGGCGCGCCTTGGCGCCTTAGGTAGCCCGAGGCGCGCTTTTTACATACATATATATATATATATAGGGTTGAGTTCATTTCAGAACTTAAAATATTGTGAGAACTTACAGAACTATTTTACACCTTTAGATCATTTGATGAATGGCTTAGGTTAATAATGGCATTCATGTAATTAATAAAACTTTAAAAGAAATTTTAATAAATATTAAGGGTATTTTGGTAAGATCCAAAAAATCCTCTCTCACTAACCATTCCTACAAATTCTCCTCTTTTCACTCTCTAAAAATCATGATGTGTTTTCGAATTATGTTTACTTCAACACCAGCGTTTTTTTTCTTTTGATTTGATGATGCTTGAGAGACAAGGATAAAGGAATTTCCATGCAAACAATTATTATTTGGAGATTTCTTTTTGTTTGGTTTCTGGTGAGTTAACAAAACCCACTTGTGGCACCACTTAAAAGGATACCTCACATGAAGCTTTTTCATATATATTAATTCTCATATTACTGTTTTGTTCCTATCGATTACTATTTTATTCTCATCAAGTCAGTTTATTTTGATCTGGATAAAATAAACAAAGTAAATCTAAATATTATTCGAGGGTTATGTAAATTTGATTTTCTTTGTAAATTTTGTTTCCAATATTTTGTTTTATCATACCATGGATCAAGATTAAAGGTGTAACTGTATATGAAGATATGATTACATATATGTAAATAGATAACCAATTTGAAGAATCACATATATGTAAAAAGAGAATCATTTAGGTAATGCTAAAATTTATTTTTGAAAACATGTAATATTACAAAAATAAGTTGCAATCATTAGGGTGTAATATATTTTAACAAAACACAAAATCTACAAAACAAAATTTAAAAACGTATATTATAATTAGCATATGTGTTTCTTATGTCTACATATGTGTAATAAAAAAAGATTACATATGTGTAAATAACAAATGTGTAACTACAGAATTGTACATGTGATTACTGTATTGTGTATATGTGAACATCAATTACTTATGAGTTGGTAAAATCTTTATATATGTATTTGTAATAAATACTTGTTTTTGATTTACGTAGATCTAAAAAAACCGAGAAAAAATAGGAATTGAGTCAAACACAACTATTGAAATTGAGAGAAACAAGGATATATAAAAATGTTAATTTACTTTTATACCCTTTATTAATAAAAAAGAAAAAAATTAAACAAATTAAAATGAGTGGCTGTAAAGAGTTCTGCAAGTTCTGTAATTTTTTTTGGTTCTGAAATGATCTTGATCCTATATATATATATATATATATGTATGTAATCCCTTTGCACCTTGGGTACGAAAAGCCCACCGCTTTTGCGCTTCGCACCTCGGTTTTTGACCTCGTCGCTTTTGCGCGCCTCTCACTTTTTAAAACCAAGACCATACATGTTCGTATTCTTACATTACATCACCACTGACCGCAGAACGACAATTGATAATGACTAAAGAGAATAATAATCTAGATGTAGTGAACATAATTACTTTGAGTGACATCGACGACAAAAATTTGTAAGGCTGTAACAAACCTGAACAAGGTAATAGAAGATTCGGAGGCCTTCAGGGTCTTTACTGGTCTGCACATCCATGAGCGACCCAATTTTTGAAGTAGTAAAAGAAATGTGTTCGTTGCCCATCACAATCTCAAGTTCTTGCCTTCCCACACGGTCTGGTTCTGGCCAGTTGTTGTCATCTTCTTTCATAATCTATGATACAGACATAGCATAAATATTATTACTTGTTATGATATAGTATAGACAGGTGAGTAACTTATAAATGTATTAGAGCAGAATTAGATGGGCCGGCATACAAGAAACCCTAACCCAACATTGGACAATAGATCTTCTATAACCAGTACTGCCTGTTTTACCCACAAGGAGCTCATAATATTTTTTTTTTTGGTTACGTAGGTACAGCCTTCCAAAAAATTCACTCATCTTTGGATTGCTCCCACCAGGCGCATTTACCTGCAAAGTCCTCAACTCGTCTATGACTAATAACTAAGATACTCAAAAGCGCCAAAAGTGTGTGCCTATGTGACTTAAGGCGCACCAAAAACGCCTTGCGCAGTCAAAGGCACTCCAGTGAGATTCTGGCCACCTTCTGCAGCATCCAGCCAAATTTCGGTCCTAACGACTAAAACTTGTCCGGGAGATCCAAATATGGCCTATAACTAGCCCTAAACCAGCTAAAACATAACTAAAACCCCTACAACTGGTACGTTTATGTTCAGCATCTTGCTTATCTTGAGCCCTAACTTTTTAAGCGCTTTGCACCTAGGCCGAAGGCTCAACCTTTGCGCCTTCCGCCTTCTACTACCTACACAACAAGCACGTCTAAAACGCATTGACAACATTCAGCTTATTCAAATCTGAAACACCGAACTGCAAAACTATTCAAACCCTAACAATTGCAAACCAAACAATAAAACCTAATCAAAGGTATTGGAGAACCAGTTCATCTCAACTACACAAATTCCTCATCCAAACACACCAATTTCTATAAACCTAACACAATTAACCTCAAAAACCAACAAAACCCTAATAATTAAAATTAAAAACAAAAGTAAAAAGAAATAACCTCAGAATCGGAGACAATGCGGCGACACTCCTTGAGTACAGAAGGAGTGAGAAACACCTCTTTACGGATCATCGTATCGTTCTTGTAGTTTGAGTTATTAGCATAACGGAGTTTGCCGTCTGGTCGGAATTCAAACTCCAAAAACTCGTGACCGAACTTACCCTTGTGGCCTACGTAGTACCTCAGGTAAAACTCACCGGCGGCCGCCGCCGCGCCGTTCTCTTCTTCCGCCATCTCTCTCTCTATCTCTTCCTACCGACTGAAAACGTGAGTGAAATAGTGGGTTGTGAAAAGTGGATGCTCCGGTTTAGTTGCGGATTTAACCGGGTTGATGTACTTGCAGGCCCAAGGCCCATGGTTCTTAATACCGGCCCATAGCTTTTGAGCCATTTATACCAGAGGTGAAAAAAGAACCCGGCCCGATTTGGAACCAGGTTTGGACCCGAATCATACAGTTTGAAATCAGGTTGTGAGTTGTAAGAGCATTCACATCCAAGATCTAACCACTGATCTTTTATCTTAACCCCTAATCTTTTATCCTATTTTACATTAAAAATTTCTGTTTTTTCTCTCTTTTTCAATTTATCGAGTAAATTACTATTTTGGCCAATGTGGTTTAACCAGTTTAACTATTTCAAAACCCAAAAAAGAATCTTTTGATATATCAGAACCTAGATTGCATATTATAACGGTTTTGTCACCTAACACTAACCATGTTACTTTTTTCTAGTTAAGGCTAAGGATATTATGATCCTTTTATAGCTTAGGGGTTGTTTATGTAAGTTATAAAGTTCTTTTAATATTTTTATATGTGTAATTATTTAATTTTCTATTTCTTTATTTCACGATTATTATTTAATAAAATACGTTTTAAGTATAAAAATAAATACATATTTCTTTAAAAAAATTATAAATATCATTTTTTTAAATTGTTTTTAACCTTTTTAAAACCGTTCCTTTTTAAACTATTTGTTTTTTAAATCGTTCTTTTTCAAGTATTAATTTTTTTTTTAAATTGAGTAGTTCATTTTTTACCATTCTTTTTAAAGCCATATGTTTTTTAAACAATTCATTTTTAAAACCGTTTGTTTTTAAAGCGTTTCTTTTAGAACCGTTTTTGTAAAGTGTTACTTTTATTGTTAAATCGTTATTTGAATCGTTTATCCTTTTTTTAAAATCCTCCTTTTTATTGTTTGTTTGTTTGAATTTTGTTATTTTTTAAACCTTTTGTTTACTAAAATCATTCGCTTTTTTAAAATCTTATATTTTTATCATAATTTTTAATACCATTTGTTTTTTTAGAGTTAATTATATAGTTAGTCTCTGTGGTTTGCACAAAGTAACATACTTAGGTACTAATAGTTTAAAATCGCATTCTAGGGTATTAACTTTTCATTTTGTAACGTTTGGAGGTATTAACGTTATTTGTAGGTTTAAAATCACATTCTATTAGTATCTAAGTATGTTATTTTGTGCAAACCAAATGGACTAACTATGTTAATACCCTAGAAGTTAATACCCCCAAACGTTACAAAATGAAAAGTTAATACCCTAGAAGGTGATTTTAAACTATTAGTGACTAAGTATGTTATTTTGTGCAAACCACGGGGACTAACTATGTAATTAACTCGTTTTTTATAAATGTTGTTTTTTTTAATCTTCGAAAAAAACATTCATTACCCATTACCCATTACCCATTACCCAATATATTAAAATTTGGAATGAATGAACAGTAACATCAGTGATGAGTAAATGATATCGGGTACCGGTATTGATATCAAATTTACCAAACCGGGTGTATTTTCGGTACCGGTTCAGCATCGGTATTCACAGGTTTTTACCCTTAAATACTGGTGCCGTACCAGTACCGACCGGTACTGAACCGTACCGTAACCGGCATATTCGGTACCTGTACCCCCTTTTGGGGATTTCGGTAACGGTATTTTCGATACCGGTTGGTACCGAGCTCATCAAATCCTGTAGCAATGTAGCAATGCAAGTAATTGCACCGTTTAGATTACTTTTCATACACACACTAAGTAAAATGTATTTCGTTTGAATGATGTTTTATATACATAACAACTTATTTTGCTTCCTTTTTTTTTTTCTTTTTCTGTAGTGAATGAATTGTAGCATTTAAAATTAACTTGGATATTTATTTAAAATTGTTCATTTTATACCTTTCTTTTTTTAACAATAGTTTTTTAAACTTTGTATTCTGTAATTTATTTATTGTCGATAGCAAAAATAAACTTCAAAAAATGAACATTTTTAAATCAAAGGAATTTAAAAGTGAACAATTTTAAATAAACGAATAGTTTTTTTGAAGATCTGAAAAACGGCGTTTATAAAAATAAAGAAAAAAGTACTAAAAATATGTTAAAAATATAAGGTTTTAATAAGCGAATGGTTTCAATAAATAAAATGTTTAAAAATGAACGAATTTCAAACAAACGAACGGTAAAAAAATGGAAGATTTTAAAAAAGATAATCGATTCGAATAACGCTTAAAAATAAAAGAAACATTTACAAAGAACGATTCTAAAAGGAACGCTTTAAAATAAGGGTTTTTTTTTGCATATTTCCCCTTAAAAATCTATTAAATTGCATATTTACCCAAGCCTAAAATAAAATTGCATATTTCCCCTCTATTAACTAATAAAATTGCAAATTTACCCATTTTGATTTAATTTATTAAAAATAAATTATATAATGACTATTTTGCCCTTAATTTTAATAAACTTCAGAAAATTGCGTATTTACCCATTTTTTAGTAGCTTTTGTCTTTTTTCGCTACTTACGTCTTTTCCTAAGTTTTTTTTCGTTATTTTTCCTCACGAGCTAGAGTAACAATCATAATACGAGTGACGATCAGTATAATTATCATCTTCCATCTTGATTGTAACGATCAATATCATTGTCATCTTCCATCTTGATTCAATCAACCAAGAAAATAGAAAACATTTAACTCTCACAAAAGATACAAGAATTAAATCAAATAAAACAATAAAAAAACAACCTACTGAGGTTTTAGTAAATTAGTTGAACGTATTTCTTTTTTACTTTTGTTGCACCATTGGTGATTTTTGAATTCATTTACTCGCTTCCATGCTTCCAGATGTATATTATCTCTAAATGTGAATATCGCAAGAATGAATATGGCTTCCAAGATGTGTATTAAATTAATTTATTACTAGCTTCCATTAAATATGAATCAATACTGAGCTAAATATGATATGAATAATATATATGGTTTCATATCTTTGATTTAACGCACCACTGAATGAATAAATATATATGAAACAACACAATATGCAGGTCTCTTAAAACTAAGTAAGAACTAACCTTGAATCTGAGAAAGGGGACGACCCAGAAGATGAAAATGAAGAGTCATACTTTGAACCTGATTATTCTCCAAGGCAAGATATTTTAATTTTGAAAAAGGGTAATTTTGTCATTTTGATAGAGAAGGGGAAATATGCAATTTTCAATTAGGCTTGGGTAAATATGCAATTATTAGTGTTTTTTAAAGGGAAATATGCAAAAAAAACTTAAAATAAACGATTTTAAAAATGAATGACTTTAAAAATTGAAAATTTTTAAAAACATAAGGTTTTAAAAAGCGAATGATTTTAGTAAACAAAATGTTTAAAAAGTAAAAGAATTTCAAACAAACAAACAACCCAAAAATGGAGGATTTTAAAAAGGGTAAAAGATTCAAATAACGCTTTAAAATAAAAGTAACGCTTTACAAAAACGGTTCTAAAAGAAACGCTTTAAATATAAACGGTTTTAAAAATGAACGACTTTAAAAAATGAATCGTTTAAAAAAAGTTTTAAAAAGATATGGTTTTAAAAGGAGTGGTAAAAAATGAACCGATCTATTTATAAAAAATGAGGACTTAAAAAAGAATGATTTTAAAAACAAAACAGTTTAAAAATGAACGATTTTAAAAACGATAAACGGTTTTAAAAGGTTAAAAACATTTTTTTTAAACGACATTTATAAAAAAAAACAAATTGTTAAAGAAAAATGTATTTATTTGTATATTTAAAAGGTAATTTGTTAAATAATAATCGTGAAATATAGAAATAAAAAAAAATAATTAAATAATTACACAAATAAAAATATTAAAAGAAATTTATAACTTACATAAACAACCCCTAAGCTATAAAATGACAATTACCCTTAGGCTTAACTAGAAAAAAAGTAACATGGTTGATGTCAGGGGCCAAAAACCGCTATAAAATGCAATCTCAGGGTCTGATATGTCAAAAGATTCCTTTTTGGACTGAAATGATTAAACTGGTTAAACCATATGGGCCAAAACAGTAATTTACTGTATCTTTACCATTACATTTTATCTCTTTTCCACTCACAGCCATTTTCAAAATATATTAAAAATTATAAAGGATAAACAATGTCCCCTCAAATTTACAGATGAACCATTTTATTTCCCCTCTACTCACAACCACTTTTCATAAAATAAAAACCTCTCTCGCATAATTTGGGGGAAGGGATGTGAATGCTCTAACCCTATACTTGTTTCAACTCGGTCGAACTCGACCTGAAACATGATCTCAACCCAGTAAAATCCGATCCTTTTTCCTGTAAAAACCCGGTTTCAATCCGATGGTTTTGAAAATTAGTGGTTTGATAATGGTTGACAACCTGACTGAATTAGTTTGAGCCCAAAACCCGATTTTTGCAATTTGAATTCCATATTAAGTCAAAAATCACAATAAGTTGTTAGTAAGTCAAAATCACAATAAATTCAATATCATGTCAAACGAATATAACATATTACAAAGTGCATAAATAATCAAGTTACACGATTGAGATCAAAACACCCCAAAACCCTAAAAGTCCCATCAAGACTAAATTTGATCCTGCATAAATAGACTTAACTCCACTAGGTACAATGGTTGAAGGATTATTGTTCTTGGATCCACCACTGTCTGTCTCGGGTACACTGCTAAGAGGTGCCTCCGCTGTATCCGATTGGTTTCTTTCCACTATCACATCGAGCTTCATTCCTGAATAGCAGTACAACCTATTACCACAAAAGAAATATCTTTCTCCGGGACTCGTAAGAGGAATAGACGTGTTCCCATCACTAAAACAGTTTATGACGTTCGTCGTGTTGCATGTGCGAAAACTCTCTTGGCCTACCTCACAAACACTATCTGTGGACGCGTACTGAAAAACTGCACAAAACAAAATAAATTATTCATAACATCAAACACTAAAATTACAGAAAGAATAAAATCATAGAAAGAAATAGTTACCTAAGACATCACCGACGACGAACTTCTTCCCTTGCTCCCACGTATCCAGATTCGTGCTAATGTCCCAACCCGAGTTGTCCCCGACTATATACGTGTTAGCATCAGATGTTATAGCGAACCCGAAGGCTATGATAGCAAGAACCACAAATACAAGTTGCTTTCTCATGTTAATGCTTCAATATGACCTTCGAGATTAATTCTTGTGTTGTATATATAGTTAAGGTTTGTTGCTTCTCTTATTTATAAAATCTAGATGACCTAACCAACCACTATGTAACAAATGATATGTCCCTATTAAAAAATTGTGCATTTTGGAGCGTTTTGATTGATTCAAGATCGAACGGTCGATTTTAGATTATGATGTTGTACGGTACAACTAGTTAAAGCAACAGTCAACTTATATGTGGGTTGATGAAGAAAATAGTGAAGTTGAGGTTTGGTGGTCTAAAGCAAGAAAATGTTGTTGCATGGCAGTTGAACATCTTTTTTTTTCTTTTTTCGGATTATAAAGTTTAGCTTTAAAAGTAGAAATTGGGTTCAAATGTCAAAATATCGATTTTTCAAAAACTATATTTGATGTAACAATTTTTGTGAAGAAATTAAAAGGGAAATTTGATATCGTAAGGACCAATATAAAAAATGGCATCATTAGATTTATTTTATTTTAATTAATTAATATCCTTATTTTTTAAAAAAGTGTCAAAATATTATTTCTACCCTTAAAATTAGAAATGTATTCAATGATAATTAAGGAGATTGAGCCTTTGGAGTTTTTTTAGCCTTTTCCACATGAACAACCCAACAGTTTGGAATATCTTAAAAACTAAAGTTTGTAAGGTATTGTTTGGACCAATCAATAGTTGTCACTTCGTATTTGGGTTATAGGGTCACAAGTTCTTACGAGGTTTATGATTTGATTGAAACATTGGAATTGGAATTGATGATTGTCACAATGTTTGTTTGAAATCATTTTGATAGTTTAATGTCAACATAGCCATCACTGAGTATTTGAGTATTTGAGGGTCTCGTGGGATTAGCATGGTAGGGTTTGCTATTCAGAAGAGAGTAGCGGCGCAACTTGTTATTCGTCTACCTGCTATTAGTCTGTAATCGTCTCTGTTTTAACATATTAATCGAAAAAACTCCCCTTGTGGAATTGAACCAATTTACATTTCCTATCCAACATTACAATTTTCTTGATAAAAATCTTGTCTTTTGTGGGATTAGAAAAATGACCCCCCGTGAGAATGCAATCGCCGGTCGGTTTTTGGCCTTCCATCTTTGTTGCCAATGTCAAAAACGATATTGATACTTATTTGGTTGGTGGGTTTAAAATTTTAAGATTTCAATTGGGCTACATGTTGTTAGTTGAGTTAAACAAAAAACAGGTTTAAATGGGCCGAGATTAAATATATTAATGGTTAAAAAATCATATTGGGTTGTTAAAAAATTATGTTAATTAGGTTTTAAA
The DNA here is from genome assembly GCA_030545235.1 of Helianthus tuberosus. Classification (NCBI taxonomy): domain Eukaryota; kingdom Viridiplantae; phylum Streptophyta; class Magnoliopsida; order Asterales; family Asteraceae; genus Helianthus; species Helianthus tuberosus. The sequence goes on along the minus strand of CM060400.1, from coordinate 110,945,130 downwards.
TTTCATAGGCTTTTGTTAAAAAAAATTATGTATAAAATTTACATAAAAAATTAATAATTTTGGGCCCTCGAGGAAACTGGGCCTAGGCAATCGCCTACTTTTTCCTTAGCGTCGGCCATGAATGTCATTGGTATTAATCATCTTCATATTAATTGTGAACTATAACACAACACAACAACAATGATACATAGTGAAATCCCACCCAACAACTTGTCAGGTATTGACAAATCCTACTTTTATCCTAAAGAATACATATGCTACCTTCTGACCCACAAATCCAAAATATTAGGGGCTGTTTGGCAACATCTGAATCAATAAGTGCTGAATGAATAAGAGGTCTGAATGGGTAAGAGGGTCTGAACCAGTAAGTGCTGAACCAATAAAATGCTGTTTGGTTGCACATCTGAATGATGTGTAAAATGACATTTTTACCCCTAAACAAAACTATTTGACAATCATCTTCAAATACACCTCTCCTTTACACCTTTCACTCAAACTTTATGGCCGTTCAAAGAAAAAAAATCAGATGGCAATCTCTCTCAAGAAAAATCATCTCTCTCTAAAAACTCACAGCCTCTGCCCTTCTCCGATGGCGTGGCTCCGGCTACCGTCGGCCTCCACCGACATCACCATCATCATCGGCATCAGCAGATTCATCATCATCAACATCATCCGAAAAGAAAACCAACGAACCCGTGTTAAATCGGAAATCAGAGGTCGGATTCGAGTTTAGGAGGCTCGTTTTTAGTGGGGTAGAGGTATTGCCGTCACCGGCCGCCGTGTATCTCGCCGGCTCCGCCGTGACCAGGTGGCCGGTCACCCACTTCTTTATCTAGTCCCTCTTGCCACTCTCGATTGCTCAGACAAGCACACACAAGTTGTTTTCCGTTAATGTTAGCTCGCATAGCTTCTGGCAGTCGCAGTTTTCCGGCGTTAAGCTTTCACTTCCGGTAATTTATTGCCGTTTTTGTTTCAGTTTTGAGATGATTTGATGAGAAAATGAAATGAATTATACACTAGATCATCACATCGAGGCAGGAGAGGGGTTGTTCGGTGGAAGAGAGGGAGGATGAGGGCTGTGGGAGGTGTTCGGTGGTGAGGAGACGAGGAGAGGAGGAGGAGGGCGGCGGGAGGTGGTGAGGAGACGGGGTGGGGGCGGAGGTTTTGAGAGGTTAGGGTTTCTTCTCCATCAGAGGTGAAAGGGGTGAAAGGGGGCAACTGCGTCTTTTTTTCTTTCAGCATGTTTATATCTCTGAATGATTCAGCACTGAGGGATTAAGAGGCTTCCCATTAAGAGGCACAACCAAACAGCCCTACCTCTGTCCGAATAAGAGGTCCACCTCTTAATGATTCATTAAGAGGTGTGCCAAACAGCCCCTTACAGTTAACTCTAAGATCATGTAAGGCCATTCTCATCAAGCTTGATCCAATGTGGCATGTGGTCACGAATTGAACACTGTGTTTGTCACACCCTAACCTGCAACGGATATGGTATGGGACATAATGATTGTCCATAGCTCATAACATTATTATAATTTTAATATCTAAAAGCATCAAATTTACATTGTCACACGTAATCGTAGGATGTATTCATAAAAACTCATACAATATACAAAAGATAAATAATCATGTACAAATATCTAATTTTTTTATTAAGGCACATCCTATGTGTCTTCAACTTCGAATTCTCTCAAAGTCACGTACTTGTATCATGCGTAAAAAGGTTTTGGGTCAACAAAATGTTGGTGAATATATCTAGATTTTAAATAAAATGTTTTGTTTTATTAATTGATTTATTTTACTTAGAAATCTTTTAGAAAAATATATTTAACATGTAATTTCATGTGTTGTAGAAACATTCATAGTCACCACAACAACAATCAACAAATCACCACAATAATAATATAGATACAATAGTAACAATAAGACTCAAAGACTATAGCATGCATTAGTCTCAAGCCCCGAAGAGCGAGTCTAATACTGGTGGCGATACTAGGCTACAACCCATGGCCGTGGGGTACCTAGTCAGCCAGGTGGATCCATGCGATACTTGTGACACAAAGTGAGTAAACACATAGATACACGTATATGCAACGATAGATACTAGAAATAATATAAACAATGAACGTGATACCCATAGTGACACAATAACTTTGCATGTTATTTAATCAATAGAAAACATTAGAAAAACATGACACATGATACACCCCAAAAATATTTAATAACTAAAAAGGGAGAGTAATAGATCTACTCACTGGTTGCGAAGAAACGATCCACGAGAATTACCGCACAAGTATACGAGGTAAATCAAACAACCAAATCACCTTAAAATAGATATACCAAATATTCTAAATAAACGGAACGATAAAATGGGTCTAGTGGTTCAGGTTCTTGATTTCGGGACTTTTGTATAAAACTGACGTGATGGGAGCGTACGGATTTTTCAATGTATTTTTAGTACCTTTTTACTCTTTTTATCAAGCTTTATATTTATAAAACACGATATAAACTATCACTCTCTACAACACGTTAGGGCAAGTGCACCCATCGTTGGCGTAATGTAGTGATGGTAAGATACCGAGGTCGTCCAAGGACATAAGAGCTTTTAATACCGGTTTATCGTCAACGTCTAATCGACCCAAATTTTGAGAAAAGGTTTAAAAATGTAAAACAAAGAAAGAAACTAAAATAAATAAAAGAAACGAATAACAAGAAAGTTGCGGGAACGTGTTTGGACCGATTCCGATGCACTTGAATGTACAATTGATTGTTGTGATCTCGTATCTTGTGCGGAATCCGAGTACGATAGTGAGTAGAACAAGAACAAGTAATTATAATGTGATTTCTATTACTGGTTTGATAGTACAAAACCACGAAATCACTTGGACAGAGTAACAACTCTCAAGTCCACCAAGTTGTAAATGAACAAGACATAAGTATCCTATTTATAGCTAACCTCCATCTACGCAAACCCCTAAACACGAACTCACGCAGGTTCGTGCGAACCTGCTGATGCAGATCTACTTGATTAATGCGGATCAACATGAAACCCTATTACTGCATTGGTTTGTGCAGATTGACATAAATTGATCTGTGCGGACTGATCAACACCCTAAATGCAAACTTACACTAACATAACCTAGTCTTGTTCACTCTTATTAACTACGATACAATATATTTGACGTTTAAGTACGTGATTGACTTAAGCGATAGACATAGTGCATTCACAGACTCCCCTTTGGATATTGCTGCAATCAATCTCGTAGCTAATCTTCATCAACTCTGAGTCTTTAACAAACTTTAACAGTTCAGAATCACAGACTCCCCTTTTTCATCTTGATTTTTCAAATAAGTCATAAAAAATAAAGGAAAATTACACGTTTTGTCCTTTATCTTAATACCACTTATCAGTCGGTGTCCTTTTCGATGAATTTTGATAGGTTTTGTCCTTTATAGAGAATATTGTTGCACGTCTTGTCCTTTAGCCATAACCCAGTTAATATTTCTTGTAAAATTTGGTCAAACAGGGGTAGTTTAGTCTTTCTACCCATTTATTTGTGAATCTTTTTAATAAATAAACTAAAAACCCTTAAAACTAATATCTTTATAAAATCAAAAATCTCTGACTCTCTAAACACAAACACACACAGTACTCTCTCTCTCTATCTCTGAGTAGTTTAGTCCACTAGCCACCACCACCATCAGACCACCTCCACCCGCCACCACCTCTACAAACCGCCACCACCAACCCCATCAGACCACCTCCACGACCCTTTCTTCTATCAACCTCAACCCTAACCTGCCGACCATCAGACCACCTCCACCCGCCACCACCTCTACAAACCGCCACCACCAACCCCATCAGACCACCTCCACGACCCTTTCTTCTATCAACCTCAACCCTAACCTGCCGACCACCACAATCCACACCTGCCGACAACCACCAACTCCACCGCACCACCCTCATCTGACCACCAACAACCCCACAGATCCGGCGTCTCACATGCGTCTGACCGCCTAACCGCCACGTCATCACAACCTCCGTCTCCGTCACCTACAACCGGAGCCATTGATACAGTTTCCATTGCGAATATTAACAACGATTCAAACTGTTCCGACATTGAATTCAACTTCTTCGAGGAAGAGTTTCAGATGCAGTTTGCTCTCGCGATTAGTGTGTCGTCCGAATCAGCAGAGGCGACGGCGCGTGAACCTCACGCGTCGGAATCGGCTAAGGAGTTTCTGTCGCTTCGATATTGGGTATTTTGATCATGTGTTTTTGTTAGTTGTGTTTGATTTGGTATTTTGATCTATGAATCTGTAAAGTAAAAAAAAAATGTTTTTCACTATACTTCCAACAATACCATTGCAGCTAGGGGTTTTCGGCAGTGGCGGAGGTATGTCGATGAGGAAACACCGACATGTGGTGGTGGTGGTGGGAGATGGCGGTGGTGGTGATGGTGGTAGGTGGTCTAAGTGATAGAGAGATAACATTTTTATTTATTTAAAATGGTTAAGAATTTAAGTTATTTACATATCCTTTCAGGTAAAACTACAAGAATGTCGTCATGTGCCTTACACATGATCAGATTTAACAAAAAAATGTACAAGACGTGCAACAATATTCCTTATAAAGGGCAAAATCTGTCAAAATTCGTCGAAAAGGACACCGTCTGATAAATGGTATTAAGATAAAGGACAAAACTTTTAATTTTTCCAAAAATAAAATACAATTTACATTTTTATCATTGATCTCAGACATTAAAAATTAGATCTAATCTATACATATATATACAAAAATATAAATTATACACAAATATAGAGAGACACACAAACACACCATATATAAATTTATAGTTTTATATAATATTAACTCCTATATAAAAAATTTCAAATATAACACACTGGCCCAATCACCACAATAAAAAAATTAAATAAATAAAAAGTTAAACCCTAAACCACTAAACATCAATCTATCAATCTGCTAATCACCTCAATGTCATATGCTATTACCATAAATTGCTCTTCACCTGCTCTTAGGTAGCGTTTGGTATGTAGGAATGAGAGGTGGAATGGAATGGACCATTGTGAGAGAATGAAAAAAAGAGTGTTTGGTTGGTCGATGGAATGGAATCGTCCATTCCAAAATGCATTCCATTCCCTCAAAATCATTCCATCCGTCTCCCTTGTTTTTTTTCCATTCCATTCCATCTTCACCCTTCATTAACACCACCACCACCCACCACCGTTGCTACCACCCACCACCACCACCACCACCGTCATCCGTGTTGGTGCATACGTCTGTCAACTTCGTCTTGTATCGAGTCTTGTATTGTAATAGATAGATCAGGGCACGCAAAATGAGGAAAAGTGTGTTTGAAGGTATTTCGCACGAAATTAGATTTCGTATGAAATCTAATTTCGCATGAGATGATTCTGTGCGAAATTATGAGGCCTATAAATACCTGAGGTGCCTAGTCATTTGTAACGATTCTGATTCCGGTAGCGAAGCTCTGCCGAAGTGTCTACAACATTGTAATCGATCTTATATCAATCTAAAGACAGTTTAAAGTGATTTCTCGTGCATTTCAGCTGAAATAACACCGATACATCTGTTTCCGCCTTTTGTATTGGTGAAGACCTCTTCTGAACGACTCGTTTGGTCGGTGAAACGATCCTACAAGTGGTATCAGAGCTCAGGAGGAAGAGTTCTTACCATTTCAGCTGCAAAATCTGATTTCTACACCTTCTTTTCAAAATTAAACAACTTTTCATGGTCAAAATGGCTTGATTTTCTCACATTATATGCGAAACAGTGTTTTAACAAACCCTTGAAAGTTTCAGACATTAATTCGGCTTAAAATAGTTCGAAAATCTTATTTCGCTCGAAAGTTGATATTATTTCAGAAAATCCAAAAACATTAGAAAATTTGAAAAAGTCAAAAACATGATAAAATGAAAAAATGAGTTTTGTTGTGAAAAAGAGGAAATGATAGTACATCAGTAGACTATCATAGCACGCTAAAGATATGGAAAGTCAAATGTGATAAACGGTCTCACTGATGATGTGCCAGTAGGTTTTTACACATTTAGTAGATTGTGACGAGATATAAACCTAAATTTCAAACTTACTTATATAGTGGGGAACATTTCTCGGATATATGGGTAACCCCCGAAATCTTGTTTGAAAGGTCCCTCTTTCTGAGATACTAGGTCTTTATACTCAGTGATATCTGGGGTATTATCCCGGGACTTCTGATTTTGCGGAAGCAATGGCCTAGTCCCCGTATAATACTTTCTGCTTGCTTGAAATATAGCATCGCCCTCAGTACAAAAAATGATGAAACATTGCAAAATGCTAATCGTGTGCTGTTGAAGAAAAGATTCTCTAAAGGGAACACACCAAAAGTCGAAGCCATCATCTCTCTGATTTTGTGGAAGCAATAGCCTGAGCTCTCATGGCCCTCGCATTTAACCCTTTACAGATATCATCTGTGGTATACTCACCTGTAAGACTGAATATTGGGATCTGGATACGGGAGTATATTCTGAGGTGGGACACGTGAATAAGTTTAAGTCTCTAAAACATTAATCTCGTATCTCGAAACAGTTGAAATTTGTGTGAAAATTTAAGTGGATCAATATACTGACAATCTAAGTGAATCGTTTAGAACTTAAAATGTTTAAAGCTTAACGGTGCTAGTGATTGGTCTCAAAAACTGATATGATCCTCTTTCGTAAACTCACAAAAATATTGTCTGTGAATATTTCTTTACTGCATTTCGTTAAATTCAAAAAATCCAAAAAGATTTTAGTGTGTTTTAGCATAAAATTTTTGAAAAATTCAAAAAGATTTTCAACAACTGATGTTGGAGAGCTGATTTTCAAAATTCTAAGTGCTAAACATGATGAACAAAAGGTTTGGGAGAGTTTGTTTGAGTTGTTTAAAATGATAAAGATATTTGAAAAGAAAAATGATATTTCTACAAGTGGTTCATCAGAGATCAACTTGTAAAATCATTTATTGATTGATTGGTACCTGCATGAGATTTCTAAATTTGACAAATTTTAAATTTGAGAAACTTATATTTGAGGTAGAGATTATGCAGGAGTGAAGTTTGAAGATAGCCAGGTTCCGATACCTGAGTTGGATAAGAACCAGGTCATGATCTTAGAACAAGAATTCCAGACTGTGATCTTAGCTTATTGAACGGGGGAGTCTGATGACATAAAGAGGGAGTCTGAAGCTGCTAATGCTGATGATATTAAGGAATCAAGAGACCTGATCAAGAGGAGTTTAGAGCCAGGTTGAGATTCTAGAAGAAAGAGAAAGAGATTGATTGAGGATGCTTACAATGGAGAATCTTTGGAGAGATCGAGAAGACTGATAAAGGCTGAAGGTTTGACAACCGAAGACTCGACACTGAAGACTTTGTCAACATCCGATGGGGAGTCTGTTGGTGCATACGTCTGTCGACTTCGTCTTGTATCGAGTCTTGTATTGTAATAGATAGATCAGGGCACGCAAAACGAGGAAAAGTGTGTTTGTAGGTATTTCGCACGAAATTACACTTTGGTAATTTCGTACGAAATTACATAGGTATTTCGCACGAAATTAGATTTCGTATGAAATCTAATTTCTCATGAGATGATTCCGTGCGAAATTATGAGGCCTATAAATACCTGAGGTGCCTAGTCATTTGTAACGATTCTGATTCCGGTAGCGAAGCTCTGCCGAAGTGTCTACAGCATTGTAATCGATCTTATATCAATCTAAAGACAGTTTAAAGTGATTTCTCGTGCATTTCAGCTGAAATAACACTGATACATCTGTTTTCACCTTTTGTATTGGTGAAGACCTCTTCTGAACGACTCGTTTGGTCGGTAAAACGATCTTACAATCCGCCGCCCTCACTCACCTCCGCCGCCACCGCTTCCACCACCTACTGCTGCCACCCACCTCCGTCCCCGCCACCCACCGTCGCCACTGCCACCTCCGATCATCGCCACCACCCACCTTCGATCATCGTCGCCACCATTACCACTGCGACCTCCGATCACCGCCGCCACACACCACCGCAACCGCTATCAACCGCCACCACTGCTACCAGCTCCGACGACCGTCACCGTTCTACCACCTCCGACCACCCCCTCCTTCACCATCGCCACCGCCGCCACCTACCTCCACCGTCATCCACCACCACCACCGTTGTCACCATCCGTTGTCGTCTTCACCCACCACCACCGCCAACCACCGCCGCCACTACAACTGACACCTAACTAAGGCTGGCAAATCATGTCTTAATAGGTTTAACAGGTTTCTGACGGCGCGCACAACATAAGTTTCAAACATGATTACAACTGGTTTAACTACTTTCTACCTCATGTTTATAAAAAGTTTTATGTTTTATGTACAAAGATAAATAAATAATAGATCCTAACATTGTAATTTTAATTATTTTAAAAATTAAAAAAGTCAAAGGGTGTATTTTTCAGTCAAACAGGTCTAATCGTGTCTTAACAGATACCCAATTGTCACCTAGCACCACACACCATCATCGCTCATCACTGACCACCACCATCTAATTTTATTCCTTCGTCTTTTTTCGCATACCAAACAACAAAAAGTAATTGTTCATTCCATTCACACATGGCAACCAAACAAGACATGGAATGGTAATGATCAATTCCATTACCTCGTCCATTCCATTCACCCGTCTATTCCATTACTCCATACCAAACAGACCCTTAATGTCATTGTTTGTACAATATGATCAACGCCTCATCGGCCACAACATTTATATTATTTATAAGTAAAAATATGCAATGAAACGTATTTGTTTTTAAAAACACAAAAACTTAAGATCAAATTGTCACTATCTTTCTCCACAAATTTAAATCAGATGACCCAGTTATCAAAGTGCTTAAAATTCAACATACACTCGCTCAAATTATTCGCTGCTCGAAAAATGCTCGTATGATTTAAGGTTTGCTTTTTAAATGCACCGCTCCACAAAACGAATCAGACACAATCAATGATCCGGTTGGTTTGGCTTGTTACCAGCCTTACGTGAATACGGTTAAAATACCCATTTTTCTATCCTTGTACATTGTCAGTAACCATTTTTTTGGTGCATTTAATGTAGTTATAATTGGTTATGAATACAGAGAGAAATAATGTTGTTGTGGTGGATTACCTATTATAAATTAGAGTTAATTACTGTTTTCGTCCCTTTAGTTTGTCAAAAATCACTATTTCAGTCAATTTGTTTAAAAATTGTGATTTCAGTCCCTGTTGTTTCACTTTCGTAACAATTTCTATCCCTGTGGTTTCACTTTCATAACCATTTCAATCCATCATTCTGTTAAATACAGGGACTGAAATGGTTACGAGGTGGACTGAGATGGTTACGAAAGTGAAACCACAGAGACTTAAATCGCAATTTTTAAACTAATGGACTGAAATAGTGATTTTTGACAAACCATACAGACAACAAAAACAGTAATTAACTCTATAAATTATTACCCACTATAAATTAGTAATATTTTACCCCATATAGTTGTTGTATCCTATGTTTAGAGAAGTTATAAAAAAATTGAAGTTACACCTTTTACCAAAAACTATTAGAATTTTTAACATGTAACCCAAAAGTTTTCATCTTTTTTTCTAAGCTCATAACTTTTTTACTTTTAACTTTGGTCCCCTATACATTTCATATTTCGCAAATATTTCATTTCACGTTTTGTTCTAAATTTTACGAGTTAGCAAGGCGCAACGTTGGGGTGTGGTTTAACATTTTTACTTTTTGTTTGACGCTTCATTCTAAATTTTACAAGTTAACACGGCGCAACATTTGTGTGTGGTTCAACATTCTTATAACAGGTCTATCGCAACACATAAGTGCAAAATAGACTTAGTTATTATTTTATATGTTTTACGTTTCAGTCTAATTTTCTCTGCTTTAACACACCACGACTTCGTTGACGGTGATGTCTCATTGGTGCTATTTGTCATGGCTTTACACCCCACCACGATGGGAGGGCCTACTTCTAGTTTGAATAAAAAAAGTAATAATATAGATAAAAAAAATTTAATTAAGATGAAAAAGAAAATATAGTTGTTTCAATATAATTATATGGAAGAATTTGATGGCAAAGATGTAAATGCTATTACTCTTTGTCCTTGGTATAACAATATAGCTAGGTAAAAGCTAAAGATTTATAATCAAGAAAGAATTTGAAGGTTAAATGACTAAATGAGGTAATATATAAATAGTTGGAGTAGGATCAAATACAAACCACATTTTGCGTATAAACTGTAAGAACAATTTAAAAAAGTGTCACGTGGCATCCAACCAATTATAGAGAAATGATAAAATAATATCCTAAATAATATCAATTATATTGAATCCCCTATAAATATGCTAACAAGAAATTAATTCTTTATTTGGACCTTACTTTTGTTTTCAATGTGCTGATTAAGAAAAGTGTTGATATCATTAAAATATGTGCTAAAATCAATTATCTTGATTAATTTTCATGTGTTAATATAATTCAAATGTGTTACTTCTATGCATGTATTGTTTTGGTATGTGCTACTTTAACTTTTTTTAAGTGCTAGGATCTGTTCTTACGGTTTGTACCGGAACCAACCTCTGTTGTCTTTAAAAGTTATTGAGATTGCAAACAGTCACCAAGTATACAATTTGAAATCGAAGAAAATTAAATCTTTTTAACCATAACTAGTGGCAATTCTGACCCAAAGTCTTTGATATGGGTTACTTTAGGTTATTTATCAGATATTATGGGTTGGTTTCGGTAAAGTAATTTAAGTCAAAGGGTCAAAATAGGTTAATTAAAAAAACAAAAAAGTATCTACAGGTTGAGAATTCTGAAGGGACGGGTTCACTAGGGTTGAGAATTTTGAACAGGTTCTCTAGGGTTAGTGAAGACAACACTCTCGATTTCTTCATTAATTCATCACTCACAGTCTCACATCAGCAACACGGCGTTATCACAACACCCTCGACTTCATTTGGCCGCTACCACCGTCAATCATCAGTTTAGCTGGGGATTTCTTTTCTTTTCAATTGGGTTATAAGGCTCTTGAATTAGTGTCTGACCTAAACAACCGACTTCTTGATTCGGGATTTGAACAATTAATTGATGTAAACTGGATCAAGATTTATGTGATTTTAAGGGATTGTCTATTTATGTGGCTGGTGGATGTTATGTGTATACGCCTTCTTCTTGATGTTGAATGACCTGCTTCCTTGATCTATAAGACATAATTGAATTAGAATAGGAAATGAAACTGAAGCTGGACAGAACAGAATCTGTTCTGTTCACATTTTGCTTTGCTGCAAATCGAACAAGTTTATATTAGGTGTTGAAGATACATATCCGGGGCCAGACGATCTTTGAGGACAGACCGAACAGCACCGTAAACGGACATCCTGATGATGTCTGTTCCTCATATCTCCGAGGACAGACACCCGGACGAATGATGTCATCCCAGTTGACCACTATAAATACCCCTTCAAGTACAAGGCCAAGTACGATTTTCTGAACCTTCGTCCCTATTTTCTCTCTCTACTTTCTCTCTCTACCAATACTTATCCTCACGCTAGAGGGTGGTCGCAGAGGGGCCCTCCCATCTCTGCGGCGAGCCTAACGGTTTACTGTTTTTGCAGGTGAAGGTTCTAGCTCTCCAGTAAGATCCGAATTACTCGATCACAGGCTCCGGCCTCCCCAATCTGATCTTTGGATCTTCAATTGGCACCATCTGATTTTCACAGCTCACAGTCCTTCACGTAGGAGAATTTCTTGAGCAACGAAACAACTGATCTATGGCGGTCCCGATTTCTCTGAATTCGGGATCCACAATTGTTAGTACACAAACTACAGCTCCAACGAGCCTTACTTCTATGGTCTCAGCTCCGTTGAGCTCAGGACCAGGAACAACTCTACCGTTCATATTGTTACCAACTTCGCAAGAGTCAGAATTTGATGCTGCATTTCTTTCCAAAAATGCCAGTCTCCTAAGACGACTAAAAGCCCAACAGGCTAGAGATGAAGAGATTCTCGGTTTACGAACCAGGCTCTTCCATGACGAAACTCCGGTAAGGACTGTGGGTCCTACAATTTTCGCATCTCCTATTTTCTCCACAGTTGTTATGTAACACCCCGTGTTTTCGAGAAGTCAAAGTCAAAGTCAAGGTCAAAGTCAACGACCGATTTCGCGCAACTTGACTTGTAGTGAATTTCTTTTATGTGTTTAATTTAGCTGTATTATGTGGAGTAAGTGTCAATAATTACAACAATCGACGTATTTCAATCGCCATCTAATTGACTTACGACTGTGAACTGTAGGAAGTAACAATGCGATAAAGCTAACTAAACGATAATCAAACTATGCTAAACGAATCGACATCGAATCAAATTGCAACTCGAGCTACGTATTTTAATTATTGTTATACGTGTGTGTGTGCCTTACGTGTTATCGGTGCATGTTTAATTATGTTGTGTTGTGGTAATCAATCAAATGCAATCGAGCTCGAATCACAATCGAACTATGATAATTAGTGGAGAAAGGATAGCGCAAGATATGAGTAGTTAGGACTGAAAGTAATTTGACTAGAAAACCCTATCGTGTCGAGCCGCTCGCAATCGAAATCGAAACGCAAAAAAGCGTCGTGTCAAACACTTGAACCAAGCGCCATCCTGCCGGATAGCAATCCGACCGGATAGCCATTTGGTCGCAGGTCAGGTGCCATCCGACCGGGGTGTCATCCGACCGGATAGCCATCCGAGCGGTGAACCATCCGATCGGATAGCCCTTTCCTCTTTTGGAATCCTATAAATACCCCTGTCATTGTCATCATTTCCACTTTTGGAAACCCTCTGTCCGAACCATTCGTGCTCCCCATCTTTTCTTCGATTTCTCTCAATCCAGGTAAGATCTCACCCTAAATCTTGTACTTTCTTAATCTACATGCACTCCTACACCTTTCTATCTTTTAAATCTTAACTTTTAACCATGAAATCACTAGATTTCCGGTGTTCTAAGATGAGGTCATCATGTGTTCTTCAAGAACTTCATGTTTTGGCTTCAATCCACCAAGAACAACTGAGATCTAACCGATTTCCACACGATTACACAAAGATCTTGTAAAGATCTCGACACAAGAGTGGTGAAAAAGGATTGAAAGATGGTTTCTAACTCTCTTCCAACTCTTTTACACTCGTTACACTCAAAACCGATAGAATCGGACTCTGTTCTAGTCTCCTACTCATCCTTAGTGTTGTACTAGTCCAAGATCTGGATTCTACTCACGAGACCACCGATTTTGGGTTAAACAAGAACAACCGTCTTGAGCCGGTAACTGGCCGAACTAGGGTGATTCCTAGTCGGTCTGGTCACTTGGGTCAAAACGGGGTTCTGTTGGTTAAACAAATTGTCACAACGTCTCGATAAAACGACAAACGACCAAAATGACCAGGTGTAAGATGAACGGAAAATCGGAACGAAATGCTGTCCGAGCGGATAGTTCATCCGAACGGATTGCCATCCGAACTGATCACACTTTGGGACCCACACTTAAACAACCTTATCTGAAGTTTGAGTATTGAACGAATTGCAATCCGATCGGACGACCATCTGACTGGATTACTCTTCGGATCATGAGATACTAAGACTTTAAAGACTTAAACAATTTTCAACATGTTCATTAACAGGGTTGCCACCCGATCGGATGGACATCCTATCGAGTGAATCTTCTGTTTTGAACTTGCCCTCACTAAGTAATCTCATCACTAAGTTGCCGTCCGACCGGATGACCATCCGAACGGATTGTCATCCGCACGACTAACCATCCGATCGACCAACTTGATGGATAGAGATACTTCAATGCTTTCAAAATGCTATAACGAAAACTTCAAAAGTCAAGCCATCATACACGAACACATCCTTCTTATAGGAAGAAACAATCCATTCGAATAGTCATCCGACTGGACAAGCTGTCCGACCGGATGACCATCCGAACGGATTGTCATCCGCACGGATTGTTGTCCGATCGGATTACCATCCGATCGAGCTACTATCCGACCCACTCACACTTTGTATCGTTTTACGCGTCACTTACCGTTATGCTATCAAATCTATCCAGGCTAACCTTACTCGCTAAGCGCTCCCTTCAATCCATCAACCGCTGTGAGTATACTCGATCCCTTTTTGCTTTGAGCACTTTTGGGTGTTACATGCGTTACAACTATTCAAAGCACATCAAACACACTACTCAATACTATTTGAACGCTAACCATTAATGCATGTTATACGTGGCTTATGAATGTTTGTTTGTTATGTTTACACATGGAATGTTGTCTACCTGCCTTAGCAACGATAGTACTATAGTTTGGACTCAGCAACCGTTTACACGGGGGTTGTTAAGGACAATTACTTGCATGGATTACGGTGGTAATCATGTATTGCGAACTGCCTCGGGCAGTCAACCCGCAGTCATTGGTATCGATGGATCTATGTCGATAACTAACGTGCTTCATTTCACTATGTGTACGTGCTGGTTATGCGTAAACGAATTTGAACTTCATATGCTATTATCAAACTTGTATGCTTACCTTTACATTTTATGTATTGACTTTATTTTAACATATGTGACAGGTGCTTAGGAAGTTTACATGCTTAGCATGCTGTGAACTTGAGTCTAGGAAAGGTCTAGGATGCTCTCTATGCTGTGATGAAATCGAAGCTAGGAAAAGAGGTCCTAGAAACCAATAAACAAACTATCTATGTATAAATTTGAGTTGTCGGAACAGAACTACTTGACTAGATTTTGTCTGTAATAATTTGTTTGCTGTTTGAGACATGGTATGGGACATGTTATTTAAATTAAATGGTAATGATAATTGTTATGGAAACTTCTGGACAATCTGTTTCGCTCAGTGCCATACCCCGATGTTTCCGCCATCGGTTGGGGTGTGATAGATTGGTATCAGAGCCATAACTATAGGGAATTAGGCAAGACTCGACCTAGTCTGGGTCGAAGTCTTAGATACCTAGTCTATAGTTAGGAACCAACAGACTGACTTGTGCATATCCGGTAAGGATTATGTACGAGCATTATTTCTCGCTATTCTCGCTTATGCTACACTATCACTACACTCGAATTATCAACTATAAATAGGCGATAAAGTCGAGATTAGGTGTGAAAACCGCAAACTCCTGACTAAATTGCTTGATCAATGCTGTTTTATTAACTTATCAATGATTCCTTCATTCTTTTTCAATAACGAATGCTTGTTCAGCGGGGGAATTATACAAAATCTGGAGTGATATCCGTATTTTGATGAATAATCTCCTTTATTTCTATAAAAAACGGGGACGAAGTTGTTAAGCCAGGGGTGAAACCCTAACCTTGATGAATTGTTCCGCACATTTTACAAAACTCTCACCAAAGTCTCGACGGACTCCGACGACCTGAAGTCACACTATGACTAACGGGATGCGTGCCAAACGCCCAAAAATCGAGGCAAAGGCATAGTCCTGAAGGTCAAATGTGAACAACAAGTCCTTGTGAATAGTCGAACCACTTTGGGTAGTCAAGTCTACTAGCCGCAGACAATCTAAACCTCGAATTTTATATGTCTCGATTCTGAGCCCGCAACTGCCAACTCTGATGTTTCATAGATTTTATGTTTTTATATACATGTTTACCTGTTTATGTGTTTAAATTTTGGAGATTTACTTGATTTTTGCTTTCACTTCGATCGACACTCCCGACTCGCACTGCGTTTCTATCTCAAATCGGTAACAACTTGCTAAATTTTGGACGACTTTATGCTATGTTATATGCTTATACTACAATACTCGACAAGTTATTCACGATCACTATTCTCAACCGCGCATAGACCTTAGATGATAGATGCAGTCAGAATGCTCTACGCGTCTCTATATGTATCTTGTGATTACATGATTATGTGCTTTTGTGGATTCTGTGCTCTACGTGCCTATGTGCCTCTGTGTTATGTGAATCGGTGATTATGTGACTATGTGTTTACGTGATGTATGTGTTCCTGAGCTTTAGTAAACGTTAGATGTGTGAGGTGAGATTCGAATACTTTGTGTTGAGTTCTGTGACGATGTCTGTTGCAGACAATGTCATCTGGATCCCATCACCCCCTATTTTCTCGTCAAGAAAAGAGAGACAAGCGCCTTGCTGCTATCATCGCAAAAAGTGTAGCAAAGGCTGTGAGTGATGTCTACGAAAATGTCAGCAAATCGTCTGAGGAGTCGAGAACCGAAGCTCCTAAGGTTGCCACCAAAACTCCCTTCAGTTTCAAGCAATTCAAGTCGTGTGGGCCAAAAGAATTCATTGGCGAGGGAGGTCCTACTGCATTATTTCACTGGTTTGACTCCATTGAGGTTACTCTGCGACAGAGCGGTTGCCCTGATGACCTCCGTACTCTGAATGCTACCGGCGTTTTCCAGTCCCGTGCACTAGACTGGTGGACGGCCGAGAGGAACAAGCGAGGGAATGTTGCAACCTACGGTCTGTCGTGGGACGAGCTCAAGGAAGTCATGCTGGAGGAATTCTGCCCTCCTCATGAGTGTCAAAAGCTAGAGGGTGAATTTTGGCACATACAGCAAAAGGATGGTGAAAATGCTGCGCTCACTGCTCGTTTCAAACAGCTCAGCATCATTTGTCCCGATCAGGTCAAGACTCCAGACATGGCAATCAAGAAGTATATCCGAGCCATGCCTGACTGTGTGGCTGATTTCGTGCAAGTGGCTAAGACTACGACGATCGAAGAAACCTATCTACTGGCCGCTGAAATCAACGACAAACGGGTCAAGGCTGGTGTCTGGGATAAAACTGCAAAGCACCTACATCAAGCTACTACCGCCGCACCAACTGCTGAAACCACCACCTCATTGAGAAACAAGAGGAAGAACAAGAGGAAGAACAAGAGAAAGAACAGCTCCAGCAACAAGAGCTGTGCGATCACTGCTGCATCGATTCAAGCTGTACCAGCCCAACAGCGTCAAGTAGCAGCGCCTGTGGCTAATGCATCGCCTGCAAAGCGTGCATATACGGGGCCACACCCGCTCTGCCCTACTTGTACCTACCACCACCCGACTGCCATTGCTTGTCGTTTTTGTGCTCATTGCAATATATACGGCCATTTTACTGCCAACTGTCGTATTCGACAAGCTCCTGCTCATCAAGCTCTACTCACCGCCCCTCAGGGTCAACAAGCTCCTCCGGCACCCACGGTCAAAGCCAGAGCCTGCTTCGCATGTGGCGATCCTAACCATTTCGCCAACATGTGCCCGAATAGGGTTGTGAAGCAAGAGCCCCAGCCGCAGCAGCAGCAGCAACAACAATAGGCCGCACGCGCCAGAACTTTCAACATCAACGTGCGTCAAGCCCAAGCCGACAACACCGTGGTCAATGGTACGTTCCTTGTGAATGGTATTTATGTTTCATGTTTGTTTGATACTGGAGCCGATAATTGCTTTGTGTCATTCGAGTTCGAAAAACTCCTTAGTCGTAAACGCTCCCAACTCTCCTCAACATTCGATGTTGAAGTCTCTACCGGAAGAACTGTCGCTGTCAATTCTATTCTTCGTGATTGTACTCTTGAGCTCAACAATCACATCTTCCCAATCGACCTCATTCCGATGCAACTCGGAAGTTTTGACGTCATAGTAGGTATGGACTTTCTTCACGAAAACCATGCTGAAGTTGTGTGCTTCGACAAGATGATTCGATTCTCGCTCGCGAATGGTGATTTATTGTGTCTATACGGTGAAACTGCTTCGAAAGGGCTCAAGCTCATGTCGTGTGTCCAAGCTAGCAAGTATCTCCGCAAGGAATACAGAGCTTTCTTGGCTAATATTGTAGTAGCGAAGAAGGAAACGAAAGAGAAGAAGGAAGTGAAAGACATTCCTGTGGTTCGTGAATTTCCTCATGTGTTTCCTGATGATCTTCCAGGTTTGCCACCAAGTCGTGATATCGACTTTCGTATCGACCTCATTCCTGGAGCCAATCCTGTTGCCAAAGCTCCTTACCGACTCGCACCGTCCGAAATGCGTGAACTCTCAAACCAACTCCAGGAATTACTTGAGAAAGGCTTCATTCGCCCGAGCACCTCTCCATGGGGCGCGCCAGTCCTTTTCGTCAAAAAGAAGGATGGGTCGTTTAGGATGTGCATCGACTACCGGGAATTGAATAAGTTAACTATCAAGAACCGTTATCCCCTACCCCGCATTGACGACTTGTTCGATCAGCTACAAGGTGCTACGTGTTTCTCGAAGATCAACCTACATTCAGGCTACCACCAGTTACGCATTCAAGAAGAGGATATACCCAAAACCGCGTTTTACACCCGATACGGCCATTACGAATTCGTTGTTATGCCTTTTGGTCTAACCAACGCACCCGCGGTCTTCATGGATCTTATGAATCGCGTGTGTAAACCATATCTCGACCGTTTCATCATCGTATTCATCGACGATGTCTTGATCTATTCCAAATAAAAAATCGAACACACGCAACATCTACGTTTGGTTCTCGAGCTACTCCAGGGGAACCAACTCTACGCCAAGTTCTCCAAGTGTGAATTCTGGTTGGAGGAAGTTCAATTTCTGGGTCACATTGTTAATACTCAAGGTATTCACGTCGATCCTGCGAAGATTGAAGTCGATAAGAGCTGGATTACGCCTAAGAACCCGTCTGAAGTCCGTTCTTTTCTCGGACTAGCGGGCTATTATCGACGATTTATCGAAGGATTCTCGAAGATTGCTGTGCCGCTTACCGCACTCACTCATAAAGACAAGCCTTTTGTTTGGGGAACTGAACAAGAGTCTGCCTTTCGAACCCTCAAGTATAAGCTTTGCAATGCTCCCGTTCTCACTCTACCCGATGGAAACTACGATTTCATTGTCTACTGTGATGCTCCCGTTCTCACTCTACCCGACGGAAACTACGATTTCATTGTCTCCCATTCTCGGCTGTGTCCTCATGCAACGAAACAAGGTTATAGCTTACGCATCTCGTCAGCTCAAAATCCACGAGAAGAACTATATAACCCATGATCTTGAGCTAGGCGCGGTTGTTTTTGCATTAAAGATTTGGCGACACTACCTGTATGGTACCAAGTGTACGATCTTCACCGATCATAGGAGCCTACAGCACATCTTTAATCAGAAGGAACTTAATATGCGTCAACGCCGATGGGTAGAACTTCTCAACGATTACGACTGTGAGATCCGTTATCACCCAGGCAAAGCAAATGTTATTGCCGACGCACTCAGCAGACGGAGTTATCTGCTTAGCACTCGCAATGTTCAAGCCCAACACGATCTCAAAACCCTCATTCGCGAAGCTCAGCATGCCTGTTTTAATGAACGTACACTGAAGAAGGAACAAATCTACCACGATGGAGCCCAACTTGTGAGCAAATCCAATGGGATATTCCACTATCTGGACCGAATTTGGATCCCTAAGCGAACCGATTTGCGACAGATCCTGATGGACGAAGCCCATAAATCTCGGTACTCTATTCATCCCGGTGCCGACAAAATGTACCAGCACCTTCGCTACAAGTACTAGTGGCCGGGCATGAAAAGGGATATTGCTCTTTACGTTGGAAAATGCCTAACTTGTGCTAGAGTCAAGGCTGAACATCAAAGACCCTCTGGCCTACTCGAACAACCACCAATTCCCATGTGGAAGTGGGAGAGTATAGCTATGGACTTTATAACAAAGCTACCGCACACGTCATCAGGTCACGACAGCATTTGGGTTGTGGTCAACCGTTTGACTAAATCAGCTCACTTTCTGCCAATACGGGAAGACTACAAGGTAGAACGATTAGCCCGAATCTACACCGACGAGATCATTTGTAATCATGGGACGCCTCGTGACATCATCTCTGATCGTGATGCTCGGTTTACTTCGTGACTGTGGGAAACATTCCAAATGGCACTCGGTACATCGCTAAATCTAAGTACCGTTTTCCACCCTCAAACCGACGGTCAGACTGAAAGAACGATTCGTACTCGTGACGACATGCTCCGTTCGTGTGTCATAGACTTCGGTGGTAATTGGGATAAATACCTGCCATTAGTCGAATTCTCGTATAACAACAGCTATCATTCTAGCATCCAAATGGCACCATTCGAGGCTTTATACGGAAGAAGATGTCGATCGCCTATTGTGTGGCACGAGATCGGTCATTCGAAATTAACCGGTCCTGAGCTATTACAAGAAACGACAGACAGAATTTTCCAAATTCGAGACAACCTGGTAAAAGCTCGGAATCGACAGAAAAGTTATGCCGATAGACGACGCAAGCCCCTTGAATTTGACGTTGGTAACTACGTACTCCTAAAGGTATCACCTTGGAAGGGTGTTGTCCGATTCGGCAAGAAAGGAAAGCTCGCGCCTCGATATGTTGGACCTTTTAAGATTCTAGAAAGGATCGGAAAAGTCGCCTACAGACTCGAACTACCGGAGGAACTTAGTAACGTCCACCCGACTTTCCACGTGTCAAACCTCCGAAAGTGCCTAGCTGACCACGATTTACATGTTTCACTCGATGACCTGCAAGTGAACGAAACATTACACTTCGTGAAAAAGCCTGTCGAAATCATGGACCGCCAAACCAAGCAACTCAGACGCTCTCGAATTCCTATTGTGAAAGTCCGATGGGAAGGCAAACGAGGCGCAGAGTTCACTTGGGAACTCGAAAGCGACATGAAAGCGAAGTACCCGCAGTTTTTTAAAGAAAAAGTCTAGAAAGAGAAAGTTCTCAAACGTGATTCACGGCATTGTACAGCTTCCAGCCTAATTTCGGGATGAAATTCCCTAAACAAGGGGAGGTTGTAACACCCCGTTTTTTTGGGAAGTCAAAGTCAAAGTCAAGGTCAAAGTCAACGACCGATTTCGCGCAACTTGACTTGTAGTGAATTTCTTTTATGTGTTTAATTTAGCTGTATTATGTGGAGTAAGTGTCAATAATTACAACAATCGATGTATTTCAATCACCATCTAATCGACTTATGACTGTGAACTGTAGGAAGTAACAATGCGATAAAACTAACTAAACGATAATCAAGCTATGCTAAACGAATCGACATCGAATCGAATCGCAACTCGAGCTACGTATTTTAATTATTGTTATACGTGTGTGTGTGCCTTACGTGTTATCTGTGCATGTTTAATTATGTTGTGTTGTGGTAATCAATCAAAATGCAATCGAACTCGAATCACAATCGAACTATGATAATTAGTGGAGAAAGGATAGCGCAAGATATGAGTAGTTAGGACTGAAAGTAATTTGACTAGAAAACCCTATCGTGTCGAGCCGCTCGCAATCGAAATCGAAACGCCAAAAATCGTCGCGTCAAACACTTGAACCAAGCGCCATCCGGCCGGATAGCCATCCGACCGGATAGCCATTTGGTCGCAGGTCAGGTGCCATCCGACCGGGGTGTCATCCGACCGGATAGCCATCCGAGCGGTGAACCATCCGATCGGATAGCCCTTTCCTCTTTTGGAATCCTATAAATACCCCTGTCATTGTCATCATTTCCACTTTTGGAAACCCTCTGTCCGAACCATTCGTGCTCCCCATCTTTTCTTCGATTTCTCTCAATCCAGGTAAGATCTCACCCTAAATCTTGTACTTTCTTAATCTACACGCACTCCTACACCTTTCTATCTTTTAAATCTTAACTTTTAACCATGAAATCACTAGATTTCGGGTGTTCTAGGATGACGTCATCATGTGTTCTTCAAGACCTTCATGTTTTGGCTTCAATCCACCAAGAACAAATGAGATCTAACTGATTTCCACACGATTACACAAAGATCTTGTAAAGATCTCGACACAAGAGTGGTGAAAAAGGATTGAAAGATGGTTTCTAAATCTCTTCCAACTCTTTTACACTCGTTACACTCAAAACCGATAGAATCAGACTCTGTTCTAGTCTCCTACTCATCCTTAGTGTTGTACTAGTCCAAGATCTGGATTCTACTCACGAGACCACCGATTTCAGGTTAAACAAGAACAACCGTCTTGAGCCGGTAACTGGCCGAACTAGGGTGATTCCTGGTCGGTCAGGTCACTTGGGTCAAAACGGGGTTCTATTGGTTAAACACGTTGTCACAACGTCTCGATAAAACGACAAACGACCACAACGACCAGGTGTAAGACGAACGGAAAATCGGAACGGAATGCTGTCCGATCGGACTGCTGTCCGAGCGGATAGTTTATCCGAACGGATCACACTTTGGGACCCACACTTAAACAACCTTATCTGAAGTTTGAGTATTGAACGAATTGCAATCTGATCGGACGACCATCTGACTGGATTACTCTTCGGATCATGAGATACTAAGACTTTAAAGACTTAAACAATTTTCAACATGTTCATTAACAGGGTTGCCACCCGATCGGATGGACATCCGATCGAGTGACTCTTCTGTTTTGAACTTGCCCTCACTAAGTAATCTCATCACTAAGTTGCCGTCCGACCGGATGACCATCCGAACGGATTGTCATCCGCACGACTAACCATCCGATCGACCGACTTGATGGATAGAGATACTTCAATGCTTTCAAAATGCTATAACGAAAACTTCAAAAGTCAAGCCATCATACACAAACACATCCTTCTTATAGGAAGAAACAATCCACTCGAATAGTCATCCGACCGGATGACCATCCGAACGGATTGTCATCCGCACGGATTGCTGTCCGATCGGATTACCATCCGATCGAGCTACTTTCTGACCCACTCACACTTTGTATCGTTTTACGCGTCACTTAGCGTTATGCTATCAAATCTATCCAGGCTAACCTTACTCGCTAAGCGCTCCCTTCAATCCATCAACCGCTGTGAGTATACTCGATCCCCTTTTGCTTTGAGCACTTTTGGGTGTTACATACGTTACAACTATTCAAACCAAATCAAACACACTACTCAATACTATTTGAACGCTAACCATTAATGCATGTTATACGTGGCTTATGAATGTTTGTTTGTTATGTTTACACATGGAATGCTGTCTACCTGCCTTAGCAACGATAGTACTATAGTTTGGACTCAGCACCCGTTTACACGGGGGTTGTTAAGGACAATTACTTGCATGGATTACGGTGGTAATCATGTATTGCGAACTGCCTCGGGCAGTCAACCCGCAGTCATTGGTAGCGATGGATCTATGTCGATAACTAACGTGCTTCATTTCACTATGTGTACGTGCTGGTTATGCGTAAACGAATTCGAACTTCATATGCTATTATCAAACTTGTATGCTCACCTTTACATTTTATGTATTGACTTTATTTTAACGTATGTGATAGGTGCTTAGGAAGTTTACATGCTTAGTATGCTGTGAACTTGAGGCTAGGAAAGGTCTAGGATGCTCTCTGTGCTGTGATGAAATCGAAGCTAGGAAAAGAGGTCCTAGAAACCAATAAACAAACTATCTATGTATAAATCTGAGTTGTCGGAACAGAACTACTTGACTAGATTTTGTCTGTAATAATTTGTTTACTATTTGAGACATGGTATGGGACATGTTATTTAAATTAAATGGTAATGATAATTGTTATGGAAACTTTTGGACAATTTGTTTCGCTTAGTGCCATACCCCGATGTTTTCGCCATCGGTTGGGGTGTGACATGTTACTTCGAAAACTTATAATGGATATATGCAGGGTTCTGCCGGACCATCTCCAGCAATGACGGTGCGAAATGAAACACAAGTGGAAGTAGTCAACGATCCGGAGCTTACTAAGCCTTATCATCCGGTTTCCATGACTGCTAAGTCCAAGTTTAGTGCCAGCATTACTCACGCCAAGCTCTCCCCAAAGCTTAAAATGCAAACAACGGTAAAAAATATGATGCTACCACAGACCTAGACGATCACATGTTTGATTTCTATGGGGCCGCATGTGTGGAACAGTGGTCGATGCCGGCGTGGTGTTTCATGTTCGCACAAACACTAACCGGGGCTGCTCGGGTATGGTTTCATGCATTGGATGAAGGGGAGATCAACGATTTTGAAGAATTCCGAAGGCTGTTCCTCCAGAACTTTAGCCAACAAAGGCACTACTCCAAAGAAATCACCGAAGTTCACAACATCCGGAGGAAGGATGGGGAATCTTTGGATAGTTTCATCGATCGATTCAATCGAGAAAGAATGCAGATCAGCGGGGTCGTAGATCAACTGAGAATATCCGGATTTTGTCACGGAGTCCGGAACAACTAGTTGGTTGAAAAACTGCAGGAAATTCTCCCAAAAACAATGGAAGTGTTCATCGAGCGAGCCCGAGCCTTCGCTCGCAGAAAAAACGCATGTAACCCGGCACCTGAATCAGATCAGAAAATGTCTTCTTGGAAGAAGAATGGCGGTTCCATATTTGATAAAACCCCGTCCGGAAGTAGAGGGCGGTCTCATCCTTACAGCAGAAACGATCGACCTCAACGCGGAAGAAGTTCCGGATCTCGATTCTATAACCTATCAGAACTCTCCGAAACTCCTAGTGAGATCCTCAGTGCCGAGGGAGCCAACTTTCCAGCACCTCCGAAGCTCCGAAATCCGGGGGATAAGAACTCCAAAAAGTATTGTGACTATCATTATGCACGAGGCCACAACACGGATGATTGCTGGTCTCTGAAGTAGGAAATAGAAAAAGCAGTCCGATCCGGCAAACTGTCACATCTGGTAAAGGAAGTAAAGGAAGGAAAATCTTCGGGGAATTCGGTAGATAATCCGAATAACCAATCAGCAATTTGCATGATCAGAAAAGTGAATAGCCAGGGCATTAAACGGACCAATCATCATATGGCCGCTTGGATGCACCAGCCGATCGCTTTCCCTCTAATAACTCCCGGAGAAATCAAAGATGGACCAATCATAGTATCTGCGGTGATAGCAGGGCACAAGGTCCGGAGGATTTATGTTGATAGTGGAAGTGCCACCGAAATCATGTATCAACAGTGTTTCCAGCAATTAGCCCCACAAACTAAAGCGAAGCTGATACAAGTATCTATGCCGTTGGTAAGTTTCTTTGGAGAGGTGGTCCAGCCGATCGGGCAAATCACATTACCAACAACGTTGGGTACCAGAAGTCTGATCATGACTGTCAACTTAACATACCTAGTGGTGGGAGCAAGATCAGTCCACAACGTCATACTAGGAAGACCAGGGATGTGCGCTTTCGGTATTATCAGCTCCACCATTCATGGGTCGTTAAAGTTTCCCACCGAAGCCGGAGTAGCCACCTTACACTCCGTGTCTACTATGTGCGTAGCTGAAATACGGCAAAGCGAGGGTAATGTGCAACCTCCGACCCTCCTTACGGAAGAATGGGCTATTCATCCACATTTTCCGGAATAGAAAATTGCCATCGGAGCCCAACTCCCTGAACGTACCAAAAAGCGGCTGTGGAAACTTTTGTCCGGCTATCTTGATGTATTTGCTTGGCAAACCTCTGACATGGTTGGAGTCCCTCGGTCTTTGGCTGAGCACTAGTTGAAAGTATCGCATTCAGTAAAAGCAATCGCTCAAAGGAAAAGAAACATGGCTCCAGCTCGTCATAAAGCCATCGCCGAAGACGTACGAAAACTATTAAGCGCCGGGATTATCAGGGAGGTGCGGTATCAAACTTGGGTTTCCAACCCGGTGATGGTCACAAAGAAAGACAAAACTTGGAGAATGTGCGTTGATTTTTCTGACCTAAACAATGCATGTCCGAAGGACTGCTACCCTCTACCGGAGATCGACTTGAAAATCGATTCTCTTTCTAGCTTTCGCCTTAAATGCTTCTTGGACGCATATAAAGGCTACCACCAGATACAGATGGCTCTGGAAGATGTGGACAAGACGGCGTTCGTAACAAAGGAAGGTCTTTTCTGTTACACTAAAATGCCGTTTGGACTAAAGAACGCCGGAGCTACTTACCATAGGTTGATAGATAAAGCATTCAAGGATCAAATCGGAAGAAACCTGGAAATTTACGTCGATGATCTGGTCATCATGAGTGAAGCTGAAGATAACATGATCGACGACATACTCGAAACCTTCACCAGGCTTCGGAGTATCAACCTCAAGTTAAATCATAAAAAATGTTCTTTCGGTTTAGAAGAAGGGAAGTTTCTGGGCGTATGGATAACTCAATCCGGAATCCAGGCGCATCCGGACAAGATTCGAGCCGTGATTTCCATGCAGCCTCCGAAAACGGTAAAAGAAATCCAATCACTGAATGGTAAGCTAGTGGCTCTTCATCGTTTCGTCTCCAAGGCAGCGTATTGAAAAAACGTACTAAAAGGGCCAGATAGAATGGACGACGGAGGTCGATTCAACATTTCAGGAGTTAAAGGTTTGTCTTGGGTCCTTACCCACATTAACCGCCCCAATTACCGGAGAAATCGTCACTGTATATCTCTCCGCTTCCCATTTCGCCATCAGTGCAGTACTTGTGGTGCACCGAAATCAAGCGCAAATACCGGTTTACTATGTAAGCCGCATCCTAAAAGATTATGAAACTCGGTACCCGATGATAGAGAAACTGGCACTCGCTTTGGTTCATGCATCCAGACAATTCCGAAGGTATTTTCAGGCTTTCAACATAGAAGTGCAGACTGACCTTAAAATCCAACAAATCCTCAGAAAACCGGAGGTTTCCGGACGACTCACCAAATGGGCAATCGAACTCAGCGCTTTCGATATTACCTACCGAACTAGAGGTCCGGTAAAAGGTCAAGCCGTGGCAGATTTTCTTACGGAGGTACCTACCGGAGAAAGCACCAAAGAAAAGTCTATTCTCCCAAAGGTATGGAACTTGTATACGGATGGAGCCTCCAACAAAGAAGGGTCAGGGGCTGGGTTAATCTTGATAGATCCGGAAGGAATAGAATATACCTATGCCCTGCGTTTTGAATTTAAAACTTCAAACAATGAAGCAGAGTATGAAGCTCTTCTCGCAGAACTTCAAACCGCTGCTAAGGCCGGTGCAACCTCTGTTTTGGCCCACGTTGATTCGTTACTAGTCGCCAACCAGGTCAGCGGAGAGTATGAGGCACAAGAGGAAAACATGGTCCGGTATCTGAATCAAGTTAACAGTTTAGTTTCCACATTCGACTCTTGCAAGATAGTTCACATACCAAGAAGTAAGAACAAAAAAGCTGATGCTCTGAGCAAGCTTGCGTCCGTAGCATTCTGCCATTTATCTAAAGAAGTGCTGGTCGAAACCTTACAAGCCCCGGCCATCCATCAACCGGAGTCCGTAATGTCAATCTCCGTACAAGAAAAATCGTGGATGACTCCAATCTTAGACTACCTAAAAGATGGCACGCTCCTAGAGGAAAAGGCTCAAGCACGGAAGATGAAAGTAAAGGCACTACAATATCAGGTTCACAATAGGAAAAGGCTCAAGCACGGAAGATGGAAGTAAAGGCACTACAATATCAGGTTCACAATGGAAAACTTTATAGAAAGACCTTTTTAGGTCCGCTCCTAAAGTACCTAACTCCGGAGGAGGCCAGCTACGTCATAAGAGAAATCCACTGGGGGATATGTGGCATCCATTCTGGGCCGAGGATGGTTGTGGCGAAAGCTATGAACGCTGGATACTTCTGGCCGGGCATGCATCAGAGTGCCGTTAGCGAGTTACAAGCATGTGAAGATTGTCAGCGGCACGCCCCCATCAGCCACCGATTCCCTAACCCCGGCAAAGAAGAGGACGTCCTTAATCTTGGAAAGTGGCTCGTTAATAAGCTTCGGAAGATCATCCACAACCGGGAAGGTTAAGGATTCAAAACAAGCGACAGCCATATTCAAGTCAGCTTCAGCATTTCGGTTCAACAGGGGAACCTCCGCATAAGGGGTCTTTTTCTTCAGAGCGTGAACATATCCTTGGTGCAAACCAGTGTTGACCCCTACGGAACTCATAGCGTTATTCACTGCCGCCACAGCCGTTGTCATCTCTGGCCCCCTGTGAACGTTCTTCGCTAACAACTGCGCCCCTTCGGATAAAAGCCACGCCTTCGTCGCTTGCAAATCCTCAACCTTCGCCAATAAATCTGCATTCTCCAGCTTGAGTTCTTCGATCTCGGCCCTATGGTGCTCCTTCATCTCCACCATCCGCGCTTTTAGGTTCGCCTCTCTTGATTAAAGAGCATCACGCTCTGACCAATGTGTTAGAGGTTTAAAAAGGTAAGATAAAAATAAGCAAAGAACGAACCTGCCATCATTTTCTCATACGCCGATCGAGCATTCGAAACAGACTCTTCCATCTTAGCCAGAACCTCTTTGTGCTCTTCGTCCTTCTTTCTTGAAGATTTGGCGAAACTCCATAACTCCGCTGAGATTCTATCTCGCTCTTCCGCGGCAGAAGCGGCAGCAGCCTGAGAAGATTGGTTCTGAGTGGTCAAAGACTTCACTTTCTCCTTCTGAGTCTGGAGGTCTTAAGAAAGTTGAGCAAGCTTCTTCTCCGCATCCGGAGTTCTTTGAGCGTTTCAGGGAAAGAGTTTCTTTCTCCAGACTCTCCCTCACAGACTCTGCTTCAACCTATCGGCGATAAAGTTCTGTCACGTAAAGATTAGATTGGGCTTGGTTGGACAGGACCGCTGCACCCAAATCTTGGTTTTTCATCTTCCGACTCCGAGCATGGTCCAACGGCGTACCGAGATTAAACAAAAACGTCCTAGCCACAAGGTCATCCATTACAGAATCTTTATTCCGAATGTCCCATTCCGGAACAAACTTGTCGTCAGCCGTTGCCGGATCAATCTCCATGTCATCCGAAAAACATCTGCATAACGAAAAAATGACATTAACTCAGGTCCGAACCAAGATGGAGGAAGAGAGGACACCTGATCTTCCTCATCATCCATAAAGCAGTCCGGACCCAAAGATGAGTCCAAAATAGTACCTGAAAAGGTCACCATCTTCGGCTCACTATGAGTTTTCCCATCTCCCTTACCTGTAGCCACCGGATTCTCCACCTCCATACTCTCGGCTTCATTAACGGGGAGAAAACCTCCGGAGAACACCGGGGTTGGTTCAGAGCGAGACCGAGCGGCCTCCTCTCTGGACGACTTTCCCCTAGAAAGATGTTCATCAAACTCCGTCATCACATCACCACTGGAATGAGAAGAACTCCTTTTGTTTTTCTTAGTGTTTGGCATAGGAAGGGGATCGGTAGGACGGATGAGAAAAGGATCGTTCTTTCTTTTGCGAACAAGGCCCTTCGGCTCAACTTCAGAAGTAACACTCTTTGTCTTCAGAGAAACAGAAGGTCGATATTCCAGGGATTCGTCCAAGCTCCGTATCTCCTGGTCACTATCCACATCATCCAGGATAGATCCTTTTTTGGTTCGAGATCCAGATGACCTAGCAGCCTCTTTCGCCGTTTTTTCCGAAGTAGACACAGGTGGATGAAGGCCGGAAGTGTCTTGGTCAGTTGGAGGACGAATCTCCTGGGCCGCCGAAGAAATCTGTTTTAGGAACGGAACCTCACCTTCGGCCTGCTCATCGTAGTCAAAATCCAAAACGTTGAAGTTTGGAACCTTTAAAGCATCCCTAAGAGACATTTCGGTCCCTGTAATCCGAAAGAAAAAACAAGGTTAGAAAAGCAATAAAAAATGCCGAAGGGGAGGTAAAGGGCCGGAGACTTACGTTCACGCTTCTTGCGGGTAACCAGCCAATCCCTATCCCCTTGGCCCCAGGAAAAACAAACCCGTCCCAACAAAAGAAAATGCTCGGGAAGGGGACGGATTGGGGATTTATGCTCAATTAGGGCACGGGCCAATTCCTCATTAAAAATAAAGTAATCCCCTAGATCAAAAGACATCGTTTGATCTTTAAACCTCAATGCCATCTCCTTAGGAAGACAACGGTCATCCAACCAGAAGAAATTATCCTTCCAGTTCTTCAAACTGGACCGTTCCTCCCCGGAGGGAGATGGAACACCCTTCCGATGAGCGAAGGTGTACCAATCCCCGGCAGTAATAAATTCATAAAAATACCGGAAGACTTTTAAGTCCGGCTTTTGACCCTGGGCCCGGCAAGAAATTTCGAAATGGTTTACACGGCTAAGACCGAACGGGTTAACTTGACAAATATGAACCCGGAAAAATTGGAGGACCCTGATCAAGAATCTTGAAAACGAAACCCTATAGTTTGCAAAGTTACAAACGCGAGTAATAAGGGAAACTTCCCTTGACGAAAAAGATATATAGTTTCGTCTTTTGAGGGGAGTACCGGATGAAGGTCTAGAGGGATCCGATATTCCCTAACAAACTTATCCAACTAACGTTGGGTAAGGATGCTAACACTATCAGCCAGGTTATCCTTACCAGGGGCCATAGTTAAGAAAATGACGTACCTTTTAAGAAGAAGAAGAGAACGCAGGTAAAGAGGGTAACAAGATGAGAAGAAAGAATTTTCGAAAGTGAAAAGGTAAAAAGTAAAGCGAGAGAAGGGTTTTTATAGGAAAGATCTAAGTCGGTTTGGACAGTCAAATCAAACCATCACGTCAACAGACGATCACGATTCCCAAACACGGGGTTTCATAACCGTCACACGTAGGTGACTGACGGTCAAGTTATTTGAGTCACCCACGCCACGTCAGTGCCAACCAGATAACGATACGACATTCGATCAGAACCACTCATACGACACCACATCATTCGGGCAAGATAACTTATGCAACATTTTGTTAAGTCCTTTACAGAACTTAACAAACGAAGGGACATGAAGATACATATCCGGGGCCGGACATGATCCTTGAGAACGGACCGAACGACACCGTAAACGGACATCCTGAGGATGTCCATTCTTCATATCTCCGAGGACGGACACCCGGACGAATTACGTCATCCCAGTTGATTTTCTGAACCTTCGTCCCTATTTTCTCTCTCTACTTTCTCTCTCTACCAATACTTATGCCGGAGGGTGGTCGCAGAGAGGCCCTCTCATCTCTGCGACGAGCCTAACGATTTACTGTTTTTGCAGGTGAAGGTTCTAGCTCTCCAGTAAGATCCGAATAAATCGTTCACAGGCTCCAGCCTCCACGATCTGATCTTTGGATCTTCAGGTGTGAAATGATAACTTCATGTTATTAAATATACAACCCAAAGGGTTCTTTTTACAATGACAAGTAACGTTTTTATTTGAGTATGTCTATACTGTTTCATAACATGCCATTTTAGAGGTAGTGTACTACTGTATTAGTATATGTATATGAGCAGTTGTATAGCCAGAGATTGCCGGTTACCCTTTGGTTAGTCTGTTAGGTAGCTCCATTGTAGTTCGTTGTCCTATATACAGAATAGAGCTTCTCAGCGTATATTTTGATTGATTCGCTTTCATACGAGTCCTTGGTAAGTTTAAGTGTAACTAAATCTGAAGAGTAGCAAGGTAGTACAGCCTTTAACAGTTACGGATCCAATATTTTACGAGGGCCAAAAACAGGTCCTGTAATTAAGGGCCAGTTATACGAAGACTAGATATATTCTTTGAACCGAACCTTATTTACACGCCTGTCTTTACCAACCTGTTTGCTGCCCTACAAAGTCACTTTCAACAATTTCAGTAACTATTTTTAAAGAAAGTAATCATGTATTAGGTGTTCGTCAATATCGCATGGTTATATTAGGATCAGTTTCAGTTTATATTACTTTAGCCGTTCCGACTCGGAGCCAAGCCGACCCAGAGCCGATCCGACCCGGAGCAAAACAACCATTTTTTTATAATTGGCCCGTTTTGACCTGAAGCGTTATGACCCATGACCCGACCCGTTTGCCAGACCTATGTCCATAACTTTTTCGTCTGAAAAATAAAGTAATTATTTCAAATTTACTGATTAATAAGATTCAGAAGCACTGTGTACATCTGTTGAGAACAAATCTCTCAGTCCAAGTGTTGGAATATGAACATATTTAGCTTCATCATTATCTCACACAAATATGTAAAATATCAAATACTAATTATTATATTAAAACAGAAAAACGTACTCACAATCCTAAAAATCTCAAAAAATAAACCTAAACGCTAAAACTATAATAGTAATACTTTCATAAACACCATAAAGGATAGAGAAAATTGTTATCAAATTAAACAAATTTCATAAAAATATTAAAAAAATGAATACAAAATCCAGATTTAAAAAAATTGATTTGGCGAAAGATATTACTCAGTAGGCATGAAGTTAAATTAGATTCGATTCTGCCAGCAGAGTTTCCTCAACTTTTATATCAGAAGAGGGAGCTTTGAATCTTCATCGTAACATATTTCATTCGCCAAAACAAAAACATCAAATTTCAATAAAAAAAACATCAAATTAAAAATAATTTTAGAGAAGAGATCGCTCAGTTCAGCGGGATTATCGACACGCAAACAAATCTATGAATAGATATGCCTGCATTCCGGTCTGTTGAGCTTGAATTTTCCGAGTCATCACTGCGATCTTATTCAATAAATTGATTTGAAAAGATTAAATAAACATTGACGATCAAATTGAAGATGGAACTAGAGAAAAAGAAGGTTTAGCGGCGTAGGATGATGAGAGTGGTGGTTGGAGTGGGTGTATAAATAGGTTGTGAAATTAGGGTTTGTTTTGACTATGGGTCGGTTTTCTAGACGGCCCGTTTGGCTAATAGAGGGCCTGCTGGTGTTGGGTTAGATAACGAGGTTTTGAATTAAGGGATTGGATTATATATCAAAATCAAACTTTGTAAAATAAAATGTTGTATGCTCTATGTGTTTCTCCTAAATTTCATTTTTATTTTTTATTATTTTTTTAGTTAAATGTCATTTTAGTCTTTGTGGTTTGGGTCATTTTGCTAGTTTAGTCCAAATGTTTCATTTTTCGACTGTGAGTCCATAAAGGTTTCACCGTTACCATTTTAGTCCACTAGGTTAACTTCATCAATTTTTTTGTTAACGAGAAGGGCAATTCGGTCATTTTATATGGCGGAATTGCCTTTTTAGTTAACAGAATTACATATAAAATAACCGAATTGTCCTTCTCGCTAACAGAAAAAATGGATGAAGTTAACCCAGTGGACTAAAATGGCAACAGTGTAACTTTTTTGGACCACAGGCAAAAAATGAAACTTTTGGACTAAACTGGCAAAATGGTCCAAACCACAGAGATTAAAATGGCATTTAACTCTATTTTTTTTTAAATGGAAAAATGAATATGCGACTGTTGCACATTTAACTTAGATGTGAAACCACTAAAACGAGTAGTTTTGGTTGGGTGTTTGTTTTTTCTTCAAACATCTTCAAGGGAGCTGATGTCTGCAGGCGCGCGGACGTTACCCTTGAAGACTGTTTGTTTTTTTCTTTTAAAAAGATCTAAAAATGGCTTTTTTCAGCTTAAAAAAAAAAGCTATGGTACCCTTTCTTCTAACATCTTCACAAAAAACTCTCATCCCTCATATAGGTTCTGAACTCAAATTTGAACCAAAACTCGACCACCACCACTGCCGTAAGGTCACGAGCGCCGGCCGTCGCCTCCGTCGGCCACCACCACTGTCGCGGGAATAACCTTTGCTTTACTGTCACGGCATCTTGGCTTTAATGTGGGCCTCTTTTCCCCAAACTCCCCATTGAAACACGTTCAACAATGGCGGATTCTGAAACCCTCATCCTCATCTACACTAGCATAAACCATTTCCACTTCAAATCAGCCGTCTAATTGCTCATATTTCCACTCAATTTCATCATCAATCATCAACCACAAGGTAAGAATCATTCGGTTCATCTCTACTTGTATTAATAATATTCAACTACAACAAACTACTAGTTCAATCATTCTCTTATCCATCGTCAACTTCAATACTTTGATTTTATATGTGATTTTCGATCTTATTTTGTAGAACCAAGTACTTGATTTTCGATCTTAGTTTGTACAGACCGTATCAGTTTATAAAAACAATCAGTCTTATATTTTCAGCTTGAAGAGCTTCAGACCACATCTTCAGTTGCAGACATGAAAACAGATGAAATCAGCTTGCAGACTGAAGACTCAAAACCAGTTGGTACGATCTGGCTAGAGCAGAGCTTCAGATGACCTAGCAAGGAACCTGCAAGATCACAAGAGAACAAACACACCGTTAGCCTCGTCACAGGGAGGGGGGTGTAACACCCCGTGTTTTCACGAGTGAAAGTCAAAGTCAAGGTCAATGTCAACGACCGATTTCGCGCAACTCGACTCGTAGAATTGTTTGTATGATATTTAGATTATGTGGAGTAATTGTCGTACATTGCAATAATCGAAACATGCTAGCCGTATTTCAATCGACCTACGACTGTGAAACATAGGAAGTAACAATGCGATAAAGTTAACCAAGCTATGCTAATCAAATCGACATCAAATCGTAACTCGAACTATGTATTTTACTTGTCACTATACGTGTGTGTGTGCCTTACGTGTTACCTGTGCATGCTTATTTTATATTATTTTGTGTTGGAATAATCAAGCGAACTTAATCTAACTCGAAGTCTAACTCGAATATAAGCGAACCCGAACCCGAATCCCGAGTCGAACCATATATGAAGTAGTCGAGACTGAAAGTAATTTGACTAGGAAACCCTATCGAATCGCTCGCAAATCGAAACCGAACCAACATCGCGCCGAACTCACCAAACCAGGTGGCGTCCGCACGGGTGGCCAGTCCACGCGGATAGCCTACCCGGGTGCGTGCCATGCGCACGACTCACCCTTTCCTCTTTTGGCATCCTATAAATACACGGGTCACTCTCCACTTTTTCCACTTTTGGCAAGTGACGTCCGAACCACACGCATTCTACACCTTTTCTCAGATTTCTTCCAATCCAGGTAAGATCTTGCACTAATTCTTGTACATCTTTGATCTCTACACAATTCTACACATTTCTATCTTTCGAATCTTCGATTTTAACCATGAAATCATCCAGATTTGAGGTATTCTCGGGTGACGTCATCACGAAGTTCATAAGAACTTCAAGCTTGACCTCATTCCACCTAGAATATCTCAGATCTAAACGATTTCTACAAAATTTTACAATAATTTCACCTAGATCTGAACTTTTCTAAGGATAAAAGAGTTGAAAGAAATAGACCTAAGTTCTTTCCTTCTTTTTCCCTTAAACCGGTACGAATCCGATCAGTCCTAGTGTTCTACTCATCAATAGTAATGCCCTAGTTCTAGATCTGGAGTTCTACCCATAGACAACTGATTTCGGGGTTAACCGGGAGGACTGTTCTGTGTCGCCGACAGGCCGAGTTAGGGTGGTTCCTGGCCGGTCTAGTCACGCGGGTGAGAACACAACTCCAAATGGTTGCCACGTAATCAGAACGTCTCGATAAACGACAACAGAAACCAAGTGTAGACGAACAAAACAACCAGAGGTTGTCCGCACGGACCAGTCGTCCGCACGCACAGACTGTCCGCACGGACAAGCTATGCGCACGGACTAGCTGTCCGCGCGTACAAGTCATACGCACGGGTTGTCACCCGCACGGACTACCCTTGGGACCCACTTTCCAAACAAGGTTTGAGTATCGACGAACGAGCAATCCGGACGGACGACCTCTGAATGGATTACTCTTCGGATCATGAGATACTAAGGCCTTAAAATGAGAATCAAACAATCTTCATCCGCACGGTCAAGTCGTACGCACGGACAGGCTATCCGGACGGATTGTCTTTGCCCGCGCGCACAGGCTACCCGCACGGACTACCGTACGCACGGACTGCCGTCCGCGCGACCGGCTTGAAAGGTAGAAACACTTTGGTGTTTTCAAAATGCTACAATGAAAACTCCAAAGCACAAGCCATCATACACAAACACACCTTAGGAAGAAACAATCCACTTGAACGAATTATCCGCACGGATAAGTCACCCGCATGGACAGCTCGTACGCACGGACAGCTCGTACGCACGGACAGCTCGTACGCACGGACAGCTCGTACGCACGGATAGCTTATCCGGAACGGATCACCATCCGCACGCATCACCATCCGTACGTATCACCATCTGCACGGATAGTCCATGCGCACGGATGACCTCTACTCACGGATAGCTGATCCGCACGATCAGTCATCCTACCCACTCCCACTTGTACTGTTTTACGCGTCACTTATCGTTACGTTATCGAATCTATTCAGGCTAACCGTACTCGCTGTAAAGCGCTCCCTTCAATCCATATCGCTGTGAGTATACTCGAACCCTTTTTGCTTTAGCACTTTTGGGTGTTACATACGTTACAACTATT
Organism: Helianthus tuberosus; assembly: GCA_030545235.1. Classification (NCBI taxonomy): domain Eukaryota; kingdom Viridiplantae; phylum Streptophyta; class Magnoliopsida; order Asterales; family Asteraceae; genus Helianthus; species Helianthus tuberosus. Next base: position 110,908,824 of record CM060400.1, on the reverse strand, counting down.
CAAACTACAACTATCACACTACTCAAGCTATTTTAAACGCTAAACCATTAATGCATGTTATACGTGGCTTATGAATGCTTGTTTGTTATGTTTACACATGGAATGCTGTCTACCTGCCTTAGCAACGATAGTACTATAGTTTGGACTCTGCACCCGTTCACCCGGGGGTTGTTAAGGATCTTTTACTTGCATGGATTACAGTGGTAATCGTGTATTGCGAACTGCCTCGGGCAGTCAACCCGCAGTCATTGGTATCGATGGATCTATGTCGATAACTAACGTGCTTCATTTCACTATGTGTACGTGCTGGTTATGCGTAAACGAATTCGAACTCTATATGCTATTATCAAACTTGTATGCTCACCTTTACATTTTATGTATTGACATTATTTTAACGTATGTGACAGGTGCTTAGGACGCATATGTGGTAGGAAATGGAAGCTAGAATAAAGCTTTAGAGCCCAATAAATAGTTGTCTGTAGATAACTTATTAGGGGTCTCTAGAAGCAGATAAACAATTGCTACTTATTTAAATCTGAGTTGTCGGAACAGAATATTTGTTTTGATGTTGTCTGTAATAACTTGTCTGACTATTTATATTACGGTATGGGACGTAATGTTTGCTTCATGGTAATGATAGTTGTTATGGAAACTTCTGGACAATCTGTTTCGCTCAGTGCCGCGCCCCGATGATTCCGCCATCGGTTGGGGTGTGACAGGGGGCCTCTCTGTGACCAAGCTCGGGCGTGAGAATAAGTATTTGTGAGGAGGAAATAGGTCAGGGAGAGAGAGAGGAGAGTTTAGAGAGAGAGAGTAGCGATTACCCCTTGCTGGAAGTTTTGGCGGGGTATTTATAGCTTTTGGGTGTGCTGATGTGGCAAGTTAGTTAAGGCCGGACCAGTCACTATCATGGCGGTTATGAAAGTGGGGCCCAGTTAGTTATGCCGCACCAGCGTATCTGTCCGTTCTGTGTATGGTGCGAGGCGCGGTCCGACCTTGATGTGCCATGGTTCGGTTCTGCTCATGGCGGTGATTCGGTCCGGTCAGGGACGTATCCTCATCAAGTCCCCCTAGTTCGTGGCGTTTCTTGGATAAAAGCTTCGAACTATAACGGCGTAATTTTGGCGGTCTGGGTCCCTGATTTATCGTTTAGTTGAATTTTTTGAATTTTAAATTTTATGGCGGTGACCTATTGCTGGGTAACCGTCAGTCACTTTATGTTTCCCTCATGATGTGACGTTTGGTGTGCGTTAGCTGTCATGACGTGTCACTACCTGATTGGCAGTTTTGAGGTGGTTTCACATCCCTATAAAGGAGGAGGAAAAGTAACTTTCCGCTTTCACTTTTTACTTCATCTTCTTCACCCCTTTTCTCTGAGACAGGCGATTTGCGAAACAGGTTAGCTTCTTCCTTACATAATGGCGAAAAATAACTTGTCCGGTTGCTTTAATGTTCTGACCAAAAATGGCTTAGCTTGGTACGTCGATAAATATGCCATTCCTGCATCTTTGCACCCCGTTCTCCCCAAAAAGGACACGCCTATTTACCCGTTTCCTCCGGGGAATATAGGGGTTTACACTCGTCTGTTCGATTATTGTAACTACCGTCTTCCTCTAACGAAGTTCTTGATCGGAGTTCTTACATTCCACGAGGTTCATATTTCTCAAATGAACCCCTTCGGCCTTGCCAAGGTGTGTCATTTCGAGTTGGCTTGTCGTAGTTTAGGATCCGACCCGGACTTGGATGTGTTCCGGGCTTTTTACAAATTGAACCGGTCCGGTAACTGGTATACCTTCGAGGTTAGAGATAAAAAACTCCTGCTGTTATACATGGATTACTACTAGCATAAAGGATTGGAAAGAACGCTTTTTCTATATTGATGATCGGTGCGTTCCGGAGTTTATGGTATGGAGGATAAAAAAGACGAAGCTCCCACCTCCTCTTCCTGAAGACTTCGAATTTGATAGAGATTTGTACGCAAACTTGATTAAAGAAGCGGGTCGCATACAAAGTTATCCGGAACACATTCTTGTTATGGGACGGATCAGCACGATTTGGTCCGAACCGGAGTGGTATCCTACCCTTAGGTGGAATGGACAGGGTTAGTCATGCCTTTACTTTTGATGCGATGCTCGTGTCATCGTTCGTATAGTTATATTATTTTTATTTTTCCTTCTATTGTACCGGACTTCGGATATTACTTGCTTGCTTGTTTCTCTATTTTTTTTTGCAGTTATGGGTTTGAGAGAAGCTTTAAGACTGAAGTCCTTTGATTCCAAGGAGCTTGAGATCCGAGCCACTAGAACGCCGAAGGGTGATCCTCCATATCTAAATGTTGTGCAGGAGAATCTCTATCAGATTCGGGAACCCGAGGTTCCAGATGATCAAGGGGGTTCGGCCGGCCAGGGAGGCTCGGGCTCAGTTCCTGCGGCACAAACAGTGAATATTGCTCATGCTCAGGCTGCGGTGGTGCTTGGCGATGACAAAGGCAAGAAAACGAGTTCGAGCGGGAGGAAAGAGTCCGGCTCTAGATTTGTTATTGAGGATGAAGGAGTCCATCTGTCTGTCGGGGATGAAGAAGAACGTGTTGAAGGTTTAAAGGAGGGTGGTGATGACGAAGATGAGGAAGAAGAAGAAGAAGAAGAAGACGAAGAGGAGCAACCTCAGATTAGCTTGAAAAGGAAGAGGGCTCCGTCTAAATCTGGTCCGAAACCTAAGCAAAAGAAGAAGAAGATGGACTTCAAGACTATCACATTAGATGATGATGATGATCAAGTCACTGAATTTTCTGCCGTCGGGGGCATATTAGCGAATTTAGATGCTCATCTTCATGGGGGTCGTATACCGAGGGACCACCCGGCAAACATTCCATCAAGCCCATTATCCTTCGGAGGAGGGGCTACTAAGGTTATTGCTGATGTTCATATGTCCGATCTTAAAAAGACCGAACCTTCTCCTTCGGGTAAGCCTACCACGGGGGTTGCTTCAAATGTGTCAAGGCCGAGTCCCAAACCAATTGATGGTGGGGATAGTGCCTCTTCTTCACCTTTATGGTATAACACTGAAGTTGTTTTCTTATCACGAGAGTTAGGTTCGGGCGGCATTGAGGATATGGATTCAACTCGAGCATTGGAGAAGTACGTTCCGGAGTGGTCGCTGACGAACAAGGATCGGATAGTGGATGCTCTGTCAGCGAAAATGGCATTGTTTCATTTGGGGACTCCAGCTGAGCACTCTCATTATCGGAAGATGAGCGGCCCGGAGCTTGGGAATGCCCTTATGATAAATCAAGCTCAATCTAATTCATTGGTGGTGGAATCGTATAAGCGTTGGATCGAGTCGGAGTCAACCTGTAACAAGCTCCGACGCAAAATTGCTAATTTGAAAAATGAAGATAATGTCCGATCGAAGACGAAACAAGAGCTGAGCTCTCTTCGATCTCAGATTGATCGTTTAAAGGAGCAAAACTTAGAGGCAAAAGAAGTTAACAAATCTACCCAGGCTTCGGCTGCAGCCGCTTATGAGGCTCGAGACAAAGCTCTTCAAGATTTGGAAATTTTCAAGTCGAAATTCACTGACCTGGAGAAAAAATTATCTGGTGTGGAGAAGAAGCATGCGGCTGAGCTGAAGGAAATGCAGACATCTCATGATCAGCTTCTGGCCGATTATCACCGCTTGGTTGATGGTATGTTCGTAATCCATTTTTTTTATTGCTTCCCTTCCTGTTCATTGAACCTTGTTTTTCCTCAGTTAAAGACGAATTAGAGAGAGCTCGTGACAGGGAGATTGAATCACATAAAACAACGATCGATGAAGCAAAGGAGATGTTGATTCATTGTGAGCGTGATATGGTTGAATCGTATGCCCAACTGTCGGAGCTCATGCTCACCAAGCAATGGTTCTTGTCAGATGGGGTCGCATGGGTAGTCAGATTGGTGCATCAAAGCCCGGAGCTGGAAAAAGTTATTGCAGACTTGGTGAACAATGTGAATGCGGTTGGGGCGAATGAAGGTATCAAGCACGGCTTTGAAGCCGCTAAGGGCTCTGTTCGGTCCTTTGAAGAGGTCCCAGGGTATGATGATGGTGCTCAAGATAAGCTAAATGCTGCGATTAAGGCTTTTGAAAATTTTCACATCTCCGTACTTGGGAAGGTTGCAGATTTGGTGGACAAACCTTTGTCCGTCATTAAGCAACAAAGTGAACTCCCCATAGTGAAGGAAGACTTTGAAGCTTGAGATTCGATCTTTCTTGCCATATAACGTTTGACTTTTATTCGTCATTGTGACCGTACAATTTTAAATATCTGTTTCTTTTGGCATGTAACCCGTACAATTTATTTTTTGCTTGAAATATTCGATTGACATGTTTGGTATGAAATCACAACTTTAGTAATAGTCATTCGCTCCTGGCTACTTAGTTCTTAGTTTGCGTCCAAACTTCACTGTTCGACCAGGTTTTTTATTCGGTCATCTTAGGTGACCGAAACATAGTAAGAAATTTTGATTTCTTTTGCTTGAGTGGATTGCTTATAATTGAGCCATTTTTAAGTATGGGCTGTTTTGCTTAACAGATTTTGTTATTTTTTGAACTGTTTAAGCCTTCTCGATCGGCGCGAGGCATGGGTCGAGGCCCGTTTGTGCACATTTATGAAATTGTTCGAACTTACACGCATGCTATTCTTTATACTTATAAAAATACAGATCGCTTTATTCATTGATTCACTGATCATAGGTCCGGGGAAAACCCTCCCGGTTACAAGGAAAATGGAAAATTGTCGGGGCATTACCCTCCCGATTTATACATGGAAATTGGAAATAAAAACAAGAACTAGCGATCTTTTCTAGCCGTAACAGGCTATTCACATGAAACATTTCTTTAAATGTACCCCGTTCCACGTTCGGGGTACGGGAGTTCCGTCAATCTTTTCCAATACGTACGAGCCCTTGTCGCTAGCTTCTTTGACTCGGTACGGTCCCTCCCACTTAGGGGTTAGCTTGCCGGGAGCTTCAACACGGCTCGCATCTCGGAGCACATAATCTCCGACCTTGAACTTGTAGAGTTTGGCCCGGGCGTTATAGTACTTCTCAATCTTCTTTTTGTATCGGGCTTCCTTGATCGCCGCGATGTTCCGGCGCTCTTCTAGCAGGTCAAGGTTAGATCGGAGTTCATGCTCATTTTCCTCCCAATTCTTGCACCTCTGGTTTGGGAGTCCGATCTCAGCGGGAATCACCGCCTCGGTGCCGTAAGTAAGACTAAACGGTGTTTCTCCGTTGCTAGTCTTGTGCAGTGTTCGGTGCGCCCATAAAACGTTCGGCAACTCGTCCGCCCAGCCTTTTCCCTCGTAACTGAGCCTCCTCTTTATCCCATCGACGATTCGTCGATTTATCTGTTCGACCTGCCCGTTACCCTGGGGGTGGGCAACCGAGGAAAAGACTTGGTTAATTTTTAGATTTTCACACCAGCTCTTAAATGGGTTTTCTGCAAACTGCTTTGCATTGTCGCTTATAATGTAGAGTGGAAGACCGAATCGGCATACGATTTGTTCCCAGAAGAACCGCGTCACGTTGAACCACGTGGTCGTGGGTTCGAGTCCCACGAATGGCGCCACTGAAGACTCAAAACCAGTTGGTACGATCTGGCTAGAGCAGAGCTTCAGATGACCTAGCAAGGAACCTGCAAGATCACAAGAGAACAAACACACCGTTAGCCTCGTCACAGGGAGGGGGGGCTCTCTGTGACCAAGCTCGGGCGTGAGAATAAGTATTTGTGAGGAGGAAATAAGTCAGGGAGAGAGAGAGGAGAGTTTAGAGAGAGAGTAGCGATTACCCCTTGCTGGAAGTTTTGGCGGGGTATTTATAGCTTTTGGGTGTGCTGATGTGGCAAGTTAGTTAGGGCCGGACCAGTCACTATCATGGCGGTTATGAAAGTGGGGCCCAGTTAGTTATGCCGCACCAGCGTATCTGTCCGTTCTGTCTATGGTGCGAGGCGCGGTCCGACCTTGATGTGCCATGGTTCAGTTCTGCTCATGGCGGTGATTCGGTCCGGTCAGGGACGTATCCTCATCACAGACAATTTATGTATGTAAAAACAAACAGCACCTAAATGAAAAACTTATATTAATCCTATAATTCTTTTACTCCGTTAATTTTGCATCACCAATTTAGCCATCGTCTTTCACCAGGCACCTTCTTCTCCAATCCTCCATCGATGAAGATATTAACTATACATGTCAAAATCCATAATTACATATTATAAGAACTAGAGCTTTCTCTAATATGTCTTCAATTCTTAATTATAAAAGAATAATAATATTTACCCTATACCAACTTAGATGTGAAGGAATAGCATCACAATTGAGGGTGCAAAATCGGTTGAGAACTAGATGCGTTGTGTTTATAAACCCATTACTAGTCAACTGTGATGATGATGATTGGGAAGAACAAATGAAGAGGATACATAAATAATAAGGGGTATTTGGGATTCCTTTTCAAACCTCCCTAGTGAATTTTGCAAAAAATCATAAGGAGTTTGCAAAAGTCACATTTCACTAGCTTCTCAAAAACTCATTTTTAACACCTTCAAAAAGTCATAAGGAGATGTAAAAGTCACTTTGTCAAACACTTTTTTAACTTATAAAAGTTAATAAGTCAATAAGGAGTTTCAATAAGCAATCCCAAACATGCCCTAAACAGTGTAATAAGGGATTTAATTGGTGATGGAGGATTACCGAGGAAGATGTCTGGTACAAGCTATGAAATACGATGGCGGAAATTGGAGATGCGAAAATGATGTAGAGTAAGAAAATAATTAGCTTTAATAGCCTCATATTCAACCAAAACTAAATCGTTTTGATGGCTTTACATCACGCAACAACCTCGTATTCATTTTTCCTTTTATAAGTTATATATTTGTTCCTTGTGGTATTTTTACTGGTTTTTCAGATAGTCTATTGAATTGGATGAACATTAGTTTTTGAGTTAAGTTGTGATGATCGTGTCGTCCAAATGATGCAAAAACCCAATTAACCTAGGTAATTAGCACAAGTCGAGTATCGTATCCACGAAGAGCATGTGGTTAGAATCACACTCGGGACCAGCTCTTGGGCCGGCCAACCCGTGCCGAAGCCCAAGGCCCAAATTTTCAAAGGGCCCGAAAATCTTTACAGGCTTTTATATATTTATTATATTCATCCGTTTATTATGCAAAAAAATGTTGGTGGTGTAGTGGAAAAACCATCTCAAGATAATGTAAAGGTCCCAAGTTCAAGTCTTGTGTCCACCACTAAGGTTTGTTTTTTTTTAATTTCATTTCCCCTTAACCACAATTTTGGGCCCAATTTTTTTTTGTCGCCCGAGGCCTAAATTTTTTCGAGAGTTTTCGGGGATGGCTCTAATCACACTAGTTGTTTGATTAGTTAAACTATTTACAAAACAAATGTACAAAAAAATTATGAAGTTTAGGATATTATGAAGCTTGTTATTTTCTCTTTAAAGGTAGTTTTGGATGATGAACCACAAAGTGATTCGAATGGTTGTGTTAAATTCAGTAATTTTACAAAACAATTAACTATAAAGATTTGTAAACAATATGGTAAAAAGAATCACACCCGGGTTCGTATTAACAAGAAACTAGGGTTAATTCGTATAAACGGTTCAATCAAGTTGCAAATTCTAGTGATCTTTTAGGTTTGTGAAACAGCTATTCAATAATCTTAGACATCAACAATAATCAAACAATTGGACAAAAGTATGTTTTATGAAGTAAGATCAATCCCAACACAAACCTGTTAAGCACTGCAAAACACAAACCATATATCAAAGTAGTGTATTCTATAGACTAACTTCGTGTAATTAACCGAAACTAAAAACATTAACCTATGGAATTTTACCAACCCATCAAGTTGGTGTGAAATGGCTGCATCACCCTTACTATTAAAAAACAAGTTTTCCTTTAAAAATTCATATGGGCCTCATTATGATTATTTAAATATAAATACCTAACCCTCACATTTTGTTCTTTTACATATCACAGTCGGCGACCTGAAAATAGTGACCACTATGGAACATTCCACCCTCCACTATCACTGCGATTATCATCTTCCACCATGCTCACCCTCATCCACCATGCCCCCTCCATCATCCAGGTTAAATATATGTAATGTTATATAATTTACTAATAAAAAGGTTATGTATTTAAAAAAAAGTAGACTGCAATTCGCCTCCATGTGGTTTTCCAGGCTTGCATTTTGCCTCCCTATCTTCCATTTTTTTGCACTTTGGTTCTGATCGGAGTGTCACGCCCCGGTCAAATATAATATTTATAAACCCAAATTACCATTAACTATGAGTTAGCGGTGGTAAGAGGTCGAACCACGAAGAGTTTGTGGTTTGCGTATGGACGAGATTGATTACTAAAGATGTCACAATTATGAAACTTGCAATTTGTTTACTTGATTGTTTGTTTGTTTGAAAAGGGTGTCGGATTGAACCGACGAGTTTGTTACTAAATTACTTAACTATGAAAAACTTGAATGCTTAAGATAGCACAAAACTTAATTACTTGGTTTAAACAATAACTAGAGAATAAGGTACACACCATGTTCAACAATTGCAAAACATAGAGTTGCTATTAATTTAGTTGAATTTGTCATTAACGGTTTTGATATCACGAGACTTACGTGCCAATTGCTATCAATGCACACAACGAACCGCAATGCACTTGGTTACATCGGACAAGTAAATGCTTTTGAAAGATAAGGCATAAATACACAAACTTATTTTGCAAAGTCAAATTTTACTCGACAATTCACAAATCTAGTTCAAATGTAAGACAATTATCAATCAATTCAAATGCAACTCAACTTGTCACAAATCAACTAATAAACATAAAGCAAACCCTTGAAACTAACACATCATACATATCCCTCACAATGTTCTCTCCACTCGGTTTAAAAATTTAGCTAATAATGATGAATTAGCAGTTCTCAAGTAAACACTCAAACCGATTAGAACACGTACCCACATAGACTTCCAACTCAATTGCATGATTCGGTATTAATAATAACCTTTGTTCATTCGGTACCAATTTGCATGATCTTATCCGGTGCGAGGTAGGAGATGGGTTCACCACAACCTTTTGGATGGATTTGTGGACTGGAAGCAGTCCGCTATTCTTGGCATTTCCACTTTTGTTTAAAATCGAAAGGAAGAAGTGTTGCGTCATCGCGGACCGTGTAAACTGGGGGCCTGATGAGCTTAATTGTTTGTGGGATTGGGCTAGGCCACATTTGGACGCAGGGGAGGCAGGCTGCAGCGGAAGCCCAAAGCCTCATGGTTTTATTAGTTGGAATTAATCCGGGAGTAAATTACAAAAATCATCCTTTATGTTGACACTAGATTGCAAAATGTGTCCTTTATCTTCAAAAAGTACAAAAAACATACTCGATGTTTGCAAACCCTTTCAAGTTATGTCCTTTAGCCTTAACTCAGTTATTTTTTATGGTTAAATCTGACCTAATGGACCCCACATAAGGGTATTTTGGTCATTTTACTCTTGTTACTAAAATAAACAATTATACAAAATAATAAATAAAAGAATTTTGTTTATTTACAATTATATACAAAACAATTAAAAATGCGTTTCTCTTTCAACACTCTTATCAATAACAACCTGCAACTCATCTCATGGATCTAACAACAATTCACAAAACAAACATCTTAGCAATATATTAAAGGGGAACATGACAATTTTTTTGTTTTTGAAGGATCTATTCAATAAAAAGAGGAAGATGACAAAATCCTTATTTTTTGGCTAGCTAAACAATTCCATTCCACCTAAACAATCATCTTAGCAAGATACTAAGAGAGATATACAGCAAACACAAGCCCAAAAAAACAAAAAAGAAAACAACCAAACTATCCCAAACTGAAATCCCCAATATTACTCCAATTATGTGTATGTCATCGGTTCTGGCCACCACAACCCTAATCTGACCACTTCGCCTGAAATGAACCCTAACCTTGTGTGCGTCGGTGATTCTGGCTGCTATATCGTAAATATTTGGGTCTAATCTGAATACATGTTCACCGAAGGTTTGATCTAGATTTTCATGTAACTTATCTTAATTCTTTTTATGAATTGCAGAGATGGAACAGGCTGCTATCACACTTCTTAATAATGTTGATCTTAATGTTGATGATTACACTATCAGAATCTCCATAGTCCGGCTATGGACAAGACCTACCTTCAACAATCCTAGGAAGATTTATTGCTATGACATGATATTCATGGACCATGAGGTTTTTTTAGGCCGATGCATACGTTTTTTTGAATTTCAAATTTACGTGTTACTGTTTATAATTAATTATAAAACGTTGGTTTTTAGGGCACCAAAATGCAGGCATTTGTTTTACAAAAAAAAAAACACTACTGCTTATGAGCATTTGCTGAAAGAAAATCAATGTTTAACTATTCGTAGCCCTTCGATGGGTGAAAATCGTCAGAAAGTTAAATATGTTCATAGTTCGTTGAAGATCAATCTAAATGACAACACTACTGTCGAAGAATGCAACGAGCCTGTTGGTGCTGAATGGGGATTTGATTTTTCTCCATTTGATTCTGTTGTGGATGACCCTGATGATGACGACAAGTCTTTCAAAAGCCCGATTGGTACTTTATTTAAAAATGTTTTCTTCATTTTTATTATTTTAATATTATATATTTTATGTAATTTTAATTACATTATTTTGTATTTTTTAGATGTTATTGGTTTTGTCGTTAAGTGTCTTCCGTCAGAGGATAAAAGTGAACATAATAACGGCAAAGACGAGAAGAAGACTACCTTTATTTTGGAAGATTTGCAGGTCATTCTTATATATACCTACATTTACTTATATATTTCTCCCATTTTATGTATTTTACAACTACCAACTTACGTATTTAAATTTTATTTTGTAGACACCATCGGATTTACGTGACGTTATGGGGTTGTTATGCTGATCATATTTTAGAATTTGAGAAGAACCATGAGGATGAAAAGAATGTTGTGGTCGTTGTTCAGTTTGGGAAGTACAGATTTTGGGGAGGTATATTCTATACCGACACTCTCACTTATCATTCAACTACATATTTAATTTATTCAAGTTGTCGTTTTATTTACATGTTGCTATAATTAAACAGGTAATTTGTTTGTTTCCAATTTGTATAATGTAACTCGAGTCTTCATAAACACTGAAGTAAAAGAGATTTTGGATTTCAAGAAAATGTTTGTAATCTTATTACCTTTTTTATAATATCTTTTGAATGCGTATTACTTTTGTAACAAACATTATTTTTCGTGTACAGTTTCCTTACTCAGCTTACTGCTTCAACGTATTCCGGTTATTCTGGATTGAGTTCTTCTGCTATCAAGTCAACGACTGAGGAATATCTATTTGATATTTCCTTTAGTACAATTGGAGCATTAAGCGAAATCTCTGAAGTATTGTTACAATTATTTATTGTTTTATTTTTTATACGTATTATTTTTTCCTTTCAGAATGTTCTAAATTATCTACTATGTATACAGCAAAAGTTTGTTATTATCCTGGGAACAATTAAGAGCTTTGCTTCAGAAGACTTATGGTTTTACAATGCATGTAAGAGTTGCAACAAAAAGGTTCTTACCAACACTATTTGCAAGGACAAGCAAGATGGAAGTGAAGGATATGATGAAGTAACTGTCTTGGAATGTCAGACTGATCGTTGCAATAAAAGGACCGTTGTGTCTGTTCCCAGGTTAATTTACTTGATTCATTTATTGTCCTAAACATATTACATGATTGTTAACAAAATCTTATTTAAAATTTTGACAGGATAAAGTTCTAATACGTGTTTAGGATTGTACCGGGATTGTCACTTTGACATTGTTTGAACGTGAAGTTGTTAAACTGATAAAGGTTAACGCAAACCAGCTTTTGGATAAAAACATTGAGGTAAGTTAAATCGTGGGAATAACATTTCGTTACTTCCTTTATACATTTTAATGTTTATATTTTAAACTGGTATGTTTATAAATTATGTCTCGAAGTTATGCAATATGACACTCTTAATGTTTAGCGAACAGTTAACCAGCGATGGTAACTTTCCCAAGGAGCTGAATGCATTGTTAAATCGGCGGTTTGCGTTTAAGATAACCATAGGTTTGTTTAACATAAAAAACAAATCAGATGGATACTTGGTGTCGAAGTTGATTGAAAATCCTGCAATCATCACCGATCTTGATAGGCATTTTGATGCTTTCCAGGTTCTAAATACCTTCTATACGTTAGTTATACTTTTTTGTTATAAAAACTTATAACACGTTACAATATTTAATGAAATAAATACAGCCTGCTGATGATGAACCTTTAAATGTTGTTCCGTCTGATTCAAATGCAACTGTCAACTTTCATGTTAAGGTATGTCAAACAAATTATGGAAATTCACTATTGGTTCAATATTTGTCATTCACCTTATTTTATCAATTGTTTTTTAACCTTTTTATTTTTTATTTTCAGGATTTTGTTTCTCGTACTGGCGATGAAGACACTTTGGTGTCTAATTTGAGCAAAAGCATATTTACGACACCCTCTCCACCTGAGATGAACTGTTATGTCAACATGCTTCATAATTAACTTAAGCGTAATTTGGATGCCGTGTATGATGTGGATTTATGTTCTTCTCAGTCGTCCACTAAACCGCGTAAAAGTGATGATGAGAAAGATGAAGATTCGAATGTGAATGTGGGGCTTTTGAAGCCAAAGGTTGAAAAGTAGTGTGCTGAATCTAATAGTCATCTCAGTGTTTTCCAAAACTTTTCAATGTTTTTTTGAACAATCATATTCAGAACTTTTTATTTCATTACTTGATGTTGCTTTTTTACCCACTATGTGTGGCGGTTTATCTTTATCATCGTTATATCAATAAGAGATGATATTATTAATCAGCATTTGCATTTTGTTATGTACGTCGATTTCTATTTATTGTACGTCAGGTTTTTTTCTTTCGTTATCATTCTAAACTTATATGTTATGACTTGATGTTACTTTTTTACCGACTATGTATTATGTTTTATGTTTATTTTGGGTTTTCATTGTTATATCAATAGAAGATGATATTACTAATCACTTTATTTTCGTCTGTCATATATATATATATATCAATAACAGATTATAGTGTTGATCAGCCTTTGCTTATTTTTTTATATACTTCCGTTTATATTTATTGTAGTTTGTTATCTTTATATCACTAAAGAGATATTCGTTAATTATCCTTTGTTAAATCAACAAATAACGTTATATTTATATTAGTATTACTTTTTCCAACTTTATCAAACCTACCATCCTAATAACATTTTTAGTATATTAAACTTTTTGTAAATGTTAATCCGTTTCCATTATTCAAAAATTTTTTAAAAAACATGCCATATAAACGAAATTTAAATTTCGTAAGTACTAAAATATAAGATGATTTAAATGTTGAAATTAACCATAATATGTATATTAAAGTTGGAAGGTTGGAAAATCAATATATATAGAAACTTTATTCGGTTATTTAATTTTAATTAAAATATTATTCAAAGTTTTGACTTTCCAATATTAACAAATTAATCATTAATATCTTATTCAATATAATTAAATGTATAGATTACTAATTTTTCCTTAAAAAACAGATTTACAACATATAAATCTCTTCATCTCATTTTATCTCATTTGTAGTTTTTAGTTCAACCAATACATCCCTTTCACTACAAGGGTATTGCAAGCCAGTTTGAACAATCAATTACTTTGTTATTCTAATAACGTCTTCCACAATGTATAAACGGTCAAAGCATGATTCTAATTCTTTGGGAAACCAATCAAACAAGGAAAACACTTCAGGATGTGAGTTTTTATTTATCTGTCACATTCTTTATTTGTTTATATATGATTATAATGTAATTCATTTTTCTTTATTACAATGACAACGACTTCAAGAAAATCCAAGCGTACTTCTGCATGTATATCCAATAATCCATTGAATATAAACAACTCAATAGGTAACATTTTTTGGATTCTTATGATGGTAGTCTATTTTGTATACCTACAATAAAAATCTAGAAATACGATCTTTATGTTATGGTTCATTTATTTAGATGTTGCGGCTGGCATCTTAAGAAGTCCTTTTTCAGACATTACCAACGGTATTGACCTACTCTCCCTGACTATGTTATGTTTTGAACACCTAAAGTATGTAGCAATATATAACATATAAAGTAGAAGTAGAAAACGTAGATATTTATAAACACGGTTACATAGTAGCCGTCCAAACTATGTAAAGTTTGGAAGTAACAAACATGTTAACCTACATACAAACAACTATTTTAACACTACATAAGTTACGCTAAGTTTCTTCGTTAGCCAAAACTACCATATCTTATGGTTCAGAGGTGTTTCAAAGTTTCAAACATCACCACTAGCGGAAAACATCGGTAAGAAACAAAACACCAATATCTGGAAAGTACTGGAACGTGCAATGATCACCTTCTTTTATGTTGTTATCTTTAAGCCATTTCACCCAGCCTTTGACAACGTACTTGATACTGTTTTTATTTGGCTCCGCCCTAACATCATGTTTTGTCTCCACATTCTGCCTGTTGACGATCTTAACGTTCAATGTTTCGTCAATTCCTGTCATCCGTGCTACTGCAACCGGTATGCTCTTTAAGTTACAAAACATAATAATAATTTCCATTAATGATGTTGAAGTATTAAAAAAAATACAAAACTTAACCAAATTATTTAAACATATTAGACGCCTATTAACATATAATTTTGTCGGAACTTACAAATCGTTTGGTGTGTGGCACAAAAAATATCAGGGGACCAGTTTCATCATCATCAAACTCCTCTGATTCAACCGAAGAGTCTTCAGAATCCGATATGACGACAACATCGTTTTCAGCTCCAGCCATTATAAGAAACATTTAAAACCTTGAACCATTTTAGTAACGCAAAATTTTTGTATTCTTTTCTCTTTTTTATTCTTTTCTCGCCATTTTACATCTTCATTCTACTTTAGTGACTTTCTTTTATTACATAACCATGTCTTATATTTCTAACCCTTTTTATTCAACCTAATCTAATAAAACACCTCACTATTGTTGAAACTTTTACTTTAACACAATGATACTTTCGTTAAGTACAAAATTTTTCATACAGTCATTTCTTCGAACACCTGATGTGCATCTTATATTTAATGTCTTTTAGCATTTCCCTGTGTTCAGATGACTTCCTAAATCTGTTTTTTTTTTCATACCCCAAGACATGTATGCAATCAATACACTAACAACATATGTATGTTCTGTAACTGAATCAAGGTAAATATGTCAACCAAACAACTTACATCTACGTTTCTGTATACAGATTGCCATTTTCATTAACTTATTCCAACCAAGAAATGGCATATGAACATCAAGATTGAAAAAAAGGAATTAATATACCTGATTTTTGTTGAATTAGAAACCGTATTATGGAGAAATGAGCAATGCAAATGAGAGAAATGTAGATGCCCTTATCACAAATCCAGTAACTGAAATGATATTTGATGGAAGGGTAGACATAAAGAAGTTCAAGTATGATGGATATTTTGACTTTTTGATACATCCTTCATTATGAGAATATGGCTTTGAAGAGAAAATTACATAAAATCTGATATATTGTTGCTGCCGCCGTTTTGTTATATATATATATATATATATATATGTATTTTTTATTATACATTTACCTTTTCATATAAAAGTTTAAAATTCACATATTCTGTTTTGGTTGATAATTTACAAAAATCATTTTTCATAATATATTTAGAGAATATTATAATACTAACAATTTTTTATTTTAAATTACTTAATTTAACGTTTACTAATTTTGTTTTGTTACAAAAGTAATGCTATTATATCGTTTCTTTCGTTTTCCATGTTAATACAGTTTTAACTCCAGCAGTTACACAAGACGAGTGCAGGGAGAGGCGTAAGCTACGGAAAATTGCATTTGGATAGTAAAAGATCTAATTTATCACACGACTTACCGGTTTCTAAAACAAAAGAATCGTCGACTTCTAATTCGGCTTCCATTTTGTTGCACACTCCGACGCTTTCCCAATATGCGTCTACTATTTCGCCAGGTTTATTTATTTATTTATTTTAAACTTTGCATACTATTTAAACTTGCATACTTAAAAATGTTCATACATATATAAGATCAGACAATATTTATATACCGTGTTTCTTTTATCAGTTGTTTTCACGCAAAGTTATGAAAGTTACACTAAAGAGAGACGGAGATTAAGGAGACTTTATTTAGATAGTAAAAAATCTCCTATCTTACGAGGCAAATCCATGGCTATGAACACTTTACAATCCTCTTCTAATACAAGATCCGTTCACTGCAACACACAAAATGGTAATTCTATCCTTTTGTTAATACTTATAAGTAATACTATACCCCACTTTCGAAAGTCTTATTTTTCATCAATAGCGACAACTAAAAAACATATGAATTATTTTATTTGTGTTGCATTATTTAGGTGATGTCAGTTCTGCCTCAAACAACCAAACACCTTCAACAAGTATCCGCCGCTTTTCTATTTCTCCAAACATAACATCAGCGACTACAACTCCTATTCTACGCCAAACGTCTCCAAAGCTATCTCCTGGAAAATGTAAGTTATTAGGCAGACCACGAATTACATCCCCTATTCCAATGGTTGATTTGACTATAGAGGCAGTGTTAGATCAAGATCCTTACAAAGGTGTTTCATCAGGTAGTCGCTTAAGTAGTATATTTACTACATTATTTTTTATAGCATTGTTTCATTTTGAAATACATGGATTAATTTTATTTATTTTATTTCCAATTTAATCTACAGATTACTTAGATCATGGTGACCAGTGTATTACATGTCAAGTATGCAATGCAAAGTTATGGGATGTAGAAACGGGGAGAGGCAGAACCGAGAATGGGAAAATAAGTTATTTTTTATGTTGTGGTTATGCCAAAGTAGAGCTACCCGATTATAAAGATGCACAACCAAATTACCTGAAACTCTTTACATCTTTGGATAATGAAAGCAAACATTTTTTGAAAAACATTCGCCGTTATAATTCTATGTTCGCATTCACCTCAATGGGTGGTAAGGTGGATCCGACTGTTAATAGAGGTAACGGCCCATTTTGCTACAGGATCAGCGGTGAAAACTATCATAGTATTGGAAGTCTGTTGCCGGAGAATGCCAATAAACCAAAGTTTTGCCAGCTGTACATATACGATACTGAAAACGAGGTTTCAAACAGAGAATCAATATTTAGGTAAGTATCGTACAGTATAATTTGTTTAAATTGTTTCTAAATTATTTATTAATAATTCGTTGATAAACAATCTGTCCAAACAGTCGTTCTAAGGAGTCACTTGCATCCTCTTCTGCTTCTCTTGATCGTCAGTTGATCCAACATATAAAGTCTGTGTTAGACTCCGATAATGTATTGGTTAAAGTTTACAGGATGGTTAGAGATTGTTTTCATGACGATCCTCAGCTTAGTCTTAAGGCACGTCTTATTGGAAAAAGGGTCAAGGATGGTCGAATGTATAACTTACCAACATGTGGCGAGGTTGCTGCTCTAATTGTTGGAGATGTTGAAAACGCAATTGAGAACAGAGATATTGTTGTTGAAACTAAATCAGGGACTCTTAAACAAATAAGTGAATTACATCCTTCTTACCTTGCTCTACAATACCCAATTTTGTTCCCATATGGAGATGATGGTTACAGAGTTGACATCCCTCATAGAGGTGTGATAGATGTAACCAACAGGAAGCGTCCAAATTGTACGATGAGAGAGTTCTTTTCGTATCGTATTCAAGATAGAGTAAACCATTTTTCGTTGATTCTAAATTCAAGGAGACTTTTCCAACAATTTTTGGTTGATGCTTATACGATGATTGAGAGTGAGAGACTTAACTATATACGTTTTCAACAAAAAAATCTAAGATCCGATACCTGTGAAAGTCTTCAAAAATTGAGAAATAATGGTCATCAAGATAAATCTAATGTTGGTACACCTCTTATATTACCTTCTTCGTTAACCGGTGGAGCTAGATATATGATGCAAAACTATTTAGATGCTATGGCTTTATGTAAATTGTTCGGTTATCCTGATTTTTTTATAACCATTACATGTGTCACCCCCCAACCGATGGCGGAATCATCGGGGCGCGGAACTAGGCGAATCAGATTGCTCAAGAGAATCCATAACAACTATGTTGCGATAATATTTAATACATTCGTTATCCCATACTAACAAATAATACAATCACGTAAGTTATCACAGATTTCTTGTCCTCTCGAACAATGCAAATCCGACAACCTAGATTTTAGTTGAGTTTCTAGACTTCCTAGCTTGATTTGATATAGTCTGCGATCTAACCTGCAACATATGTTAAAATATTTGTCAATACAAAAGTATTGGCGAGTATACAGGTTTGATATGTATAGCGTAATAGAGTAAAATGTGTAGCGAATTTCCTCATGCATAAACGTAACACACGACATATATACTCACAAAGTTGATACTACCAACTAAGCCCTCGATGCTCGAATATGCGATGGCAAACTAGACCCCGTCGGGCGCAATAGTACTATACTAGTCATGGTGGGACGTCGCGAGTATAAGCCCTAGCACATATGCAACTAGCATCACGTATATCTATGCATAACAGTTATTCGCAAGTGATAATTCAATGGTTTGAATAATTCGTTTGATAAGTTCGATTTGTTAGAAACGTAAGTTACACCCAAAATTCGATTAAAAAGGGTTCAAGTATACTCACGGTGCGTATTTAGCGAGGATACAACTTGATTGGATCGGTTGCAAGTGCGTCTGCGTTGAATCATTGAAGGATATAGTAAACGATGTACGGTTAAGCGAGAATAACATCGAATAGTTAGTTATCTGGTCGGATGGTGCTCATCCGTTTGGATGGGCTCATCCGATCGGATGACATATAGATCTGGATCAGATGGCTGTCATCCAGTCGGATGACAGGCTATCCGGTCGAATGACTGTTGACTGGGTCGAATGGTCATCCGATCGAATAACATGTTAACTGGGTCGAATGGTCATCCGATCGAATAACATGTTAACTGGGTCGAATGATCATCCGATCGAATAACATGTTAACTGGGTCGAATGGTCATCCGATCGAATAACATGTTATCCTTTCGGATGACATGTGACCCGTTCGAATAGCATGTCTGTTAACGTTTCGGTCAACTGTTTTTGAGTGTTTTCAGAAGAAATACGATGCGGTCTTGTTGGGACGGTGTAATCTCGCATTAACCATTGAAATTCTATCAATTTCGACCCGTTCTAACGGCCGGGAACCACCCCGTTCCATCAGATCTGGCCGTTCTTGACGGTTTCTCGTGGTTAACTCGAAATCGCACAGTTCCTTGGTTAAATACATAGAATTTGGTGAGATTTGTTATCAAAATATGTGGAAATCACCCAGATCTGAGTCGTTTATGGTGGGATGAGGTCACAACTTGAAGTTCATATGAACTCCTGGTGACATCACCTTAAAACACCTCAAATCAGTAGATTTCACGGTTAGAAATCGAGTTTTGAAAGACAGAATGATGTAGAATCGAGTGTAGATCATAGAAGTACGAGTTTTAGGTTGGAATCTTACCGGGATCGCGAGGAATCGAGAGAAAAGGGTCCTGGAGCGTGCTTGGTCGAGTGGGAGATGTCACATCACTTGAACAGTGGTGTGGTAGGCTATTTATAGGCAAAATGAGGAGAGGGTGTTACTGGGTCGGATGGCCATTCGTTCGGATGGCCATCCATTCGAATGGCTATCCGTTCGGATGGACCATCCGTTCGGATGAGGCCCATCCGGATGGCTACTCCGGCGCGGTGAGTTTCTCCGTTTTCGATCGTTTCGATAGATTTTGAAGTACGTGCCTTTTATATCATTATTATATATACATATATATATCACTAGGGGTCGTATTTACGTATCCATATTCCAAAGTTTCGATAATTAACAATCGGTTTTCGATTCGAGTATGCGATTATTAGCGACGTTTCACGGCCATCAAGTAGGGTAGTATAGGTCCTTTCTCGATGTCATCGTGAACGTTATTGGGTGTTGTGCCACAAAGACTGACGGGGTACCACTCACTTGTATTGTCATCATCGTCACGACGACTGGAGCTATAGCACTCACCTGAGAGTCCTTGTTAGCGTTAGTTGTTTTACGTTCGACACATCACGGCCACGGAGGAGGGTAGAATAGGTCCTCACTCAATGCCTCCGCGAGTGTTAGTGTTTGTGATAATAGTGTATTGCGAAAATGTGCGATTTATCCTTCGAATAGCGAAGTATGCGATATAGTCACATTATGATCCGAATCTCGGGTGCTAGGCGTAACGAGTATATCGAATAGTAACAACGCACGAAAGTGCGGGTTGTTACAACATGCAATCCCAAGTGGCCAGAGGTAAAACGGTTTCTTAAAGACACCACTCTTAATCCAGAAGATAGGCCTGATATCCTATCAAGATTATTTAAAGTGAAGCTGGATGCGATTTGTAAAGATTTAAAGGAACGTCATATGTTGGGAAAAGCAGCAGCAAGTATGTAACCTGGTTTTTTTTTTAATACATTTGTTACATTTTCATGTATTGTTTTTAATTATTTTTTATGCAGTTATTTATACAATCGAGTTTCAAAAACGTGGCTTGCCTCATGCGCATTTGTGCTTATTCATGGAACCTGAAGCGAAACTTCCTACTGTTGACCAAGTTGATCCGTTCATATGTGCCGAAATTCCAAACAGAGATGATGACCCAGAGTTGTATATGCTTGTGAAGGATTTTATGATTCACGGACCGTGTGGTAATGCTAATATGAACCAGGGCCAGCCCAATTCTTATCAAAACCTAGGCTCGGGCCTAGGGCCTCCAAACTTTTAGGGCCTCCATTTAATATAAAAATGATATATAATATATAATTGTTTTGATTTTATCGATCTATTAACTTTGCTAGTGTAGTGGTATTAGTCCTGCCCTAGTCTTGTAAAGACCCTAGCTCGAATCTCAGAAGGAAAATATTTTTTTTTCCTTTTGGCGCATCCTTTTGGTGACAATAAACGAAAGACTCATAAGCAATATATTTTTTTCCTTTTGGCGCATCCTTCTAGTGACATTAAACGAAAGACTGAAATATATTAATTAAAGAGTAAATTGTCATTTTAGTCCCTGAGGTTTGTCCAAATTTTCCATTTTAGTCCAAATAGTTTTTTTTTCGCCTCTGGGTCCCTGACTTTTCCCTTTTGTTGTCATTTTGATAACATACCCTAACTCCGTCAGAAAAACTCAGTTTTAACCAGGGGTATTCCTGGCACTTTCAATTTAAACTTTTCAAACTTGTCATTTTGATCCAAATCTTATATTAAAAAACTAAAAGAAAAAAAATAATTTTGTTATTATTATTATCACTTACATTTAAAAAAAAACACAAATATATTTATACATCTATATGTATAAAATAAATAATATATACACAAAAACCACCTGCACCACCACCCCAAGCACCACCCACAAACACCACCCTCAAGCACCACAACCGCCACCCCTACCACATCAAATCCAGCCTCGTCATATGCAGATCTGGTAAACGAAACAACCACAAACAACTTACTAACACTTGCTACACCCACCATGACCATGGATTTATCGATCAGTATGCAGATCTAGAACATGAACCAAAAGGAGAAATAATACCGAAGCCGTCAAGGGTTTCGCGACGGAATCGAAGATCTGATGTCCGCCATTTCCACCGCCATCAAGGTCGTACGCCATCTGGGATTCATCGAAGAGGGTTTGGGGGTTTGATATTGGGAGGGTCGCCGGAGATTAAGTCGGACGACGAAGTCGGAGAACTATGTATCCATGGAAAAGAAGGGGCAACCGTCGATGATTGATGCAATTCTTTGAAATTCGGATTCTATGTTGTATGTTGTGTGAGAAGACTGATCGAATGGTGATTTAGGGTGGCGTGTGATGAAGAACTGGCTGTGGTGTTGTGTGACGAAGATGGTGGTAGTCTGGTAAATGGATGGTAGTATTCTGGTAAATGGTGGGGGTTGTCTGAATGTATTTTTTTATTAAATTGTTTTATATTCTTTGTATCTTATTTGTTAAACAAACCCATCTGAAAAAATGAGCATTTATAAAGAAAATGATCTGAGTGTTTTTTATTACATTATATATACTTAATCACTTGACAATTTAAGAGTTATTTGTTTTTTATGTAAAATAAATTTTGGATCAAAATGGCAAGCTGGAAAGTTTAAATTGAAAATGACAAAAATACCCCTGGTTAAAACTGAGTTTTTCTGACGGAGTTAGGATATGTGATCAAAATGGCAACAAAAGGGAAAAGTCAGGGACCCAGAGGTGAAAAAAAAACTATTTGGACTAAAATGACAAATTTGGACAAACCTCAGGGACTAAAATGGCAATTTACTCTTAATTAAATAAAGTTGTGATACTGTAATTATTTCAAGTATTTTTATCAAATATAAAGCAAATTAAAAAATAAAATTGATTTATATTGTGTAAAAAATAGAAAATAGGGTATTAATGTCTAGGTATCTAAAAACCCGATTTTCTAATACCCGATCATACCGAAACACGGTTTTGGTTCCCGAAATTAGGTATTAAAAAAACCCGATTATTGCACCTCTAATGTTAGTCAACAACAAAATTGGGCATCCACTTTGTAGTTTGCTTAGGGCCTCCGAAAACGTAGGAACGACTCTGATATGAACTGCCCATGTATGGTTGATAAACAGTGTTCAAAAGGTTTTCCAAAAAGATTTCAAGATACTACCACAATTGACGCCAATGGTTTCCCATTATACAGAAGGAGAGATGATGGAGCAAAAGTTGTCAAGAACCGGATCGAGTTAGATAATAGAAGTGTTGTACCATACAACAAAAAGTTATTGAAAAAGTATCAGGCACATATAAACGTTGAGTGGTGCAACCAAGCTGGGTCAATTAAGTATTTGTTTAAGTATGTCAACAAAGGGCCTGATAGAGCAACAATTGTTGTTTTGCATAGCGATAATCAGAATGAACAACATGAAAAATATGAGATTAAAGAGTACTATGACTGTAGGTATATCTCAGCATGTGAGGCATCATGGAGGATATTTAGTTACGATGTAAATTACAGATATCCTTCTGTTATCAGGCTTCCATTCCATCTTCCAGGGCTATAACCGGTTGTCTTTGGACCAGACGAAGACATCAATTATGTTCTTAACAGACCATCTGTCAAGTGTTCTATGTTTCTGTCTTGGATGGAACGTAACAAAGACCCGGATGACCATTTGGTGCGTACACTAACTTATGTTCAGTTTCCAACTTGGTATGTATGGAAGGTTGAAAACCGTTGTTGGCAACCTCGGAAAAAAGGTAACTCAATTGGCAGAATTCATAACGTTGCTCCCTCACTTGGAGAAACTTATTTTTTAAGAATCCTGCTTAATAAAGTCAAAGGACCTAAGTCATATGACGATATCAAAACTGTTAATGGTCATGTACATGATACATTTAGAGATGCGTGTTTTGCACTTGGTCTTTTAGATGATGACAAAGAGTACATCGAAGCAATTAAAGAAGCAAACGAAACAGCAACAACTTCTTATGTCCGAAATTTATTTGCCATGATGCTATTGTCCAACAATATGTCAAGACCGGAGATTGTATGGGAAAGCACGTAGAAATACATGGCAGATGACTTCATATACAGATACAGTAAATTACATCGTGTTGAAGGTACATATTTATATCGCTCACCTATCCATGATGAATATGTAAATAAAATATTATATTATAAAACTTTAGAATAGCCATTTTGCTTTTTCCATTTTTTTCATACATCGTTTAAATAAAATTTCATACTCATTGTATCTGTATTTCAACATGTAACAGGTTTATTAATTCCCGACGACGAACTTAAAAATTACGCTTTGGTGGAAATTGAAAAGTTTTTAGGTATGAATAGCTCATCGCTACGAAACTTCTCAACAATGCCTTTTCCAGATTCTTCTTCGTTATCTGATCTCGACAATCGTCTGATTAACGAGGAGCGTACTTACGACATATTAAGTCTCGCAGAGGAATATGTTAATCTGTTGAATATGTTAACTGATGAACAAAGGTCGGTGTTTGAAGAGATAATGAAATCTGTTGATGGTAACATTGGAGGGATGTTTTTTGTTTACGGATATGGTGGTACCGGGAAAACCATTTTATGGAAGATGTTGTCTGCAGCACTTAGATCAAAAAGCCAAATTGTATTAAATGTTGCTTCGAGTGGAATTGCATCGCTGTTATTGACAGGCGGCAGGACTGCACACTCCAGATTTCGTATTCCTTTGAATCTTAATGAGGATTCGGTATGTCATATAAAACCAGATAGTGATGTCGCTAAATTGTTGCATCAGACCAAAGTTATTATATGGGATGAAGCACCTATGGTCCATAAACATGCGTTTGAAGCATTGGACCGAACAATGAATGACATTTTCAATTTCGACACCTCAAGAAATTCTGAAATCTCATTTGGTGGCAAGGTTATTGTTTTTGGTGGAGATTTTAGACAAGTCCTTCCCGTTGTTCGAAATGGTGGAAGACAAGAGACAGTGAACGCATCATTAAGTTTGTCGTATTTGTGGAGCAAATGTAAGTTGCTAACGTTGTCAAGGAATATGAGGTTAACCGTCGGAAGATCTCCATCCGAGGTTGAGGAAATAAATAGTTTTGCTAAGTGGCTTTTGGATATAAGAGAAGGAAATGTTGGTGGTCCTAATGATGGAGAAGCGACAATTGAAGTGCCATCTGATCTTATAATTAATGATACTTCCGATCCCATTTCTAGCCTGGTCGAATTTGTTTTATCCTTTGATTCTCAAGAACTTCGGCAGTCCTAATTATTTTAGTGATAGGGCTATACTTGTGCCTAAGAATGAGGTTGTTAACGAGATTAATGATAGGTTGTTAGCGTTGTTTCCCGGTGAAGAAAGAGAGTATCTAAGCTCCGACCGTCTTTGTGCAAGTGAAAATGTTAGTTCAATACAAGAAAGATTATACACACCAGATGTTCTCAATGGTATTAAAGTTTCAGGTTTACCAAATCACAGGTTAGTGCTAAAAGTTGGTGTGCCAGTCATGTTGTTACGTAACATTGACCAAAAAAATGGTTTGTGCAATGGGACAAGGTTGAAGGTTACAAAGTTGTATAACCATGTAATAGAGGCTGAAATAATATCTGGAGCTAATATTGGTACTCGGACCTATATTCCCAGAATTAGTTTAGAACCTTCAGACAAGAAGATTCCTTTTTCATTTCAAAGAAGGCAATTTCCGTTGGTTGTTTGTTTTGCCATGACTATCAATAAAAGCCAAGGCCAATCACTTTCTAGGGTTGGTCTGTACCTGAGACAACCGGTTTTCACGCATGGTCAGTTGTATGTCGCGTTATCTAGAGTTAAAACAAGAGACAGTGTTAAACTGCTAATACTAGACAAAGATGGGAAGCCTACAAATAAAACATCGAACGTTGTGTATAAAGAAGTCTTTAATGACTTATGATTTTTCATTAATACTTATCCTATATATTTTAAAAACGATTATTTATGGAGTGTTAACTTTTATAATAAAAATTTTGAAAAGAATAACATGTTTTGCCATGTGTCGTCTTATGACCCCTATTATTTTCAATAGGTGTAACAGTTTTTTTTATCGCGAAAACCTTACTTCCCGTTTCCTCTTTCATAACTTCATCTTCATCATCACATCCCTTTATTCTTTTGAAATCAATTTAATAAAAAGCACGCTTACAATTCCCGTCTTTCCTCTTTTTTTCCTCCAAATTATCATTGCATCTCTCCAATCTATAGCTAATCACATCAGTCATTCCAAATTTACAAAGATCTGTGTTTCCAAAATATTTAATATGAAGACATTTTTATATTTTCATACCGTCATTCATCATCCCTCTCTCAATCGGAAATCTTTCTACCATCATCTTCATCAGCGAGTGATTTTGTACACGTTTCTTCGGTGATTTTGGTTTCATGTAAGTTTATTCATGCATCGATTTCTATTTTTCGAACCTATGATTGTTCATTTAGTAAATGATTTTTACTCATTTCCGGTTAACTGTACGAACCCTAATCTCCTCGATAACCGATTTTTAGGTGATAATGTTTATTCTAAGTTTGTAAACATTTATTGTTGTTGTTTTACTGAAATTTTTAAACCGATTCCTATGATTATGTTTTTGCCTGTCGATTATTAAAACTGATGTCTTGGCCATTACTTTCTGTTCATATGCTCATCTTTAATGTTATGTTTATTTAAATTGTTATATGATTATGATAATCTTATTTTCCGGTGGATTATTGAAACAGTTTTGTATATTAAAAGACTTATTTTTTGTGTTCTCTAACAATAATGTAACACCTTGTAAAATCACGACCAATACTATAAAGACACGTGTCATGGAAGGTAAACGTGTTATAAAACCGAATCAAGTTGAAAGATGTATGGTATGATTAAAAAGTGTCAACATGTTAATTAATATCTCTGAGTGACCTATTTATTAATCCCAAGCCTTAATATGTTTTATAAACATCTTATGTATATTCAAACCCGGTTAATTAAATGTGATGAAATAACTCATTTTGCAAAGAATGGATCCTATGTAAAATTTCGATGATTTTCATTCAAAAACCTTCATCAATAAAGTCCAACAACTTTCAAATGCATAGCAACACATGCAAGGGAATGCAAGACCTAATTATATGGTCCCACTACTGGAAAAAGGACATAAGGTCCGAAGTTATAAAGGTTGCGTGGTCAAAGCCTAAAAGTTTACAAGTTTTTGTCTTCTGGTCATCGGATACGGACCGTATGAGCTTAGGCTTACGGTCCGCAAGGCTGTAACTGGGTAATCGAAATCAGAGTCGGATGCGGACCGCATCAGTATTGGCTTACGGTCCGTAAGAGGTGGATGCGGACCGTATGTGTTTTTGCTTACGGTCCATAAGACTGTCGCTGGTAGATAAAAAGAATGGACAATTGCGGGTTAAAGCTGTTCTACCGCCCTAGTAAGCTTGTGTGTCGATACCAGGGGCCTTGTAACTGGTTTTTACAGTATAGGGACACCTGGAGTGTATCAGAGATCACTTATAGACTTGTGTGTAAAGATCTCATGAGTTTTGGTGTCCTATATAAGAGTTCTTGATGCACTAGTTCAATTGCTCACTTTCAAAATCATTCACATATCAATCTCTGGAGCTTTCTGGTCTTCAACAAGTTTCCTTAAGTCTCAAAAATCGTGCTTAGCACCATTGTAAGTGTCCTTAACCTCTCAATTTCAGTTTTAATTAGTTTAATAACCAAAAGTCAAACTTATCGTAATTAAGGTTTGACTTAGTGATTAATCACTAATGATCCAGTCACTAGTTAAATTAAAAGTATCTATAAGTTGGTAATCATGTAAATAATAAACCCCTAAGTGGGTACCTACTGATTATCGCCCTAACTTGGTCAAATGTCAGGTCAAACTTAATTATAAAAAGTCAACAGAAAGTAAATTTTCGAATAAACACATAATTAACAATGTAGAAACCATGAAACCTGTTTTATCACTTGTATAACTTGGTAATTAATGTAAGAACATGTCTAAGCATGTTCAACCCGACAATTTTGAGTTTAGACTCGGTTCGGAACCAAAAGTCGCAAAAGTAGACTTTAGCTTTGACTTTCAGTTCTGACCCGATCTAGATTGTTTTAGAAATGCCTTAAGCTTCCATTAGGTCCATGTTCCATATTAGTGTAACTCTCTGAGATTATACAACTTAGATCCTAATTTATCCAATTCATTTGCATGTTTCTGTTACATGCCTAAATGTTGACCATTATGCCCTTTTGACCTTAAAACGAGATTTTAAAAATGTGAAAGGAAAATAATCTTTGTTACTGATTTATAAACTTTTCCTAAAAATTTGACATCAGTTTGAGGTCTAGATTAGGAGTTATGCTCAATATCGTAATTTAGAAGCTTTTTATTAATTAAACGGCGTAATTAGCATAAGGCCTATCTAAACACGAAATTTGACACCAAACCTTTTACCCACTGATGAAATATAATATTTTTGGATTTTTGAAGATTTTTATTTATTTTTAAACTGATCATATCATAGGGTTCTAGCTTTGATTCGGTAATTGTCGGTTATACCCTTTTCTTGAATAAAATGAGTTTTACATCACATATTGATACCAAATCTTTTACTACTGATTTTATATGATAAATAAAATATTTTAAGCCATCTGGAATGATAAAAATATCAGTTTTTCTTATATAACCCAAAAATCGCTTAAAAGCGACATTTTACGCGTTTTAAACGCATAGTATGAGTTAAAACTATTTTTAACATATAGGACTTAATACCTACTGAAGTTTTAAGTAAATTTTTATATCTTAACAGTAAGCAAAAGTTTTGAACTCAGATTTCTAAATTTGACCTTTAAAGCTTAAGTGAAATTACCAAAATGCCCCTACGGTGCATAGTTTGGTTATAAAGGATAAATTTCACATATAGGCAATAGCCTATTGATATGACCTGCAAAAATAATTATTTTTATTGATCATATCAGACCTGAACCTTAGGTTAATATTTAATCTCTTTTATAACCTTTAAAATGACCAAAATACCCCTACGGGGCTTAATTTGAGTTTAAATCCATTTTGGGCATAATGGAAGGTATCCTACAAATATCACAACATATTTAAGGCATATTAACTTAGGAAACCTGGTCATGACTCATTTGTTTACCCGTTATGCATTTTTCGCGTCCGGTGCGGTTTATGTAACTAGTTTGCATAAATTAATCGAAACGGGTTAAACCTTATCATTTTTATCTCAAAATCCAGAATGTGTTTAGTTTACCAATATTATACAAGTCTTCAAACTTGTCGGATTTAAATCAAATTCTAATCCGGACTTCGCTTAATCTTGCATTTTGAACCGTATACCTTCTTTAAAACTAACCGGTCTAAGTTTAAACTTAAGTAAGACACGTTAGGAATCTAATAGGTTATTAAAACCTTCGTTCCAGATTTAGGAGCCCGGTAAAAGATAACTGCATTTGCTGATTTGTACAATTTGCTCATGTAAATACTTTTAACTTATTTTCCGTAATACGGGCTTGGGATACGGTATTATAATAATACCGCTTGGTCGGGTATGTAACTGTT
The DNA here is from genome assembly GCA_030545235.1 of Helianthus tuberosus. Classification (NCBI taxonomy): domain Eukaryota; kingdom Viridiplantae; phylum Streptophyta; class Magnoliopsida; order Asterales; family Asteraceae; genus Helianthus; species Helianthus tuberosus. Next base: position 110,879,429 of record CM060400.1, on the reverse strand, counting down.
TTAAATAGGATTGTGATTAATATATTTGCATAACTAGGGTTGTAAACGAACCGAACGTTCAACGAACAGTTCTTGAACCGTTCGGCGGGAAGTTCGTTTATGTTCGTTCGATAAGCTTAACGAACGAACACGAACACGAACAAAGGTCTCGTTCGTTCGACTGCGTTCGTGAACGTTTGGTAATATGTTCGTTTATGTTCATTCGTGTTCGTTCGTTTACGTCCGTTCGTGTTTGGTTTTTTATGTTTATTTTTCTAAAAGTTTTTAATGTTTTATTAGTTTTTTACTTTCCCCATATGTATTATTTCCCTCTGTCTGACCCTCTCCCACTTTTGATATCACGCCCCTTCATTCAGTTTATCTCCAATCGATTGAACCCAATATTATCCATCCCTTCAATCTTTAAATGGTTATATTTAACTACTTTCATTGTGTACAATGTTTAAGATTAACGGTGCCTTTTTTAATTTTCAAAATTGAATTTAATTTGTGTTTGTTTGCATTCGTGGTTAGTGTTCACGAACTGTTCGCGAACAACCAAAATTCCTTAACGAACGAACACGAACACAAACTTATGTTCGTCATGTGTTCGCGAACAGTTCACGAACATCCAAATTTCCTTAACGAACGAACACGAACATAGCCTTGTTCGTGTTCGTTCGGTTCGTTTACAACCTTATGCATAACCCGTTTTAATCTGTTTTGTTTGGTATATGGCTTTTGGGGGTTAATGACCATGTCCTGGATATCCTCGGCTCATTCATTAAAATGGCCACGACTTAAGCACGAGGTGTAGGCATACACCTGACAGTTGCGTGTCTATAAAAGGTACCCCACAATAAGGAAAATTCCTTGTGGGTATTATACCTGTGGTGTGTCAGTTAATCTTGTCCGGCTCTTCTAACCGGCCCTGACAGACGGCAAACATTTAATCTGTATACAAGATTATTTTTAAATAATTGTCTCAAGTTATAAAATATTATTTTGTGCCTCGTGCATCTAAATCAATTTTCTTAAACATTTTCAAAATGAGTCGGTTATAGGGGTGTTCAAAAAACCCGTGGCTCGCTGCTCGCTCGAAAAAAGCTCGAAGAAAGCTAGGCTCGAAATTGGCTCGGTTGTAAACGAGCCAGCTCGGCTCGGCTTGGTTTGTAAACGAGCCGAGCTCGAGCTTGGCCTGGCTCGGCTCGTGAGCTCATGAGTTGGCTCGATAAGGTTTACATCCTTCATTTTTTTGTCCCACATCGCTTAGAAAACAAAAACTAAGGGAGTATCTCCCCTATAAAAGAAGGTAAAGACAATGTACTAAGTGAATTAACTATTTGTACTTGTATATTTAGCCATAAGGTTAAATTAAATGGCAATTATGGTCCTTAGTCTATGAGGGAATTCATTTTAAGGGCTTTTTAAATAGTAAATTTTGCGGTTCTCGAGCTAGCTCGAATTCTAATTGAGTCGAGCTCGAGCCTCAAATCTTAGCTCGATTTGAAATTCGAGCTCGAGCCGAGCCAGCTCGAATCGAGTTCGAGCCGAGCTCGAGCTGGGTCTAGCTCGGCTTAACTCGGCTCGTTTACAGCCCTAGTCGGTTAATTGTATTTACCAGTGTAAACTGACGTATTTTCCAAAAAGGCTAAATGCAGGTACTAGACGGAATAGGCTGGCTACTCCTAGCATCAATAAAGAGTCTTGCAGGCTTCGATGTTTATAAATCTGTTGAACAATGATCTTTTAACTTTTGATCCGCCTGTGGATCCCTTTGCAACCATTTTTATAATAAATGACATTACTTCAATTCGGTTTGTAATGATTTTATCTTTCGACTTCCGTTGTGTATTATACTGTGATAAATTGTCTATGATGATATCAACTACGTCACGATACTTCCCACCGGGCCCACCGGTAATACGTGGAAATATCGGGGTGTGACAGGTTGGTATCAGAGCCAACATTGAGTGAATTAAGCACTAGCCTTTTTGTGTTTAATCTCAATGACACAGTTTGCACATTCCTCGACTTCCGAGTCTAAACAAAGAACTTAGGACTAATCCTAATTCATTTTATTTTATCCTTTATTGTTTTCCTTTGTTTTCCTTGTTTGTGATTGACAGGAACAGAAGATGCCGCCACGAAGGAGAGGAGGATGAGGAAAGGCGCCATTCGCCAGCCATGTTCATGAAGTCGGGCATTCTCACCGGCGAACTCCCTCAACGACAATGTGCACGAGTCCCCAAGAGGATTGGAGGACATATTTGGAGCCTGCGAGGCGATCAGTCTCGCTAAGTTCATCACCCTCATACCTACATTCTTTCGGGCCACAATCAGAGAACGAGCCCGAAGATTCGCACCACTCCTTCTTGCCGTTGCGGCAGTCAACCTCGCATCGGGCCTCTCAGGACCCGACACCTTATTTTCAGAGTCGGTTCAACCCGGCAAACCAGGTTGAAGAACCAATGGGTCATAACCCATTGGGCCCTGAAGACCATTTCCCTGAAGCTCAGGGAATGGACATGGATGATGACCCGAACCCCGCAGAGCCACCATCTGGGACACCTACTCACCCATCGAGATTTCGGATGGGTCGTCATATCATGGATCACCCTATAGTGGTCCAGACAGTTATGAGGCAAGGTTTGCCCAATACGACTGGGTGTTTACCCCCAGTTACCACTCATCGCAGCAACAGCAGCAGCAGCAGGATCCCTCGGAGGATTCGTGTTTTGTAGCGTTTACTCCACCGCCACCACCACCAGTGCAACAACCGCCTCCGGAGCCACCAAGGCGTAGGATATTAGGAGCGCGGATGTCCGTGCGAGGGGGAATCCGTATCAGCACCCCTCAGCATTCAAGTGGCAGTCATTACCCGCCACTATACGAAGACCCATAGATGGGTGGGCCTTCAAACCCTGTTTCTGAGGTGGAGTCTACGCCAGTAGCACCGCCACCAGTGGATTATGATAACCCAATTCCTACATACGCCGGAGTAGCGGCGTATAACCCTTTCGAACAGCCAGCCCATACCAACTACAACTACGCCGAAGTTGACCCGTACCTTGTAGCGGCGAACTACAATGCTCTTCATCCCGAGGGGCCTTATGGAGCCCCGTATCAGACTGGATACCTGACCTATGGGTACCAATACCCGCCACATCCTCAACCTCCACAGCAACAGCCGCCATAACCACCACTGATTCAGCCCCAACAGCAACAGGAGATTCTACAAAGGTTGAGCCAGGTGGAATGGGAAGTTTGAGAGGAGCGTAGAAGCCACCGGGGATTTCTTAAGGGTTTGGTAAGCTTAATCAAAGGGAAGAGCAAAAAGGATCATTGAGATTCTTTGTTTGTTTGTTTGTTTTGTAATCAAGTCCCTGCGTGGACATCTATTTCTGTATCCAGTCCCTGCGAGGACTTGTAGTTTCAGTTTAGCCCCTGCGTGGGCAAGTGATTTCTGTTAAAGTCCCATTTAGGGCAATATGTACACTTTTAAATTTAGTGGCATGTTATAATTTAAATTTCAATCTTGTCAATATATGCATAAATGTAATATATATGAAATAAATAAATCCAAAATATGTCATTCCTTTTATAAAATCTGCCTTTAAATATTAAATAAGAATCTTAAAGGGTATAACCTAGCCTGCATGTCATTATAAGACCTGGCTATGATGGTAAAACCTGTTTAAAAAGATTCAAATCCTTGTTGAGATCTGAAAACATGTTAACACTCCTGGCAGATGTGATTCGTAAAGTCACGCATGTCACCCTTATATTGGATTCTTCCAATTTCTTCTTTATTTAAACATCCATTTGTGATGTAATGCCTACGGGCTATAATCATTGTCATATAAGACAAAAGACAGTGGTAGCCTATAACTCCCTGTCAAGAAAGGTAATGAACTATGATTCAAGCCTCAATGCCTCGATCATATAAGATCATGGCTTACAGTTTAAATTATCCCTGTGACCTGGCCTTATGTGCCATTATAATATGTTAATAAATTATGACTGAGGATAATCATAATCCTAAATAAACATGCTTAGTTAAATTAACCAATATGGCTTATGATTACCATGGTTAATGAATTGCCATAAAAGACAATTCCATAATGAACTTCTGAATAAATCCTGTCAATATTTTATGTAGCAATCAAGCTACATGGCTGGGTCAGACGAAGTCAAGAGTCACCTAAGGGAGAATCATGACACTTCCAGAGTTAATGTAGTAGGCGCGGAATTGCAGGCATTAATAGATAATGCCGTTACGCGAGCTCTTGACAGACAGTTTAATGAATCTAGTGGTACCCATGTCAGAACTCAGTCTGTACCTCATTCAAAACCACCCTCCAGAACTCATACAGCTCGTAAGAGTGATTCTCATCACTCATCAAATCAGAGGAGTGTTCCGTCTAAGAAGATTGAGCTCAAACAAGAACCACGTGTTAAGGACTGTTCTTATAAGTATTTTATCTCCTGCAAGCCTAGAGACTTCACAGGGGAGAAAGGAGCCATCGATTGTATGACTTGGCTCGATGAAATGGACACGATGGTTGATATTAGTGGTTGTGCAGAGAAAAATATTGTGAAGTTTGTGTGACAATCATTTAAAGGAGAAGCTCTAGCGTGGTGGAGATCACTGATTCAAGCTACAGGAAAAGTCCACTTGTATAGCATGTCTTGGGAGCAATTCGTTGCTCTAATCAAAGAAAATTATTGTCCTCAACACGAGTTGAGAAGATTGAGACTGACTTCTTGACTTTAGTCATGAAGAAATTAGACTGCCAGACTTACCTCACCAGTTTCAATACCATGTCTCGAGTATCGCTCGTTTTATTGGGGGTTTAGCCCCGGAGATCAAAGCTAGGGTGAAGGCGTCTCGACCTACTACTTTTAGGTCAGCAGCTGATTTGTCTTTATCCCTTACTCTGGATGCGATCAGGCTGAGATCGCTTAAGATTTCTGAAGAAGGAAAAAGGAAACGTGAGGATGATAACTCACGTTGTTCTGACAAGAAGCATAAGGGGAACTTAGACCACAAGAAGAATTTTGGGTCTAACAAGGGTAACCAGCAAATGGATGAGAAGCCTAAATGCAAAACCTGCCAGAAACGCCATTTCGGGAAATGCAGGTTTGAGTCAAAGTCGCAGTCGAAGCCGATTGGTTGTGGGATCTGAAAGTCCAAAGAACACAAGACTTTGGATTGCAAGAAGTTGAAGGATGCGACCTGTTATGGTTGCAATGAGAAAGGGCATATCAAGATCAACTGCCTAAAGTATACGAAGAAGCCTGAAGAAGGCAAGAAGACCAATGCTAGGGTCTTTCAGATGAATGCACGGGAAGCAGTGCAGGATGATAACGTGATAACAGGTACCTTCCTTATTAATGATGTTTATGCAAGGGTATTATTTGATTCGGGTGCGGATAAGTCATTTGTCGATGATAAGTTTTGTAAATTGCTAAATCTGCCTGTTAAAACCCTAAGCATGAAATATGAAGTAGAGTTGGCCGATGGTACCATAGAAACTGCTTCAACCGTATTAGATGGATGTTTCATATCCATTAGGAACCACTCTTTTCCATTGTCCTTGCTTCCTTTGAAATTAGTTGGTTTCGACATAGTGATAGGCATGGATTGGTTATCTCATAACCAAGCCCATATCATTTGCGACAAGAAACAAGTGGTTGTCAAGACTCCATATGGTGAGCCACTTACCATACAAGGAGATACTCAGTATGGATTGCCTAAGCAAGTGCCTATGCTTAAGCCGTCAAGGTGTTTGAGGAAAGGTTGTGTCATCTACATGGCATGAGTAACTATTGATGAACCAAAGCCCAAAATTGAAGACATCCCTATCATTTCTGAATACCCTGACGTATTCCCTGAAGAACTACCTGGTTTACCCCCAGATAGGCAAGTGGAGTTCAGAATCGACATAATACCTGGAGCAACACCTGTTGCAAGAGCACCTTACCAGTTGTCCCCGACTGAGATGAAGGAGTTGAGAACTCAGTTAGATGATTTGTTAGCAAAAGGATTTATTAGACCTAGCTCATCTCCCTGGGGAGCACCAATTCTGTTTGTAAAGAAGAAAGATGGATCGATGCGTCTATGCATCGATTATCGTGAGCTTAACAAGGTCACTATCAAGAACAGATATCCATTGCCCAGGATCGACGATCTGTTCGATCAATTGCAAGGGGCAAGTTACTTCTCCAAGATTGATTTAAGGTCAGGTTACCATCAACTGAAAGTTAGAGATGAAGATGTGCACAAGACTGCATTTAGAACTCGCTATGGTCACTACGAGTTCTTGGTGATGCCTTTTGGGCTCACCAATGCACCAGCATCGTTCATGGATCTCATGAATCGCGTTTGTAAACCCTACTTGGACAACTTTGTCATCGTCTTCATTGATGACATCCTTATTTACTTAAAGAATCAGGCTGACCATGAGAAGCACCTTCGTTGTATTCTTAAACTTCTTCAGCATGAGAAGCTCTACGCCAAGTTTTCAAAGTGTGAATTTTGGCTTCGTGAAGTCCAATTTCTTGGACATGTGGTTAGTGAGCGTGGTATCCAGGTGGATCCCGCTAAGATTGAAGCTATCATGAATTGGCAAGAGCCAAAGACGCCCACAAAAATTCGTAGCTTTTTGGGTCTGGCAGGATATTACAGACGTTTTATTGAAAACTTCTCAAGGATTGCAGCGCCCCTAAATTCATTAACCCGCAAGAACATCAAGTTTGACTGGGGTCCTAAGCTGCAAGAATCCTTTGACATTCTCAAGCATAAGTTGAGCAATGCACCTGTGTTGACATTGCCTGATGGAGTAGTGGAATTTGTAGTATACTGCGACTCATCACGCACTGGTATGGGGTGTGTACTCATGCAGAAAGGCAAGGTCATTGCCTATGCTTCCCGATAACTAAAGGTGCACGAGAAGAATTACACCACCCACTATTTGGAGTTAGGTGCCGTTGTGTTTGCACTCAAACTGTGGAGGCATTATTTGTATGGTACCAAGTGCATGATCTATTCTGGTCACAAGAGCCTTCAACATCTATTTAATCAAAAGGACTTAAACATGAGACAGCGTCGATGGATGGAGACTTTAAACGACTATGATTGTGAAATCCGATACCATCCAGGCAAGGCGAATGTAGTCGGCGATGCCTTAAGTAGAAAGGAAAGGGTTAAGCCCATAAGAATCAATGCCAAGAGCATTGAATTAAAGAACAGTTTGAATGAAAAACTATTAGCCGCACAGAAGGAAGCTGTATTAGAAGCCAACTACCCAAATGAAAAGCTGAGAGTCACTGCAGAAAAGTTATCATATGGCAAAGATGGAATCCTAAGATTGAATGGATGGATATGGGTTCCAATCTATGGAGGACTTAGAGAAGTGATCCTTCAGGAAGCCCATAGTTCCAAGTATTCTGTTCATCCTGGCTGTGACAAAATGTACCAGGATTTGAAGGCAAATTATTGGTGGATAGGCTTGAAGAAGTCTATAGCCACTTATGTGGCCAAATGTTTGACATGTGCTCAAGTTAAGGCAGAACATCAGAAGCCGTCAGGTTTGCTACAACAGCCTGAACTTCCCACCTGGAAATGGGAAATGGTGACTATGGATTTTATCACCAAGTTACCAAAGACAAAGCGAGGAAATGATACTAGTTGGGTCATAGTTGACAGGTTGACTAAGTCAGCCCACTTCCTACCTATTAAGGAAACACACAGCTCAGATAAGCTAGCTCAACTATACGTGGATGAGATTGTATCTCTCCACGGAGTGCCAGTGTCTATTATCTCGGACAGGGATACGAGATACACATCTCACTTTTGGAAGAGTTTTCAGCAATCGCTGGGTACTCGATTAAACTTCAGCACTGCATATCATCCTCAGACGGATGGTTAAAGTGAGCGTACAATTCAGACACTGGAGGATATGTTAAGAGCCTGTGTCATTGATCTAGGTGGAAGTTGGGATGATCATCTTCCATTGATTGAATTTTCATACAACAATAGCTATCATTCCAGTATTCAAGCTGCACCATTTGAAACTTTGTATGGAAGGAAGCGCAGAATGCCCGTTTGCTGGGCAGAAGTTCGAGATGTCCAACTAACAGGACCTGATATAGTCCTGGAGACGACAGATAAAATGGTACAGATACGAGATTGTCTCAAAGCTGCCAGAGATAGGCAGAAAAGCTACGCAGATAAAAGGCGTAAACCTCTAAAATTCGAGGAAGGTGACAAGGTTCTACTTAAGATATCTCCCTGGAAAGGGGTAATGCGATTTGGTAAGAAGGGCAAGTTAAGCCCGGGGTACATAGGACCATTCGAGATTATCGAATGTGTCGGAATAGTGGCTTACAAGTTAAATTTGCCTGAGGAGCTCAGTGGAATCCATAATGTTTTTCACATCTGCAATCTGAAGAAATGTCTAGCTGATAAATCACTAGTCATGCCACATACGGATGTGCATATAGATGAGAGCCTAAAATTTGTGGAAAAACCTTTGTCGATCGAGGATCGACAAGTTAAGAAGCTTCGAAAGAAGCATGTACCGATCGTGAAGGTTAAATGGGATGCCCGAAGAGGTCCCGAATATACGTGGGAGGTAGAGTCCACGATGAAAGAAAAGTACCCTCACTTGTTCCAGTAAATCTCGAGGTCGAGATTTCTTTTAAGGAGGTGAGGATATAACACCTTGTAAAATCACGACCAATACTATAAAGACACGTGTTATGGAAGGTAAACGTGTTATAAAATCGGATCAAGTTGAAAGATGTATGGTAGGATTAAAAAGTGTCAACATGTTAATTAATACCTCCGAGTGACCTATTTATTAATCCCAAACCTTAATATGTTTTATAAACATCTGATGTATATTCAAACCGGTTAATTAAATGTGATGAAATAACTCATTTTGCAAAGAATGGATCCTATGTAAAATTTCGATGATTTTCATTCAAAAACCTTCATCAATAAAGTCCAAGAACTTTCAAATGCATGGCAACACATGCAAGGGCATGCAAGACCTGATTATATGGTCCCACTACTGGAAAAAGGACATAAGGTCCGAAGTTATAAAGGTTGCATGGTCAAAGCCTAAAAGTTTACAAGTTTTTGTCTTCTGGTCATCGGATACGGACCGTATGAGCCTAGGCTTATGGTCCGCAAGGCTGTAACTGGGTAATCGAAATCAGAGTCAGATGCGGACCGCATCAGTATTGGCTTACGGTCCGTAAGAGGTGGATGCGGACCGTATGTGTTTTTGCTTAAGGTCCGTAAGACTGTCGCTGGTAGATAAAAAGAATGGACAACCGCGGGTTAAAGTTGTTCCACTGCCCTAGTAAGCTTGTGTGTCGATACCAGGGGCCTTGTAACTGGTTTTTATAGTATAGGGACACCTGGAATGTATCAGAGATCACTTATAGACTTGTGTGTAAAGATCTCATGAGTTTTGGTGTCCTATATAAGAGTTCTTGATGCACTAGTTCAATTGCTCACTTTCAAAATCATTCACATATCTATCTCTGGAGCTTTCTGGTCTTCAACAAGTTTCCTTAAGTCTTAAATATTGTGCTTAGGACCATTGTAAGTGTCCTTAACCTCCTAATTTCAGTTTTAATTAGTTTAATGACCAAAAGTCAAACTTATCGTAATTAAGGTTTGACTTAGTGATTAATCACTAATGATCCAATCATTAGTTAAATTAAAAGTAGCTATAAGTTGGTAATCATGTAAATAATAAACCCCTAAGTGGGCACCTACTGATTATCGCCCTAACTTGGTCAAATGTCGGGTCAAACTTAATTATAAAAAGTCAACAGAAAGCAAATTTTCGAATAAACACATAATTAACAATGTAGAAACCATGAAACCTGTTTTATCACTTGTATAACTTGGTAATTAATGTAAGAACATGTCTAAGCATGTTCAACCCGACAATTTTGAGTTTAGACTCGGTTCGGAACCGAAAGTCGCAAAAGTAGACTTTAGCTTTGACTTTCAGTTCTGACCCGATCTAGATTGTTTTAGAAATGCCTTAAGCTTCCATTAGGTCCATGTTCCATATTAGTGTAACTCTCTGAGATTATACAACTTAGATCCTAATTTATCCAATTCATTTGCATGTTTCCGTTACATGCCTAAATGTTGACCATTATGCCCTTTTGACCTTAAAACGAGATTTTAAAAATGTAAAAGGACAATAATCTTTGTTACTGATTTATAAACTTGTCCTAGAAATTTGACATCAGTTTGAGGTCTAGATTAGGAGTTATGCTCAATATTGTAATTTAAAAGCTTTTTATTAATTAAACGGCGTAATTAGCATAAGGCCTATCTAAACCCGAATTTTGACACCAAACCTTTTACCCACTGATGTAATATAATATTTTGGGATTTTTGAATATTTTTATTTATTTTTAAACTGATCATATCATAGGGTTCTAGCTTTGATTCGGTAATTGTCGGTTATACCCTTTTCTTGAATAAAATGAGTTTTACATCACATATTGATACCAAATATTTTACTACTGATTTTATATGATAAATAAAATATTTTAAGTCTTCTGGAATGATAAAAATATCAGCTTTTCTTATATAACCCGAAAATCGCTTAAAAACGACATTTTATGCGTTTTAAACGCATAGTATAAGTTAAAACTATTTTTAACATATAGGAATTAATACCTACTGAAGTTTTAAGTAAATTTTTATATCTTAACAGTAAGCAAATGTTTTGAACTCAGATTTCCAAATTTGACCTTTAAAGCTTATGTGAAATTACCAAAATGCCCCTACGGTGCATAGTTTGGTTATAAAGGATAAATTTCACATATAGGCAATACCCTATTGATATGAACTGCAAAAATATTTATTTTTATTGATCATATCAGACCTGAACCTTAGGTTAATATTTAATCTCTTTTATAACCTTTAAAATGACCAAAATACCCCTACGGGGCTTAATTTGAGTTTAAATCCATTTTGGGCATAATGGAAGGTATCCTACTGATATCACAACATATTTAAGGCATATTAACTTAGGAAACCTGTTCATGACTCATTTGTTTACCCGTTATTCATTTTTCGCGTCCGGTGCGGTTTATGTAACTAGTTTGCATAAATTAATCGAAACGGGTTAAACCTTATCATTTTTATCTCAAAATCCAGAATGTGTTTAGTTTACCCATATTATACAAGTCTTCAAACTTCTCGGGTCTAAATCACATTCTAATCTGGTCTTCGCTTAATCTTGCGTTTTGAACCGTATACATTCTTTAAAACTAACCGGTCTAAGTTTAAACTTAAGTAAGACCCGTTAGGAATCTAATAGGTTATTAAAACCTTCGTTCCAGATTTAGGAGCCCGGTAAAAGATAACTGCATTTGCTGATTTGTACAATTTGCTCAGGTAAATACTTTTAACTTATTTTCCGTTATACGGGCTTGGGATACTGTATTATAATAATACCGCTTGGTCGGGTATGTAACTGTTTTAAATCGGATTGTGATTAATATATTTGCATAACCCGTTTTAATCTGTTTTGTTTGGTATATGGATTTTGGGGGATTAATGGCCATGTCCTGGATATCCTCGGCTCATTCATTGAAATGGCCACGACTTAAGCACGGGGTGTAGGCATACACCTGACAGTTGCGTGTGTATAAAAGGTACCCCACAATAAGGAAAATTCCTTGTGGGTATTATACCTGTGGTGTGTCAGTTAATCTTGTCCGGCTCTTCTAACCGGCCCTGACAGACGACAAACATTTAAATCTGTATACAAGATTATTTTTAAATAATTGTCCCAAGTTATAAAAGATTATTTTGTGCCTCGTGCATCTAAATCAATTTTCTTAAACATTTTCAAAATGAGTAGGTTAATTGTATTTACCATTGTAAGCTGACGTATTTTCCAAAAAGGCTAAATGCAGGTACTAGACGGAATAGGTTGGCTACTCCTAGCATCAATAAAGAGTCTTGCAGGCTTAGATGTTTATAAATCTGTTGAACAATGATCTTTTAACTTTTGATCCGCCTGTGGATCCCTTTGCAACTTTTTTTGTAATAAATGACATTACTTCCATTTGGTTTGTAATGATTTTATCTTTCGACTTCCGCTGTGTATTATACTGTGATAAATTGTCTATGATGATATCAACTACGTCACGATACTCCCCACCGGGCCCACCGGTAATACGTGGAAATATCGGGGTGTGACAAATAAATGAACCATAAGATGTAACTTTCTGTTTTTCTAAACCTGGTGTTCTAACACTTTACTTGATGATGTTTTTTTTTCCAATTAGGATAATATATTTGTATACTCTGCATTTGGTTGTATTGATTGTATTTTATTACATATTGCAACCACTTAAGTGTTTTAACATTTGTCACTGGATGTGTTAAAAGTATACTTTACGATTACTTGACGTTTTAAACATTGTATGAGATCAGTTAAGGTTATGTGTATTAGATTAAAACAAGTTTTAATATACATTTCTGTTTCTCACTGGTCCTTTTTTCATACGTGTTTTGTAGGTTCTTTAACTTTTGTATCCTAATTCACTTTCTTTAAATTTTTTTCCTAAAATAGATAACAGGCTTCCTGCTCATTTTAACTGTTTTGATTGCCGTTTATTAGTGAATGTTATTATTTTATTTTAAAAAAGGGGCTGCAATGTTTTAATAAATTTGCATTTTTTGGAATAGTGTTCAAGATCCTACCTTTATATGATATTTTTTCCTTTTTATTTTCGTTTGTCGTGGATTTATAACCTTATTCTATTTATATTAATGTTGTTTATAAATTTCTTGACAGATATGGATCGTGGTTTTTTGTTTACATCGAGGACATGAAATTAGAAGAACAGGTAATACGTTTGTTTATAACGTCTTATATATTATTATATTGTTAAGTGACAACTTAACCGTTAATAAATGTATATTTACCATTTTTGGTGTGTTTTGATTATTTAATGACTTAAACGATGTTTGCAGCCTTTACCAGCTTGGTATAACAAGCTGAATGACTTAGATGGATATCCCATTGGAACTGTTTTGTTAATCACTGATGATAAAGCAATATTTAATGTTACAATCAAGAAGTCTACGGACGGTTATTGTCTTTCAAACGGTTGGTCAACTCTTATAAATGTGCTTGAAGTAGACAATGGAGACTATGTTGTATTTGAACTTATGGATGCATTGACGTTTAGAATAACTCATTTTAAGAGTTATCCACACACGGTTCAAGGTTCAAAGTTCCACATTGTTATATTACACCCCGAGAACCGGAATCTGGTATGCTTTAAATAGTTTTTCTTATGTTCAGTAAAGATTTACATTTTGTACTTATTCAATGGTTTTTTAATCAACTGCAGTGGTTACCCAGAGAGTTCATGCAAGACCATTTCAACGGTGATAATCTGTTTGACAATTTTCTTATTGTTTTTGACAAAAACCACACGTGGACTGTTACTATGAGAAGACTCTGGGATATCAACCATTTCTTTGTTGATTTTTCTCAAGTTTCCAATGATCTATGATTAATAACTGGCGATGTTATTGTTTTCGAGTTGGTTGATGATTATTTTTTTAGGATTAAACTGTTCCGTCCTAATGGTCTTTAGTCGCTTAGTCCAGACCTTGCCGTACCAGTGGTGGAATCCATTAAGAATGAGGTGCAAGGTTTTGTTTTAGACCGAGGATTTTATATTGTTATTGCGGACTCCTCAAAAACCGAACAGGTAATGGTTTTTTAATGAAGTGCTATTTGTAATCTGTCGAGCGTCTGAGCATCAACTAATGTAATCTGTTTGTAAATTACAGTCTCTCCCTTTATGGTATAATAAGTTTGACAACTTGAAGGGTTATCCGATTGGTCCTGTGATTATTACAAATGAATAGGTCAATGAGTGGACTGTTTTGGTGAAATCTACTACCACTGGGTATTATTTATCGAATGGTTGGTCTGCTATGGTTCGTGTTGTTGGCGTGGAGGATAAAGATGTTATTGTTTTCCATGTTGTTGATGCTCAGATGCTAAAGTTCACTCATTTTAAGGCTGATTGTCTTTCCGTTGTAAACAACAAGTTTTTTCTAGAGATGTTATTTCCCGAGAACGCTAACTTGGTAATTAATACTTTACTACTTATTTTCATACCAACTGACCTTCTTATTGACGATTGCATTTATTCTTGATTTAGTGGTTGCCGAAAGAGTTTATGAACAGGTATTTCAAAACCGACACTTTGGACGATAACTTTACAATTCGTTTTGGAGGTACACACATGTGGAATGTCAAAGTGAATAGGCTATGGGGATCGAACTACTTCATTCAAGATTTCTCACAAATCACCAAGGAACTTCATCTCATATCAGGTGATGTAATCGTTTTTGAGTTGGTTTCAAGACGTATTTTCAACATTCTGCTTTTCCATCCTAATGGAATACAGTCTGTTGTTCCCGAGGTTGCCAATAGTGTTGGTGTTGAAGAAGAGGAAGACACAGAAGAAATGGATGTTAGTGAAGATTTGTTATTAGACGGGGAGAATCAAGACATGGATTATGAAGAAGAAGTTATCGGTCATGGTCATGCTGATGTAGCATTTCAAGAGCAGCATATATTGGAAGATGACATTGTAGACGTTGAACATGATGTGCCAGACTTTGAAGCAGATCCTGTGTTGGAACCAGACTTTGTTGACGTTCCACAGATTCCGGCCGTTGTTGATCAAGCCAACCAATACGAACTAACATGGTGTCTAACTTTTCGTTTTGTAAGTTTTTCATACTTTAAATGCTTTATTTTAATATTATGTAACGCTCTGAAGTTTGTATTTTTTTTTTTTAATTTGTTTATTTTATCGGACTGTAATGCAGCGATTCCCAAAGGCATTTGCAGCAAATGTAGATTTGTCTATCCTTGATGAGATGATAGTTCAAACTGAAGACGGGTTTTCAATGACACTAGAGATCCGGCAAGAAACGGCACGTGGGAGACCTTGGTATGCTTTCAGAGAATGGCACAACTTCATGTTGCAGGCTGGGTTGGAAAATGGAGCTCAGTTCTTGTTGCGATATGATAGGAATCAAAACACGTTGCGAATTCTTAATCCCAACCCCTAGGGGATGTATCTATTGACAGATGGTGTCATAAGTAAACAATTTAAATATCGTTACCAAGCATGTCGTATGTGTGGTAACATTTGGAACAATTATTACTATATATGTTTTGTTATCTTAATCTCACTTCAGACTCTTTTGTTTTTGTTTTTACTTTTTCCCTAAAATTGCTTTCTACTAAATATTAATCATATCATGCATAGCATTAACGCATTTCGTTTACAACTTTTGTCACACAATGTTCGTTAGTACGTTTACATAGATGAATTCGTTTGTATTATGTATTACTCTACCTTCATTTCTTAATGTATTTTTTTATGTTCACACTGCCGGTGCAAGTCATTTTGACAAAAGGCATGAAAACATCATAATCAAGGTTTCATATACAAAAACTTAATGTGTAACGAACATCATGTAGATGTACTATTGGGACGTGCTCAAATCTCTCAAAATATTAGGCTTAACAAATCACACTTTAATGCTTCTATGTTTAAATTATTTTATGTGTTTAGTTGGTGTTTAGCCACCCGCGAAGCTCGCGGGGTCTTAGGCTAGTATTATATATTTCTCTTATAAGTTTTAATGTAATTTTCTTTTATAAAATTTCGACTATACCATTGTGACGCTCTTATACCTTTGTACGTGGACCTGGACTATACGTTTGATTAATATATATACCTCTACCATGACCTTTACATATGTCGGACTTACACCTAACACGCAAGACCATCCCTCACCACCCATCATTGTACCGCCTCATTCTTTTCTCATACCACGTGTGCACCCTACGGTCTTCCTAATTTGAGTCCTCGTCACCATAGATTAACACCTCCATACCACACCCCACACCTTCCATCCCCCCACCTACACACACACACTCACAACTTTAAACCAATGTTTTGAAACCTGGCTGGTTCACCACATCAGTTCATTTCAGCATCAGCCCGGCGGTCGGGCCGGGGGCCGAGCAGTCGGGCTGTCTCGAAGGGTTGGGCCGGTCAGTTTTTTTTAATTAAATAATGGAATCATAAATCATAAAACCTAATCTAAACAACAGAATAGACGCCTCCATCTTCTTCACTCTCTGTATACCAGGGATGGAACAACAGGGGGTCAGGAGGGTCCATTGACCCTCCGGCCGGCCAAGTAAACGTTTACCTGTATATTCTGTTGAGAAACATTTTTGTAGCTTGACCCTTCAAAATGTATCACCCAGACCACTAAAATAAAGAAAATAGAGTAAAGATAGCGTATTTAGAGCTTTCCGGCGAGCTTCATTAATCTTCGGTGAAGAAAAGAAAAGCAAGGTGAAAGTGAAGAAGACGACGTGCAGGATGACTTTTGGGTTTGGTACAGGTTTTTCTATGTTCATATACAAAATGACTAAAACTAATATTATAATATATATATATATATACATTTGACAGTGACAACTCCGTGCTTCCTTTGTTGAGTTTAATAAAAAAAGTTACTGAATTTTATCTATTTTCTCTCTCTCTCTCTCTGTATATATATATATATATATATATATATATATACGACGTAATCCGGGTCTTAAGTCCGGTTAAACCGGTCCGACCTGTCCGACCTTTGACCCCGTAAGGCGACCTGGTCGACCTCCTGTCCGGTTCTGAAAACATTACTTTAAACACATTATATATTAATTTTGCGTTTGTATTTTGTAATGATGTTTGACGTACGTTTGTTGATTAAAAAATAGTTTGATTATCCCGACCCGAACCTGACTGAAAAAGATTATTATATAGTGATAGACAAACGATCCTAAATGTTTTCGCCCCTCCCCTAAAAAACTTTATGGGTCCACCACTGGCTCTTATTCCACTGTAACCCTAATCACTCATGCTTTCACGCATTAAATTGTCATTGTTATTCATTACTTGATGACACCCGACCTGAAAAACTCTCTCCCACGTTCATTCCACATGTCTTCCTAGACTATGCGTTGACCCTTACACATGTCGGACTTACATTGTATTGCCTCATTCTTTTCCCATACCACGTGTACCCCCTATGGTCGCCCTAACTTGAGCCCTCGTCACTAGGGCCTGCAATTCTTGACACGATCCGTCACGGTGAACCCGAACCCGACATGAAAAAAACAGGTTTGGGTCGACTAACATGACCCGTCTGAAAAAACGGGTCAAGTTCGGGTTGACCCATATTAAAAACGGGTCGGGTTGACCCATTAACCCGTTTAACTATATAGAAAAAAACATTTTATATTTTTGTTTTTTATGTTTCTATTTCACATGGTTAGTTATAATAATGTTAATTTTGATACATTATATTATTTATTTGTCACACTCATCATCAAATATGTTATCGATAACCCGCTTAAACCAACAACTCGTTTATAAATCGTCAACTTATAGTACTCATTTAAAAATATGGGTTAAACGGGTCGGGTTCGGGTTGGAATCTTTGACCCGAATAATAATATGGGTCGGGTTTGTGTTGAACATTTCAACCCACCAACCCGCAACCCATCAACCCGACACGATTGACACCCAAGTCGTCACCATAGATTAACACCTCCATACCACACCACACGCCTTCCATTCACCCCCCCCCCCCCCCCCCCTAATTGTGCATTTGTAATGATATTTGAGTACTTTTGTTAATTATACAAAATTTAGTTTGATTATCCTTTTTAATATGGCTGACCCGATTTGACCCGACCTGAACGCAACCAAAAAAGATTATTATATAGTAATAGACAAACGATCCAAAAAATTTCTCACCCATAAAAAATATTTATGGGTCCACCACCCGTTTTTATTCCACTCTAAACCTAATCATTCCTACATTCGCATATTAAATTGTCCTTGTTATTCATTACTCGGTGACACTTGACCTGAAAAACTTTCTCCCACATTCATTCCACGTGTCCTCCTGGACTATGCGTTTGATTATTACATATACCCCTACCATGACCCTCACACATGCCAGACTTACACCTAACACGCAAGACCATCCCTCACCACCTCATCCTTTTCTCATACCACGTGTGCCATCTACGGTCTCCCTAGACGACTCACTTGAGTCCTCGCCACCATAGATTAACACCTCCATAGGTAAATGTCTTAAAAATAATTGGCTATAACTGGAACAAATAACCCAGACCAGACGGTTTGGATATCATCAAATGACTAATCAAGATTTGTAAAACCTAAAGACAAAAACCCGCGTTCAGAACTCATAAATTCGGAAACTAGTAGTAACCAAAACAAAGTTGGAACATATATTTAATATTTACAAAAATGAACACACTTAACTCTGTTATACAACAAAGACCTATAAAAGTCCAAATAAAGATGGGCCAATGCCTCAGTTGGCATCAAAGACCCAGATATGACTATTCAATACGGTAATAACATGCAACAATCATCTCATAATACCGTTAATCCATAAATCGAAACAATTTGGGTGAGTTAACGACTTTCCGATCAATTTGAAAATTCGATCAGAGTCCAGGTATAGATTCAAGATTGTATTTTTCTGAAGATTGTGACTCGGGTTCTTGGTTCTGTGAATTCGGCTTTTTAATGGCGTCTAGGGTTTGTAAGTAGTTGTAAGAGGAATTTCGAGTTGATTGTGGGCCCGGATTACTTATTCTGCTGGCAAGAAAACGGCGGATTAAGCTTCTTAGAAATGGAGACATGGTGTCGGGTTCGTGTTCTAAGTAGTACATCATTCCACCCATGCATGCACAGAACAGAGCCACCTTATATAGATTACAAACGATAGTCATAAGAAAATAAAACCGAACGATCCAAGTGGTAAATGATTTAACATAACATGTACCTCAGCATTCTTGATATTTGGAAGTATACGACGGTTGACTAATATATACCACAGAGATTCACTAGCGCGTGGAAGAACATACAATCCAAGTTCTCCTCTTCTACCTTTTTTCTCCAAAAGGACAGATAATGCAGCTAATCCACCTGCAAACCAATATACAAGCTTGTGGTCTTGTGATGCCACTTTTCTGTGCATGCATATGGCTCCCTGCATTACAAAATGAAATTAGTAAGGTGTGTGTATATATATATATATAATGATGACTCTTCATTCATGAGTGAGTACTGATATGAAGTTATGAACATGAGCTACCTGAAAGATTCCTACAAAACAAGACAAAAAAGCTGTTGACCGAACAGCTCCCGTGACTGCATGCCAGCTGGTTCTAAATGGAGCTTCCATAAACTGAAAACATGACAGATATGAATTCATTTATTTATCTAAATGGAGCTTCCATAAACTGAAAACATGCAGATATGAATTCATTCATTTAAGAAGACGCGGAAACAAATGGTTTGGATTTAGTACGGGTCAAACGATTTGACCAGCAAACCTTTTTGCCCCAAACTCATAAAGTAACATGTTGCGGCGGGGGGTGTAAAACCGTGCCAAACAGCACCAATGTCACACCACCGCCAACGATCACCCACACCGGAAAGCTAGTATAGAAACAAAAAAAAAAAATTAACTGAACAAAAAGTAGACGTAAAAACGTTGAACCACACACGCGAAAGGTAAAACATAGAAAACAATAACCAAGTCGATTTAGAACCCACGCATTGCGATGGGGCCATTAAACGGGGAAAAATAGACGTATTAATGTTGAACCACACACGCATGTTGCGGCGTGTTAACTCGCAAAATTAAGACCGAAACGGAAAAACGGAAAAATTTGTAAAACATGAAAAGTATAGGGGGACCAAAATTGAAAGTGGAAAATTGTAGGGGTGGAACTGTAAAAGATGTAAAAGTATTGGGTTGAAACTAAAAAAATTAAGGATAAAAAAAGAAATCAGAAGTGGATTCAACCCACAATGCCAATGATAACCCATGATGGAACACAAAGTTGATCATTATTAATATATATAATTATGACTAAAAACTATAATAATATTACATTAATAATTAGTACTTTGATTAAAATGATTTAGGAAGTATGCATTAGAAATAGACATTTTTGATCCGTTCCTTTTTAGCTAATCTTTCTACTTGACCCATTTTTAAAGAAAAAAATACAACCCGAATCAAACTATTCATAAGTAAATGGGTCAAAATTACCACCTAGATATTTGATAGAGGTCACACTTCGAGGCTAGGGGTGTTCAGAAAAAACCATAACCAAATAGAAACCGTAAATTGAACCGTAACCGTAACCAAATAAACCGATCCGAATAACGAATTCGGTTTATGGATCCACATTTTATTTTATTTGGTTTATTTGGATAACCGAACAAACCATTTAACTTAATTAATTATTAAATAAAAATAATAATATTTTAAAAATCATATACAACCCAAAATAGTTATTTTTTTATGCAGCCCAAAATACCAAATGTAAATCTAAAAGCCCAACAAACCCACTCATTTCTAAAATAATAGAACTTCAGACTTCAGTATAGAAACTAGGGTCTAGGATTTCTACATTTTCTTGATACATTTAGCACGGGAGGTAGGGTGCTTGATACATTTAGGAGTTCTTTAAGTCCTCCAATTGTTGAAGCTTTAATTTGTTGTCAAGATTAGATTCGCCCAGATGGTGATGTTGTTAACGTGAAAGAGAACATTGAAAAGCTTGATAAGCTGGAAGAAGATTATTGTTTTTTTTGACCCGTTTCTATTATTCTTTTAACAAACATTATTTATATTATATTTACAAGTTTTAACAGCTAAACATCTATTGGTTTTCTTGTTTCTTGTAGAAATGAAGGGTTATGCGTGATTGGGGGAAAGGGTTATGTATGCAGGTTCACTCGAGTTGGAGAAAGACTCATGTTTGGAGGTTATTTATATTTTGTGCCATTAGACTTGTTAACTATTTATAGTTTCTATGATCTATGTTTTGAAGCTTTAACTATGTGGTTGTGTCTATGACTACTTTATGAATGTGTTTGTTTTATTTCGCAATGAAACTTTCTTGTATTCATATATTGTTAGGTGTAAATTAGTTACGATGTTCGGAAGTTGGAACACAAACATAAATATAAATTAGAAAAAAAAAAGTACTTAGGTACAATTTGGTTAGATTTGATTTATTTGGTTTCTAACCGAAACCAAACCGAACTGAATTTGGTTTGGATCGGTTTGCATATTCCTTATTTGGTTTTTTTTTTTTTTTTTTGGTTTGGTTTTTGGTTTGGGGTACAAAATTCTGAAAACCGAATAAACTGAACCGAAAAAAACAAATAAACCATAAACCGAACCGATGAACACCCCTATTCGAGGCCGTATAACAGAACTTGCTTAGTAGAGCCAACATGAGTGAATAGAAAAGCTAACCTTTTGTAAACGGAGAACAACGAAGGGTACAAAAGTCAGAGAGAAGTAAAGCGGAAACGTTTTCTTAAACGTGTTCGATGTAGCATAAGCATTTTGAGCTAAACACGATTTGGTGCCCGGATGAATTATTGAACAGGGTATGATAGAAGGAAATTCTTGCAAAGCAGCAAAATCGGCACCCTTCACTGTTGATAAGTAAGAATGTAGTGATGCAACATCTACTGGAGAGCCTCTGCAGCATTCCCTGACAGCTTTGTATACAGGCTTAGCAACGGGCCCTGTTTTTTGAATAAAATCTTGATATGATTTTGGTAAGCTCTCAGGTCGCATCACAAAAGCATACATGACCTGCAATGGTTGACCAAAATGTATTAAAAACGTGTGTATACAGTATATATTGGTTAAAATGTCAATAGACAACAAAGATGTACCTGAGCACATGATAAAGCAAAGAGTAACGAATCCCCATGTCTCCATGAGCTTCCCCATAGGTGGAACTTGTTCTTTGATTTTGCCGAATTGTAAGCACACTGTTAAAGAGCAAATTAATTAGAGCATCGTCTCTTTAACATTCTCACTCTCTATTATGGGAATTGAAGATCATGATTAAAAAACAAGTAAAAAAGCATGCTTAATAACACACCTGAGCAAGCCTAGCCAGGAGATATAAAGCAAGCGTACGCCTTCTGTTGGAATCATCTAATGCTAGAATAGACAAACTTGCAACTGAACCTGCTAAAATTCTGCTCCATCATCACCTTTAACAAAGTCATATGTGTGAACTAGATACATTGGGGTATATTTAAAAAAAAGAAACATACTTAATTACTTATTTTACAGTACAAATGTAACAAATAGTACTAATCTTTATAACAAAGAAGATCAAAATTAAGAATGTTATTACTTATATACAGGGTAACTTACACATTGAATGGTGTTTCTTTCTTTCTCCACTTCCTCAGAAAACATCTAAGAGCATGGTACGATCCAGTAAACCCTCCAAAAAGTAACCCGACCCGACATGCCTCCTCTCTCACTATCAAGTCCTTCTCCGATACAAGTTGCTGCATATAACTCGGCTACTTAATACAAAGAATAACCTTCAAATAAAGCTCTTAACAAATGAACTGACAGAGAACAAAAACATGTCCTAACAAAACGATAACCAAGAAAAGAAAAGGCAAAATAATCATCCTCCTTGGAGAAGCGGATTCCTCTCTTTTCTCCTATGAATTTGCAACTTCTATCACCTCAAACACAGCCACAGCTATTTTATAGCCCTTGAACTAACATCATGTGTGTATCTATCCCATTCCTCCCATAAACACTATAACTTAGACTCTTCTGGCCCGGAAAAAGAAATATGTTCATAGCTAAAACTAAACTTGTGATGCAAATACGATGGTGCTAAACCTAATTAATGTACCTAACGTTTACTAAAACCAAGTGGTGCATTATTGACGTCTCTATTTAATCGTTGAGTTACTCCTTTGTGCAACAGCTAGCGATGAATGAATCTGGATAATACAACTAGGGTTTACAATATAATATTGGAGCTTAACTACTTAATATCAAGTGATTTGCTCATATACAGGTCCAGAATCATGGATCATTTGTGCAGACGACAGTAGTCATTAAGTGTGGTATATGATTCGTATTAAATACAACAACACGATACAACATGCTTGACAAACTAAACTGAAGCTTAATTATTGATATCAAGTGATTAGATACCGTTAAACTTACTAATTAGTACAACAGCTGGAGATAAATATGTATTTAGATGATACGATTCATGTTTTAGAAACAAAACTGGACCATAATTACTTAATATCAATTGATTTTGCTAGCATACAGGTTCAGACTCATGAATCAACATTATATGTGGTATATAATTCGTATTAAATACAACAAAACGCCATAAACATAAGGTAATCTGGAATAATAGAATATACAAATTATCGATTCAATAACCTAATCAAAAACAATAACAAACATATTCAAACCTTAAGATCTATAAGAGACGAATAGGATTTCCGACGAGCGAGCTTAAACGCACGGAGCAATATTCCAATGCCGACACGAACACCGTAGGATAAGAGAAAACTTTGACAGAGATTACCGATGGCGTTGGCAATACATGACTCGTCGGCGTGATCGCACGGCGGATGGAGCATCTTAGCGCGGCGTTGACGGCGTTGTAACTCCTCGATTGCCTCTCTCAGACGCTCCTCCGCCTCTCGTAGACGGTGTTCGGCGGCGTCGCCGTCGAATGCATCGGAAGACGGTGGCGGTGAGGCGACGGGTGGATTGGAATCGGAGAGAGGCATTTTGGGAGTAAGGGTTTCTGCATCGGCAGAGAGAAAAGGATATGGTGATGTATTTTATTGCTAAAATCGAGAAGAAAGAAAGTGGTATCATTCATCCACTATCGGGTCGATTAATTATATCATTTTATGTTTTATCAACTAGTGTGTACTGTCTTGTCGATTAATTTATATCATTTTATGTTTTATCAACTAGCAGTATTTGGTATGGAGTAATAAGATCTGGAATGAAATGGATGATTACGAGTAAATAAAAAAAATGGTGTTTTGTTGGTTAATGAAATGGTATCACCTATTCCAAAAGGCATTTCATTCTCTTAAAATCATTCATTCCACCTCATGTTTTTTTTTCCCATTTCATCCCCTCTTGCACCATTCATCAACAACACCACAACCCACCACCTTCGCCACAACCCACCACCACCACCCACCACTGACGCCATCGCCGCCACCCGCCACCACCTCACCCCGACAGCGCCGTCGCCGCCGCCCACTCGCCGCTGTTATCACCTACAGTTGCGACCAACCGCCAAAGCCACTCCCCGTCGCCGCCCACCACCATCATCGACGCCACCACCACTGTCACCACCAACCGCCGCCGCTGCCACCAACCGCCACCTATGCTGCCACCCACCACCAACTGCCACCTTGCCGCCACCACCACTCGTCGTCACCGCCGCATCGCAACTCGTCGCCTCCACCACCACCCATCGTCGTCGCCGACACCCACCAACGCCACCTATAACCACCCACAATCACTACCACTGACCACCACTCACCGCTGATTTTATTACTCCATTTTTCTTGTCTACAGAACAATACACACTAATAATTCATTTCATTCACACATGGTAACCAAACAAGACATGGAATGGTAATGATCCATTGCATTCCCTCGTTCATTCCATTATCTCGTCCATTTCATTCTTTCGTCCATTCCATTACCCCAAACCAAACAGACCCTTAGACTGTTAGGTGTGGAGCGTGGGTTGGGGCGGCGGTTGACAAACAATACGATTAAACCACACCGGGCTAGCGTATTTCTTTATTTATCACTTATCTACTTCTTCTATCATACCCTTTTATTTTTTATAAAATTAACCCACAACATCCTACAATGAAATCTTTTAACCGAAGTTACGACCCAAACAACCTCTTTATTTGCTTTTTAAAATAGAGTTAAATGCCATGTTTCATTTTTCTCCTTTGGTCCAAAAAGGTTTCACCGTTGCCATTTTAGTCCACTGGGTTAACTTGATCAATTTTTTCTATTAACCAGAAGGGGAATTCGATCATTTTATATGTAATTTTGCTAACTAGAAAGGCAATTCGGCCATATAAAATGATCGAATCGCCCTTCTCGTTAACAGAAATAATAGATGAAGTTAACCTAGTAGACTAAATTGGCAACAGTGAAACATTTTTGGACCCACGTGTGAAAAATGAAACATTTGGACTAAACTGGCAAAATGACCCAAATCACAGGGAGTAAAATGGCATTTAACTCTTTAAAATATTATATTGAAATCTTCTTTTCTATTTTAATTAGTGTCTTATTTTAATTAAATGGAATTTAAAATAGTTTAAAAAAAACAAAATTCACATGGCTGGCCACGCCAGCCGAAGCCACGCCACACCCCTTGTTTTTTTTTAATATTACCTTGTGGATCCCACACTCGTCACGTGTCGAGCAATGCCTCAAACCCAAGCCCCTTTTTTTCTTTCTCTTTCTCTCTCATCTTTCTTTATCCATCAACACTCACCCCCATAACCACCACTACCACCGCATTGCACCACCTCCACCATCGCACTGCACCATACCTGAATCTATAACCCGAATCCAACTTTCAGTTCATTCAAATTCAACCCCACCCCCCACCCCCACCTCGGTTCATTTAGATCTCATAAATCTATCAACAAAAGCCATAAAATAAAACCCAAAATGATATTATAATCATATGAACTATCTACCAAAACTTAAAATCTCAACACAACAAACACGAATAATCCATTAAGCATACACCTGTGTGTATGCTCACAAGTATACAACCTCAAAATTCACTTAGTGAAACGTAAGTGTGATTCATGTTACATTTTGGCAAAATCTGTCAAGGGCGTGTGTATCTTCTACAATACTCTGCTAATTGAGAGCTACGGTGAATCGGTGATGTAAAACCTCTTTTCTCTCTCTACGCACACACAATATACAGAAACACTAACCTTTCACACCATAACCTGAGCAAAATTCTTCAGAACTAGAACAAATTGTTTGGGACCGGAATGGATCCACCGAACCGCTTGGAATCAGATTACCCTCTAACATATTGTTAGCAACATAAAATTCCAACAGGTTCACTCAAGTTATTCAACCCGTTAAGTTATTCGAACCATCAAGAACTATCAGCAAGAGCTTCAGCTGCTATCTGGTAGCATCTTCTGCTTCCTCAAACATTGCGGTTGTAACGCTTCACATTTTGAAACTTTTCTTATTTAGAAAGTTTGTCTGTTTTTCTATTTTTTGAAACTTGTAATTACTTTGTATTCGTATTTCATTTCCAAACATTATAATCCGAGGCTTTGATCATAATAAAACTCGATCATTTTATACATTTTGTTATACATACTTGATACATACTCGTTACATACATATGATACATGCAAACATTGATACATGCTCGAATAAGCAAACTCATACTTGCAATCTCAGTTTATACATGCATTTATTTATACATTATACATATATATTGCACTTGTATGCTTGAAACACTTAAACCCGGCTAAAACACGTGAAAACGGCAAACTTAATCCTTCATGCAACTGAACCAGCCTCTTCGCGCGAAGGGACCCTCCCACTCGCACGAAGGGCCATTCGCACTAGGGTTGTTCACGAGCCGATCTGAACCGAACGGACCTTTACTCGTGCTTGGCTCGTTTACAACTGAGCAAAATCCGAACGAGCATATTCGAGCGTGTAACTTTCCGAGCGAGAAGCGAGCAACGAGTAATTTGGACAACCATAGATTTAGCATATTTCCTTCGATGTCTCTGCTATCGGGTCACGAATAAGGTCCAACTGTCTGAGGATGACACTAAGATTGAGATCGGATCGTCCGAGGATGAGGCTCTGGTTGAGGCCGGTGAATATACAACAAAGAACAATTGCCGCATTATGGCGTATGGTGAGAGCGAGACACGATTGACGACTGACGATTAGTGAGAGAAAGATGTCAAATCTTTTATTTGTTTGATTAGGCTAGTATGGATAAATATAATTGTATATTTGAGTATAGCGGTCCAAATCTAGGAGAGCGGTACGTATAAAATATGAATACACATGTAATTTGTGTGTGCATATTATAAAAATTAATTCGAGCCAGACCGAGCCGAGCGGACCTTTGCTCATGCTTGGCTCGTTTACAAACCAAACCAAACTGAGCAAGCATATTTCGAGCGTTTTCCAAGCGATCGGCGAGCGAGTGATTTGAACAGCCCTAATTCGCACAAAGCCCAATCGTACCAGCCCATTCGCCCCAAAAGCCCATTCGCTCCAAACCCTAATCCAGCCTATAAATACGAACCTTAACCCTCATTTATCACCTTCCAAACTCCGAAATTCTCTCAAACTTACTAATTTCATGCACTTCCAGCTGAGCATTTCCAGAAACTTCTAAGTGAGTCTTAGCTCACTAACTTTACATTTCTATCTTATTCTTGTACTTTTTCTTATAAGCTTCCAATCCTAGCAACTTGGTTATCCTGTAGGATGCATTCACGGACTTGCCATGGCAGGCTGAATAATGAAGTTCGCCATATTGAGGAGCAAGTTGAAGATTGAAGTTGATATTTTTCAAAACTTTTATAAACAACTTTCTGATATTAAACTTGGTAGAATCTAGAACCCACCGAGCTCACAAGCTAAGTTTATAGTTGTGTGATAGTGTTGAGGTTGATTCCAGCCAAGAAAACGAGCCTGTTCAAACAAAACTAAACTGAATCGTTCTAAACAGAAGCCACTCGCACGGAGGGTGTCGCAACCCCCGACCCCTGCCCGGAAGCGGGAGGCCGCGAGCTACTCAGAGCGGGTGGTATCGGTGTTTATTAATTTGGCAGCAGAATACATCAGGACCGTAGTTAGGAAATAATTTTATCAGAGTAAAACACCAAATTTTTAGAGTTAATAGCTAAAATGGTCCCTGAGGTTTGCTCACTTTTGCCACTTTAGTCCAAAATCCAAAAATTTTAAATCTGGGTCCCTGAGGTTTGCATTTTGTTGCCATTTTAGTCCAAATTTCAAAAACCTCTTTTTTTTACTGTTGCAACTAGCCTATTTTGTCCTTTTGTGCAGGGGTATTTTGGTCATTTTTATGAGTTATTATAACGAACTCAGATCATCTCTCTCAAAGCAGATCATCAAACAACTGAATCATTATCATCTTCTCAAATAACTGAACATCAACACCTGCAACTATGAGGAATCAACAACACTAATTAACCCCAAAAATATCATGTCAAAACCCTTTATAAAAATAAAAACAAAAATATGAAAAGAAGAATTAGAAGAGGCTCAGATCTGTTAATAATAATCAAAACAAAGAGGAACCAACCGCCATGGCTGCAAACATCGCAGCTGCTTCAACAGCCGGATATTACCCCGCCAAGATACGGTAAGTCTCAAGCTTCACTCGATTCACTCAGACAACGAAAAAATCATCATCGCCTCTTTATGAGTTATTATAACAAACAGCTAATTACAAACCCAAATCAAGAACCCAGATCATCTCTCTCAAAGCAGATCATCAAACAACTGAATCATCATCTTCTCAAACAACTGAACATTAACACCTACAACTATGACGAATCAACAACACTAATTAACCCCCCTCTCTCTCTCTCCTTCTCCCTCTCTCCTCTCTACCGCCACAAGCACCACCACCACCACCGCCACCTCCTCCCCTTTCTCACCACCACCATCATCAAAACCCACCCATCAACACCCCTTCTACCTCCATTCACGAAAACCCTCTGATCGTTGCTGTTGTACCGCATATCAAGTCAAAACCCTCTGATCGTTGCTGTTGTATCATCATCGCCTCTGGTGAGGTTTAGAGAGAGAAAGAGAGGGTAAAAGCTATAGAGAGAGAGTCAGGTGTGTTTAGAAAGAGAGAGGAGGTGCAGAGAGTTGTTGTATCATCATCACCTCCGGCGAGGTTTAGAGAGAGAAAGAGAGGGTAAAAACTAGGGTTTTAGAGAGGGGGGGGAGAATGGGGGGTGGTTGTGCTCTGAATAGGTGGTGCTTGTGGGGTGGGTGTTGATGGTGGCGGTGGCGGTGGTAAGAAGGGGGAGGAGGTGGCGGTAGTGGTGGTGCTACAGAGAGAGGGAAGAGAGAGAGTTGATCTGGGTTCTTGATCTGCTTTGAGAGAGATGATCTGGGTTCTTGATCTGGGTTTTTTATAATAACTCATAAAAATTACCAAAATACCCCTACGCAAAAGGACAAAATAGGCTGGTTGCAACAGTCAAAAAAGGGGGTTTTTGAAATTTGGACTAAAATGGCAACAAAATGCAAACCTCAGGGACCCATATTTAAAATTTTTGGATTTTGGACTAAAGTGGCAAAAGTGAGCAAACCTCAGGGACCATTTTGGCTATTAACTCAAATTTTTATAATAATAATTCATAGGGATAAAACCCAAATTCATTTGACAGTACTTTGATAGGGATAAACCCTAATTATTGAAAACAAAATGTCTTGTTTATTTTAGGTAGCTTTTATAGCCACTATCCCAAGCCTTCAGTGTTATCCAGCTGGCTTCTATTGGGCTTTCATATTACGTTACCTGAAACGCTTTTTAAAACATTTTGTCAGCAAGAAATACTGGTGAGTGAATCCCAATTTAATCAAAACAGGTTTTATCATTTTACAGCATTGAGGACGATCTCGTAATTACATTTGTTTACCATTCTACCTTAATTACCACCCACGGTACTGTCAATCCATGACTGGTGGAAATGTTACTACTCATAGTGTAGTAACAAATTTTTTAATACAAATCCCCAACATACCAACGATAATTGTAGAATACAAATACTCAATCCGTCACACCCCGAATTTCCACGTATTACCGGTGGGCTCGGTGGGGAGTATCGTGACGTAGTTGATATCATCATAGTCAAACAACACAATTTAAATGCACAACGGAAGCAAAAGATGAATCACATTACAAACCGAATAAAAAGTAATATCAAAGTATTGCAAATGGACTGTAAAGGATCCACATGCGGATCAATAAAAAGAAAACTTCGTTCAACAGATTTAAAGGCATCTGAGCTTGCAAGACTCTTTATTTATGCTAGGAGAGGCCAGCCTATTCCGATTAGTACCTGCACTTAGCCTTTTTGGGAAAATACGTCAGTTTACACTGGTAAATACAATTAACTGTTTCATTTTGAAAATGTTTAAAAAAAATTATTTGAATGCACATGGCACAAAACTTTTATAACTTGGGATAATTATTTATATATAATCTTGTAAAAGAATTACATGTTTCTTATACGTTCAGTAGCCCGGGTTGACACCGGGTTAAAGATTAATAGACACACCACATGATATAGTCCCGCGGCGAGTTATTCTCGAAACCGGCGGTTATACCTTTTTATTTATTTATGCACAGGCGGGTGTATGCCTACACCCCGTGCTTAGGTCGTGGCCATTTCTATGAATGATGCCAAGGATATCCGGGACATGGTCATTAACCCCCCAAAGGCTTTAAGCAAACAAAACAATTTAAACGGGACATTTCAATAAATTAACCTTCATACAATTAAAAATTCAATGCCCGACCAAGCGGTATTTTATATACCGTACCCCAAGCCCGAATAGGGAAAATTAGTTAAAAGTATTTACCTGAGCAAGTATAATTCACAAACAGCAAATGCAAGTAGCTTTTACTGGGGCTCCTAATCTGGAACGAAAGTTTTTAATAACCTATTAGATTCCTAACGGGTCTTTAATTAAGCCTAGACTTAGACCGGTTAGTTTTAAGAGAAGGTACGGTTCAACGCACGATTAAGCGAAGACCGGAATAGAATGTGATTTAGACCCGAAAAGTTTGAAGACTTGTATAATATGGGTAAACTAAACACATTCTGGATTTTGAAACAAAAATGATAAGGTTTGACCCGTTTCGGCTAATTTATGCAAACTAGTTACATAAACCGCACCGAACGCGAATAATGCGTAACGGGTAACCAAATGACTCATGAACAGGTTTCCTAAGTTAATATGCCTTAAATATGTTGTGATATCAGTAGGATACCTTCCATAATGCCCAAAATGGATTTAAACTTAAATTATGCCACGTAGGGGTATTTTGGTCATTTTAAAGGTTATTAAAGAGTTTAAAATATAAATCTGAGTTTCAGGTCTGATATAATTAGTAAAAATATTTATTTTTATAAGTCGTAACAGTAGGGTATGGTATATATGTGAAATTTACCTTTTATAACCAAACTATGCACCGTAGGGGCATTTAGGTAATTTCACATAAGCTTAAAAGGTCAAAACAGGGAATCTGAGTTAAAAACTTTTCTTTACTGTTAAAATATAAAAAATTACTAAAAATATCAGTAGGTATCAAGTCCTATATATTTAAAATAGTTTTAATACATACTATGCGTTTAAAACGCTTAAAAAGGCGGTTTTAAGCGATTCCCGGGTTTTATAAGAAAAGCTGATATTTTTATTATTCCAGAAGGCTAAAAATACTTTATTTATTATATAAGTTCAGTAGAAAAAGGTTTGGTATCAAAATAATTTGTAAAACTCATTTTATAAGCCAAAAGAGCAAAACCAACAATTACCGAATCAAAGCTATAACCCTATGTTATGCTCAGCCTAAAAATAAACAAAAATCTTCAAAAATCCCAAAATATTATTTTACATCAGTAGGTAAAAAGTTTGGTATCAAAAATTGGGTTTAGATGGGCTCTATGCTAATTACGCCGTTTAATTAATAAAAAGCTTTCTAATTAAGCTATTGAGCATAACTCTTAGGTTCTGTTTGTTTTTGCTTATATCGTCTGTAAAGAGCTTATATCTGCGGGCGGGCAGACATAAGCCCTTGAAGACTGTTTGTTTAAAAAACAAAAGAATATCATAAAATAGCTTTTAATAGCTTAAAACAAAGCTATGGATAATAGCTTCACAAACATATCAGATCTTCACACACACCCTTCTTCTTCTTCCTCTTCTCCCCTGCCACCACCACCTCCGCCACCACCACCGCTGTAACACCCCGTGTTTTCATAAGTGAAAGTCAAAGTCAAGGCCAAAGTCAACGGCCGAACTCGCGCAACTTGACTCGTAGAAATGTTTTTATTTTAATTATATTATGCGGAGTAAGTGTCGTACATTACAATAATCGAATCATGTTAACCGTATTTCAATCGACTCGCAACTGTGAACTATAGGAAGTAACAATGCGATAAAGTTAATCAACCGAGAATCAAGCTATGTTAGTCAAATCGACATCAAATCGTAACTCGAGCTATGTATTTTACTTGTCAATTATACGTGTGTGTGTGCCTTACATGTTACCTGTGCATGTTTATTTATGTTTATTGTGGAAATCAAGCGAACTTAATCGAACTCGAAGGTAATCGAACCCGAACCCGAATTCCGAATCGAACCGTATCATATACGAAATAGTTGGGACTAAAGGTAATTTGACTAGGAAACCCTATTGAATCGCTCGCAATCGAAACCGAATCGCCATCGCACCCGAACACACCATTCGGTCGACATCCGGATGGATGGTCCATCCGCACGGATTGCCAATCCGCACGGATTGCCAATCCGCACGGATTGCCAATCCGCACGGATTGCCAATCCGCACGAATGACCAGTCCGCACGGATAACCCATCCGGGTGACCTGCAATCCGCACGGATCACCCTTTCCCCTTTTAGCATCCTATAAATACCCAGGTCACTCTCCTAACTTTCCACTTTTAGCAAGTGACGTCCGACCAGCACACTTTCTTCACCTTTTCTTCGATTTCTCTCAATCCAGGTAAGATCTTACACTAAATCTTGTACATTCTTGATCTATGCACACTTCTACACCCTTCTATCTTTCAAATCTCAACTTTTAACCGAGAAATCATCAAGATTTGAGGTATTCTCGGGTGACGTCATCATGAAGTTCCCATGAACTTCAAGTGTGACCTCATTCCACCAAGAATAACCCAGATCTGAACGATTTCCACAAGATTTCACAACAACTTCACCCAAATCTAAACTTTTCTAAGGATAAAAGAGTTGAAAGAAATAAACTCAAGTTTTCTCCTTCTTTTACCCTCAAAAAAGCGGTAGGAATCGGATCCGTTCTAGTCTCCTACTTAATGATAGTAATGCACTAGTCCTAGATCTAGATTCTACCCGCAAGACACCTGATTTTGGGTTAGACCGGGATGACCGTTCTGAACCGCCGACGGGCCGAGCTAGGGTGATTCCTGGCCAGCTTGGTCGTGCGGCTAAGGATGCGATTCCAAATGGTTGACACGTAATCAGAACGTCTCGACAAACGACAAAGGCGACCAATGGTAGCCGGAGGGAACAACCAGGACGAGGAAGTTGTCCGCACGGACAAGCTGTCCGCACGGACAAGCTGTCCGCACGGACAAGCTGCCCGCACGGACAGACGATCCGGACGGGTTGCCACCCGGACGAGCTACACTTGGGACCCACATCCAAAACGAGGTTTGAGTATCGACGAATGAACGATCCGGACGGACGACCCCTGAATGGATTACTCTTCGGATCATGAGATACTAAGACCTCAAAAACAATTTCAAACAAAGTTCATCCGCAAGGACAAGTTGTCCGCACGGACAGACTATCCGGACGGGTTGTTCTTGTCCACACGAACACACTATCCGGACGAATTACCACTGTCCGCACGGATTACCATCCGGACGGATTCCACCAATTACATCAAGTGACTCAGCCTTAGAGACGTGTCCGCACGGATTACCATCTGGACGAATTGTGGTCCGCGCGACCGGCTTGAAGGGTAGAAATACTTAGATGTTTTCTAAATGCTACAACGAAAACTCCAAAGGACAAACCATCATACACAAACACATTCTTGGGAAGAAACAATCCACTCGAATAGTAATCCACACGGACTACTTGTCCGCACGGATAAACAATCCGCACGAGTGACTAATCCGGATGGATTACCATCCGCACGGATAGTTACTAGCATGGATAGTTTACTCGCACGGATAGTTTACCCGCACGGATCACCATCCGCACGGATTACCATCCGCACGGATAGTTTACTCGCACGGATAGTTGATCCGCACGAGCAGTTATCCAACCCGCTCTCACTTTGTACTGTTTTACGCGCCACTTATCGTTACGTTATCAAATCTGTTCAGTCTAACCGTACTCGCTGAAAAGCGCTCCCTTCAATCCATAATCGCTGTGAGTATACTCGAACCCTTTTTGCTTTTAGCACTTTTGGGTGTTACATACGTTACAGATATTCAAATTACAACCATCACACTACTCAAGCTATTTTAACGCTATACCATTAATGCATGTTATACGTGGCTTATGAATGCTTGTTTGTTATGTTTACACATAGAATGATGTCTACCTGCCTTAGCAACGATAGTACTATAGTTTGGACTCAGCACCCGTTCACACGAGGGTTGTTAAGGATCTTTTACTTGCATGGATTACGGTGGTAATCATGTATTGCGAACTGCCTCGGGCAGTCAACCCGCAGTCATTGGTATCGATGGATCTATGTCGATAACTAACGTGCTTCATTTCACTATGTGTACGTGCTGGTTATGCGTAAACGAATTCGAACTCTATATGCTATTATCAAACTTGTATGCTCACCTTTACATTATATGTATTGACTTTATTTTAATGTATGTGACAGGTGCTTAGGTTGTTTCTGTGCTTAACTTGCAGGTGATGAAATTGAGGCTAGGGAAGGAGTCCTAGAAACCAACAAATAAACTTGCTATGTTTAAATCTGAGTTGTCGGAACAGAATGCTTGTCTTGATGCTTGTCTGTAATAATTATTTAACTATTTAAGATACGGTATGGGACGTATTATTTAAATTGAATGGTAATGATAGTTGTTATGGAAACTTCTGGACAATCTGTTTCGCTCAGTGCCATGCCCCGATGATTCCGCCATCGGTTGGGGTGTGACAGATTGGTATCAGAGCCATAACTATAGGGAATTAGGCAAGACTCGACCTAGTCCGGGTCGAAGTCTTAGAGACCTAGTCTATAGTCAGGAACCAGCAGACCGACTCGAGTACATCCCTACTGGATAGTGTACGAGCTTATTCCTCACTATTTTCATTTACATACACTATCACTGCACTCGAATTTTCAAATTATGAACGGGTAATGAGGCCGAGAATAGGTGTGAAAACCGCAAACTCTCGACTAAAGTTGCCTAATCAGCTTGCGTTTTAGCTACAAACAAGGAGAATCATACCAAATTAGGAGTGAAATCCATATTTTGATGAATAAACTCCTCAAATTTTATTAAGAACAAGGACGAAGTTGTAAGATAGGGGTGAAACCCTAACCTTGACGACTTGTCCTGCTTTTATACAAAACTCCCACCAAGGTTTCGATGGACTCCAACGATCTGAAGACACAATATAACCAATGGGAATTGCGCCAACACCCAAGAATCGAGGCAAAGGCATAGTGCTGAAGGTAATTGTGCACACAGGATCCTTGTGAATAGTCGAACCACCTTGGTTAGTCGAAGTCTACTAGCCGCAGACAATCTATTCACGATTTTATGTGTTTCAAGTTTTCGTCGCTTTTACGTGAATTACGTGTTTTATGCTTATTTGTTAGCATTTTGAGATACTACCGGTTTCAATCTAATGCTTTTGGCCTTGGCTACCCACGCAACACATCACTAACGAATCGCTCGCACTATACTACATTCGAACACTCGCGAACTTTGAATGCTAGGTTTCTGTTTTCTGAATGCCTCTAGTGACTAAGGCGTATGTGTTTCTTGCTAATGTGCTTACATGTTTAGGAACGTTGTGACTATGTGCCCTATGTGCTTATGTGATTTAGTGTAATTCTGTGATTTTGTGACTATATGCGTTTACATGGTACGTGTTACTGAGCTTTAGTAGTAGTAGACGTGTGAGGTGAGATTCGAATACATGTGTTGAGTTCCGTGGCGATGTCTATTGCAGACAATGTCGTCTGGATCACGTCATACGCTCTCTCGTCAAGAAAAGAGGGACAGACGCCTTGCTTCTATTATCGCGAAAAGTGTGGCAAAAGCCGTGAGTGATGTGTATGAGAATGCTAGCAAATCATCCGAGGAGTCGAGAATCGAAGCTCCCAAAGCCAAAGCCAATGCGAGGCCTTTCAGTTTTAAACAATTCAAGTCGTGTGGGCCGAAAGAATTCACCGGCGAAGGAGGTCCTACTGCACTATTCCACTGGTTTGACTCTATCGAGGTTACTCGCATGAACAGAACTGTCCATTCGCACGAACATAGTTTTCTATCTTGGTTTTCCTGTTTATCTCAGTTCTGCGTTCCTTGTTGCTGATTCTATTGGGCAAACTCGGACCCATGAAATCACAGTAACCTAGTGTTACAACGAGTACCCAGACGAGATATATTTTCTGTTTGATCATACTTTTATACTTTATTACTTTAAGTTCTGAAACCCGAATCCTCCGTTCAAACTCCAATGACACACACCTTCGTTTACCCCATGTAGGGTAACGTCAGTGTTTCTGCTGCAACTTCTCAACTCGCGAGTTAACAGACAAAGATTTGCAAAACTGTGAGTATGCTCGAACGCCCTTTTACGCTTTACACTTTTGGGTGCAATATGTTTACCTTATCAAAATTCACACAATCACTTATACTTTATGCAATCATACAAACAATCATTCATGCATGCTTATATGGTATTCTTTGATTCATGCGTGTTGGAACATACTTATGTGATATACGTGTCATTAACTTCGTACAAGCCTCCCCTTAACATGTATAGCGCTATAGGAGTAACGCACCGCCCGTAGATGTCACACCCCAACCGATGGCGGAAACATCGGGGCGCGACATTAAGCGTTCAGATTGCTCAAGAGTTTCCATAACACTAATAGTTTCAATATAGATTAATTAAATTCAAACATTGTCTAGAAATCAATACACAATCAACCACCACAATAAGTATCAATTTACATCAAAATGCAAATATTGTTCAAAACTTGACTAATTAACTAGGTAAGTTTCTAAGCATCATCCTAGCTTGATTCTTGTTCCAGCTACTATCAACCTGCAACATGTATTATAGTACTGTCAACAAAAATGTTGGCGGGTATACAAGTTTGAATACGTATAGCATAATAGTTTAAGACGTTCCAAAAACTCATATCCATCATGTAAACACATAAAAGTTTCACCATGCTAGTCTACGCAGTCCAAGTGAGAGCCCAAGTTTCCAATGCGTTAAATGCCGGCCCCAAGACTCAAGGGAAGCTAAATGTCTCCTCCTAACAATACCCCAAAGACTAACGGAGAGGTGCATTACCCATATAGAGCTATCATTGTTAAGGCATAACTACACACAAGGATTAAACGTTCACATAGCATAAAAGTCTCAAGATTCACAAGTTTCAAGATTCATGTTCACAGCATATAGAGTATGTTTCAAATAGTTTCAAGTGTCAAGTTTATAGAATACATGTTGCATCCCAAAAGTGTTCAAAACAAAAAGGGATCGAGTATACTCACAGTGGGTGCTAAGTATCAACACCAACTATTTGGATCGAAGGGAGCACTGGAGTTATCCTGATTATAGTATAACAGTGTAAGCATTTGAACAGAATGTCGAATCGTGCGAACATCGAATAAAGTGTTTGTTTCCTGTTGGGATGGTCATCTGAACGGATGGTCATCTGGACGGATGGTCATCTGGACGGATGGTCATCCGGTCGGATGACCATTCGACCCAGATGGAACCCATTCGATCGGACGGTCGTCCGGACGGGTGATCAGCAGTGTGTTGCAAAAGTGTTTCAAACTTTTAAAGTTTTCGTTGTAGTATAAGTTCAAGTCATTCGACCGGATGGTCTTCCTACCGGATGACCGTTCGGTCGGACGACTGTTCGAGTGAAAGTTTAATAGTTCAAAGTTCTGATTCAAATAGTTTAAGTATTGAAGGCTACGAGGAACAGGTCGTTTGGTCGGATGGCCGTTCGATCAGAGGATCGTCCGATCGGACGATCATTCGGCTGTTGTGATCTTGTTCCTTTGAAACCTTCGTAAAATTTCTAAGTTGAGCTTAACGGAGATGACGTGGTAACGTACTAAGACAACGGAAACCCACCAAGGTTCAGCTTGTCTGATCAGATGGGAATCACCCCGTTCGATCGGATGACTGTTCTTGACGAAGTTTCATGTCTGATCCGTAATTTAGTCATCTCTTCGGTGGAAATCCGTTATCGAGCCGACTACATACCAAGGAACAAGTCCTAGGCCTGTTTTGGTTCCAGACTTCACCGTGTTTGAGTAGATAAGTTGAGAAAAACATAAAATCCACCGAAAAAGTTTAGATTTTGTATAGATTCATGATAAAGCATGTAGAAATCTCTTAGATTTGGACTAAATCTTGACGGAATGACATCACTTAGCCGATTGTACAAACAACCATGATGACGTCATCTTCAAGCAGCCCAAATCGGGTGGTTTCATGGTGAAAACGTGTGATTTTGATGAAGAATCTAGTGAGAAAGTGTGTAAGGATGAAAGTTACATAAGAATTACGGAGAAAACTTACAAGAATCGCCTGAAATTGGAAGAAAAGTGCCTTAGAACGAGAGAGAGTGCGTCTGGTCGGAGAAGGCTGTCACATCAGTGAAAAGTGATGTGACAGCGGGTATTTATAGGTGACAGAGAGGATAAGGCGGTGCAAGGGTGCACTGGGTCGGACGGATGTTCGGTCGAATGGCCATCCGATCGGATGTCCATTCGGACAGCCGAGACCCGTTTGCTAGTTTTCTGATTTCGATTCGATTTGCGAGCTAGATTAAGTGTTGCGTTGCGTATTATCGTATAATATCATCACATAATAAGATTGTATAATTAACACAAAAGTTTCCATGTTTCAAGTTTCTAAGTATCAAAGTTTCTCGTTCAAATCAAGTTTCTCGTTCCATAAGTGTCAAGCATCTCGTTCAATAAGTATCAAGAGTCAAGTATCTAGTATCAAGTATTAAGTATCAAGTTTCAAGTATCGAGTATCAAGTTTCACCAAGAGTCAAGATTCATAGTGTTTAATAAGTATTAAGCATCAAGAATCAAGTTTCAAGTATCAAGAGTCTAGATTCAAGATTCAAGTATCACGAAGTTTCACAGATGTTTCACATAGTTAAGTCTCAAATAGTGTAGGGGCTAAACTTGCCAAAAGATAAAAGTTTAGGGACGCAGTGCGTTACAGTAGACTTTTGGTCATGTTAAGTTAAAACAAAACGGTCCTATCGTTGCTACAATAGGATTACGCTAGTGTAATCTTTGGGTTGACATTTATAGACGCATGCCAATTGTATATAAATTTTAGATAACTATTTCCATGTTGATTGAAAAACACTTTTATACTTAGTCTATTATTTAAACTTGTATACTCGCCAATACATTTTGTATTGAACTATACTTTAAACATGTTGCAGGTTGATGATTTTGATGAACATGGAATCTAGTAGGGATGACTAGAAACACATTTAGACTTCTAGATTATGTTGTTGTATTTTGTTTTGAAACTATGTTGTAATTTGCTTCTTGTTGTACTTTGTTTCCAAAATATTGTACTTGACAATTTGAGATGAAATGAAATCGGTTTTGATTAAATATTGTCGCAAGTAGTGTTATGAAGTCTTGAGTAATCTCGTTTTCGTCTCACTCCGATGTTTCCGCCATCGGTTGGGGCGGTAAATCTGAAGACCTTTGAACAACCAAAACAACTTGATCCTCTCTTTATCATCCCTTTCCCACTCCAGATTTAGTGTGGTGGTGACGATGGAGGTGTGGTGGTGATGGTAATGACAATGGAGGTGCAGCGGTGGTAGGCGGTGTGGTGGTGGATGTGTAGTAGTGATGGTGGTGTTGATGGTAGAGGTGTGGTGATGGGATGATGAAGGTGCTTTAGAGAGAGAGAAAGAGAAATGTAGATTTTTTTAGAGAGAGGGATAAGGGAGAGATAAGATATAAGAAAGAGAGAGGGAGAAATCTTACAATAAATTAGTTTTTTTTTTAATTATAGAGGTAATTTTGGTCATTTAACAAAAAAATTCTAACTATGTTAAAAATTTGGATTTGAAAGGTTATTAAAAACATTTACAGACTTAGGGCGTTAAAAATTTAATTCTCACCGTCGAATGCATCGGAAGACGGTGGCAGAGAGGCGTCAGAGGGATTGGAATCGGAGAGAGGCATTTGGGAGTAAGGGTTTCTACATCAGCAGAGAGAAAGGGATAAGGTGATGTATTTTATAGCTAAAATCGAGAAGAAAGAAAGTGGTATCATTCATCCAGTATCGGGTCGATTAATTTATATCATTTTTATGTTTTATTAACTAGTGTGTGCGTTACGTTATGTTTAGGAGTTTACTTAAATAAAGTAAAACTTGATTATGTTTCACATGAAAATTACTTTTTGAGTCCATGTATTTTAGGGGTGTTGATTATTTGACTTCAAAATCAAAATGTTTAATATTGTGGGTTTCTAAACACTTATTTTATAATCATCTAAGTCCAATCTTTTAACACCATCCATCAAATATGTTAACTACAAAAACATTTTAGTTAATTATACAGGGTACAACTCTTTATGTACTTGTATATATATAGGGTAGGGTTCATACGAGAACCGCGAGAACCAATGTGAACACAACAAAATAAACCCACTACACCACCAAAAACCTAAAAAACCCTGGAAAAAACCTAACCCCACCCCACCCCCCAAAACCCTAAAAAAGTCGAACCCCCACCTCCCAAAAACCTACCCCCCCCCCCCCCAAGCCAAATTCTAATAACTAAAACATAAAGCTAAACCCCCCAAAAACCTAAAAAAAACCTTACCCCCCCCCCCCACCCAAGATAAATGCTAAAAACTAAACCATAAAGCTAAACCCCCCAAAATATCTAAAAACACACACAATTTTTTTAATATCTTTTAATAAAAATCACTAGTTTTAGTCTCAAAAAAAAATATTGACGGAAAGTAGCGATTTTTATTAAAAACATATGTGTTTTTTAGATTTTTTATGTATTTTTTGGTTGTGTTCATATTGGTTCTCGCAATAAAGGGTGGTTCCCAACAGATCCTTATCCTATATATATAGAAACTACTATAATCTTTCTTTTTCATTATTTTTTTTCTCTAGTCTCCTTCTCTCTCCCCTCATTATCCATCAACACTTACCTTCATAACCACCACTACCACCGCATCGCACCACTTACACCATCGCACCGCACCATACCAGAATCAATAACCTGAATCCAATTTTCAGTTCGTTCAAATCCACCACCCCCCGGTTCATTTAGATCTCATGAATCTATCAACAAAAGCCAGAAAATAAAACCTAAAATGGTACTATAATCATATGAATTATCTACCAAAACTTAAAATCTCAATGCATCAAACACGAATA
The DNA here is from genome assembly GCA_030545235.1 of Helianthus tuberosus. Lineage (NCBI taxonomy): Eukaryota > Viridiplantae > Streptophyta > Magnoliopsida > Asterales > Asteraceae > Helianthus > Helianthus tuberosus. The sequence goes on along the minus strand of CM060400.1, from coordinate 110,837,910 downwards.
ATCCATGAAGCATACACCTTTGTGTATTCTCACAAGTATACAGCCTCAAAAGTCAAAATTCACTTAATTAAACATAACAAAGTGTGATTCATGTTACTGTTTGGCAAAATCAGTCAAGGGCGTATGTATCATTTACAATACTCGGCTAATTGATAGCTTCGGTGAATTAGTGATGTAAAATCTCTTCTCTCTCCCTCTACACACACACAATATACAGAACCACTAACGTTTCACACAATAACCTAAGCAAAATTCTTCAGGACCAGAACAAATTGTTTGCGACCGGAATAGAACCACCAAACCGATTGGAATCAGATTACCCTCTAACATATTGTTTTCAGAAGAAAATTCCAAAAGGTTCACTCAGGTTATTCGACCAGTTAAGTTATGCGAACCATCAGCGGGAGCTTTGGTTGCTCCATCGGTTTGGTTTACGGTTTATTTGGTTCATACGGTTCGGTTTTTCAAAATTTTATACCCAAACCAAATCCAAACCAAACCAAATTAGGAATATGCAAACCAAACCAAATTCAGTTTGGTTTAGATTCGGTTAAAACCAAACAAACCAATTTCAATCAAATTTAACCAAATTGTTCCTAAGTACTTTTTTTCTAAATTTATATTTATAATTCATGTTTGTGTTCCAACTTCAGAACATCAAGTCAGTAACTAATTTAAACCGAACGATATGTAAATAAAATGAAAGTTTCAATGCAAAATTAAACACCACATCCAGAAAATAGTCGTACATACAACTACAAAGTTTAAAATTCAAAACATAGAACATATAAATTAGAAATAGTCAACACATATCATCTTTTAATGTGAAAATTTAGAAACCCTAATATATTTTGAAGGGTAAGACTATAGAAATGAGTGGGCTTAATTTGTGAGTTAGACTTTATATTTATCATGTGGGCCAATAAAATTTATATGGTTTATTAAATATTATTATTTTCATTTTCATTTAATAATTAATTAAATTAGCGGTTTATTCGGTTATCCAAATAAAAAAATATATGGAACCAAACCAAACCAAAAACCAAATTCGCAATTCAGTTTCGGTTAAAACCAAACCAAACACCGAATTCGTTATTCGGATCGGTTCTTTCGGTTACGGTTACGGTTCAGTTTTTGGTTTTTATTTGGTTTCGGTTTTTTTAACACCCCTACGGTGCGGTGGATCTGAAGACCTTCAAACAACCGAAAAAACATAATTCTTTCTCACTCTCTCACATCTCGCTCTTGCTCTAGATCTGGTGTGGTGGTGACGGCGGAGGTGCAACAGTGATGGTGGTGTGGTGTTGATGGTGGAGGTGGTTCAGAGAGAGAGAAAGAAAGATGGGAGAGAGAGATGTTGATTTTTTTTAGAAAAAGAGATATAAAAGAGAGAGAGGGAGAGAGAAATCCAACAACAAATTAGTTTTTTTATATTTTTAATTACACAGGTAATTTCATCATTTAACAAAACTCAAAGAAAAGGTATGTGTAAAAGAGTTTCAACATCAGATAAACATATACTTGCTCTATAGTCTATATATTATATTATATTATATTTTTTAATTGGATTTCATGATTTGAAGGATAAGGTTTTTGCGGTGATTATGCATAGGAAAGAGATTACATAGCCGTGGAAATGGTTGTCAAAGAGGAAATAGTAGTGGAAACGGAAACCGTGGTGGAAACGGTTACGGAAACCGCAATAAAGGAGGAAATGGCGGTAATGTGAATCGTGGTGGTTTTGGAAACCAAGCTGGTAATGGAAATTGCAACCAAAACAATCAGGGTGGTACTGGAAACAAACAAGGTTGCTTTAACTGTGGTGATGTTGGGCACTTCAAGAGAGATTGCCCAAAGAATAACCAAGCCCAAGGAAGAGTCTTTAACATTGGGGCTAGGGAAGCTCGCCAAGATCCGAACGTAGTCACGGGTACGTTCCCTATCAACTAACACTTTGCATATGTACTGTTTGATACTGGTGCTGATTATAGCTTTGTATCCCTAAAATTTAAGAAAATACTTGGGTTAGCAGCTAGTAAGCTAGATATTCCGTACTCGATAGAGCTAGCTAATGGAAAGCTAGTAGAGGCAAACGAAGTAATTAGAGGTTGTGTAATAGAACTCGGAGAGCATGAGTTTACGCTTGATCTTCTGCCAGTCGAGTTGGGAAGCTTTGACGTAGTAGTTGGAATGGATTGGTTGTTGAGTAACCGAGCTGAGATCGTATGCAATGAGAAGATCATTTGCGTCTTGATGGCGAATGGAGAGACGATTTTAGTGCATGGAGAGAAGCATGATACGCCTCAAAGGATTATCAGTTGTTTGAAGGCCCGTAAATGTTTGCAGAAAGGATGTGTTGCCTTCTTGGCGCACATTGTGGACAAAGAAGCCGATGAGCCGAAGTTGGAAGATATCCCAGTTGTGAGAGAATATCCTGAAGTCTTCCCCGAAGACTTGCCAGGATTGCCGCCGCAATGACAAGTCGAGTTTCATATTGACTTGGTTCCAGGTGTCGCGCCTGTAGCCAAGGCACCTTACCGACTTGCACCTTCCAAGATGCAAGAGCTGTCGACACAACTTCAGGAGCTATTGGACAAAGGATTTATTAGACCAAGCTTCTCGTCTTGGGGAGCTCCAGTTTTATTTGTCAAGAAGAAGGACGGTAGTTTTCGTACGTGCATTGACTACCGCGAGCTAAACAAGTTAACCATCAAGAATCGGTATCATTTGCCGAGGATTGATGATCTCTTCGATGAACTGCAAGGTTCGAGTTACTACTCCAAGATCGATCTTCGATCAGGTTATCACCAGTTGTGAATTCAAGAAGAGAGTATACCAAAGACTGCCTTCATAACTCGATATGGACATTACGAGTTTCTAGTGATGCCGTTTGGTTTGATAAACGCGCAAGCAGTGTTTATGGATTTGATGAACCGAGTTTGCAAGCCATATCTCGATAAATTCGTGATTGTATTCATCGATGATATTTTGATCTATTCGAGGACAAAGGAAGAGCACGAACAACACCTTAGAGCCATTCTAGAGTTGCTCAAGAAGGAGAAATTATATGCTAAGTTCTCGAAGTGCGAGTTCTGGTTGCGTGAGGTACAATTCCTTGGTCATGTAGTGAACGAAGATGGAATCCATGTGGATCCCACCAAGATCGAGGCGATTAAGAATTGGGAAACTCCAAAGACGCCAACCGAAATCCAATAATTTTTGGGTTTGGCAGGATATTATCGCAGATTCACTGAGGATTTTTCCAAAATCGCTCAACCGCTAACCTCCCTTACTCAGAAGGATAAGAAGTATGAATGGGGAGATAAACAAGAGGAAGCTTTTCAGTTCCTGAAGAACAAGCTTTGCGATGCACCTATTTTATCCCTACCTGAAGGCACCGATGATTTCGTGGTATACTGCGATGCCTCACATCAGGGATTAGGTTGTGTACTGATGCAGCGACAGAAGGTTATCGCTTATGCTTCGCGCCAGTTGAAGGTTCATGAGAAGAACTACACCATGCATGATTTGGAATTAGGCGCTGTGGTATTTGCTTTGAAGATTTGGCGACATTATCCGTATGGTACGCGCTGTACGATCTTTACAGATCACAAGAGCCTACAACATATATTCGACCAGAAAGAGCTTAATATGAGACAGCGCCGATGGGTGGAACTGTTAAACGATTATGATTCAAATATCACCCAGGAAAGGCGAATGTGGTGGCAGACGCCTTGAGTCGAAAAGAGAGGATTAAGCCCACAAGGGTTAGGGCTTTGGAGATGATTATACAGACATACCTCTCATTGCGTATTCGTGCTGCACAAAGAGAAGCTCTTAAGAAAGTGAATCTTAAGGATGAATATCTCCGTGGGATGGAGAAGAAGCTGATACCCAATTAGGAAGGAACATTGTGTTTCATGAAACGAATTTGGGTTCCCCTCTTCGGTGGTCTTAGAGAGGTGTTTTTCGATGAAGCTCATAAGTCAAGGTACTCGATCCACCCAGGATCGGACAAGATATACCAAGATTTGAAGGATTTCTACTGGTGGCCAAGACTGAAAGGTGATGTTGCAACTTATGTTGGAAAATGTTTAACTTGTGCCAAAGTGAAGGCTGAGTATCAGAAGCCTTTAGGTCTTTTGCAGCAACCTGAGATACCCATGTGGAAATGGGAGCAGATCTCAATGGATTTTATAACCAAGTTGCCAAAGACACCCAGAGGTCATGATACGATTTGGGTAATCGTAGACCGCCTGACAAAATCTGCGCACTTTCTGCGATCAGGGAAAAGGATAACACAGGTAAGCTAGCTGAGCTGTACCTAAGGGAGATAGTTGCACGTCATGGAGTGCCTATCTCGATTATTTCTGACAGAGACGGGAGATTTGTGTAGAGAATTTGGCAATCTTTTCAAGAAGCATTTAGTTCACAGTTGAACTTGAGCACGACATTACAGACAGACGGTCAAAGTGAAAGAACGATTCAGACGCTTGAAGATATGTTACGAGCTTGCGTAATGGACTTGGGTGGAAGTTGGGAAACTCACCTACCTTTGGTAGAGTTCTCCTATAATACCAGTTACCATACAAGCATTCAAGCCGCACCGTTTGAAGCTCTTTACGGACGAAAGTGTCGATCGCCATTATGCTGGGCAGATGCAGGCGATAGACAGCTGGTTGGTCCCTAATTGGTTCAAGAAACGACAGATAAGATCATACAGATCCGAGAGCGCATTAAGGCGGCTCGTGACCGACAAAAGAGCTATGCGGACCAAAGAAGGAAACCTTTGGAGTTTGAAGTGGGAGATATGTTTTTATTGAAAGTCTCACCTTGGAAAGGTGTGGCACGCTTTGGGAAGCGTGGAAAGTTAAACCCACGATTTATTGGACCGTTCAAAATCCTGGAGAGGATTGGGCTTGTAGCTTATAAGTTGGATCTACCTGCGGAACTGAATGGTGTTCATGATACATTTCATGTATCCAACCTGAAGAAGAGTCCAACTCAAGAAACAGTGGTTATACCTGCTGACGAAGTTCACATTGACGACACACTCCACTTCACCGAAGAACCCGTTGAGGTTACGGATTGGAAAGTAAACAAAACTCGGATGAGTAGTGTTAAACTTGTTAAGGTTTGATGGAACGCACGTCACGGCACATAGTTTACTTGGGAGCATGAAGACCGCATGAAAGCTAGATACCCGCATTTATTCCCTAACACCCCCGCAGCTAGTAGTAGAGCATAAAATTTCGGGACGAAATTTTCTTAACAAGGGGAGAATGTGACAACTGTCAAAAATTCAGGTATCCGTACAATTAATTAACCATGATTAGTGCTTAATGACTGTGCTGAATTACAATTAAGTGCTTTCTGATTACTGCATTATATTTACATGTGCATCACATATTGCATAATGTCATATAATTACTGCATGCAAACATATTGACATAAATGATGCACAAAGCACAGTTAGCACAGTAAACGGATAAATCAGCAAATGCTGACAGAACTCAGCACATAGACAGACAGTGTTTTGAGACCCAGTATGAGCCAGAAACTAAGTACTACACTAGTATAGAGTGTAGGGAAGTAAGGATCACAAAACTGCCTTTCTAGTGATAGTTTAAGTGCCGGAAAGTGCCTAAAACTCACCCAAAGTGCTGAATTCAGCATAAATCAACATTTTAACATACTTATATGATGCAGAAATATGGTAAAATGGTCCTGAATGTTTTCCTAAGTGTCGGGAATTAAAAGTGTCACAAAAGGGTACATAAAGAACACTAAACTGCAAAGTTTAGCACTTTAACGAATCAATATCTAACCAAACAACCGGACACTACCCGAAACACCAAATTTACACTAGAAGCACTGTTTTAACATTTCCAAGCTAGTTATGATCCCCGAACATCATAACACCTCCTAAAAATATCTAATAACTGGAACACGTAACCGATACTTGAATTTAAACTAGTATGTAACTAAATGGTTAGCACCTAAGCTAGACCCCCCCCCCACCTAGTGGACAGCCCATACATGGCCCCCACACTTTGATTTTGTTTCAATTAAATATAAGATCTTGTTTATGCTTTTAGTGACATATTACACATAAGATAACACATGAACTTGGTTATAAGAAGAACATGAAGGGTCCTAATCTCATTTCTCACAACACACTTGATCTTCTTCTTCCCCCTTGGGAGCTCTCGGCCGTAACTCACCACACCCACACTCACCTTCAATCATTCATCTTCATACATTCTACATACACACAAGGGTGCTAGAGATCATACAAAGGAGCTTGGTGGCTTTGGATCTTGAAGGACCTCTTTTGTTTGCTTTTATCCTCTTCATTTCTACACTAGAATCATCCCTAGCCTTGAGCTAGTGGTAAGATCCTTGCACACTCCATTTTACTTCTATTTTAGTAGGTTAAAAGATGTTACAAGTAACTAATCTTGAAGAACACTAAAGATCATGAGAAGTAACTATGAACATAAGCTTAAAATGTGAAGTAATCTTGATGAATATGAATTGTTACTTGTTGATCATTGATTGTTTGTAGAAATGATGTTGATCATCATATGATCTTGCTAGATCATGATTGAAAACATAATCTAGCAAGATGTGAAAGTAGGAATTGTTGTAGGATGATGGATCATCCACACATGAATCATGAACTTGAATGAATAAATGATTTTCTTGGAAAATAAAGATCAAAGTAACTTGTTAATCATGTAGATCTAAAGATTTATGGAAGGTTTTTCAAAAGAACCAAGTTAAAATATAAGTTTTGTTAAAACTTGGTTCTTACATAAACAAACACTATTTTTGGTGGTTAAACAAGTGTAGAAACACTTGTGTAACAAGAAAATTTCATAAAGAAATTTTTTATAAAACATGATTACAAGTTGTAAACATCTAAATCCTTCAAGGATGAAGTTTTTAAATAAACAACCACACTTTAAAGGGTAACTAAACTTACTAAACACACTACCAAGTTACTACAAATTTTCATAAACTTTCAAGTTCATGAAGTAGTGAAATATGCATAATTATGGCAAGATTGGTTAGTAAGGATTATTTGTTGATGATTGTAAATTGATTGTGATGATTTTTACAAAAGAAAATGATATGTTTGAAAGCATGGAAACCTCCATTTTTAGGGGAAACTATGGCAAAATTTTCTAAAAATATAAACACTTAGAAAAATATTTTTAAACAAATATTTATAAGTGTATTTTAAGCATGAGTTTTCCACATAAACTTTGCCATAAATTTTGGTTACAAAAATACAAATATTGGAGGTTGGTTTTTATAAATAAAGTGGCTAAATATATATTTAGAATATATATACACATTAAAGACACATATGTGTGATTATTTGTATAATTTGTGTATTAGTTATATTATTTTAAGACTTGAAATAATATAACTCACAAAATACCAAGAATTTCCATCCAAAATATTGTTGAAACCGAACAAAGGAATATAACTCACAAAATATTCCAGAAATAATATTCATGTGTATATTTTGGTAATTCATATTTTGGACATCAAGGAAATAAAAGTATGATTTTTGCAATTACTACAAGAATATATCATATTTTGACAAGAGAAAAATATATTATTTTTGGCAAGTATGAAGTATATATCTTTCTTGAAATTTTCGGAAGATATATTATTTATAAGAAATATATATTTCTTAAACAAACGTGAAACACAATATTTTTGGGAAAATATACACTTTCATAAACAAATGTGAAGTATATCATTTTTGGGAAAAATGAAGTTATATATATATTTTTCAAGTTGGACTTGAAAATATATTATTATTTTTGGAACTTATAAGAGAATACAAGTATAAATACTTGGGAAGTATTATTACAATAATATTGCTTAACAATTTTTCCAAAATTTATAAATATAATTTAAGTTAAAATATTAATTATTTTGACAAATAATTATGTAACTTGGAATAATATCGAAGACGCAAAAGAAACATAACTCAAGGACATTAATACTAAGTCAAGGCACGGCCCGTTCGTCTAATAGACATTAGTACGTTGTAGGTAGTCGTGTTCGTCAAAGAAGCTTGAGTTACGATTGTTGAAGACGCAAGACTATGAGTATCGTGTTTCCCCTTTTCTTTAACTGTTTTCAGTTTTATAACTTCGGGGGTGAAGTACATGTTACAACTGTTTACAAACATTACTCATTTGGTATGGTTAGCTAAGGAAGGGTACACCTAGATCATGTGAGTGGTGGGTATAACGTTTAAGGCCATCAATCCTCGTTGTAGGACCGAGGGACATGAGTGATAGATCTATTTGGGTGTATCGAGCCCCGCCCATGTTGGACCAGGGTTGGCCCATGGGTAGACTATGTCTTACAGCCGGTGGCCCGGTGCAAATCTGCTAGGTTTGAGCTTTCCTGCATCACGTCACACATATCAATGGCCTTGCAAACCATTGGTGATATGTTTTTTCTTGTTGCTTTTATACCGGGATTTATAAACTTACATACATACTTACAGTGATTTCAACGGTTTATTCATACACACAAACAAACACACGAACTCGCTCAACTTTTGTTGATGTTTTCAAAATACATGTATTTCAGGGAATTAGTAAGTGGATCTGGCGGGCGTTGGAAGTTTCATGCCGCGTTAGGAATAAAGATGTCATCCATGGTCTTTGGGTTTGGTCAGTGTGTCTTATTCCTGGACGAGACACGTCTTCCAAACCTTGGTTTTATTTAATGGCTTTTGATGAGTCCTTAGTGAACTCATAAACAGTTCGTATGGTTTGTAAAACTTGAATTTGAAGTCTATGTTTAAACAATGATGTGGTGATGTTTTCAAACTTATTTAATGGATGACAAATCTATGGTTTTATCATATAGTTGTGGTTATGATTGAATGCAATGGTATTAAGAAAGTCACACCATAAACACGTTTCCGCAAAAGTCAGGGTGTGACAGCTGAATCCACTAGTTTAATGATAGTAGCTAGATATGGTTATGTTAGTTTTGTTTTGTTTTGTTTTGTTTTGTTTTGTTTTGTTTTGTTTTGTTTTGTTTTGTTTTGTTTTGTATTGTATTGTTTTGTATTGTATTGTATTGTATTGTATTGTTTTGTTTTGTTTTGTTTTGTATTGTACTGTACTGTACTGTACTGTACTGTACTGTACTGTACTGTACTGTACTGTACTGTACTGTACTGTACTGTATTGTATTGCATTGTATGTTGTATTGTATTGTATTGTAATGTACTGTACTGTACTGTACTGAACTGTACTGTATTGTACTTGTCAACACATAAAGTATTGGCAAGCATACAAGTTTGAATTACCAGCATAAGTATAAAACGGTTTAAACGAATCCACATGGTTTAATCGTAAACTAAGACTTATCATTACAATACTAGCATGCAACTTATAATTGTCAACCCAAAGTTTCCCAATAGCGTAATCTTGTCATCGCAACGACAAGACCGTTTTTGTATAACTTAACATGACCTCAAGAATACGGGCAGTGTGTTACTCCTATAGTGCTATACATGTTAAGGGAGCCTTGTACGAAGTTAATGATAAAGTATAAAGTAAGTAAGGTTTCTAGCATGTATGAGTTATAAGCATCACGTATTAAGCATGTCACACCCCAACCGATGGCGGAAACATCGGGATGAGACGAACAAATCGCTCAAAAGCATCATAACACTATGTGACAATATAATTTTAAATCCAATTTCATTAATGACTAAAATTTGAATACATTGTTTCAAATAAAGACAAATTGCAACAACATTGTTTATTATTGAATGAGTATCTAAGTCCATCCTAACTTGATTTCTTCATCGTCTTGTCTAAACAACCTGCAACATGTATTAAAATAAAATCAACAAAAGTTGGCGAGTATACAAGTTTGAATACATAGCATAACAGAATAAAAACTCAAATCCAACATGATTCATAATGTGATTACTAGTATGCAATTTTGGCATACAATATGATCAAACCCTAGAACACAACGCATAAAATAGCCTAATCCCAATAGTTCAGCGGGGTGGTAACTTAACAATACCCAATAGAATAGCAGGCGGGGCGTTAATCCTATAGCGCTATAATTGTTAAGGTGGGCGAGCAAAGTCAATGAGCATATAACGTTCCAAATCGTTCATAGAGCATACAAGAATAGCAAGTAAGTCACATTAGTTTCATGCTTCGTTCAAAGATTGAGTACGTTTAGTTCAAAAGTTATGTGCATAATTATACATGTTGCATCCCAAAGTGTAAAGGGGAAAAAGGGATCGAGTATACTCACATAATTGCTAAGTCTTCCGATTATCCAAGTATTGACGAGCGTATGAGTTTAGGAGGATGGAACACCGAGGTCACCCTATATGGGCAAACGATGGCGCATGAGTAAACGAAATTACGACGGAGGATTTGAAGCGGAATATAAAGTATAACTAGTTGATATATATGTATTTGTATATATAAATACAAATACGTATATTTTATATAGTTTAAGTAATAATCTAAATTAAGTCTATCGAAAAATATTATGGAAGTATCGTCAAAAATAAATATACATTTATACCTATTTTATAAAGTTTAATAGAATTTGATAGATTTCGATTTATAAAACTATCGTGTTTCGTTCTACGGGATTTTACGAAAAACGGGCAGAGTTTCCTCTGTTTTTGGATGATCCCGACAACTTAAAGTGTCGATATAATTTTCAAAACTCATCAATTCAATAACAATGATTATGTACGGAACGATACGGAACAATAAACTATAAAATTAATTAATATATATATATATATATATATTTCTATGTTCAAGTTTTATAAACATGGTTAGCGTTCGAATAGTTTAGGTTTTACAAGTTTATTAGTCGGTTAAAATGAAAACTAAGTATAAAACACTATAACATTCGTGTCATTAGTACACCGCGGCTCGCGTTTAAAGTAACATTAACACAACTAACTTAATGAGCTTCAAGACATTAGAATTTACCGAACATCGAATCTGCCGGTTTGACCGGCGTTGACCGTTTGACCAGATTTGACCACGGTTGACCGAAGTCCAAAACGAAACCCGACTGAGCTGTTGACTGACGTTGCCCCGAACTCGAGACCGAGTCTGACCCGCAGTTGTCTTGTTGAACCGAACCATGAGCCTAGACACGAGCCAAATACGACCCCAAATCAAAACTGAGCGGAAGTTGGAACGAGTAAAATCAAAACAAAGCATGAACCCAAAGCTAACCTGAACTGAATCGAGAACAAAGCCGAACCGAGACTGGTCATAATCCGAAACGAAACCATCTGTACGCAACTTGAATCAAATGAAATCAAAACAAAGTCTGAACGGAACCGGGACTGAACCGACTGACCTGAAATGAAACCAATCGGAGCTGACCCACCTTGCCGTCGCCGCCGCTACAGTGGTCACGCCACCGTCACCGCCGCCGTTGCGTCTGTCACCGCCGCCGTCTGCTCTCTCTCTCTCTTCCGCGCTGCTCGCCGCTGAGTGCCATCGCCGCCGCCACCAGCAGTGGTGGTGGTCGGCCGTCCAGTGGCTCGAGGGAAGAAGGGGGTGTGGTTGTCGGCTACAGGGGATCCGAGGAGGGGGTGTTGCAGGTGGGTTGTGGGTTTGAAGGAGCTCTAGATGTAGAAAGAGACCCGGCTCCCTTTGTCTGTGAGTATAATAAGATTGTAGAAGAAGAAGAAGTTAGGGTTTGGGAGTGTGTGGTGACTGCTCATATAAACGAGAGGGGTGAAGGGTTTTGTTGCATTCTAGTTTTAGGAAAATACCATTCTAGCCCCTTAACTTGGAAAGATTTAAATAAATTAGCTAAATCAACTTGGTTTAAGTTATATAACATAGTTGACCAAACTAACTAGGTTATACGTATTTTCTAAAAGAACTAATATTTACAATTAAATTAACCGGGTTAGTTTGTATCCTTTCCTAACTTTAAAATTTAGCGAGACTAACTAGGTTATTATAAAAATAAACTTTTAAATAGTAAAATCAATTAATTTAATTAATTAAACCATGAATAAATACCCATTTTTATAACGAATTAGATTAAAGATCAAGTTTTTTTCGACGATTAAAACGAAACATCGAATACTAGGATACAAAGTTTCAAAAAATAGGAATATGAACAATCGTTTCTAAATATGGAAATGTATGAAAACACGGAGCGTTACAAAGCATGTATAAGGAATTGTTCGTTTGTGTCAAGTATGTTCGTAAGTGATTGTGTGAGTTTAATAAATCATAAGTATTGCACCCAAAAGTGTTGAAAAATAAAAAGGGGTCATGTACATTCACGGTTTGCTAAGCTTCCAAAGATAAACGTGAGTTGGCGAGTCGTTGAGGGTGGAGCACCAAAGTTACCCTACATTGGGGAAACGAAGGTGTATGAGTATATGGAGTTCGCAGTGAGTTTGTATTTGGAATTAATATGAAAAGTATATGTGCATGAAAGTATGTCTTGCCTAGATACTCATTTGGACACTGAGTTTTCATGTGTTTTCATGGGTCCTAACTTGCCCACTAGAATCGCAAACGAGGAGCCTAAGAACGAAGATGATCGAACCTAAGTCCTTGACATCTAACCATGACCCAGTTAGTATCAAGAATTCGGCTAAAAAGTATATATTATACATTATATAGTATAAGTTATAATTTAGTCCATCGTGTATTATCATGTAAGTTAAGCATGGAGGTAGGATGATTTCCATCCATTAATCCTCATTGTATGATTCAGCAAAGCACAAATTCATCAACTTAGTTGATGAGTTCGGTTGGTCATGAATGTGAGATTAAATTTAACTAACTAACTAACTAAAACAACCAAGTGAGCAAATTAGATGCGTACATCTCGAGCATGGAAAATGTTCGAGGACGTGATGTAGCCTTGTCACTTTGCGGAAGTTGTTTTCATACCAAAACATAGAAGTGAGGTAGTGGAACAAGTTTGGAGAGCCAAGGCTTCCATAGTTCACACATTACTCATACACAAGTCTTCCAACATTGAAGGTTGGAAGCTTGGATGGTTTCAACACTTAGAACATTTTGGGCAGAATTTTAAAGAGGTTACACGCCTTGTTTCTTGGCGAGAGTCAACAACAACACAAACCCACAACTATGATTTAGTTGGGAGCAAGGTGGGCATAAGATTTCACCAAGTTTCTAACAAAATACATGAGAAATAAGAATGTAAAGTAAAATAGTAAGTTATAACTATATTGGACCTCAAATATTATGAGGTTCCACCTTAGTTTGCCATAGCAAGCTTGTGGAAACATTCCTAGAGGTTATCCAAGAAGTTTAGAAAAGAAAATAAAGAGAAAAAAAAGGAAAGTGAGTGAGTGAGTGAAAACTCACTGAGAATGCTTGGAAGTATTCTGTTCAGCCTGAAGAACTTGAGAGAATGTGAGATTTCGAGATAGATTTAGGCAAGTGGAAAGGATTTAGGAGTGTATGGAGGCTCCTATTTATAAGATAAAATTAGGGTTTTTGGTAGTTAATGAGGTTGGTGGTAGTTGGGAGTTGGAAAAAAGTGAAATAGAAGTTTTAAGAACATTCTGTTGAAAAGGTCCTTGTACAACATGTTCCATACGAAGCCAAAGTTTTGACACGAATGCCACCTTTATGTGGCACGAATGCCACGAAGATCGGACTTTGTGTGGGTGTTTCGCGGAAGGAGGGGGGCACGAAGGTCACCATTCGTGTCTATGTGTGTGTTTCGTGTGGGGAGGCCAGGCCTCCTTAGTGTGTGGGATTGAAGGCCACGAAGGTGGCCTTTTTGGGCTGCCTACGTGTGTCTTCGACCCAACGATTGTAGGTTGGGTTAGGTCATGCCAGTTTCTCGTATTTTTAGCCCACTTAAGTATACTAAGATGCATCGACGTATTGTATGGGTACAATGCACGCACAATTTATAAATCCAAGTATTTTAAGTATTGGTTTCGCGTATAAGTATGCATTCAACATTTTAGCGTATAATACAAGTATGTAGCATGTATATAAAATAGAATTTTATTATGATTGAAGTCTCGGATTACAAAATTGAAAATGAAATTACGAATACGATACGATTACAAGATTCTGAAAATAATAATACGAATACACTTTCTAATAATACGAATACACTTTCTAAAATGCGAAGTGTTACAACCATCTAAAAGCAACAAACACTTTTTTCTTTTTTTTTTTTAGTTTTTGAGATAGTAATTGTAAATTTCTTTTAGTTTCTGTCATCCATTTGAACCCAAGATCTTTACTCTTAATCCTAGATGTCTAAATTCTTTGTCTTTTACCAATAAACTACTACCTATGGGTAATTTTTGAAAATAATAATACGAATACACTTTCTAATAATACGAATACACTTTCTAAAATGCGAAGTGTTACAACCATCTAAAAGCAACAAACACTTTTTTCTTTTTTTTTTTTAGTTTTTGAGATAGTAATTGTAAATTTCTTTTAGTTTCTGTCATCCATTTGAACCCAAGATCTTTACTCTTAATCCTAGATGTCTAAATTCTTTGTCTTTTACCAATAAACTACTACCTATGGGTAATTTTTGAAAATAATAATACGAATACACTTTCTAATAATACGAATACACTTTCTAAAATGCGAAGTGTTACAACCATCTAAAAGCAACAAACACTTTTTTCTTTTTTCTTTTTAGTTTTTGAGATAGTAATTGTAAATTTCTTTTAGTTTCTGTCATCCATTTGAACCCAAGATCTTTACTCTTAATCCTAGATGTCTAAATTCTTTGTCTTTTACCAATAAACTACTACCTATGGGTAATTTTTGAAAATAATAATACGAATACACTTTCTAATAATACGAATACACTTTCTAAAATGCGAAGTGTTACAACCATCTAAAAGCAACAAACACTTTTTTCTTTTTTTTTTTAGTTTTTGAGATAGTAATTGTAAATTTCTTTTAGTTTCTGTCATCCATTTGAACCCAAGATCTTTACTCTTAATCCTAGATGTCTAAATTCTTTGTCTTTTACCAATAAACTACTACCTATGGGTAATTTTTGAAAATAATAATACGAATACACTTTCTAAAATGCGAAGTGTTACAACCATCTAAAAGCAACAAACACTTTTTTCTTTTTTTTTTTTAGTTTTTGAGATAGTAATTGTAAATTTCTTTTAGTTTCTGTCATCCATTTGAACCCAAGATCTTTACTCTTAATCCTAGATGTCTAAATTCTTTGTCTTTTACCAATAAACTACTACCTATGGGTAATTTTTGAAAATAATAATACGAATACACTTTCTAATAATACGAATACACTTTCTAAAATGCGAAGTGTTACAATCATCTAAAAGCAACAAACACTTTTTTCTTTTTTTTTTTAGTTTTTGAGATAGTAATTGTAAATTTCTTTTAGTTTCTGTCATCCATTTGAACCCAAGATCTTTACTCTTAATCCTAGATGTCTAAATTCTTTGTCTTTTACCAATAAACTACTACCTATGGGTAATTTTTGAAAATAATAATACGAATACACTTTCTAATAATACGAATACACTTTCTAAAATGCGAAGTGTTACAACCATCTAAAAGCAACAAACACTTTTTTCTTTTTTTTTTTAGTTTTTGAGATAGTAATTGTAAATTTCTTTTAGTTTCTGTCATCCATTTGAACCCAAGATCTTTACTCTTAATCCTAGATGTCTAAATTCTTTGTCTTTTACCAATAAACTACTACCTATGGGTAATTTTTGAAAATAATAATACGAATACACTTTCTAATAATACGAATACACTTTCTAAAATGCGAAGTGTTACAACCATCTAAAAGCAACAAACACTTTTTTCTTTTAGTTTTTGAGATAGTAATTGTAAATTTCTTTTAGTTTCTGTCATCCATTTGAACCCAAGATCTTTACTCTTAATCCTAGATGTCTAAATTCTTTGTCTTTTACCAATAAACTACTACCTATGGGTAATTTTTGAAAATAATAATACGAATACACTTTCTAATAATACGAATACACTTTCTAAAATGCGAAGTGTTACAACCATCTAAAAGCAACAAACACTTTTTTCTTTTTTTTTTTAGTTTTTGAGATAGTAATTGTAAATTTCTTTTAGTTTCTGTCATCCATTTGAACCCAAGATCTTTACTCTTAATCCTAGATGTCTAAATTCTTTGTCTTTTACCAATAAACTACTACCTATGGGTAATTTTTGAGTTGGTTAACCCGGTCTAACCCTTGGGTTTAAGTTTCATTAACCCCAACCCTAGACCCCGGACTTGAATCCGTTTCATAGGTATACAATAAAAACCCTAGTTTCACTCGCTCACTCACAGAACCCCTGTTCCGTGTGATCCTCAGAGAACACCACATGGATCTCACGGCGGAGCAAGATCAAGAACACGAAGTTTATGGCGGAGAGATTCCCGACGAAGCTGAGATGGACGCCGATTTCGAGGTTCCGAGAGACGAAACGGAAGACATTGAACACAATAACTCGAAGGTCTAATTTCTGTTTCTATTATGTGTGTGTGTGTGTATATACATGATTGTTTGATGATTCTGTATGCGTGTAATTTGAACTTGAACCTTGATTTTAAGGTTAAACTAGTGTTATGGCAGTGTTGTTATGTTTATTTAGGATTTTAGGGTTAAATTATTTTTAATTTAGAATTTAGGGTTAAAATATGTTTAATATACGATTTTAGGGTTACAGTGGTGAGTGGTGTTTAATTTCGGATTTTAAGGTTACAATAGTGTTTTGGCTGTTTTGTTTTGTTACTTTAGGATTTTAGGGTTATAATAGTGGTTTGGTTGTGTTGTTTTGTTAATTTAGGATTTTAGGGTTATAATGGTGTTTTGGCTTTGTTGTTTTGTTAATAATTTAGGATTTAGAGGATATGAAGAAGAGATTGAAGGAGATTGAAGAGGAGGCAGGTGCGCTTCGTGAAATGCAAGCGAAAGTTGAGAAGGAAATGGGCTCAGTTCAAGGTATTAGTTTTAATTTTGAGTAGTTTGTTGTTTTTTGAATATATTTTATTTGTGTTATGGAAATAATAATATGTGTGTTTTAATGTGAGATATTGGATGGTGTTTGTTGGTTAGGGTTTAGGTGTATTTAAGTGTTTTATATGTTTTTGGAGGGAATACTTACGTTGAAACGTGATTTAAGAGGTGTAGCGTTATTACGTATGTGTATATAGGGCTTTTTGAGAAAGAATTACTGGTCTTTGGACTTGATATTAAATATCAAAGCTTTAGTGCATAATCTTTGTAGCTTGCAGTTATACTGATCATAGAATCATGTGTGTTGGTAATTTTAGCTGGTACTACTAATGCTACCATTCCAAAGAAGCATACAAGCTAAGTTTTTTTTTTTTAAATCTTTTTTTACTTGGTATATATAATTAAACAACGTCAACAGTCACGAGTCACTATGACGAAAACGTAAAAACTATTTGGTTTCATTGGTCTCAATTCATATTTGAATTATAAATTCTGAGGGTTTTATATCCTTTCTACCGAGTGTACGGATAACGGATTTTTGCTCAAAAATTTCGATTCATCCTACTTGTGTATAATTCTTCCCCAAGAAGGTTACAAGGAAAGGCCAGATCTTGGAAAGTTACAAGGGAAAAGCGGAAACTAATTTAATGGTTCATAGTAATAGTACGCATGTATTGTGAGTTTTATTCAAAAGCAATACATAGAAATATCTTTCTTTGTAGGTAAATAACTTTTAATGATCAAGATTTTTAAGGGATTTGCGTTTTTATATGACCTGTAGAAATACGTTGGTCAAGCTTTTTAGTATATACTTCTGTTTGCACAGTGTTTTTGTCTTCTTTATCTTCAAGTATCGGGTATAGCTTCTATTATTCACCTCATACCAAATTTTTATATATTTTTTATCTGCAACCATTTCTGGTGCTGTGTTTCCAAGATTATAGTTTATCAGTTTTCTTTATTTGAATTTTATTAACTGATTACTAATTTTTTTCATATAATGAATGTCTAGAAGATCCAGGTGCTTCTGCTACACTGGCTGAGAAGGAAGAGGCTGATGCTCGTTCGATATATGTTGGCAATGTGAGAATTACGATCCCTTAACTTATTTCATATTTTTTTTTCATAAATGTGACAGCTTTCTAAAACAGGATAATACTGTATTTTGTACAAATACTACTTCCTTTAGAACCTGGTTGGTGTCGAATTATGTATTCTTCTTAGAAACTTTAAATGCTATGTGATATTGCGTGCTATGAGTATCTTGTGTATCAATGTGTTATTGTGTTCTGGTTTTTAACCTCGTTTTACTCGTTATTTCTTCTTAGAAACTTTAAATGCTATGTGATATTGCGTGCTATGAGTATCTTGTGTATCAATGTGTTATTGTGTTCTGGTTTTTAACCTCGTTTTACTCATTATGAACTTCAGGTAGACTATGCATGTACACCTGAAGAGGTTCAGCAGCATTTTCAGTCATGCGGAACCGTAAACAGGGTGACAATATTAACAGACAAATTTGGTCAACCGAAAGGTTTCGCATACGTGGAATTCGTGGAACCTGAATCGGTTCAGAATTCTTTGCTTCTGAACGAATCAGAATTGCATGGGCGCCAACTCAAGGTCCTAATTCTTATAGTTTCCGGTTTAACACATTCCCACTTTTTTTATTCAAACTCTCATTCATAAACTTTGTTGTTGTGCAGGTTGCCGCCAAACGGACCAATGTTCCAGGCATGAAGCAATTCAGAGGAAGGCGTCCAAACCCATACCTTGGTTCTTATCCACGAAGGCCTTACATGCCTGGCCCATCATACTATTCTCCATATGGCTACGGGTACGTATCAGAAATTTAAATGTTCTCTTTATTGTAGTAATTATGTAGCAACTTTTTGGAAGCTAACATACATTGTTTTATTGCAGAAGGTTTCCTAGGGCCAGGAGGCCAATGTGGTACATGCCATACTGAAGACAACAACCAAGGCTGGACCCGTTGATCTAAGTTAGACGATTTTGTTTTGTTGCGTACCCGTTTGTTTGCGTGACCTAACATCCCCGGTACTAATTAATATTTTCATACCCCGTACCGAGTCCCAATGGATTAAAAGACTTATGTAGCCTTTAGTTATGGGGTGTTTTGTTATAGTTGGAAAAATTGTGAGCAATTTTGCCCAGCTGATGATTAGTTTCATGTGTGTTGCACAAAGGAACCTTGTTTTACAATTTCTTTTATAACATATAGGGGCGTTCAAGGTTCCGTTAGGATGATTTTGGCAATAATTCTGGGCAAACCGCTATTTTGGGGAACAAATTAAAATAATGTTGTAAAACAAGGTCTCGGCTGTCGAGGACTCCTCGAGTATTCGCTACAAGGTAGGTTGTTGAGGTCTGAGTACTCTTCGCTTAGGCCGAGTACTTCTATAGTAGTCTTAACTCCGACTAGGGAAAGTCTAACGACTTTTACGATCATGAACCGAATCAGCTGGGTTGAGCGGGTCAGGCGATTGATTAAAACCTTAAAATATTGAAAACGTATATAAATATTGAAAGTTAAGCAACCGGTATGGCGATTGATCTTAAGTTCCAAAACAAACGGAACTGTTGAAACGGCAAATCGTGAACCGATATATTCAGATTTCAAACTAGACAAGCAGCTGATTTGCTTTGGTTTTGATGATTAAAGTTTATAAAAGCCTAGTATTCTAAATCTTTATATCCTTCATCTTCTATCTTCTTATAAATCTGTTAGAATTTTAACAAATGAAAAAAACTTGAAAAGAGTGTGCCCGCAAAGAAAAATAAAGGGCTTTCGAAACTGTACTTTATTATGTAAGGTGTGGTTTTGACCAGTTTTGTTTCATACCTTTATTTTCATGGTTAAATAACTCGTTGGTACATTCATTCACTTAGCATAAGATTGCATTCTCGATGGCTATCATTGCCAATCCACTAAGTGTTTCTTGAGATATTGAGACTTTTTCATTGCTTTATTTAGTTTTCTCTTTTTACGTGTTTGAGCACCGGATGAATGTTTAGGATGCATAATTTTTAAAAACAAATCCAAATTCAAAAATCAAAACCATTACTCAAACTTACATTATTATCATACAATTAACAATTACTCAATTTAAGTCTAACAACTAACAATTACTTAGTTCTAATTTCTAAGTCTAACAATCAACAAAACACTCGATTTAGGGCTCAACATTCAACAACACACCTAATTTACGGCTCAACATTCAATAAAACACCCAATTTAGACAAAATTAACAATTATAAATTAGGAAAAAAAAAATGTGTGAATCAAGAAAGAGGAACAAAAAAAACATACCTTGATTGGGTTGTGAGGGTCCCTGACGATGTAGTGGTGGCTGACTAGTGGTGGGTCAGAGTTAGTCGTTGGAAGCTTATCGAACAACGTAGCAGTAACGTAGTTTTTTAAAATTTTTGTTTTTTAATTTTTTATTATTAATTAAATTAGGTGTTTGGATAATGGATATAGACCAAAATAAAACTATTGGCCCAACATGTTATAATACTTTAGATATGGATAAAAATAAAATTATCCGGGCTAAATAGTTGTAAGATTGAATTTTTATGGAGGGGGTCCAATAATTTTCGGTTTCAAAATTTTTAAAAAAATATATAAATTTATTTAAAAAAAGGTTAGGCCCTCGGATAAATCGAGCCTCGGTTCCCAGGTCGACCCTGATCATCACAATTCCCCAAAGATGTAAATACCCCTTCATAAGTATAAATAACATGCGTACACTCCACTCACCGAATCATAATATATCTTTCAATTTCAGATAGTTATTCTCATAACGGAGGGTTGGCGCAGAGTAGAGGGATCCAAATCTGCTCTCTAGAGGACAGTGGCGGACCCAAAAACTTTTTTTCATGGGGAGCGAAAATTTTTAATTATCATTTTTCAATCGCTGTATAACAATTTTTTTTCAGTCAAGTTTAAGTCGGATCGGGTCGGGTCGGTTCATATATATAATATAACCAGACTAAATTTTATTTAATCAATACAGTACGTCAAACATCACTATAAATGCATAATGAATATATTATATATTTAAAGTTGTTCGCTATGGGTTCTCATTTAATTAAAATCTAGCCATAACCAATGGTTGTAAAATCGGACCGGACATTAAACTGTAAAACTTATTAAACAACAAATCAAGTAAAAGAAAATTCATAAAAAAGTTAAAATATTTTATATTAAGTTAAATAAACTAATAGGTAAATAAATAGTAAACCCAACATATTATTTTTTTTATAATCTCTAACACTGTCATTTTTTATTTTTACTTTTGACATATAAAACTCAGATGAGAAAGAAAGTTATGTTTATATTGAAAATTGGGCTGATGACGTTCAGATTAAAATTGGGCTGCTAACTATTATTAAGCCCAAAAACATAACAATATAGGTCCATAAAGGTTATCATCTTCACCACTGCGCTGTTACAACTACAGAGCAAATACAGAGCTGCTGCAGAGTAACACAATTGTTTCGCCGGACCCACCCTCAAAACCCTGCTAGTTCTGCAGATCCACAAAGATCTGACGAGTTCAAGGGAGGCGATTGCAAAATTTCAAGGGGGGCGCTCGGGATTTTCGCGTATCTATTACACTAATACCTTCTTTTTTAAGGGGGGCGCCCGCCCACCCAGCCCAAGCTTTAGGTCCGCCCCTGCTAGAGGACCAGTTTTTGATCTTCACATATCATTTCTAAAACTGAAGAGGTATGGTCCCAATTCCACATCTACATGGCAGGGACCACACCACTTTTCCGTCTACATGGCGCCTACATCAGCAAATAAATCCAGAAGCTTCTAGAAGCTTCTGGAAGACGTCAAGGTGACACCAAAGATGGTCCTTCCGACAGAAAGGACGACACGTGTCACCAGTAACCGAGCGTCATATAGACCTGCAACAGATCCTGGGAGCAGACCGACAAGAGCTGCACGATTTCTCCAGCATGGACGAATATAGGCGCGCCACGTGTACCACCATCCTGACCATAGCAGGGGGACCAAGAGGATATTCCCCTTGGTCGGACAGCTGGCGCCCTATAGCAGCTGGCAAGGTTGTTCCTCCCTCCTTCACCCTCCGGCTATAAATAGGACCTTTCATCATTCAGGTTATGCTATTCGATTCTCTACACTCTCACTCTCAACACACACTGTTTTCTTTCTCAGAACAGTACTTATTCTCACGCCGGAGCCCGGTTAAGAGGGAAACCCCCATATTCCCCTCTTAACGAGCTAACGGTGTTGCTGTTTTGCAGGACCTTAGTCATTCGGTGAGTAAAGGAGGAGATTGAACCCACAAAGTTGTCAATCAGACCACAAACGGAGATACCTTTCAACCTCCACCCGGGGTAGTTAACCAAGCACCCCCAGAAGTTCCAACACCTAACCATGGAGCTGGTCCCTCAGCTCCATCGGGCCAAACACAGTTGGAATTCTCGGCACTTTTAGGGTTACCCGAAGGAAAAACTCTGGGTTCCTGGTATGCCGAACAAATGGCGTCTTTAAACCTTGTTTATGCGCAACTCAACGCACAGCAAGCCATGCTCCAAGCTCAAGCTAACCAGCCCGCTTTTGTCACTCCACCACAAAGGCCTCCAAGCACTCACGTGCTTCAACAGACCAATGCGTGGGACTTAAACCATGAGAAAGCACCCACTGTCAGAAGGCAAAGTGCGCATGATACGCGCGATACTTATGGTGAAACAGAAAGCAATTATGTGCAGTATACCCATCAACAGAAAAAACCAGTGCACAGTCGTTTAGGCCCGCGCAACATAAACGACGAATGGAAAAGCTATAATGAAGAAGACGACCCGACATACAAGAAAGAAAGCACGGTGTTTAGCAGATGGCCACCAGAACATGAAGCATACAAACCCCACAAGCGCGCGGGGTACAACCCAAACACAGAGCATGATTACTCGTTGAGCTATCGCCCAGACGGCATAGCCGAAAACTCCAAGTTCATCAAAGAGATCGCAATGGCCGATATCGACAAAACAAAACTGCCACACAATGTGGGCAAATACAATGGCTTAACAGATCCAGACGACCACCTCCAAGTCTTTAATGGCGCAGGAACAACAAGTGGATGGACATTACCAACTTGGTGTCATCTTTTTGCACAAACCTTTGTCGGCGCGACGCGCGTCTGGCTTGATAGCTTGCCAGCAGGAAGAATTAAGTCATGGATCGATTTTCGAGATAAGTTCCTAGCGCACTTCTCCCAACAATGCAGACATACTAGAGATCCAACTGATTGTTTGAATATATGGAGGAAAGATCACGAAAGCGTAGAAGATTTCATCACCAGATATAACAAAGAATGTCTGGAAATCGGAGATGTAGGCGAGAAGATGATGCGCGCGCACTTTATGAGGGCAGTAAAGTGTGACGACTTGATCAAACGATTGAAAGGAAGAGATGGAGGCCCCAAAGACTGGGAAACCTTCATCGAAGTAGCAAAAACAATTGCACGCACTGACAAACAATTGACCGTTGACGACAACCGTCAATATAGTTACAACCACAACGATCGGCGCAACAAGAAAGGCAAAGGTCAATCATGGAAAACATTTGGTTACAGAGAAAGAAGCCCAGTAAGAGAGGACGCGCACAATACAATCAACCAGATTGCTCATCGCAAGGAGGTAAAAAGGGAGAACAGAGAAAAACAGTGAACACCCCTAACAAAGACCACTTCCGAGGTCCTGTCGACCGAAAACCACCAGTTCAAACCCCCTCTACAGATGCGAAACAAAAGGGGTCAAGACCCAAATATTTTCTGTGAATTCCACAAAGACACATGTCACCTAACCGATGACTGCTTCAGCCTAAAGCAAGAGATAGAAAGAGCCCTAAGAGATGGAAGGCTCACCCATCTGGTGAAAGGCGGAAAGTGCGATAACCGTCAAATTCAACGAAGGGAAGAAAGGCCAGACAACAAAAAACTTCGAAAATTGGAAACTCACATGGTTCAAGGGGGTCCATGAAGACTGCGAAAGAATTATAACAAGCGCACACAAGACGACTCTTGGCGCGAAAGACAAGTTGTTTTCCCCATAGTGAGAGGAGGTCCAAGAGAAAGAAGGCCTATAGTCATATCTTGCGTAATCGGTCATTACCAAACCGACTACATTTTCATTGACCCAGGGAGCACCGCAGATATCATCTACGAACAATGCTTCAATCAATTTGACCAAGAGGACAAAGCGCGCTTGGAACCAGTAGATTACCCACTAACTGGTTTCTGCAACGAAGCCGTTTTTCCTCTCGGCCAGATATCGTTCCCGGTGCTGCTCTCAGACGGAAGAAATTCAAGAACAGAGGAAGTCACGTTCATGGTGCTACCCGCACATTCAAGACATGATATCCTTTTGAGAAGAGAATCCCAAGGAGATTTTAGTATGATTTGCTCCGGACCACATTCAGCTGTTGGGTTCCCAACAGAGACAGGGGTAGCAGTAATTTACGCAAGCAAAGAAGTTGGCAACAGATGAAATCAGGCCAGCAAAAGCAAACAAATTCGCACCACGCGCAGAAGCTGAAAAATGGGTACTGAACAGCAAATACCCAGAACAAATGGTCACCTTGGGCCCTGCGATGTCTGACCTCACGCGCGCAGCGCTAAAAAAGTTGTTATTCGAAAACATGGAAGTGTTCACCTGGACACCAGCTGACATGGTGGGTGTTCCACGGCATATAGCAGAGCACAGACTAAACGTCTCAGAGAGTGCCAAACATGTGGTACATACCAAGCGTCATCTAGGAGACATAAAGCACGATGCTATGCAAGAACAAGTCACAGAGCTGTTAAATGCTGGCATCATCAGAGAAGTCCGATATCAAACTTGGGTGGCGAGCCCAGTAATGGTCCAAAAAGGAAACGGCAGTTGGAGAATGTGTGTGGATTACAAAGATCTAAACAAAGCATGCCCGCGCGACTGTTATGCTTTACCAGATATTGACGAGAAGATCGATTCGCTGGAAACGTTCAGATGGAAATGTTTCCTTGACTGTTATAAGGGATACCATCAGGTGTAGATGGTCATCCAAGATGAAGACAAGACTGCATTTCGCACACCAACAGGGCTATACTGCTACACAAAAATGCCCTTTGGTTTAAAGAATTCAGGTACAACTTATCAGAGACTGATGAATGAAACGTTCAGCGATGCTATCGGCAAATACATCGAAGTGTACATTGATGACCTTGTCATCATGAGCAAAGAAGAAAGTATGATGCTGGTAAACATTCAAAAAACGTTCGACACACTGCGCGGAGTGAGTATCAAGCTAAATCCAGCGAAATGTTCCTTTGGCATAGAAGAAGGAAAGTTCCTGGGTTTCATCGTCACAAAGGATGGGTTTAAAGTCAATCCTGAAAAAGTGCAAGCGATCAAGTGGATGCCTTCACTGTCGACGATCAAGGAAATACAGAAGTTGGCTGGACGGCTAGCAGCACTCAACCGTTTCCTAGCCAATCATGTAGCTAAATCTTGTCCATTTGTCAAAACACTCCGCAACTGCATGAAGAAAAGTCAGTTCCAGTGGATTTCGGAAGCCGAACATGCGTTCTGAGAAATGAAAGATTGCCTCATAAGATTGCTAACACTGACAGCACCAGTGAAAGGAGAACCTCTAGTGATGTACCTGTCAGCATCAGATAAAGCAGTCGGAGCAGTTCTTCTCGTAGACCGACAAGGCATACAGACACCAGTCTATTATGTGTCTCGCACTTTGAATGATCCGGAAACAAGGTATGCCATAATGGAAAAACTGGTGTTGGCATTGATTCATGCATTAAGACGACTGCGCAGGTACTTCGCCAACCACGTCATTCACGTTTTAACAAATTACAACATTGGCAACATCCTCGCAAGACCTGAGATATCTGGAAGATTAGCGAAATGGGCTATAGAATTGGGAGGCCATAATGTGGTTTTTAGACCAAGGCCAACAATTAAAGGCCAGGTGTTGGCCGATTTCATGACCGAGGTACCTGATGATAAAGACAGAGAATGCAAGGCAATGGAAAGAGCTGAAAGGCAACAGTCGGAAGAACCATGGCTACTGTATACAGATGGCGCGTCCAACGAAGATGGCGCAGGCGCAGGACTCAGGCTGGTAAGTCTAGAAAAACATGAATTCACGTAGCCTTTCTTGCCGGTCTGAGGTTAGCGATCAAGATGGGAGTCAAACACATCGAGGCGCATGTGGACTCCATGTTAGTAGCAAGGCAGATCAATGGTCAGTACGATGCCAAAGGCGACGTGATGGCGCTATACCTAGACCAAGCAAAAGCATTGCTACAGAACTTCAACTCCTACAAGGTGCACCATATCAACCGAAGCGAGAATAAACCAGCAGATGCACTAAGTAAACTCACATCCACCAGTTTCCAGCACCTGGCCAAGGATGTGCGCATTGAAGTTCTGAGCAATCCTGTCACGGCCCCCGACCCGGTTTAACCCGTTTCAAGAGCCGCGGGATAGAAATCTCGTGGTATTTATTTAACAGCGGAAGTTTTCTTCAGGATCTTTTAAAAACTGTAATTTCCTGATTATTTTATTTCACAACTCGGGATAAAATCCCGGTAATTTACAATCATAAGATTTCACGGAGAAATCTTTTATTTTACAAAACATGTTTCTTTATTTTATATTGAGCCACTTCCTTAAGCTTGTAGTGCTTCTCGGCACTTTTTCTGGATCACAACAAATCACCTGAAACATGTTTGAAAAAGGTTTGAAAAAGGTTTTGTCAGCGGGAAATACTGAGTGAATCATTCATTTAACTAAAACGACTCGTTTGTATAATTTACAGTATTAAGAGAGATTACAATGTTTCCAGATATCAAACCAACTACCCACAGTATTTGTCACTCGACCATCCATCGGTAACCTCATTGTCCAATGGAGTCTGTGACTATGGTCATATCACTCATTGGCTAACTCTTTGTCCAATAGTGACGGTTATCAAGTAATGTATACAAAACCCCACATACCGGCTGTAACTTGGTGATTACATAAACTTAATCACTGTAATTATAACCTTTGAAAATAAACATGATTTTGAAAGTAATTTGATAAAAAGAGAATGACTCACATTGCAGATTTAATTTGAGCAGAGCCTAGCCTACTGATTAGCCTTTTAACCTAAATTTAATAACATGCACACAACTAGGTTAGTAACTTAATACAGCATTTACGATAACTCACGAGATTAAAACCTTCACAATGAATGACAAAGTGCGATACTTAAACATCCATCGAATTAACGACGAATGACAAAGCATAAACGCTAATGTGGGCAGCACTTAAACATCCATTGGATAGTTTAATCGATCGGACATTGAATCGTAGCAGCGATCGAGTTATTACCCTGTATTGCGGCAGCACTTCGTGAACCGTGTGTGTTTTTATAGTAATTCTACGATATCTCAGTGTAGAATTGGAATTTCTACGTCGTTTCAGTGCCAAAAATCAAGTCCCAATGCCCATTATTTATAGCCAAATTTAGACCCCCCTCGCGTGACGCGAGGGGTACCCCTAGGGGCTTCGCGTGACGCGAAGGACACCTATTTACCATAGGGTAGCCACGTTCTTGACTAGCCTAGCTGAGTTGACAGATTTCATAAATTCTATTTTAACAGCGAGATTTTAAGATAATCGTAACTAGGGTTTACCCCCCCCCCCCCCCCCGAGTTTTAGGGGCCCTGATCCTGATTCTGATTATTCTGAAAATTTTAGGGTTTGTACAGAATCACTTGGGTGTCTCAATTAGGGTTTCCTATTGTACAATTAATTTTAATAAATAGGACTTTTGATGAGAGTTGTTACATTCTCCCCACCTTAATAAAAATCTCGTCCTCGAGATTTACTGGAATAAATGAGGATACTTTCGCTTCATCTCTGATTCCAGCTCCCAAGTGTATTCAGCTCCTCTCTTTGAATC
Source organism: Helianthus tuberosus (assembly GCA_030545235.1). Lineage (NCBI taxonomy): Eukaryota > Viridiplantae > Streptophyta > Magnoliopsida > Asterales > Asteraceae > Helianthus > Helianthus tuberosus. The sequence continues at coordinate 110,809,864 of CM060400.1, read as the reverse complement.
CCACTTGACTTTGACAAGTACTATTCGTTTGTGTTTGAGAAATTTGATCTTTCGATCTTCTATTTGTAATGGCTTCTCTACAAACTTTAACTTTTCGTTTACCTCTATATCTTGAAGAGGTACTACCAGTGATTCGTCTGATAAGCATTTCTTGAGATTGGATACATGAAATACATCATGTACTCCAGCTAGTTCTTCGGGTAGTTGTAAACGATAAGCAACTGGTCCTATACGTTGGATCACTAGAAATGGTCCTACATATCGTGGACTTAGTTTTCCTTTCTTACCGAATCGAACTACTCCTTTCCAAGGAGAAACTTTCAACAGTACTCTGTCTCCAACTTGGAATTCTAACGGCTTACATCGATTATCGGCATAACTCTTTTGACGATCTCGAGCTGTCTTCAGTCTTTCTTTGATTTGTGTTATCTTGTCGGTTGTCTCTTGCACTATTTCAGGACCTGACAATTGACTTTCTCCTATTTCTGCCCAACAAACTGGGGTTCTGCATTTTCTTCCATACAATGCTTCGAATGGGGTAGTTTCAATACTTGAATGATAACTATTGTTATAGGAGAATTCAATTAAAGGTAAGTGATCGTCCCAATTTCCACCAAAATCTATCACACATGCTCTGAGCATGTCTTCTAGAGTTTGGATCGTCCTTTCACTTTGCCCGTCTGTTTGAGGATGATATGCAGTGCTTAGCTTTAGTCGAGTTCCCATAGCTTCCTGGAAACTTTTCCAGAAGTGGGAAGTGAAACGACTATCCCTATCTGATACAATGGAGAGTGGAACTCCATGTAGGGATACGACTTCATCTACATACAATTTTGCTAACCTTTCCATGCTAAAGGTTTCTTTCATTGGTAGAAAGTGAGCAGATTTGGTTAATCGATCCACAATTACCCAAATCGCATCATTACCTTTTCTGGTTTTGGGTAACTTAGTAACAAAATCCATTGTTATGAGTTCCCATTTCCATACAGGCATTTCCAGTTGTTGTAGTAGACCTGAAGGTTTCTGATGTTCTGCCTTAACTTGTGAACAAGTAAGACACTTAGAAACATATCTTGCTATATCCTTCTTCATGCCTATCCACCAGAAATTATTTCTTAAATCTTGGTACATTTTATTGTTTCCTGGGTGCATGGTATACCTAGATTTATGAGCTTTTTCTAAAATCTTATTTCTTAATTCTCCCTGCTTAGGTACCCAAATTCTACTTTTGTGGAAACTCCAAATTCCATCAGCTCCTTGTTCTAATTCTTTTATTCGTCCCTGCATTCCTTCAGCATCATCCTTGATTGCTGTTTCTTGAACACTCTTCAATTATTCCATTAAATCTAACTGTAAATTTAACCTAAGAGCACGAACTCGTCGTTGTTTCTCAAGGTACTTACGACTTAAGGCATCTGCAACTACATTTGCCTTTCCTTCATGATACTGAATATCACAGTCGTAGTCACTTAGGATTTCCATCAATCTCCTTTGCCTCATATTTAACTCTTTTTGCCCAAATATATATCTTAAACTTTTATGATCTGTATAGATAGTAAATTTACTTCCGTACAGATAATGTCTCCAAATCTTAAGGGCAAAAATTACGGCACCTAATTCTAAATCATGAGTCGTATAGTTCTCCTCGTGCTTTTTCAATTGCCTTGATGCATACGCAATTACCTTCTTGCGTTGCATAAGCACACATCCTAATCCTAGCTTTGAAGCATCACAGTAAACTTCAAAATCTTCTGTTCCTTCTGTTAAGGCTAGGATTGGAACATTGGTTAATTTCTGCTTCAAGATCCTAAAGGCTTCTTCTTGTTTAGGTCCCCATTCAAACTTAACTGCTTTACAGGTTAGCTTAGTTAATGGTACAACTATCTTGGAAAAATCCTTAATAAACCGTCTATAATATCCGGCTAAACCTATAAAACTTCTAATTTCCATTGCGGATTGTGGAACCTTCCATTTGGTAATTGCCTCTATCTTAGCAGGATCTACATGAATACCTTCATGATTCACCATGTGACCTAAGAATTGCACTTCTTGCAACCAAAATTCACATTTTGAGAATTTGGCGTACAACTTTTCTTTTCTTAACAAAGTTAAGAGTGCATGCAAGTGCTGACAATGTTCGTCTTGACTTTTGGAATAAATAAGTATATCGTCGATGAAGACAATTACAAATTTATCCAAGTATGGTTTACAGATTCTATTCATCATGTCCATGAATGCTGCAGGTGCATTCGTTAACCCGAAGGGCATGACTGTAAACTCGTAATGACCATACCTAGTTCTGAAAGCAGTCTTAGGTATGTCTTCTTCTTGTACCTTCAACTGATGATATAAGGAGCGTAAGTCAATCTTAGAAAAATATCTAGCTCCTTGAAGTTGATCGAAAAGATCATCAATCCTAGGTAAGGGGTATCGATTCTTAATTGTAACCTTATTCAATTCTCTATAATCAATACACATTCTCATCGAACCATCCTTTTTCTTAACAAACAACACTGGTGCTCCCCAAGGGGATGAACTAGGTTGTATGAAACCTTTATTTAATAATTCATCTAATTGCTTTTTCAGTTCTAACATTTCTGTGGGTGCTAACCGATAAGGTGCCTTGGCTATCGGTATGGTTCTGGGAATTAGATAAATCCTAAATTCTACCTCCCTATCTGATGGTAACCCTGGTAACTCTTCTGGGAATACATCTGGGTATTCCGAGACTACAGGAATCTCCTTAAGTTCTTTACCCTTAGTACTAATGATTACTGAAATCATATATACTATTCCCTTCTTTCGTTCATAACTAGCAACTTTCATTACTGATATGAACTTCATGGGCTTACGTGGTTTATTTCCTGTAATCATAATGACTTCTCCGGTGGGTGTTTGAATTTCTATGGAATTCTGATCACAAAGAATTCGAGCATGGTTGGCTACTAACCAATCCATTCCTAACACAACATCAAATTCGGCTAATTTCATAGGTAATAGGTTTGCATGAAATCTATGACCTGAGAGTTCTATATTTTCCTTTTGCAAAACTTTATCTATGTTAACAGAATTTCCGTCTGCTGTTTCGACTGTAAAAATCTGCCTAAGTTTGGTTAAGGGTAAGTTAAGAGCTTGGCAGAATGAAGTATTAATAAAACTTTGGTTTGCACCAGAGTCAAATAATACTTTTGCATACACGTTGTGAACTAGGAACGTACCAGCTATCACATCTGGAATCATCTCGGCTTCCTGAGTAGTTAACTGAAAGGCTCGAACACTCTTCTTAGTAGCTCCGTCGGCTGTCTTGGCTTTGTTGTCTGCTGGTTTGATCAATTTAGGACATTCTGTTTTGAAATGTCCCGCTTCTCCACAGTTAAAGCAGGTTATGGTTTTCTTCCTGCAGTTTTCTTCACGATGTCCTACCATTTTACAAAAATTGCAGGTTACACTACATCTTCCAAAATGTTTCTTTCTGCAATTCCTGCAGAATGGCGGATTTGAAGATTGCCCTGTTCCTCTTCTCTTGAAGCTGTTATTATTACCCGTACGAAATCCTTGGGTAATTTTCTGAGCTAGTTCCTTTTTCCTGTTATCATCTCTTGTGCGTACCAGTTCATCAGTTAGGGTGTTAGCTAATTCTACCGCATCGTCAATAGTACGAGGTCTCGCAGCTTTAACGATATTGCGGATTTCACCAATCAATCCCCATATATAGTGAGAAATGAGTACCGGTTCTGGCGAAGCCAGTGTTGGTACCACTCTAGCATATTCAAAGAATGTCGAAGTATAACCGCGACAATCTACACCCATCATTCTATGGTTTAAGAACTTATTTGCCATTTGATCTTTTTCATATTCGGGACAAAATTTTCTTTCTACAAGACTTTTAAATTCTTCCCAGTTCATAGCATAAGCTATCATCCTTCCTTTTGCTTGTAACACCGTGTTCCACCATTCTAGTGCCCCTTCTTTAAAAAGATTTGACGCGTACATAACCTTGTCATCCTTGTCGCATTTACTTATTGTAATCACTGCCTCGGTCTTTTCTAACCAACGCAGTGCCGCAGTCGCTCCTTCATTGCCTGCAAACTCAGAGGGTTTACAAGCAAGAAATTCTTTGTAAGTGCAACCAGGTGTTGCAGCTTTCATTTTCTTAGGGAGCGGAGCCTGCCGTGGATTATTATCATGATTAGTATGATTACCGCCTCCATTTACGCTATTACTGAAGTTATCTTCAGAAATACGTTTGCTAGGAATGATTTGTTGAGGTTCGATTGGATTTCTAACAGCAGCAACTATTGCTGGAATAGCATTGGCTATTCCCTGAGCAACAATATTTTCTATATCTTGTCTATTTAGAAATTGATCCTCCGGGTGTTGCTTAGATTGATTAACCTCATTAACTGGTTCGTTATTAGGGTTTTCCATCTGATAATATATATAATTTATTAGTATCGATTAAATATCAATTATACATAAAACAATCATAAAATTTTCACAATACACATATAGCCAAAATTATCGATTTCTCGATTTCCATTTATATTTAATAGTAGGCATCAATACACACCATTATCTTATAAAGTTTTATTTTAGGTTATTTCACATGATTATATTATTATTGCTAATTTGCAACCACATTCTCATAATTCCCTTATCCCTCGTCAGCTAATATTTTAATAACGGCGCTCCCTCTCATCATACTTCCAGGAGATCTGTTCTCCTACTTCCCTGATCCTATTTCCCGCATCTATTAACTCCTCGCCAAAGTGGCGGAGTTCAGCTAAATTCTCATTGCTCATAGGTGGATTAGGTATAGGTTCTGGGTCAAATTGAGGAAGAAAGGAATAAGGACTGTTGAGCAGGTTTTGGAATTGCCAATCATTCGTCCACCATTCGTCCATTCCCAGAGGTTGGGTGTGGATTATAGGTTCTGGGATTACTGTTTCTAAGTTTATAGGAAGTTGAGTTTCAATAGGACGAGTAAAAACATTTGTATTGACAGGCTGAATAGTATCACAGCTTTCCAATATAAAATCTAGCTCATCCTGCAATGTCATTTCCTGAGTTTGTTTAGAACTTTCTCCAACTTCTACCTGAGAACCTCCTCCAATCTCCATTTCTATTTGCTTAGAATATTCATCAAACTGTATTCCCATCTGCCTAGACTCTTCCCCGACTTCAATTCCCTTCCCTTTATCTAAAGGATTTTCTATTTTGGGAATCTTTCTAGGGACGGGTTTCCTCCTACGCACACGCCTCCATCCCACAAATCTTCTCTTTTTCTTGGGCTTGGGTTTCTCAGGAGGTGGAGCATTGAATTCAATAGGTTCTTCTATATCTGGTATATACCTATTGAAATCTCTGGAAACCTCTATTTTTACCGGATAGAGATTTTGGTTCTGAAGGGCTTCAGACAAGTCACTCATGCTGTTATGCAAAATACACACAATTACTAATTTAAAAATTATAACAAAATTTCATAGAAAACCTTTAAATATTATTTCAGACTAGGTAACTACAAAACAATTGAAAACTAAAACACACGAGGTTTTTATTGTAAATTTATTTATTTACTGAATAAGGTTTCTGGACTGTAGGTGATAAAGGTGCTAAGACTTGGGTCAAAATATTTAAAGATTTGTATTTATTGCTATAGTAGCTAGCATATAAAGATCTGCCCATTTTTCATCTAACTTGTCTTCCCATAGTGATTTATTGATTAATTCCTGAGTTTCCTGTTTAACTTTCTTTTCTTGGGATTTCTTTATTTTCTCTTTACTTTTCCTAATAATCAGACTTCTTTTACTAGGAGAAAGTGGTTCCTCATAGTGTGCCTTTCGGACAAATATTCCTTCTTCAGGAATTACAGAGTGATTTGAGGACTTTGATTGGGAGGAACTTCCTTTCTCGTTGGATGACCTATCTAATTTAAGATAGATGTTTGACAACTTTTGCTTACCCATACTGTACACAAATATTCAATTAATAAAACATATAATCACAAAATTGGCAATCAGTAAAAAATTAAGTATTTCTAAATACTTAATTGGCTTAAATCAGTGGCTCTGATACCACCTTATTTCTATCACGGCCCCCGACCCGGTTTGACCCGTTTCAGGAGCCGCGAGACAGAAATCCCGTGGTATTTATTTAACAGCGGAAGTTTCTTCAGGATCTTTTAAAAACTGTAATTTCCTGATTATTTTATTTCACAACTCGGGATAAAATCCCGGTAATTTACGATCATAAGATTTCACGGTGAAATCTTTTATTTTACAAAACATGTTTCTTTATTTTATATTGAGCCAATTCCTTAAGCTTGTAGTGCTTCTCGGCACTTTTCCTGGATCACAACAGATCACCTGAAACATGTTTGAAAAAGGTTTTGTCAGCGGGAAATACTGAGTGAATCATTCATTTTACTAAAACGACTCGTTTGTATAATTTACAGTATTAAGAGAGATTACAATGTTTCCAGATATCAAACCAACTACCCACAGTATTTGTCACTCGACCATCCATCGGTAACCTCATTGTCCAATGGAGTCTGTGACTATGGTCATATCACTCATTGGCTAACTCTTTGTCCAATAGTGACGGTTATAAAGTAATGTATACAAAACCCCACATACCGGCTGTAACTTGGTGATTACATAAACTTAATCACTGTAATTATAACCTTTGAAAATAAACATGATTTTGAAAGTAATTTGATAAAAAGAGAATGACTCACATTGCAGATTTAATTTGAGCAGAGCCTAGCCTACTAATTAGCCTTTTAACCTAAATTTAATAACATGCACACAACTTGGTTAGTAACTTAATACAGCATTTACGATAACTCACGAGATTAAAACCTTCACAACGAATGACAAAGTGCGATACTTAAACATCCATCGAATTAACGACGAATGACAAAGCCTAAACCCTAATGTGGGCAGCACTTAAACATCCATTGGATAGTTTAATCGATCGGACATTGAATCGTAGCAGCGATCGAGTTATTACCCTGTATTGCGGCAGCATTTCGTGAATCGTGTGTATTTTTATAGTAATTCTACGATATCTCAGTGTAGAATTGGAATTTCTACGTCGTTTCAGTGCCAGAAATCAAGTCCCAATGCCCACTATTTATAGCCAAATTTAGACCCCCCTCGCGTGACGCAAGAGGTACCCCTAGGGGCTTCGCGTGACGCGAAGGACACCTATTTACCATAGGGTAGCCATATTCTTGACTAGCCTTGCTGAGTTGACAGATTTCGTAAATTCTATTTTGACAGCGAGATTTTAAGATAATCGTAACTAGGGTTTACCCCCCTGAGTTTTAGGGGCCCTGTTCCTGATTCTGATTATTCTGAAAATTTTAGGGTTTGTACAGAATCACTTAGGTGTCTCAATTAGGGTTTCCTATTGTACAATTAATTTTAATAAATAGGACTTTTGATGAGAGTTGTTACATTCTCCCCACCTTAATAAAAATCTCGTCCTCGAGATTTACTGGAATAAATGAGGATACTTTCGCTTCATCTCTGATTCCAGCTCCCAAGTGTATTCAACTCCTCTCTTTGAATCCCACTTGACTTTGACAAGTACTATTCGTTTGTGTTTGAGAAATTTGATCTTTCGATCTTCTATTTGTAATGGCTTCTCTACAAACTTTAACTTTTCGTTTACCTCTATATCTTGAAGAGGTACTACCAGTGATTCGTCTGATAAGCATTTCTTGAGATTGGATACATGAAATACATCATGTACTCCAGCTAGTTCTTCGGGTAGTTGTAAACGATAAGCAACTGGTCCTATACGTTGGATCACTAGAAATGGTCCTACATATCGTGGACTTAGTTTTCCTTTCTTACCGAATCGAACTACTCCTTTCCAAGGAGAAACTTTCAACAGTACTCTGTCTCCAACTTGGAATTCTAACGGCTTACATCGATTATCGGCATAACTCTTTTGACGATCTAGAGCTGTCTTCAGTCTTTCTTTGATTTGTGTAATCTTGTCGGTCGTCTCTTGCACTATTTCAGGACCTGACAATTTACTTTCTCCTATTTCTGCCCAAAAAACTGGGGTTCTGCATTTTCTTCCATACAATGCTTCGAATGAGGCAGTTTCAATACTTGAATGATAACTATTGTTATAGGAGAATTCAATTAAAGGTAAGTGATCGTCCCAATTTCCAACAAAATCTATCACACATGCTCTGAGCATGTCTTCTAGAGTTTGGATCGTCCTTTCACTTTGCCCGTCTGTTTGAGGATGATATGCAGTGCTTAGGTTTAGTCGAGTTCCCATAGCTTCCTGGAAACTTTTCCAGAAGTGGGAAGTGAAACGACTATCCCTATCTGATACAATGGAGAGTGGAACTCCATGTAGGGATACGACTTCATCTACATACAATTTTTCTAACCTTTCCATGCTAAAGGTTTATTTCATTGGTAGAAAGTGAGCAGATTTGGTTAATCGACCCACAATTACCCAAATCGCATCATTACCTTTTCTGGTTTTGGGTAACTTAGTAACAAAATCCATTGTTATGAGTTCCCATTTCCATACATGCATTTCCAGTTGTTGTAGTAGACCTGAAGGTTTCTGATGTTCTGCCTTAACTTGTGAACAAGTAAGATACTTAGAAACATATCTTGCTATATCCTTCTTCATGCCTATCCACCAGAAATTATTTCTTAAATCTTGGTACATTTTATTGTTTCCTGGGTGCATGGTATACCTAGATTTATGAGCTTCTTCTAAAATCTTATTTCTTAATTCTCCCTCCTTAGGTACCCAAATTCTACTTTTGTGGAATCTCCAAATTCCATCAGCTCCTTGTTCTAATACTTTTATTCGTCCCTGCATTCCTTCAGCATCATCCTTGATTGCTGTTTCTTGAACACTCTTCAATTGTTCCATTAAATCTAACTGTAAATTTAACCTAAGAGCACAAACTCGTCGTTGTTTCTCATGGTACTTACGACTTAAGGCGTCTGCAACTACATTTTCCTTTCCTTCATGATACTGAATATCACAGTCGTAGTCACTTAGGATTTCCATCCATCTGCTTTGCCTCATATTTAACTCTTTTTGCCCAAATATATATCTTAAACTTTTATGATCTGTATAGATAGCAAATTTACTTCCGTACAGATAATGTCTCCAAATCTTAAGGGCAAAAATTACGGCTCCTAATTCTAAATCATGAGTCGTATAGTTTTCTTCGTGCTTTTTCAATTGTCTTGAGGCATACGCAATTACCTTCTTGCGTTGCATTAACACACATCCAAATCCTAATTTTGAAGCATCACAATATACTTCAAAATCTTCAGTTCCTTCTGGTAAAGCTAAAATTGGAGCATTGGTTAATTTCTGTTTCAAGATTCTAAAGGATTCTTCTTGTTTAGGTCCCCATTCAAACTTAACTACTTTACAGGTTAGCTTAGTTAATGGTACAGCTATCTTGGAAAAATCCTTAATAAACCGTCTATAATATCCGGCTAAACCTATAAAACTTATAATTTCCATTGCGAATTGTGGAACCTTCCATTTGGTAATTGCCTCTATCTTAGCAGGATCTACATGAATACCTTCATGATTCACCATGTGACATAAGAATTGCACTTCTTGCAACCAAAATTCACATTTTGAGAATTTGGCGTACAACTTTTCTTTTCTTAACAAAGTTAAGAGTGCATGCAAGTGCTGACAATGTTCGTCTTGACTTTTGGAATAAATAAGTATATCGTCGATGAAGACAATTACAAATTTATCCAAGTATGGTTTACAGATTCTATTCATCATGTCCATGAATGATGCAGGTGCATTTGTTAACCCGAAGGGCATGGCTGTAAACTCGTAATGACCATACCTAGTTCTGAAAGCAGTCTTAGGTATGTCTTCTTCTTGTACCTTCAACTGATGATATCTGGAGCGTAAGTCAATCTTAGAAAAATATCTAGCTCCTTGAAGTTGATCGAAAAGATCATCAATCCTAGGTAATGGGTATCGATTCTTAATTGTAACCTTATTCAATTCTCTATAATCAATACACATTCTCATCGAACCATCCTTTTTCTTAACAAACAACACTGGTGCTCCCCAAGGGGATGAACTAGGTTGTATGAAACCTTTATTTAATAATTCATCTAATTGCTTTTTCAGTTCTAACATTTCTGTGGGTGCTAACCGATAAGGTGCCTTGGCTATCGGTATGGTTCCGGGAATTAGATGAATCCTAAATTCTACCTCCCTATCTGATGGTAACCCTGGTAACTCTTCTGGGAATACATCTGGGTATTCCGAGACTACAGGAATCTCCTTAAGTTCTTTACCTTTAGTACTAATGATTACTGAAATCATATATACTATTCCCTTCTTTCGTTCATAACTAGCAACTTTCATTACTGATATGAACTTCATGGGCTTACGTGGTTTATTTCCTGTAATCATAATGACTTCTCCGGTGGGTGTTTGAATTTCTATGGAATTCTGATCACAAAGAATTCGAGCATGGTTGGCTACTAACCAATCCATTCCTAACACAACATCAAATTCGGCTAATTTCATAGGTAATAGGTTTGCATGAAATCTATGACCTGAGAGTTCTATATTTTCCTTTTGCAAAACTTTATCTATGCTAACAGAATTTCCGACTGCTGTTTCGACTGTAAAAAGCTGCCTAAGTTTGGTTAAGGGTAAGTTAAGAGCTTGGCAGAATGAAGTATTAATAAAACTTTGGTTTGCACCAGAGTCAAATAATACTTTTGCATACACGTTGTGAACTAGGAACGTACCAGCTATCACATCTGGAATCATCTCGGCTTCCTAAGTAGTTAACTGAAAGGCTCGAACACTCTTCTTAGTAGCTCCGTCGGCTGTCTTGGCTTTGTTGTTTGCTGGTTTGATCAATTTAGGACATTCTGTTTTGAAATGTCCCGCTTCTCCACAGTTAAAGCAGGTTATGGTTTTCTTCCTGCAGTTTTCTTCATGATGTCCTACCATTTTACAAAAATTGCAGGTTACACTACATCTTCCAAAATGTTTCTTTCTGCAATTCCTGCAGAATGGCGGATTTGAAGATTGCCCTGTTCCTCTTCTCTTGAAGCTGTTATTATTACCCGTACGAAATCCTTGGGTAATTTTCTGAGCTAGTTCCTTTTTCCTGTTATCATCTCTTATGCGTACCAGTTCATCAGTTAGGGTGTTAGCTAATTCTACCGCATCGTCAATAGTACGAGGTCTCACAGCTTTAACGATATTGCGGATTTCACCAATCAATCCCCATATATAGTGAGAAATGAGTACCGGTTCTGGCGAAGCCAGTGTTGATACCACTCTAGCATATTCAAAGAATGTCGAAGTATAACCGCGACAATCTACACCCATCATTCTATGGTTTAAGAACTTATTTGCCATTTGATCTTTTTCATATTCGGGACAGAATTTTCTTTCTACAAGACTTTTAAATTCTTCCCAGTTCATAGCATAAGCTATCATCCTTCCTTTTGCTTGTAACACCGTGTTCCACCATTCTAGTGCCCCTTCTTTAAAAAGATTTGACGCGTACATAACCTTGTCATCCTTGTCGCATTTACTTATTGTAATCACTGCCTCGGTCTTTTCTAACCAACGCAGTGCCGCAGTCGCTCCTTCATTGCCTGCAAACTCAGAGGGTTTACAAGCAAGAAATTCTTTGTAAGTGCAACCAGGTGTTGCAGCTTTCATTTTCTTAGGGAGCGGAGCCTGCCGTGGATTATTATCATGATTAGTATGATTACCGCCTCCATTTACGCTATTACTGAAGTTATCTTCAGAAATACGTTTGCTAGGAATGATTTGTTGAGGTTCGATTGGATTTCTAACAGCAGCAACTATTGCTGGAATAGCATTGGCTATTCCCTGAGCAACAATATTTTCTATATCTTGTCTATTTAGAAATTGATCCTCCGGGTGTTGCTTAGATTGATTAACCTCATTAACTGGTTCGTTATTAGTGTTTTCCATCTGATAATATATATAATTTATTAGTATCGATTAAATATCAATTATACATAAAACAATCATAAAATTTTCACAATACACATATAGCCAAAATTATCGATTTCTCGATTTCCATTTATATTTAATAGTAGGCATCAATACACACCGTTATCTTATAAAGTTTTATTTTAGGTTATTTCACATGATTATATTATTATTGCTAATTTGCAACCACATTCTCATAATTCCCTTATCCCTCGTCAGCTAATATTTTAATAACGACGCTCCCTCTCATCATACTTCCAGGAGATCTGTTCTCCTAGTTCCCTGATCCTATTTCCCACATCCATTAACTCCTCGCCAAAGTGGCGGAGTTCAGCTAAATTCTCATTGCTCATAGGTGGATTAGGTATAGGTTTTGGGTCAAATTGAGGAAGAAAGGAATAAGGACTGTTGAGCAGGTTTTGGAATTGCCAATCATTCGTCCACCATTCGTCCATTCCCAGAGGTTGGGTGTGGATTATAGGTTCTGGGATTACTGGTTCTAAGTTTATAGGGATTTGAGTTTCAATAGGACGAGTAAAAACATTTGTATTGACAGGCTGAATAGTATCACAGCTTGCCAATATAAAATATAGCTCTTCCTGCAATGTCATTTCCTGAGTTTGTTTAGAACTTTCTCCAACTTCTACCTGAGAACCTCCTCCAATCTCCATTTCTATTTGCTTAGAATATTCATCAAACTGTATTCCCATCTGCCTAGACTCTTCCCCGACTTCAATTCCCTTCCCTTTATCTAAAGGATTTTCTATTTTGGGAATCTTTCTAGGGACGGGTTTCCTCCTATGCACACGCCTCCATCCCACAAATCTTCTCTTTTTCTTGGGCTTGGGTTTCTCAGGAGGTGGAGCATTGAATTCAATAGGTTCTTCTATATCTGGTATATACCTATTGAAATCTCTGGAAACCTCTATTTTTACCGGATAAAGATTTAGGTTCTGAAGGGTTTCAGACAAGTCACTCATGCTGTTATGCAAAATACACACAATTACTAATTTAAAAATTATAACAAAATTTCATAGAAAACCTTTAAATATTATTTCAGACTGGGTAACTACAAAACAATTGAAAACTAAAACACACGAGGTTTTTATTGTAAATTTATTTATTTATTTACTGAATAAGGTTTCTGGACTGTAGGTGATAAAGGTGCTAAGACTTGGGTCAAAATATTTAAAGATTTGTATTTATTGCTACAGTAGCTAGCATATAAAGATCTGCCCTTTTTTCATCTAACTTGTCTTCCCATGGTGATTTATTGATTAATTCCTGAGTTTCCTGTTTAACTTTCTTTTCTCGGGATTTCTTTATTTTCTCTTTTCTTTTCCTAATAATCAGACTTCTTTTACTAGGAGAAAGTGGTTCCTCATAGTGTGCCTTTCGGACAAATATTCCTTCTTCAGGAATTACAGAGTGATTTGTGGATTTTGATTGGGAGGAACTTCCTTTCTCGTTGGATGACCTATCTAATTTAAGATAGATGTTTGACAACTTTTGCTTACCCATACTGTACACAAATATTCAATTAATAAAACATATAATCACAAAATTGGCAATCAGTAAAAAATTAAGTATTTCTAAATACTTAATTGGCTTAAATCAGTGGCTCTGATACCACCTTATTTCTGTCACGGCCCCCGACCCGGTTTGACCCGTTTCAGGAGCCGCGGGACAGAAATCCCGTGGTATTTATTTAACAGCGGAAGTTTTCTTCAGGATCTTTTAAAAACTGTAATTTCCTGATTATTTTATTTCACAACTCGGGATAAAATCACGGTAATTTACAATCATAAGATTTCACGGAGAAATCTTTTATTTTACAAAACATGTTTATTTATTTTATATTGAGCCACTTCCTTAAGCTTGTAGTGCTTCTCGGCACTTTTCATGGATCACAACAGATCACCTGAAACATGTTTGAAATATGTTTTGTCAGCGGGAAATACTGAGTGAATCATTCATTTTACTAAAACGACTCGTTTGTATAATTTACAGTATTAAGAGAGATTACAATGTTTCCAGATATCAAACCAACTACCCACAGTATTTGTCACTCGACCATCCATCAGTAACCTCATTGTCCAATGGAGTCTGTGACTATGGTCATATCACTCATTGGCTAACTCTTTGTCCAATAGTGACGGTTATCAAGTAATGTATACAAAACCCCACATACCGGCTGTAACTTGGTGATTACATAAACTTAATCACTGTAATTATAACCTTTGAAAATAAACATGATTTTGAAAGTAATTTGATAAAAAGAGACTGACTCACATTGCTGATTTAATTTGAGCAGAGCCTAGCCTACTGATTAGCCTTTTAACCTAAATTTAATAACATGCACACAACTAGGTTAGTAACTTAATACATCATTTACGATAACTCACGAGATTAAAACCTTCACAACGAATGACAAAGTGCGATACTTAAACATCCATCGAATTAACGACGAATGACAAAGCATAAACCCTAATGTGGGCAGCACTTAAACATCCATTGGATAGTTTAATCGATCGGACATTGAATCGTAGCAGCGATCGAGTTATTACCCTGTATTGCGGCAGCACTTCGTGAATCGTGTGTGTTTTTATAGTAATTCTACGATATCTCAGTGTAGAAATGGAATTTCTACGTCGTTTCAGTGCCAGAAATCAAGTCCCAATGCCCACTATTTATAGCCAAATTTAGACCCCCCTCGCGTGACGCGAGGGGTACCCCTAGGGGATTCGCGTGACGCGAAGGACACCTATTTACCATAGGGTAGCCACGTTCTTGACTAGCCTAGCTGAGTTGACAGATTTCATAAATTCTATTTTGACAGCGAGATTTTAAGATAATCGTAACTAGGGTTTACCCCCCCTGAGTTTTAGGGGCCCTGATCCTGATTCTGATTATTCTGAATATTTTAGGGTTTGTACAGAATCACTTGGGTGTCTCAATTAGGGTTTCCTATTGTACAATTAATTTTAATAAATAGGACTTTTGATGAGAGTTGTTACAAATCCATCGGTACCGCTAAGGAAAGTGTAACACCTGTGCCTCCACGGCCATCACACAAATACTATAGCAATGAAATATTGTATTTCATACTTGGTATTTGTAAAAATATGTGTATCATTTGCACATATCAATTTTTGTTCAATTTCAAACTCTAAATCACTTTCTGGAAGGTTATACGCGCACCGATGCGTAAATATAACCAGTTTAATGCAACAAACACTCCGGAATAGTGACATTGGCTTAACATACCTTAAATAACCTTTACATAACTTAGAAATAAGTTTTGAAGGCATTGGTATGGCAAAAACAAGTTAATTCGTCTACAGGGACTAAATTTGACAAACTGCGAAAGTATGCCAATTTGAACTGTAACAGACATTCCAGAACATGACCATAAGTTAAACACACCTTAAATATCCTCTACATAGCTTAGAAATAGGCTTTGAGGGGTTCGATGTGCTAAAATAAACTTTTGGGTCATTCAGGGACTAAAAGTGTCAAAAAGTGCACAAGTTTGCATTTTCGCGCATAACTTACGTTCTGAATACATCCGGACACCCAAAAATTTATGTAAGCATGACTACATTATATTTTAGTGTTCGCCATAAGAAAAATCCATTCGTTACGTCATTTGGATCGTTTTTCGCGCTTATGCGCATTCCGTCGTAATTAACCGAACATCGCGTTCGTACGACCAAACGAACCATCACCCGGCATATTTTTGAGCATGTTTCATGTCCACAATGTTTAGGCAACATTTTAGGGCCTTAAAGTTGGCTTTACGGGCCTTGGAAGTGTCGGAAATGGCCTTAAACACGTGCAGGGGCTGAAACTGCCATTTTTGAAAGTTTTATGCGGATCAGAAGGGCCATGCGGCCCGCTTTGTATTTGTCTGATCCTGAAGCGGGCCGCTTCCCACTATCAGATCAGATTCAATGTTTTTAAACACAAGTTGCAGCCATTTGATCCTCCACCACATGTTCTAAACTTGCTTAGTCACTAGATAAGGATCATATTTAGCTTCCACAACATTGTGACAAGTGTACGGACTAGATTTTTTCCCCTTTTCCAAGAAACGATCCTAACGGTTACCCGAAAACTATAAATACCCCACCCCCCATTGTTCATAATCACTAGAAATTTGATTTGAGAAACTCTAAGTTGAAACATTAGTTTCATACCTGAGATTTTCGAATCGAGTTTAGCATTCGGGGACCCTTCGTAAGTATTCTTTCGTTCTTTTCCTTATTTTACTGCTTTTCGAGTCCGAAAGTCAAACTTTGTTTGACTTTCAGCGTTGACCAGTAATGGTCAATGCGAAGTTCGTTTGAACTTCGCAACGTGAGTGTAATCACGTTGGTTATAGTCCTTTGGGACTATGCCCACTGATTACCACGTTGTCTAGGGTCGTAGGGTAGGCGATCTGATAAATCGCCTATACCTTCGAACCCGACCCAGTTTGGTCGATCATTAGGATACGACCAAATACATTAGGTGACCATAGTAGGTAGGGAATAACCTTCCGAGGTTATACCCTATGGTCACATCGTTTGAGTAGTTGTATGATAGGTAGTTTATATGCCTTAGGTAAATTACCAGAATACCCTTTTTATGTATAATTGGTAATTAAGCATATGTAACCTAAACCTTTGTCACATAACTGATTATGTAACATGTTTAGGCATATAACACTTGTCATAGGACTAGTTAGGCGGTCCGAACGCGTTTCACGCGCACGACGCGTTAAAGTAGCATAAGCTTCCTAAACGGGTCGTAATGGGTCGAAAGCACTTAGGTTAAGTTTCATTTAGTATGTAGGCTTTGTTAAACCATATCATATGAGTTCCTACACTTATTTGGTTTACAAACCCTAAGGCTACCCAATCTTCCGATTTAGGTCCGGTTAATTAACATAGTTACCTATATTAGGTGCCGTTTGATTTCCGTGATCTCTAGCATTGTTTGGTTGTTACTCAAGGACTACTGAGCAATCTCAAGTGAGTACATAGACCCCTCTTTTACTGTTTTCCAAACTGTTTTGGGGTGGAACACATGTGCCTACTTGTTACTTTCATGCTTTCCTGTTTTCACATAATATACCTGCTATGTTCGTTAGTACATTATAGTACATGATTTCAATACATTTTATGCTAGGTGTGCCCATTGTGTGCATTACTTAGTACATCGTTTTACATGACATTTTATGCTAGGTGTGCCCATAGTGTGCATTACTTAGTACATTGTTTTACATCACATCACATGCTATGTATGTTCATTTGTTGCATACTTAGTACAGATTCATTTCATCACATGCTTACATTTTGGTATGACATTTGGTTTGTTTAAATGGGACAATACATTCATTAACATTAGCTACGCCGTTCGTTAGTAGGTAGTGGTACCATAGGAATTGACAACTCCCGTTCCGGACATCCCAGGGAAAGGGGACAGAAAGGAATGACCGAATTCGATGATATTTACGCAGATAGACCTTTAATTTGTTTAAGGGTTTATCACCTCAGTCGCAAGGCTTGGATGTATGCATTATAACAACACCGCATAAATGTTCATTATCAGTATAGCATGCATTTACACATTACATGATTTACATTGATCATGCATTTACACAAGACATAATATTGATTTAAACCAAGTTTTACTTCAATAATTTGCTTTTGTGCATATGGTTTAGTTGAGACATTTCGCTAGCCATACATGACATTTTGACATAGACATTTGACATAGACATTTCGACATAGACATTTTAACATGATTGACATTGATCATGCATTTACACAAAACATAACTTTGATTTAAACCAAGTTTTACTTCAATACTTTGTTTTTGTGCATATGGTTTAGTTGAGACATTTCGCTTGCCATACATGACATATTTGACATAGACATTTGACATGGATATTTGACATAGACATTTGACATGGACATTTGACATAGACATTTCGACATAGACATTTAAACATGATTGACATTGATCATGCATTTACACAAAACATAACTTTGATTTAAACCAAGTTTTACTTCAATACTTTGTTTTTGTGCATATGGTTTAGTTGAGACATTTCGCTTGCCATACATGACATATTTGACATAGACATTTGACATGGATATTTGACATAGACATTTGACATGGATATTTGACATAGACATTTGACATGGATATTTGACATAGACATCTTACATTGATTGGTTTGGTTTGATTAAGTGATTAAGTAACGATGCGTGTGTAATATGATACAAGCATGGTGGATACGCCGCTGGTACTTCCTATATATAAGTGTTTGTATAATATTACATAGCGTAACGTTATTTGAATCATTTCAGTTTGATACACATGACATTTTATACAAATAACATATTTTTCACAAGACATTGTTTTACAACAACTTATCTTATACAAACTCAGTTACATGGTTATTCAGTTAACCATACATTTTTCATTATTTATACATATCATCTGATCTTATCGATTTTCAAATGATTTACAAAACAAAGCAAATAACAAGGTTCATGACTAAACATTTTCTCAAACATAAGTCATGAAACCTATTTTCACAAAACCTATGTATCTCACCGGCATTTTTATGCTGACGTACCATATTTTCACATGTGTTTTTCAGGAGCTGTTGCATAAGATGATCAAGATACACTTAGGCGGACATGGGCCTTAGTGACAATAAAAGATGCAGACTAGTTAATTATGTTGTATTTCCATGTGTGTTTAGACGTTGTAACACTTTTAATCAATAAAACGAAACTTTAATTTCCATGGTTGTGAAACATTAATTCTGTTACAACACTCCCCGATGTTTCCGCCATGTTTTGTATGTTCCACGTGGTCGGGGTGTGACAGAAAAGATGGTATCAGAGCCAATGGTTATAGGGAATTAGGTTATTAGTAATGCTTTGACCTAGTCTATAACCTTCTTAGGACCCTAACGCGAGTTTACTTGCGTTTAGTCATAAAACAATACCGTCACCTATCCTTAGGCGACGATCACAACAAGAACATAAAATTCAAAACCGCTTTGAAAACTAATCATCTGTTCTAGGATGATTGATTACTAGGTTTTGAACCCTCAGTTATAAGGTTTTGAACTCTCTGTTATATGGTTTTGAACCCCTTTGGGTTTTCAAAATCTCGTCAAGATTTTGGGTTTTAAATAATGTGAACACGTGCAAACTGGAAGGGTGAATGCCTGTATTCTGGGTTTTCTGTCTAGGCAAGCACTTCGTATACATCTCATCAGACGCGAGACCAGTTGTGCTTACCTGGGAATTCTTGGGATGAGTGTTCACTTATAGGCGAGCATGTCTTCGCGATACATTATTTTCGACCCATTTACTTTGATTTGTCATTGTGTGTCGTTTGTTGCTTTGTAGTAACAAACAAATGACCACTATCCTTGCTTTCATCAGATTTGTTTCATCTCATTCTTTTCGTCTAATTCTCTCTCTCGTTTCCTTTCATGTTTCCTCTTTCAGAATGCCTCCTCGACGCGAAAGCCAGATAGAGACTGCCGAGCTGGCAGAAATTATTGCGCAGCAGATGGCTGCTCAATTTCCAAATCTCTTTGCTCAATGGAACCAAGCCAACAATAACAACAACAACAATGTTCCATGCAAATACAAGGATTTTAATCAGGCTAAACCACTCAAGTTTAGTGGTTCTGAAGGAGCGACTGTGCTTCTTCAGTGGTTCGAGAGCAGTGAGAATACTTTCCGCCACGTGCAATGTCCGGTTAATCGCAAAGTCGAGTTTGCTTCGAGCGTATTTCAGAAGAGGGCTTTGACATGGTGGAACGGGATTATGAGAGACAGGGGTGCAGAAGTTGCTCTTGCACAGACATGGGCTGAACTTAGAGCCCTTATGATGAGGGAATTATGTCCTCGTCATGAGCAGCGAGCTTTGGAGAAGGAATTTGATGATTTGAAGCAAGATAGTGGTGAGCACAGGGCTTATACTCTTCGGTTTGAAGAGTTGAGTTTGCTTTGCCCGACTATGGTTACCCCACTTGACAAGGCTATCGAGAGATACATCGACGGCCTACCTAACACAGTACAAGACATCCTTACTGGTAGTGAACCTGCCACACTCCGTCAGGCGATCGAGTTATCAGCGACATTGACTGAGTCGCAGATTAGAAAGGGAAAGCTACACCGGAAGGGTGACCAGGGCAAGAAACAGTTGGCTGACAAGGGGGATAGCAAGAAGGGTCAAAACAAGAATGGAAAGGACTCTGGTTCTTCGAGGAGGGCAAAGAAGCGTAAGGCTTCCCAAAACTATGCTGTCACTGCCCAAGCTAACCAGGCAGCTCCCAACCAACCCGCACAGCCTCCAGCGAAGAAACCCTATTCAGGGAATGCACCTTTGTGCAATAGATGCAACAGTCACCACCAGCAGCAACTTCCATGCCGTTTCTGTACTAACTGTGGGAAGTCAGGCCATCTTGCCAATTTTTGTCGGTCTGCTCAGAATCCCGCGGTTCAGAACCCGGCTCAACAAGTTGCTCAGCCTCTTGCTCAGCAACAGGGTCAAGCTGCACGACCACACTACCCACCTGGTGCCTGTTACAATTGTGGGGATCTGACCCACTACAGAAACCAATGCCCAAAGCTAGCTAATGCAAATCCGACCCAAGGATGAGCATTCAGCTGAACAAAGGATGGTGCTGTCTTATGCCTTTGTTTCTTTTGTTTTCGTGTATTGTGAAACAATATGTCTCGTTCATAAATAAAAGTTGTTGTTCACAATTCTGATATACAAGTATAATTACATGTGTGTATGACTTTTCCTATGATACCTACATCAAGGAACTATGTACATTACAAACTACTCTTGTGATTCTCTCTTTCAAATGATCGCTCATGATTCCTTCGAAAATTTTAAGTACTCGTTTCATTCTAAGATGCGTGGTACAGAAAATAAAGTGACATTATTAGTGATCATGCTTCTGCACATCTGTGCCTTTGAATCCTTGGTTAGATAACTAAGGGTATTTCCAAATCTCATACCCATTACGTTTTGATTTTTCAACATACACAGTACCAGTATTTCAAAACAATCTTCATGATCTCAAAACATTTCATATAGTTTGAAAACAATTTTTCTATATGCATTGTCTATGTTATTTCAAAAACATTGGCCATGTTATCAAAACCAACCTTCCAAATTTCAAAATATTTCATATAGTCTGAAGACAATATTAACACAATACATTTTCTTATCAAGTGCATGATTTCGAAAAGCATCATTTAATTTTTTTCAAAAAACCTTATACATAATTTCAAAATTCATCTTGCATGATTTTAAAATATTTTAGTAAAAATATCTATCTAATACACCTACTTTATAATTTCAAAGTATTATATATAAGGTTTCAAAAACATTTTTTTACCCCATGCATAGTCTTCCAAATATATTTTTCCTCACACATTTACTTAACCTTCAAATTCCGCTTCATATGTCGCCTTGACATATCTAGCATCTCAACGTCATAAGCATTCTTACTTCATGTTTTGACATAAGCACATCCAGTGCAAGGTTTCAAAACATCTTCAACTTCTAAAATCCATATGGGATCTTTTTATCTTCACAATTAGATCCTTGTGGATGATCATCATTCAAACCAGAGTCCTTAATTGGATTCCTTATGTACCTTAATTCGAACATTTCGGTTCTTTATAATCGAAATCGAATTTTCTCTTCAAAAATCTTTCTATCTTAATAGTTAGATTCTTGATAACGTTTAAAGTACCAAATGAAATCCGTTGAATGGATTCCTAGTGTGCTTTAAATGCATGTACGCAAGTAACAAGACAAATTAACAAACAAATTTTGTGGTTATGTGATTATGTGTTTGCATACTTTGTGTTTTCATTTATGCATTTTTGTGTTTTTATAATCTGGATAATTCGTTATCCAAATCCTCGCAGGATCTTTCATATCTTCATATGAGGGATTCGTAGCAGGATAGTCAAAAGGTACTACCTTAAATCCTTATGGGCTTCTACGTAGTAGTTAAGACCCTTGGGTTATATAGTACCATTCCATGATTCATAAGAGACCCTTTAGTGGTCTAATCAAAAAGATTGATTCACAATTTGGTTAGAAAACGACATCTAGTGATGTAGCTGGACAGACTCCTTGATAGTCTATTTCGATCATTTAATGATTTAAGTAAAAGGACTCTACGGCGGTCTAGTCACACTCATCACAGGATTGTTCATTTGGTTTTACCCTACGCATTATAAAATAGACTGTGTGAACTGTGCAAGGAATTGTCTAATTATGGAGGCCTACATAATTATGAAATTTAGTGCATAGAAACCCAGTAAGGTTTATTATGTGTAAGAACCGATAGTAACAACAATAACAAAATGAGAACGATGTAATGGAGGTACGGTGGACGCACCAATGACGCTTCATATACTTGTATATAAGTATCCCTCTTACATTGCAAGCATAATGTTATTAAAGTTACTAGAAGTTCAGATCCCTAACCAATGTTGTTCGATCTTTTCAACTTCATGTTTTCAAGCTCTCACAAGTTTCCTCTAAATAAATTTCGGGACGAAATTTCCTAAAGTAGGGGAGACTGTAACACCTGTGCCTCCACGGCCATCACACAAATACTGTAGCAATGAAATATTGTATTTCATACTTGGTATTTGTAAAAATATGTGTATCATTTGCACATATCAATTTTTGTTCAATTTCAAACTCTAAATCACTTTCTGGAAGGTTATACGCGCACCGATGCGTAAATATAACCAGTTTAATGCAACAAACACTCCGGAATAGTGACATTGGCTTAACATACCTTAAATAACCTTTACATAACTTAGAAATAAGTTTTGAAGGCATTGGTATGGCAAAAACAAGTTAATTCGTCTACAGGGACTAAATTTGACAAACTGCGAAAGTATGCCAATTTGAACTGTAACAGACATTCCAGAACATGACCATAAGTTAAACACACCTTAAATATCCTCTACATAGCTTAGAAATAGGCTTTGAGGGGTTCGGTGTGCTAAAATAAACTTTTGGGTCATTCAGGGACTAAAAGTGTCAAAAAGTGCACAAGTTTGCATTTTCGCGCATAACTTACGTTCTGAATACATCCGGACACCCAAAAATTTATGTAAGCATGACTACATTATATTTTAGTGTTCGCCATAAGAAAAATCCATTCGTTACGTCATTTGGATCGTTTTTCGCGCTTATGCGCATTCCGTCGTAATTAACCGAACATCGCGTTCGTACGACCAAACGAACCATCACCCGGCATATTTTTGAGCATGTTTCATGTCCACAATGTTTAGGAAACATTTTAGGGCCTTAAAGTTGGCTTTACGGGCCTTGGAAGTGTCGGAAATGGCCTTAAACACGTGCAGGGGCTGAAACTGCCATTTTTGAAAGTTTTATGCGGATCAGAAGGGCCATGCGGCCCGCTTTGTATTTGTCTGATCCTGAAGCGGGCCACTTCCCACTATCAGATCAGATTCAATGTTTTTAAACACAAGTTGCAGCCATTTGATCCTCCACCACATGTTCTAAACTTGCTTAGTCACTAGATAAGGATCATATTTAGCTTCCACAACATTGTGACAAGTGTACGGACTAGATTTTTTCCCCTTTTCCAAGAAACGATCCTAACGGTTACCCGAAAACTATAAATACCCCACCCCCCATTGTTCATAATCACTAGAAATTTGATTTGAGAAACTCTAAGTTGAAACATTAGTTTCATACCTGAGATTTTCGAATCGAGTTTAGCATTCGGGGACCCTTCGTAAGTATTCTTTCGTTCTTTTCCTTATTTTACTGCTTTTCGAGTCCGAAAGTCAAACTTTGTTTGACTTTCAGCGTTGACCAGTAATGGTCAATGCGAAGTTCGTTTGAACTTCACAACGTGAGTGTAATCACGTTGGTTATAGTCCTTTGGGACTATGCCCACTGATTACCACGTTGTCTAGGGTCGTAGGGTAGGCGATCTGATAAATCGCCTATACCTTCGAACCCGACCCAGTTTGGTCGATCATTAGGATACGACCAAATACATTAGGTGACCATAGTAGGTAGGGAATAACCTTCCGAGGTTATACCCTATGGTCACATCGTTTGAGTAGTTGTATGATAGGTAGTTTATATGCCTTAGGTAAATTACCAGAATACCCTTTTTATGTATAATTGGTAATTAAGCATATGTAACCTAAACCTTTGTCACATAACTGATTATGTAACATGTTTAGGCATATAACACTTGTCATAGGACTAGTTAGGCGGTCCGAACGCGTTTCACGCGCACGACGCGTTAAAGTAGCATAAGCTTCCTAAACGGGTCGTAATGGGTCGAAAGCACTTAGGTTAAGTTTCATTTAGTATGTAGGCTTTGTTAAACCATATCATATGAGTTCCTACACTTATTTGGTTTACAAACCCTAAGGCTACCCAATCTTCCGATTTAGGTCCGGTTAATTAACATAGTTACCTATATTAGGTGCCGTTTGATTTCCGTGATCTCTAGCATTGTTTGGTTGTTACTCAAGGACTACTGAGCAATCTCAAGTGAGTACATAGACCCCTCTTTTACTGTTTTCCAAACTGTTTTGGGGTGGAACACATGTGCCTACTTGTTACTTTCATGCTTTCCTGTTTTCACATAATATACCTGCTATGTTCGTTAGTACATTATAGTACATGATTTCAATACATTTTATGCTAGGTGTGCCCATTGTGTGCATTACTTAGTACATCGTTTTACATGACATTTTATGCTAGGTGTGCCCATAGTGTGCATTACTTAGTACATTGTTTTACATCACATCACATGCTATGTATGTTCATTTGTTGCATACTTAGTACAGATTCATTTCATCACATGCTTACATTTTGGTATGACATTTGGTTTGTTTAAATGGGACAATACATTCATTAACATTAGCTACGCCGTTCGTTAGTAGGTAGTGGTACCATAGGAATTGACAACTCCCGTTCCGGACATCCCAGGGAAAGGGGACAGAAAGGAATGACCGAATTCGATGATATTTACGCAGATAGACCTTTAATTTGTTTAAGGGTTTATCACCTCAGTCGCAAGGCTTGGATGTATGCATTATAACAACACCGCATAAATGTTCATTATCAGTATAGCATGCATTTACACATTACATGATTTACATTGATCATGCATTTACACAAGACATAATATTGATTTAAACCAAGTTTTACTTCAATAATTTGCTTTTGTGCATATGGTTTAGTTGAGACATTTCGCTAGCCATACATGACATTTTGACATAGACATTTCGACATAGACATTTTAACATGATTGACATTGATCATGCATTTACACAAAACATAACTTTGATTTAAACCAAGTTTTACTTCAATACTTTGTTTTTGTGCATATGGTTTAGTTGAGACATTTCGCTTGCCATACATGACATATTTGACATAGACATTTGACATGGATATTTGACATAGACATTTGACATGGACATTTGACATAGACATTTTAACATGATTGACATTGATCATGCATTTACACAAAACATAACTTTGATTTAAACCAAGTTTTACTTCAATACTTTGTTTTTGTGCATATGGTTTAGTTGAGACATTTCGCTTGCCATACATGACATATTTGACATAGACATTTGACATGGATATTTGACATAGACATTTGACATGGATATTTGACATAGACATTTGACATGGATATTTGACATAGACATCTTACATTGATTGGTTTGGTTTGATTAAGTGATTAAGTAACGATGCGTGTGTAATATGATACAAGCATGGTGGATACGCCGCTGGTACTTCCTATATATAAGTGTTTGTATAATATTACATAGCGTAACGTTATTTGAATCATTTCAGTTTGATACACATGACATTTTATACAAATAACATATTTTTCACAAGACATTGTTTTACAACAACTTATCTTATACAAACTCAGTTACATGGTTATTCAGTTAACCATACATTTTTCATTATTTATACATATCATCTGATCTTATCGATTTTCAAATGATTTACAAAACAAAGCAAATAACAAGGTTCATGACTAAACATTTTCTCAAACATAAGTCATGAAACCTATTTTCACAAAACCTATGTATCTCACCGGCATTTTTATGCTGACGTACCATATTTTCACATGTGTTTTTCAGGAGCTGTTGCATAAGATGATCAAGATACACTTAGGCGGACATGGGCCTTAGTGACAATAAAAGATGCAGACTAGTTAATTATGTTGTATTTCCATGTGTGTTTAGACGTTGTAACACTTTTAATCAATAAAACGAAACTTTAATTTCCATGGTTGTGAAACATTAATTCTGTTACAACACTCCCCGATGTTTCCGCCATGTTTTGTATGTTCCACGTGGTCGGGGTGTGACAGAAAGTGAGTGTTATTCAACTGGGAACGACGTCTTGGATGACTCCGATAATCATGTACCTCCAGTCTGGAATGTTACCCGAAAACAAAGCTGAAGCAAGGAAAATACAGTACAAGTCCGAACATTACCAGATGGTCGACGGCATATTGTACAGGAAATCGTACCTTGGGCCGTTGTTGAGATGTGTCGATCCAGAAGATGCAAACTACCTGATTCGTGAGGTACATGAGGGCATCTGTGGCATTCACGACGACCCAAGAATGGTAGTAGCGAAAGTAATGAATGCCGGGTATTACTGGCATGGGATGCATCTAGACGCGGTAAAGGTCTTAAGGAAATGCAGTGGTTGTCAGAGACATGCACCGAAAACGTTGCGCCCAAAAAATGAACTAGTCCCCGTAACAATGACATGGCCGTTTCAGCAATGGGGGATAGATATGGTTGGTCTTTTTCCAGAAGCCCCAGGAGCAGTAAAATTCATCATAGTCGCAGTAGACTATTTCACAAAATGGGTAGACTCAAAAGCGTTGGCATCAACCACATCTACCGTAGTGCGAAGGTTCATCTGGGAGCAAATAATTTGTCGGTTCGGGCTACCTCTGAGAATCATCACCGATAACGGAACAAATTTTGCTGCAGTA
This sequence comes from Helianthus tuberosus, assembly GCA_030545235.1. Taxonomy (NCBI): domain Eukaryota; kingdom Viridiplantae; phylum Streptophyta; class Magnoliopsida; order Asterales; family Asteraceae; genus Helianthus; species Helianthus tuberosus. The sequence continues at coordinate 110,782,749 of CM060400.1, read as the reverse complement.
GATCTCCAAGGCTGGTTCAAAGAGCTGCATATAGAGCACACCTTCTCCTCGGTTGCGCACCCGCAGGGAAATGGTCAAGTCGAAGCGGTGAACAAGAGTATTGTAGGCGGTATCAAGGCACGGCTGGAGACGCAACGAAGAGGCTGGGTCGACGAGCTACCCATCATACTATGGGCCCATAGGAAGATGCCAAAAAAAACAACGGAGAAACACCGTTCAGTTTAGTCTATGGGTCCGAAGCCGTGATACCAGCAGAGATCGGGCTGCCATCGCCAAGAATGCTCTCCATGAACATGATCAACAACGAAGAAGAAAGGAGGTTGGACCTAGACCTTCTAGAAGAAAGAAGAGAGATGGCAGCAATTAATGAAGCAAAATACAAAACCAAACTAGAAAAATACTATAACACCAAGGTCCGAATTTGCACGTTCAACCCCGGAGACTATGTCCTAAGGGACAACGAGGCGTCAAACGCTGAGGAACCGGGAAAATTAGCTCCAATGTGGGAGGGGCCTTATGTTATAGATGAAGTGTTTGGAAAGGGAGCGTACAAGCTACGCACACTGGAGAACAAAGAGGTCCCAAGAACCAGGAATGCTCAGCAACTAAGAAGATGTTACATGTAGACGGTCGAAATTTATCTTACTTGTAATGGTTGCGCGCCAACACATTTAAATCTAATACAAGAAGTGTTGGCTATCTTATCTCATGCGAATTTTTGTTACAACTGCATATATTACTTCGGGCATACACGAAAACATCAATGGCACAGACATAGGGAACGTTGTAGACCTCCAAGGCTCGTCACAACCAAGTGCGCAGCCGGGTCAAAAACACAAATAAAGCCTATCACGCCAAATAATACTTCGTGCCCACATAAACACGAAAGCATAGTGTAACGCCCATATTTCTTATTCCAAATAAGTATTATTATTTACAAAATTCGGGCATGACCCGTTCGTATAATGAACAATTCCCTGTAAGAACTTAAACATGACGCAGCGGAAAATATGAGCCCAAAATTTTCTTTCTTATTTAGACCCATTACTTATTTAAGAGCTCAAATACAAATGATAAACATTTACAAAAAAAGGGATTAACAATAACCACATTAAAGTAACGCTTCAAGACAATACATAAATCAGACTATGTGGCCGTTCTTCCCGTACAGTCACACCCCCAAAATCCACCTGCGGAATACTACCGCTTGGAGGCGTGACTGACCAGGATCCAGCCACCAATCATATTGAACAAGCATGTAAGTAATATATAAAATCCAACCAATACAATTGGTGTCCAAACACAACATAGTTTAAGTTGCAAGCGGAAGCATAACGTTTAAAATCAAAACATAAGTTTAATTGTTTCAAAGTTTAACATGGCACGCAGCTGTCCATGTCCCACAACGACCCTCCTCCATGCAAGCTCCAGCTATGTGCCTAAAGACCTGCAAAGCATGTAGTAACGAGTCAACAACAAGTTGAGTGAGTTCACGGTTGGGTGTTCATTTTAGGTTGTTCCAAAAACAGTTTCCTTTAACTGGCGTCCTGCCGTGGGGGTTACCCCATAGTTGAAAACGTGATTTGTTTACCCATTTACTCTGGCATTACAGCCGTGGGGGCTACCCCGTGTAGTTATCTGGCATTTCGGCCGTGGGGGCTACCCCATGTATACACTAGACTCGTTACCATATCGACTGCTGACTGTAGTCATGTTTATGTGCCCTGAACTGTCAATGTCTATCATCATTGACGTGCCCAGATCCATTAGTTCACGCCCGTCCTCTGCGGCACGGTGTGAGGCTTGTCAGACCTAAATAGCGCTATCTAACTAATGACCCGCTCGCCATTGGCCCGGCGATTATGTCGATATAAAAAGGAGGGACTTCGTGATAGAGTTTTGGTCTAGTACGAGTTATCTGTCCCTGAGGACGAGGAATTACATTCTTGAACCAATACTGTCCTACCCAAGAAAGGACGAGGAATCCACATTCCTTAACCCCATTCCCAACCCCTGGGAATCCCATGCTTTGTAGAGGGTGTGAACTCACCTTGGTTTGCTCGGCAGATACACAGAAAGTTGGTCAAGCTATAAGTGGTCAACCACGTCCTAGTATGGTTACCATACGAGTCAGATACAAACCGAGTAACGCACATACATTTTCTACATGTATACTAGCACGTTGCAAACAAGTGTTTCTCATGGCAGTCCAATGCACAACATACACATTTAACAGTAACACATAAAGCCCAACAGCCCAGCCCAAACTCCTAAGCCCGTAACAGTGAACAAGCCCAACTCAGTGAACCTGTGTTCATGGTCTCGAGTCGAGATTAGAGATCTCGAGTCGAGACTGTGTGGTCTCGAGTTATACATGCACTAGTCGAGACTAGACAGTCTCGAGTCGCAACCGGACCCGCAACCATGGTCTCGAGTTGTGGTGTTTGTGTGCTGATAATGTGTGGTCTCGAGTCGAGACTAGAGGTTCTCGACTCGCAACCTTGTGTCGAAACCGTGATCTCGAGTTGTCATCTTCATGGTCTCAGGTCGAGACCGAAGATCTCGACTGGCACACCTGCTAACAGCCGGCATTGTACTAACCAATAGTATTTCGATTTCATGATATGGTGTACTATCCAATGGTAGAGCACAAACATGTTTTGTTGTCTAATTTCCAAACAAATCGGATCAAACATGGCATCTTTTAAATGTTTATAAGGTATTCAAATATTCATACTCACATTCAAACTTGTTCATCATTTTAGTATCAATCTCTATGAACTCTAACATAATCATAACATGAACAACAATCAAAACACTTAAACATACCCATCTAAGGGTTTCAAATCATCACATAACACCTCATAATCGACTCTACACTAATCCGATTTCCACATACATGCAACCGATTATCAAGCATTCGATTCTTAGCACAAGAGTATACAATCCGATTAACATGAACCTTATCTAATACACATATGCAAGCCGATTTCATGAACATCAACAATTAATGGTTTAAATCACATTTAATCACAAGATACCATCAACTCTTCATGCAATCAATCCGTATTCAAAACATGATAGCCGATTAACATCATCATACATATTCGGTTCACAAGACATCATCATTCGTACAAGCTATTCTAGTTAAATCATGCCACTCATAATATCATCTAACAACAAGCATCATAAAATACTAACCGGTTGATGAGGAGTGTGTGAAGGAGAGTAGGTTTGTTGTCCGATAGTTTCCGGGTGAAGAACACAAGCAAATCCGAGAGCTTGGCTTGCTATCCTTGTATCCGACACAAGGGAGGAGAGTGGTGTTGCTAGGGTTTTAGTGAGAGAGAGTGTGGGAGTGTGTGTGTAGGAGAGTGTGTGTAGGTTGCCCAAAAATGGCAAGTGTGGCTAACAACAAGGTTATATACTAGCTTCAAGTTGATGCACCCTAATGGGTTTCGGATGGATTAAATGAGGTGCACAGCCCAACCGGCCCAACTGTTTCCTGTTCACTCGAGACCGCATGGTCTCGAGTCGAGTTCATGGTTCTCGGCTCACTTATACATATACACATACTATACATACAAGCACAACACATAATCACATAAATTTACTTATATCATTCAGTAAACCAACAAGTTAACTAGTCACATAACGTTCAAGTATGATACATCGAGATACAATGAAAGGTTCTGAATTTCGAGTTGTCACACGTACAATCCTTAATTTGGGTAGAGATACGTGCAATACCTGTGAACATCACATACAACTTAACCATTAGTCATTGACAACGTTATACAACATGATTCTCATATAATCTAATAGTGAATAACATTTAACAATGAAACTTTGATTTATTTAACTATCCTCTCGTATTTTCTTATTCAGAGTTCGACTTCGATACTTCAAGAACCCGGTGTTCATATACCTGCAATACATTTCAATCTCAAACACCCCATTAGCAATCATTAATGCTCGAACATAATGAAACCATTCCGTACCATTCCTTTAAACATTTATAACATTTCGCATTCACAAACGTATACATTCCTAATTTTTACGTGCATTCATAGCAACCACTTCCTACTTACATATATTATTTTTTTTCAGCCCCCTTGTTGGTGCACTTGTGTCTGTACTTTGTCTGTATTTTGTAACGATACCGAACGATGTCTTCGTTAGTCCTGTAAGTTTGACCAAGTCAACCATCCTCCGGTTTGACTTGGCCAAACAGTTAGAAATTATGTTTGAAAGATGGCTGGGTCGAAGGATGTATCATCGAAGGATTGCTTATATCCTTCGATGATCTCGAAAGATAAGCCTTCGATTGATGGACCTCGAAAGATGCCATCCTTCGAGGTACATGTTGATCATTCGAGCTGTTTCTGGTCGATAGATGATCCTTCGATCATCTATCTGATCCTTCGACACAGACCTGCTGTGTTCGGGTATATATACCCATGTGTTGTGTTCATTTCCCAAGACAGAGCTTCATTTGTTAAAAACTTACACTTCAGAAAGTGTGAGAGCATTCTGTTCGGAACACACACACACGAGAGTTAGAGAGAGTTTGCAAAACAGATTTGTAAACATTGAGCTTGTAACGGAACCTTTCATACGTATTAATACAAGTGGTGTTAATCGGTGAATATTGTGTGTCTTGTGTTTGTGCTTGTTCTACTCCCGGTTTGCATGCTAGCTTGGATTCCGCACTCGCTAGTGTGTTAGATATAACAAGGAATAGGTTTAACCTCAACCTCTGAGGGACCTACAAGTGGTATCAGAGCCGTGGCTCTTTTCCTTGTTAAAACCGAGGTGTTCTTGCTGTTTTCGGGCTTTAAAAGTTCATATTTTCTGGAAACACTTGTTAAAATCGGATTTAATCTTGTTGTTTTGCCTTGTGTTTGACTAAAAACCTTGTTATTTTTCATGTTTACATGTTAGTCATGGGTTTTTGTTAAACATTTTAGCAAATATTGTGTTCGGAGAGTTTCGGTTCACCGGAATTCTTATTTTTCTGGGTGGTGTTCTTGAAATCTTCATTGTGCTCTTCAAAAGTTACACTTTTTGATCCTTCAAAAATTGTTCGAAACTTGTTTGTTGTTGGAAGTTGTAAACTGATTAAAATATTCGAACCTTACCTGTTTTGGTGAAACCTGCATGTCATGAGTTGAAAGATATGGTCTGAACATACTTTCTGCCGAAAGTTTCTACCAACCCATCACCTTTTTCACCAACCTGTCATCCTTAGTCAACTGTGTCAGACCGGATCGAAGGATATCCTTCGAAGTCGAAAGTTCATCTTTCGATCATAGAAGGTTCGATAGATAATCATCTTTCGACCCATCCTTCGAAGTCAGAGGCTTATCCTTCGATCAAGGGAATCTATTCGAAGGATAGTTATTCGAAAGATAAGGATATATACTCGAAAGATAAGGATCTTTCAAATTGTGAATCTTTCGAGTTTGTGAATCTTTCGAAATCATTGTTCGAGATTCAACAGTGATCTTTCGAACACTGTTGATCCTTCGAACAAGTCTTGATCCTTCGATCATAATCTGTTTATGTTTAACAAGTTTGTGTTTTTCAGTGTCTTTCGATCTCAGATCCTTCGGCTGGTTAGTGTAACAATTTTTCTTGATCAAAAATGAATTCGATGTGGGGTATTCCCTTACCTCCATCTCCTGCATGGGCCGAATCTCCCGTACCTGTATCTTCGCAAGCTAATGCTATATCTACCGGTCAATGGGCATTCGTATCAAATCAAACTCCAAGTGTTCAAAGCATTTTGTTAAGCGAGAGTGAAACGGGAAGTTTGAATAGGCCTCCAAAGTTGATGCACTTAAGTGAATATCCGGGATGGTTTGATAGATTTCATACATACGTCCTTGGTCAAAATACAGAATTGTGGTTGCGTTTCATCACAGATTTTGATCAAACAATAGAGCTTGCCGCATCATCTGCTGCTACGTTTGCAGATCTTACGGAAGATCAGAAGAAGGTCTATGATTTGGAAAAGAAGGCATATGCCATTCTTACTCAGGCGTTAAGTAAAGATATTTATCATCAATTTGTCAGTTACAAGACAACGAAGACGTTGTGGGACGCATTGAAGATAAGGGGCGTGGGAAATGAAGCGACACGTCAATTGAGAAAAGACCTGCTAAAGAAAGAGTTTGATGGTTTTACTTGTATGGAGAATGAATCTTTAGGAGATTTAACAAGTCGATTCAATCATTTGCTGACTGAATTGGGAAATATTGGGGTTGTAACAACTTCAGCAGAGATAGTGAAGAAGTTTGCAGATGCACTGCCACCTCAATGGAATAATTTCTTAGAAATCATGAAGTACAATGGCACTTTGGATACAACAAACTTCAATGACTTTGCTCAACTCCTGGAAAACAAGAATCAGGAAGAAACTCTCAAGGCAAAAAGAGTTCCAGTGCCACAAAATCCTGAAATGTATTATGGAGCTTCTAGCACTTCTACAAAACCTTCTTCACACGCTCCAATTCAAACAGCATTTGTGTCTAGCACTAGTTTGTATGGCATTCCTCCTCCAACAACAGACATGTATGGAAATCCGCTTAAACCAGTCCCTCAACCACTTCCTCCTCAACAGCAAGCATGTTATGGAAGCACATCATCTGCTAGTCAGCAATCAAAGCCAGATACAGTACGGCTCGACACCTCAAGTTTCTCTAAAGTCAGTGTTGAAGTAGCAAAAGAACATATGGAGCTTCTAAACACTTTGGTGAGCGCATACTGTGGATTAGTGGAAGGTCAGATTGGCAACATTAATCTGACTCAAGAAGACTATCAGCAGATCGATAAAGAGGAGATGGAGATGATGGACATCAAGTGGGCCTTTGCCAGTGCTGTTAGGCGAGCAAAGGATTTCATGGAAAGAACTGGCAGAACCAGCTTGGAAAGTAAGAAAGACACCAAGTATGGGTTTGATAAGCAGGCTGTTAAATGCTTCAATTGTGGTGAACGTGGTCATTTCAAACGGGAATGCACAAGACCAGCTCAACATGGAAACCAAAATCCTTTCAGAGGTCAAGGCAACAGGGCAAATCAGAACCAAGCTAGGAACAATGAGCGAACCTTGGTGCCTGTCGACAACCAGAACCAAGCAGGACCATCAAATGCCAATCAGGCACTTGTGGTTCAAGTAGATGAAGGATGTGATTGGTCAATCCAGTTGGGAAATGATGCTCCAGATGGAACAGCTTGTTTTGCTGAAATTGTCAAGGATTTAAATCACGCCAGTGGTGGAGAATCTTCCGCCAATGGTGGTGACTCTTCTGAGGATGAAGACTCTTCTGGTTATAGTAGAAGTTCAGATGAAGAATCCTCGAGTTCAGGCGATGATCATGTGGATGAGACATCAAGTGCGTCAGTCGATGCTAATATTGATGAGCTATTGGGAGAAGCTGCAGCAGAAACTCAAAGAAGATCTATTTTGGTGGATCAAGCTGCTTATTCTTCGTCTTCTCTCCATTCAGCCTTTATGGCTAATGTCGACAGTTCATCAAGTCAGGTATGTGTCGATGAACTCACTTCTGTTAGCTGTGATAATTGTGATTGTTTGCGTGTTAAATGTGCTGATTTAGAGGCAAACATGTCTGAGTTGCAAGGCAAACATGATGCTTTACAAGCTAGTTTGTTTGACTTGCAAGACAAACATGTTTCGTTGAATGATAACTGGTGTGAATTGCAAAGCAAACACGAGGCTTTGCAAGAGAAATATGATGTGACATTCATTCACAACCAGAAGTTGACCGTTGATCTTTCCAAGTGCACAGAAGCCAACATGTTTTATGAAAACCATGAAAAGGAGTTTAAATCGATGATTGAAAAATTAAAGAAAGATAAAACCGAGCTAACAAAAAATGGTTTCCAGAAAACAAACTGACATTAATTTGTATATAACTCGCCTTGAGGTAATGCAAAAGGAAATGGCTTGTGTGAAAACTGAAAGTGAGGCGATCCAGCTTAAGCTAGACAGTTATTTGAGCTCTAGTTATGTGTTGGATCACATCATTGATGTACAGAAAGAGAAACGGGACGTCACATGCATAGGTTACAAGAAATGTCCACCACCCGTGAGAAATAATTATGATGCCATGCCTGATGAGGAATATAGAACTCACTTTGAACCATCTGTCCCTCTAGATGTTAATGAATTTGCAACAGGACTCGGATACAAGAAAGAAGTATCATCAGATTCGGATGTGTCAGCAGATACATTTGTAACTGCTGAACCGAATCAGACTCCTCCAGTTGTGATTGAGGATACTGATTCTTCTGATGATGAATCTGATGATACTGATTCGGAAAAGTCTGATGCGGTAGTCAAAGAAGAGGACATACCTCTTGAGAATCATATTCTATGTGATCCTCCCGCAAAACCTGCTAAGACTGTTCCAACCGAGTCCACATCTGCAAAAGAGTCGGAGAGTGTGGATTTGCTGTACACTCTGGTTGGTGATGATAAAGTTTATTCAGACAAAGATTTTCCTATTAAGAATGTTAATCAATCATTAATCAGTAAAGTCTTTGAAAATTCAACAAGTAAGTTTTTGGGAAAGACAGGATCACGTGTTACAGTAACACAGTGCCCTCCTATCCCAAAGGCCGAAGTTCGAAAACAATTTGGCAATAAAAAATTACCAACAGTGCAAAAACAGCAAAATCATGCCAAACCAAAAGGAAAATTACCGACTCAAGGTCAAAGGAAGCCGAATCAAAAGAAGAAAAAGAATGTGAACTTTGTGAAATCTAAGGGAACGGACAAGATTGAAACATTTGAAAATCAATCTATCTTAGATTTTGTCAAGAAAGCAACAGTGATGAAAAGGAATGAACCAAGTAGTTCAAAACCTAGTACCTCGGGGTCACAAAGTTCATCATTATCGGCAAGACGATCACATGATTCTTCGGGGTTTGTTGAACGAAGATCGTGTTTTGAATGTGGTACAATTGGACACATAATTCGAAATTGTCCGTATCTTCATAAATTAAAAGCCAAAGAAGATGATCCCCGTGAACGCAATCACCAAAAGCGATCTGTTTCTGTAAAACAAGATCCCCGACTTGTAAGAGAAAGGGAAAAGAAACAGAAACGCCAACAAGTCAAGGTGATTGAAAAGGCACTTAAAACTGATGTGGTTCAAAAACAATCTGTTTCAGTTAAGCCAGAAAACTCAAAATTTTCAAAAACTTCAAACAATCACGAAGTTAAATTGTCAAACAATCAAACTGGTAAAACTCAACAGACATGGAAACCTAAATTGACCACAAATTCAGGGGGACCATCACAATTTTCAAATCATCAAAGAATAGAAGTTATTGTTGTTGATGAAAATGGAAGACCCAAGACCACAATGGCTTGGGTCCCCATCTCCAACTAATTGTGTGAGTTCATGTGAAGGGTGTTCCAGGAGGAACTATCAGCAGTCATTGGATTGTTGATAGTGGGGCATCCAGGCACATGACAGGCGACATGAAGCTTCTCTACGACGTCAAATCTATTAGAGGAGGTTATGTTGCTTTTGCTGGAGATAAGGGCGGATATATTACGGGTGAAGGAATGATTTCCAACGGGGTTGTTAGTTTTGACAAGATCAACTACGTACAACAACTTGATCACAATCTTCTTAGTGTTTCTCAAATTTGTGATAAGCAGTTCTCAGTACACTTTGATGCAAATGGATGTTATGTGCTGAAACCCGGCTTCAAAATTCCAAAAGAATGGATTCTCTTGTCGGCTCCAAGGATAAATGATCTGTATGTCCTTGATATGAGCCAAGCTATTACTACGTCTGCACAAGCAACTTGTTTCGTTTCCAAAGCCACAGAAAAAGACTCAATCTCTTGGCACAGACGAATGGGTCACATTCACTTACGCAAAATGAATCATTTGGTGTCAAATGAATTAGTGAATGGTGTTCCTCTTGAAAACTTCCATCTTCAAGACGTCTGTGTCTCGTGCCAGAAAGGAAAACAAACGAAGAAGCGACACCCTACAAAGAAAGTCAACACGGTGGCAGTTCCTCTTGAACATTTGCACATGGATTTGTTCGGTCCTGTCAAGCACAAAAGCATCAGGAATCATCAATATTGCCTCGTGATAACTGATGATTATTCAAGATTTTCTTGGGTGGCGTTCATGGCACATAAGAGTGAAACCTTCGGTATTATCAAAAACTTGATCATTCAGATTGAGAATCTATATAAGTTGAAGGTTAGGCGGATACGTAGCGATAATGGTACTGAATTCAAAAATCATGCCATGGCGGAGTTTTGCACTTCAAAGGGTATTCTTCACGAATTTAGTGCAGCTTATACTCCTCAACAGAATGGTGTCGCTGAACGTAAGAACCGCACATTGATCGAGACTGCTAGGACTATGTTGGTAGAGTCACAGTTGCCGATTCCCTTCTGGACTGAAGCTGTGGCCTCTGCATGTTATACGTTGAACCGAGTCCTTACAGTCAAAAGGCACAACAAGACCTTTTTTGAGCTTATTAACAAACGGAAACCAGATTTGTCATATCTTGAACCGTTTGGAGCTCCGTGCACAATAATCGATCCTAATGGAAAGTTTGGGGCAAGAGCCATTGAGGGATACTTTCTTGGGTATTCCACCCCAAACTTAAGAGTCTGGAATCTAGAGACTAAAAGGGTCGAGGAATGGTCTGAAGTCAGAGTACAAAGGCACACTTTACCAGTCAAAAATCCTGGTCAGCCTTGGATGTTTGAGTACGATGACTTTTTCAATTCGATCAATGTTGAAGCAGTTGAAGAAAATGCTGCGGCAAGGATGTTTTTCGAGAGTGACAATGCAACAGATTCACCGTTGGTTCGTCCCATTATTGTCAATCAAGAACCATCTTCAGTGAACAACAATGCTCTCGACAATGAGGATTTTCACGATGCTACCGAATTGAACGAATCTTCAGAGGATGATGAATTTCTCAATGCAGATCAAGAAGCCCCAATAACAGCAGTTCATGGTACTTCAGAGGGTACACCTCCAGTGGGCGTCCCTGGAACAGCTGAAGCTACTGCATCATCCTCTTCGTCAATTCCGGGCATTGAATTAGTTGTTGATCTCAATCTCAACAATCTGGGTACAAACATTCAAGTTCAAGATAATCCAGAGACAAGAATTCACAATACCCATCCTCAACAAAACATCATCGGAAATGTACAAAGTGGCGTTCAAACAAGAAACATGTTGCGAAACAACAACAATGCAGGCTTGTATACAGCTATCCGAGAATCTGGTCAACAAAATGATTGGTCTTTCGCGTGTTACGTCTCACAGGAAGAGCCAAGAACTTGGAAAGAAGCTTTGAAAGATAACTCATGGGTTGAAGCGATGCAGGAAGAACTGCAACAATTCCAGAAGCTTGGTGTCTGGAAACTCGTAGAGAAACCTGCTGGTTACAAGAAGATTGGTACCCGTTGGGTGTTTAAATGAAAAAAGGATGACCGTGGAATCGTTATTCGAAACAAAGCAAGACTAGTCGTTCAAGGTTTTCGTCAGATAGAAGGAATCGACTACAACGAAGTGTATGCACCTGTTGCACGTCTAGAAGCAATTCGGATCTTTCTGGCTTATGCCTCATTCAAAGGTTTCAAGGTATACCAGATGGACGTGAAAAGTGCATTCTTACATGGTGTGGTGGAAGAAGAGGTGTACGTCGAACAGCCTCCAGGTTTTGAAGATCCTATCCATCCCGATCGGGTTTGGTTGCTCAACAAAGCTCTCTATGGTCTTCATCAAGCACCGCGAGCTTGGTACGCAACCTTATCTAATTATTTGCTGGAGAATGGATTTCGCAGAGGTCTTATCGATTGTACTCTTTTCGTCAAAGAACAAGATGGAGATCTTCTACTGGTACAGGTATACGTTGATGATATTATTTTTGGTTCTACTAATGATGTTTTGTGTAGGAATTTCGAGCGCATTATGCAGGATAAATTCGAGATGAGTGCTATGGGGGAAATGACTTTCTTTTTGGGCCTACAAGTACAACAAACTGAGTCTGGGATATTCATCCATCAGACTAAATATGTTGGTGACATCTTGAGCCGTTTCCAGATGTCTGATGCAACGCCCATCGGTACCCCATTGCCGCAAAATCACGGAATTACTCCAGACTTGAAGGGTCAAGATGTTAGCCCCTCACACTACCGCGCGATGATCGGATCTCTTATGTACCTCACAGCATCAAGACCAGATATAATGTACCCAACGTGCCTGCTTGCCAGATATCAAGTCAACCCGAAGGCCTCACATCTTGCAGCTGTAAAAAGGATTTTTCGTTATTTGAAGGGTTACCCTGACACCGGTCTTTGGTACCCTAGGGATAATAACTTTGACTTGATCGCATTCAGTGATTCTGATTTTGGCGGATGCAAAATCGACGGCAAGTCCACAACGGCTGGATGTCAGTTTTTGGGAAATCGCCTAGTCACATGGCAGTGCAAGAAACAGACCTGTGTCGCTACATCAACATGCGAAGCTGAATACATTGCTGCCTCAAGTTGTTGCTCCCAAGTCCTATGGATCCAACAACAAATGCGCGACTACGGTTTTGAATTCCTAACTACTCCTATTTACGTTGATAATTCTGCTGCCTTACAGATCACTAAAAATCCTGTGCAGCATTCAAAGACTAAGCACATCGATATTAAGTATCACTTCATACGTGATTGCTTTGAGAAAAGGCTAATCGATGTTGCTTACGTCCACACCGATGACCAACGTGCCGACCTTTTTACCAAAGCATTTGACAAATCAAGATTTGACTATTTATTATTGGTAAACGGCATTAAGGTCAAGCAAGAGTAAAACCAACATCGGAAAATCATTTTTGTAAATACCTTTGTGTTTTAAATTTGTCTTAGTTTATTGATTTTAGGGGGAGTAAATCCAAAATTTGAAAATCCAAAAACATTGAAAAATTTCAAAAACGCAAAAACAAAAATGAGTTTCCTGGCGAGCAAAAGAGAAAATGATAGTACATCAGTGGTCTGTCCAAACCTCTTTAAACCTAAAATGAAAAACGATAAGCAGCTCTATATAAGATGTATCGGTAGGCTCACAATCATTTTAAAGTGTGCAGGGTGATATAAACTTAAATTGACTGAAGACTGGGTGGGAACCATTCATTGGCATATGGTCTTAGTACCGAAATTTCGTTTGATAGATTGCCGAGGTTCTGAAATATTCGGTCTTTATGCTGCTTATCATCTGGGTATCATGGTTGTTTCTTTTTCCGAAAAATAACGGGGACGCAAGTCTAGATCTTCCATGATACTATACATACGTGTACATATTGCATTCGACCTCAATAAGTGATAAACAATCACATGTCCAAACAAAATAAGTGATAATATATCACAAATTATTTATCCGGGAGTCAAGTTCGTCTCTCTGCTGTACGAAAGTACTGACCTGTTCACGGACTTGCTCCTGTGCCCTCATGCATCGAAAATCAAGTTCCTCATCAATAAGTGATTCTATCACATAGGGCTTGTTTTCAAATCAAAATACGTGAGAATCTCACATCATATACGGTCAAACAGATGATAATCGGTATACTCACCGGTAAGATGAACTCTCGTGCATACCTTGATACGGGAATGTGTCGTGATGTGGATGAACACCGGTCGGTAAGTATAAATCTTACCTTAACGTATTCCCTCGCCATGATTACAAATGATAAGTTGAGTTTAAGTGGACAACAATACCGATAATTGTTATAGGATGCTTATCTTAATGTTATCTAATTGAACAACAAGAGCGTTTTGGCATGACCGTACACTGATATGATTCTCTTACCCTCGAAACTCACAAAAAGAATGTCTGTAAATATTTATTTACTGCTTTCAGTCTTTACATTTGAAATATTCAAAAATTCCAAAAAGATTTTAAGAGTGTTTTAATATAAACTTTATAAAAGCCAAAAAGATTTTATTTCTATTTTATTTTCGATCGTACGATGTTGGAGCTCGAGTCTTCGTTACCTGAAACCTGAATGAAAACCGAAAACGACTAAATCTTCATAAACGGTCGAAATTTGCAAAGTGTTGAAAGTTAAAATTGAAATTGATAAAATATTTTTAAACTTTCATACTGACGGACGGTGTTTGATAGAACAATGGTCACATGTGTGTCGTTTGCTTATGATATTCCAAGCAGTTGTTCTCATTACGCGTTTAGATTTCTTGCATGTGCAGATTCTAAAGGCAAGGAGAACATGGTCGATGACAAGCCTCGGAATGAAGACACGACGTGAAGGCACTCAAAAGACAAAGATGATCGAGTTGCCGCTGGCCATCATCAACACCACAAGGATCTCAATTCATAAAGATCAAGACTTTCACGAGCATAACTCAAGGGGGAGCTTATGTTAAGGGGGAGTTTGTCAACACACTTCCTACATGAAACGGGGAGTTTGTTGGTACACTTTCTGCTTTCAAGACGTGAAGACTTTGAAGATCCTCCGACATTAAAGACTTGAAAAGGACATCAAAGACTTGAAGACAAAAAGATCGAGACAGAGATCAAGTTTTAAGGAAAGTTATAAAGATCAAGACAAAGCTACAGCCAAGGGGGAGTTTGTTGGTGCACTTGTGTCTGTACTTTGTCTGTATTTTGTAACGATACCGAACGATGTCTTCGTTAGTCCTGTAAGTTTGACCAAGTCAACCATCCTCCGGTTTGACTTGGCCAAACAGTTAGAAATTATGTTTGAAAGATGGCTGGGTCGAAGGATGTATCATCGAAGGATTGCTTATATCCTTCGATGATCTCGAAAGATAAGCCTTCGATTGATGGACCTCGAAAGTTGCCATCCTTCGAGGTACATGTTGATCATTCGAGCTGTTTCTGGTCGATAGATGATCCTTCGATCATCTATCTGATCCTTCGACACAGACCTGCTGTGTTCGGGTATATATACCCATGTGTTGTGTTCATTTCCCAAGACAGAGCTTCATTTGTTAAAAACTTACACTTCAGAAAGTGTGAGAGCATTCTGTTCGGAACACACACACACGAGAGTTAGAGAGAGTTTGCAAAACAGATTTGTAAACATTGAGCTTGTAACGGAACCTTTCATACGTATTAATACAAGTGGTGTTAATCGGTGAATATTGTGTGTCTTGTGTTTGTGCTTGTTCTACTCCCGGTTTGCATGCTAGCTTGGATTCCGCACTCGCTAGTGTGTTAGATATAACAAGGAATAGGTTTAACCTCAACCTCCGAGGGACCTACACCCCTCACCCGGCCGGGTCGGATTAACCAACCGGCTGTGTCAGCTAACCATATATTTTTCACAGAACCTTCACCCGGCCGTGTTAGCTCTGCACTTTTCCTAGCCATTAATTCTTACCGAAACGGACATAACTCTCTCATTTTTGATCCGTTTTACCCGATTCTTTTTCCTACGCGCCCGTAATTTAATTACGGATCCGTTTATCGCTTCGGGTCACATCAAAAGCTGATTTATAAGCAAACGGGTTATAAACCCCTTTATACATTATTTGACCCGTCTAATCCTACTAGTTTACTTTCATTATAAACAACTCCTTTGTTATACTAAAATAATACTTACCTCAATACTTCTCATTCATTACATGATTCTTGCATATTTTTCTACACATAAATATTAAATACTACGTACATACTAAGAAGTGAATTGGAATCACTTACATCGTGCGTCCGAGTTTGTGTATAGCTTCTTTATTTACCCTTGATCCGTTAGCCTTCCATTCTTGAGTCCATGTCAATTGGGATTCCTATCATTTCAAGTCATTACGTCCATATCATAGTTAGTATGCATGTTCGTTCATATCACATCCATTCCTAGCTCTTAGCTACATAGACTTTCATTAGTCAAGCTTACCATGCATATGACATGAACCGACAACCTCAATATTCAACATTCACTCACTCAAATTTATTATCATACGTACGTACACATAATTGTTCTAACACATATACATGATTCTTTAAAATCTCATAAACATATTCATAAGTCTAATCATGCCACTCGCATATTCGTTGACTTTTTAGAAAGTCAACGGTTATACCTACTTATTCACAAGATCAATTTTACACATAGTAACGCTTTAAACACACCTTAACAACTGTAAACATTCACCCGAAGCAATATTTAGTGTTTAGTAAATTGGTGACTAGAAAATCATATGTTTTATGTTCATAAAACGCATTATTTTTATTGCTGCATTTTTCACGCAGCAGCTGTTCGGGGTCACTTTCCCCCTTTTTAATCACATAATCTGACTTCGACTTTCAAATAAAAAATGTAATATGCGAAACAAGCTTTTCAACGATATAAGGCTCGTTGTCTAACTCCTAATAACGAATGAGATACGGTCTTTACAAGATGACTATCTAGGGCTGTCAAAAGTGACGAATTTACTAACTTTTTAACACAAACTTGAATCAATTCAAGTTTCATGTAGGCATTTTATCAGACACTTGATGGGTTTCACATTAATAGAATATATTCTACAAGTATCTTATGTTCATCTTCCTATTCTTGCCTTTAAAAATTCAAATACTATTGAAATCGACCTAAAATCACACCATACTCAAACTATCAAACAAACATTCATCGCATACAACATGCTACATCAATTTTTGAACAAGAATTCGACATAGGTGTTATACCCATGTCGCCACTTTCGTTAGCCCAAGTGGGTTTCATCTTCAAACCTCAATTAACACCAAAATCTTGATAAATTCACAGTCCATATGATAATTCTAACATATATTCGTGCTCGATTTCATAAAATTTCATGAATTGATCATAACCTAATTCATACAAAAATCATCAAATCCAAAATTACCACTTACCATGTGTTTTACAGAGTTGAACAATCAAGAATCTTGTTCATGCAAGTTCGATTTCAGCCAGAATCCATCCAATTTGGTCGATTAGGGTTTGAGAAGGGGTTTCCCCCTTCTTTCTCTTCTCTGGTCGAACACCCACATACGCCCAGGTGTGGGTGTGGGGTTTTTAATTTTGTTTTTATATTTTATCTTTTCACTCATGCAAAACTAACCCCTCATGTTTGTCACTTAATTATAATTGACCCAATTTCATTTCCTTTCTTGTTTTGCTAGGCATTTAACTAGGTTTAATAACCTAGTTATTACATTTCCTTCTTTTAAACGCGTTAACATACTGGCAACTAAGTAATTCGAATTTTGGGACGTTACAAATCTACCCCCCTTAAAGAAGGTTTCGTCCCCGAAACCTCTTTCTTTTCTGCCATAAACCGTCTAGTTTTATTCTCGTTTGTTCATTCATTCGAGTTACATTGGAAGATTTACATAAGCATGTTGTGAGAATTTACACTAGTCACACATCCCATAGTCATCATTATTTCATTCATTTCTGCATACAATCTCGTTCACTCGTACGCATTCAACACATCGTACTCATTCATGCATATAATCATCTAACAATAGACCTACTTATAAACGAGTTTTGTCCCTTCGTACAAATAACATATTTTAACACATTTGTAGGTTCAAGTTCTATTCACATATGGGTTTTAGAATCTAAGGCGAGCTTTCATTTTAAACCCGCCGCAATTTACGGCTATCATCCGTGTCTTACGGTTACTACTTGCTGGTTAAACTCGTTTCATGGTTTACTTATTAGGCACTAGCATTCATACAGCTCGATGACGTTAAGTTCGAGTTGAAATTCATTCCTTGGTCGACCTATAAGAGTCAAACCTTCCTTTTCATGTCACATTTTGTGCTATCAATAATTCATACAGAAGTTCAATCATAGCGTAAAATTTTATATTCATCTATTAAATAATTTGCTAACCTTACTTCCTTGACGCAGTACTTGAACATGCAGCAACGAGCCAGTCCTCTTCGTCACCATCCATACCATGTTTCGGATTGACCTCATTCATCCGTGTGACGAGCTTTCGCTTATGAACATTCTTTCACTGACCTTACTAGGATTATCACATCCTGGTTCCTTATTTATATATTAATACTTTCTCAACTCCTTCGTAGAACATTGATGCGTTCCACCTATACAAAACAGGTCTATACGTGACCATTTCTTAACATATCATTTTAGTTGTTTGACCCATTCACGATGGTTCAATACATAATTGTTCTTCCGCAATTCTTTAACTTATTTATCAACTTCTACAGTTTGACTTTTCAAAGTCAACCTGCCACTTCTTTCTTTTTATGAATACACATAACGAAGTACATGTTTGTACTTCTTGTCAATTCAAGCATATATTTAATTTCATCGCTTTATGCTTTAGTGCTCCTCACGTACACTTGTCATTTCCATTAAAGCTTAGGTCTTTCGCCCGGGTCGTAACCCATCATTCACTTTGACTCTCTAGAGTCAAGTATCAACATATTTCACGCTTGTAATTTATCCAATGTTTATTTCTTACGGCTACAACTTCTTGCCACATCAACCGTTTTCGATGTTTCATACCTACTTAATGGACCGAACTAATCTATCCATTCTTTATTACTTCTTTTATTATTAACAATTCATCTTCATTCGGCTTCTCAAGAGTCAAACTACAATCACCTTTTTACCCGCATTTTATTACTTGCTTTATTACTTATCATTATATTTCGTTTGACCTTCGGAAGTCTACTTTGTAAATACAATCTTACATATGCCTATGGATTATTCTATCCTGACGCATCCATCTCTAGTCGAGTCATAAACTCCTATTAAATGCATAACTTTTATACATACCTGGCACAAGTCGAAATCCCTTGACTTGTTATCCATATTTTGCTTGACTATTTCCTTCCAGTTTGTGACATTACATTTCCGTACATCATGCTCACCTACAATTAAATAACTTAACCATTTCAAACATTAATACATGGTTCAAATGGTACTCACCATTTGACCCGCATAACTCATTTATCCTTTCAGCCATCCTTTCATATAATACTTGAGCGTAATTATATTCATATATTTACACATATATATATAAGTTCAAAACATAGCAATAGTAATATCCGCTTCACAAGGAATATTTACTCGTTCTATCTTATAATTATTAAAAATTTTGAGCCCTTCACTCTTGTCATCTGTTCTTACTTATCTGATTCGTGCCTATTTACAAATTTCGAACTTTTTCATTCTATCATTCATTTCCTTCTATGTTTCGAATCCGTCTCGCGGTTTCTAACATATCATTCATATCTTTCATCCCTTTCATGTTTCGAATCCGTCTCGCGGATTCTAACATATCATTCATATCTTTCATTCTTTGAATCCGTCTCGCGGATTCTAACATATCATTCATATCTTTCATTCTTTGAATCCGTCTCGCAGATTCTAACATATCATTCATATCTTTCATTCTTTGAATCCGTCTCGCGGATTCAAACTTTGCATTCATATCTTGTTGATCCGTACTTTCTTACGGATTCAACATTCTTCATTCTTATCATTTATACTTTTTACTCTTACGTAGGATCCTCAATTTCCCGAGAGTCTTATTACCCATTTCACCCGCACGCCCACCTGCTACCCAGTTCTACCAGACATACCTGCGATAATTACCACGGCCTCACGAACGTCATATGCTTCTTGCGTACTGGCCAGGTGCGCAATCCACATACTAGTTTCGTGCCTTCGTGTAATCATCGCCTTATGTCCGAGAAGTGGGTTTCAGTTTCGCGCATATTTCTAAAACTTCCCCAAGACCACATCATTGTCTTTCGTTTAATAATTACCCTCCCAAGGAGATCTCTTCCTTTTTCTTTTAACATCGGTACCCATACATATTAATAGCGTATACCTGGGATTAATTTGCCTATTTGAATCTTTGCCTGCCTTAGTATTCATCATATTCTGCATCCACGGACCATCCTCTTCAAACACTTATGCTTACCTTGCACATACAAAACCGTTAGTTTCCTTATTCACATGCATACTTACATTCGCTTTTACCTTTAGATCTTGATCGAGTCCTAGATTGTACGGGTTCCTGGTTACAAGAGCACGCAGGTTTGAGTTCAAGTATTTGCCTCCTCATACTTGATTTCCCTCAAACCAGGGCTCTGATACCAACTTGTAACGCCCATATTTCTTATTCCAAATAAGTATTATTATTTACAAAATTCGGGTATGACCCGTTCGTATAATGAACAATTCCCTGTAAGAACTTAAACATGACGCAGCGGAAAATATGAGCCCAAAATTTTCTTTCTTATTTAGACCCATTACTTATTTAAGAGCTCAATTACAAATGATAAACATTTACAAAAAAAAAAAAGGATTAACAATAACCACATTAAAGTAACGCTTCAAGACAATACATAAATCAGACTATGTGGCCGTTCTTCCCGTACAATCCTTAATTTGGGGCTCGATCAATGCATGCTTATCTTCGATAGTAGTGGTAGAGATACGTGCAATACCTGTGAACATCACATACAACTTAACCATTAGTCATTGACAACGTTATACAACATGATTCTCATATAATCTAATAGTGAATAACATTTAACAATGAAACTTTGATTTATTTAACTATCCTCTCGTATTTTCTTATTCAGAGTTCGACTTCGATACTTCAAGAACCCGGTGTTCATATACCTGCAATACATTTCAATCTCAAACACGCCGTTAGCAATCATTAATGGTCGAACATAATGAAACCATTCCGTACCATTCCTTTATACATTTATAACATTTTGCATTCACAAACGTATACATTCCTAATTTTTACGTGCATTCATAGCAACCACTTCCTACTTACATATATTTTTTTTTTCAGCCCCTTCACCCGGCCGGGTCGGATTAACCACCCGGCCGTGTCAGCTAACCATATATTTTTCACAGAACCTTCACCCGGCCGTGTCAGCTCTGCACTTTTCCTAGCCATTAATTCTTACCGAAACGGACATAACTCTCTCATTTTTTATCCGTTTTACCCGATTCTTTTTCCTACGCGCCCGTAATTTAATTACGGATCCATTTATCACTTCGGTTCACATCAAAAGCTGATTTATATGCAAACGGGTTATAAACCCCTTTATACATTATTTGACCCGTCTAATCCTACTAGTTTACTTTCATTATAAACAACTCCTTTGTTATACTAAAATAATACTTACCTCAATACTTCTCATTCATTACATGATTCTTGCATATTTTTCTACACAGAAATATTAAATACTACGTACATACTAAGAAGTGAATTGGAATCACGTACATCGTGCGTCCGAGTTTGTGCATAGCTTCTTTATTTACCCTTGATCCGTTAGCCTTCCATTCTTGAGTCCATGTCAATTGGGATTCCTATCATTTCAAGTCATTACTTCCATATCATAGTTAGTATGCATGTTCGTTCATATCACATCCATTCCTAGCTCTTAGCTACATAGACTTTCATTAGTCAAGCTTACCATGCATATGACATGAACCGACAACCACAATATTCAACATTCACTCACTCAAATTTATTATCATACGGACGTTCACATAATTGTTCTAACACATATACATGATTCTTTAAAATCTCATAAACATATTCATAAGTCTAATCATGCCACTCGCATATTCGTTGACTTTTTAGAAAGTCAACGGTTATACCTACTTATTCACAAGATCAATTTTACACATAGTAACGCTTTAAACACACCTTAACAACTGTAAACATTCACCCGAAGCAATATTTAGTGTTTAGTAAATTGGTGACTAGAAAATCATATGTTTTAAGTTCATAAAACACATTATTTTCATTGCTGCATTTTTCACGCAGCAGCTGTTCGGGGTCACTTTCCCCCTTTTTAATCACATAATCTGACTTCGACTTTCAAATAAGAAATGTAATATGCGAAACAAGCTTTTCAACGATATAAGGCTCGTTGTCTAACTCCTAATAACGAATGAGATACGGCCTTTACAAGATGACTATCTAAGGCTGTCAAAAGTGACGAATTTACTAACTTTTTAACACAAACTTGAATCAATTCAAGTTTCATTTAGGCATTTTATCAAACACTTGATGAGTTTCACATTAATAGAATATATTGTACAAGTATCTTATGTTCATCTTCCTATTCTTGCCTTTAAAAATTCAAATACTATTGAAATCGACCTAAAATCACACCATACTCAAACTATCAAACAAACATTCATCGCATACAACATGCTACATCAATTTTTGAACAAGAATTCGACATAGGTGTTATACCCATGTCGCCACTTTCGTTAGCCCAAGTGGGTTTCATCTTCAAACCTCAATTAACACCAAAATCTTGATAAATTCACAGTCCATATGATAATTCTAACATATATTCGTGCTCGATTTCATAAAATTTCATGAATTGATCATAACCTAATTCATACAAAAATCATCAAATCCAAAATTACCACTTACCATGTGTTTTACAGAGTTGAACAATCAAGAATCTTGTTCATGCAAGTTCGATTTCAGCCAGAATCCATCCAATTTGGTCGATTAGGGTTTGAGAAGGGGTTTCTCCCTTCTTTCTCTTCTCTGGTCGAACACCCACATACGCCCAGGTGTGGGTGTGGGGTTTTTAATTTTATTTTTATATTTTATCTTTTCACTCATTCAAAACTAACCCCTCATGTTTGTCACTTAATCATAATTGACCCAATTTCATTTCCTTTCTTGTTTTGCTAGGCATTTAACTAGGTTTAATAACCTAGTTATTACATTTCCTTCTTTTAAACGCGTTAACATACTGGCAACTAAGTAATTCGAATTTTGGGACGTTACACATCGAAAGTACGGTAACATAAACATTGTAAGACCCCCAAAGCTGAATACAGCTGGGTCAACACAATAACCTGTAACTCGATCACTTCGTATACACGAATCAACCTATGCGCTTAACGACAGAATAAACGTTGTAGAGTTTCCCAAAGCATGACACAATACTGTGTGACGCTAAGATAACTAACACAGCATAACCTGTCATAGCCATCATTCATTTGTGATACCTAATCAAAGTAATTACACATGCACATATTGTAACGGTAGCAAAATTCACAGCAAATAAAAAGCAAAACCAAAAGCTAACATAAAATATATCAAATGTACCAAAACGTTAACAGACTAAGCAACAGGAAGTAAGAATGTGCAAGGACTATAGAGTTAATTGTTCAAATAAATTGTCAGGCGATTACAAGGCTATCAAGCCCATACACGGAACACAGGCCGGAAACCTTCATCCATGGTGGCTAGTACCAGCACCCCCAGCTTCGTGATCTTCCTCACCAAGTGCCCTTTTCAACAACGTGACCCCGTCAGGTTTCCGAGATAACTTCCCAGCAGCTCTGACAATGGCAAATTCAAGAAATTCGAATTCTTACCGCTTCTCAGCATAGCGAGCAACATAGTCAGTCTTATACAATTCAAAGTTCTTCAATGGATCCTTCGCATCAGCAGCTGCCCTTCACTCAGCATAACCTTCCTTGCGACCAAGAGCATGCGCAACTTCACCAAGTTCATACATGTACTTGGCCAACTCTTCAGACCCTGTGATAGGTTCAGCAATCTGCGAAGATAATACACATATGAGGGAAACGACAACGAATAACAAAAACAAACAAACAATGAAAATTACCAGAGGCACTGCGCGGGCAAGCAACCACTTGCAGTCGGCAGTAACTTCTTCAACCAAGATCTCAGAGGCTTTGTTTTCAGCAATTTTTTCCGCAACAAACTTTTCCAACTTGGCTATGCGCTCGACATACTCTTGCTATCTTTTTTGGTGTGCAGCGCGCTCTTCTTCAGCTTCGTCACTGATCTTGTGTTTCTCCCCAGACTACCTAACAATGGCTTCACGCTGCGCTTGCAGCTCCTTGTTGGTCCGTTCACAAGCGACCTCCCATTCTTTTTGCTTGTTGGAGTTAAACTGTTTTTCCTGTGCAAGTTTTTGCTCCGCATCAGCAACCCTCCAGGATAAGCCTTTCTTCTCAGCATTAAAATTCTCTTTCTCCTCAGCAAATTCCTTCTTCGCATTTTCAAATTCAAGAGTATCCTCCCCCATCAGCCGCCACTCTCGAACAATCTCCTGGGAGGTAGCAAAAAAGTTGACCCTGGCATGAATATGATCATCCAAGAGATCAAACTGGTTGCGCCTCTTTTGAAATAACCTCTCAGCAGGGGGGAGGGACAAGGAAAAGAACTCTCGGCAATAAGCATGGTCACTCATCCGGGAGCCCTGAGTCAATTTCCACCGAGGAGCATGCGGCAGATCATCTCATGCTGGGTTATGAGTATCCCAGGACCCAGCTTGAATATTCTCATACTCAGGACTCTGGGGTACCCCCGAAGTAGCACCACCACCAGAACCTGGTGGACGTCTGGTATAGATGGTATGGCGAGGTGTAGCCTCACTCGACTCTGCCTCGGTATCAACGCCCATACCTCGACCATCACCACTAGCACCACCTGCATCACCAGCACCATCTGCAACGCCCGCAGCACCACCTTCTCCAACTTGTTCAACTTCCACATCATCTTGTTTCTCCTTCTCACCCAGATCCTCATGGGGGGGTGTCACGGCCCCCGACCTGGTTTTACCTGTTTCAGGAGCCGCGGGACAGAAAATCCCGTGGTATTTATTTAACAGCGGAAGATTTCTTCAGGATCTTTTTAAAACCGTAATTTCCCGATTATTTTATTTCACAATTCGGGACAAAACACCGGAAATTTACAATCATATGATTTCACAGAGAAATCTTTATTTTACAAAACATGTTTCTTTATTTTATTTTGAGCCACTTCCTTAAGCTTGTAGTGCTTCACGACACTTTTCCTGGATCACAACAGATCACCTGAAACATGTTTGAAAAAGGTTTTGTCAGCGGGAAATACTGGTGAATCATTCTTTTTACTAAAACGACACGTTTGTTATAATTTACAGTATTAAGAGCGATTACAATGTTTCCATATATCAACCAACTACCCACAGTATTTGTCACTCGAACATCCATCGGTAACCTCAGAGTCCAATGGTGTCTGTGACTATGGTCATATCACCCCTTGGCTAACCCGTTGTCCAATGGTGAAGTTTATCAAGTAATGTATACAAAACTCCATATACCGGCTGTAATTTGGTGATTACAAAGACTTAATCCCCGTAATTATAACCTTGAAAATAAATAGAGTTTTGTAAAGAAATTTGATAAAAAGAGAATGACTCACATTGCAGATTTATATGAGCAGAGCTTAGCCTACTGATTAGCCTTTTTAACCTAAATTTAATAACATGCACACAACTCGGTTAGTAACTAATACAGCATTTACGATAACTCACGAGATTAAACCTTCACAACGAATGACAAAGTGCGATACTTAAACATCCATTGAATTAACAACGAATAACAAAGCATAAACCCTAATGTGGGCAGCACTTAAACATCCATTGGATAGTTTAATCGATCGGACATTGAATCGTAGTAGCGATCGAGTTATTACCCGGTTATCGCGGCAGCACATTGTGAATTGTGTGTGTTTTAGGACTGTTTCTACTATATCTAAGTGTACTAAATGACTTTGAACGTTGAACTAACGCACAATTGCATGTACCAGACTCCCCTATTTATACATGAAAAACCGCTCCCTCGCGTGGCGCGAGGACCTCTCGTGTGGCGCGAGGGATACCCTACAACCATAGGGTAGCCTCGTGTCCCAGTAGCTCAGGTGAGTTGGTCTCACGTTCAAATTCGTTATACACGTAAAACTGTTAAGATAATATCAACTAGGGTTTACCCCCCCCCCCTGAGTTTTAGGGGCCCTGATCCTGATTCCGATTGTTCTGAAAATTTTAGGGTTTCTGCAGAATCCTTTGGGTTTCTTAATTAGGGTTTCCTATTGGACAATTAATAATAATAAATAGAACTTTTGATGAGAGTTGGTACATCCTCCCCACCTTAATAAAAATCTCGTCCTCGAGATTTACTGGAATAATTGAGGACACTTTCGCTTCATCTCTGATTCCAGCTCCCAAGTGTATTCGGATCCTCTCTTTGAATCCCACTTGACTTTGACCAGTACTAGTAGCTTGTGCTTGAGAAACTTGATCTTTCTATCTTCTATTTGCAATGGCTTCTCAACAAACTTTAACTTTTCATTTACCTCTATATCTTGAAGAGGTACTACCAGGGACTCGTCAGATAGACATTTCTTAAGATTGGATACATGAAATACGTCATGTACTCCAGCTAGTTCTTCTGGTAGTTGTAAACGATAAGCAACTAGTCCTATACGTTGGATTACTGGATATGGTCCTACGTACCTTGGACTTAGCTTTCCTTTCTTACCAAATCGAACTACTCCTTTCTAAGGAGAAACTTTCAAAAGTACTTTATCTCCGACTTGAAATTCCAGTGGCTTGCGTTGATTATCGGCATAACTCTTTTGACGATCTCGAGGAGTCTTTAGTCTTTCCTTGATTTGAATAATCTTGTCGGTGGTTTCTTGCACTATTTTTGGACCTGATAATTGACTTTCTCCTATTTCTGCCCAACAAACTGGAGTTCTGCATTTTCGTCCGTATAATGCTTCAAATGGGGCAGCTTCAATGCTTGCATGATAACTATTGTTATAGGAGAATTCGATCAAAGGTAAGTGATCATCCCAATTTCCACCAAAATCTATCACACATGGCCTAAGCATGTCTTCAAGAGTTTGGATTGTTCGTTCACTTTGTCCGTCTGTTTGAGGATGATATGCAGTGCTTAAATTTAATCGTGTTCCCATTGCTTCTTGGAAACTAGTCTAGAAATGGGAAGTGAAACGACTATCCCTATCCGAAACATTGGAGAGTGGAACTCCATGTAAGGATACTACTTCATCTACATACAACTTTGCCAACTTTTCCATGCTAAAGGTTTCTTTCAAAGGTAGAAAGTGAGCTGATTTGGTTAATCGATCCACAATTACCCAAATCGCATCATTACCTTTTCTGGTTTTGGGTAACTTAGTAACAAAATCCATTGTTATGAGTTCCCATTTCCATACAGGCATCTCTAGTTGTTGTAGTAGACCTGAAGGTTTCTGGTGTTTTGCCTTAACTTGAGAACAAGTTAGACACTTAGAAACATATCTAGCTATATCCTTTTTCATTCCTATCCACCAGAAATTATTTCTTAAATCTTGGTACATCTTATTATTTCCTGGGTGCATGGTATACCTAGATTTATGAGCTTCTTCTAAAATCTTATCTCTTAAATCTCCTTGCTTAGGTACCCAAATCCTTTTCTGATGAAATCTCCAAATTCCATCATGTCCTTGTTCTAATTCTTTTATTCGTCCTTTTATTCCTTCAGCATCATCCTTAATTGCTGTTTCCTGGACATTCTTTAGTTGTTCCATTAAATCTAACTGTAGATTTAATCTGAGAGCACGAACTCGCTTTTGCTTTTCATGATACTTACGACTTAAGGCATCTGCAACTACATTTGCCTTTCCTTCGTGATATTGAATATCACAGTCGTAGTCACTTAGGATTTCCATCAATCTCCTTTGCCTCATGTTCAATTCTTTTTGCCCAAATATGTACCTTAAACTTTTGTGATCCGTATAGATAGTAAATTTACTTCCGTATAGATAATGTCTCCAGATCTTAAGGGCAAAAATTACGGCTCCTAATTCTAAATCATGAGTCGTATAGTTCTCCTCGTGCTTTTTCAATTGCCTTGATGCATACGCAATTACCCTCTTGCGTTGCATAAGCACACATCCTAATCCTAGCTTTGAAGCATCACAGTAAACTTCAAAATCTTCTGTTCCTTCTGGTAAGGCTAGGATTGGAGCATTGGTTAATTTCTGCTTCAAGATCCTAAAGGCTTCTTCTTGTTTAGGTCCCCATTCAAACTTAACTGCTTTACAGGTTAGCTTAGTTAATGGTACAGCTATCTTGGAAAAATCCTTAATAAACCGTCTATAATATCCGGCTAAACCTATAAAACTTCTAATTTCTATTGCGGATTGCGGAACCTTCCATTTGGTAATTGCCTCTATTTTAGCAGGATCTACATGAATGACTTCGTGATTCACCATGTGACCTAGGAATTGCACTTCTTGTAGCCAAAATTCACACTTCGAGAATTTGGCGTATAGCTTTTCTTTTCTTAACAAAGTTAAGAGTGCATGCAAGTGCTGACAATGTTCGTCCTGATTTTTGGAATAAATAAGTATATCGTCGATAAAAACAATTACAAATTTATCCAAGTACGGTTTACAGATCCTATTCATCATGTCCATGAATGCTGCAGGTGCATTCGTTAATCTGAAAGGCATGACTGTAAACTCGTAATGACCATACCTAGTTCTGAAAGCAGTTTTAGGTATGTCTTCTTCTTGTACCTTCAATTGATGATATCCGGAGCGTAAATCTATCTTAGAAAAGTATCTAGCTCCTTGAGGTTGATCGAATAGATCATCAATCCTAGGTAATGGGTATCGATTCTTAATTGTAACCTTATTCAATTCTCTATAATCAATACACATTCTCATCGAACCATCCTTCTTCTTTACAAACAACACTGGTGCTCCCCACGGGGATGAACTAGGTTGTATGAAACCTTTACTTAGTAATTCATCTAATTGCTTTTTCAGTTCTAACATTTCTGTGGGTGCTAACCGATAAGGTGCCTTGGCTATCGGTGTAGTTCCTGGAATTAGATGAATTCTAAATTCTATTTCCCTATCTGGTGGTAATCTCGGGAGTTCTTCCGGAAATACATCTGGGTATTCTGAGATTACAGGAATATCCTTAAGTTCTTTACCCTTAGTACTAATGATTACTGAAATCATATATACTATTCCTTGCTTTCGTTCATAACTAGCAACTTTCATTACCGATATGAACTTCATGGGCTTACGTGGTTTATCTCCTGTAATCATGATTACTTCTCCGGTAGGTGCCCGAATTTCTATGGAATTCTTATCACAAAGGATTCGAGCATGGTTGGCTACTAACCAATCCATTCCTAACACAACATCGAACCCAGCTAAATTCATTGGTAATAGGTTTGCATGAAATTTATGACCTAAAAGTTCTATATTTTCTTTTCGCAAAACCTTATCTATATTAACAGAATTCCCATCTGCTGTTTCGACTGTAAAAATTTACCTAAGGTTGGTTAAAGGTAAATTAAGAGCTTGGCAGAATGAAGTATTGATAAAACTTTGGTTTGCACCAGAGTCAAATAATACTTTTGCGTAAATGTTGTGAACTAAGAACGTACCAGCTATCACGTCAGGAATTAGCTCGGCTTCCTGAGTAGTTAACTGGAAGGCTCGAACATTCTTCTTGGTAGCTCCGTCAGCTGGCTTGACTTTGTTGTCTGCTGGTTTAACCAATTTAGGGCATTCTGGTTTAAAATGTCCTGTTTCTCCACAGTTATAGCAGACTCTTGTTTTCTTTCTGCAGTCTTCTTCGCGATGCCCTATGGCTTTGCAAAAGTTGCAGGTCACATTACATCTTCCATAATGTTTCTTTTTGCAATTCCTGCAGAACGGCGAAGTTGAAGATTGCCCTGTTCCTCTTTTCCTGAAACTGTTGTTATTACTCGTACGAAATCCTTGGGTAATTTTCTGAGCCAGTTCCTTTTTCCTGTTTTCATCTCTTGTGCGGACCAGTTCGTCAGTTAGGGTGTTAGCTAATTCCACAGCATCGTCAATAGTACGAGGTCTCGCAGCTTTAACGATATTACGGATTTTGCTAATCAGTCCCCAAATATAGCGAGAAATGAGTACCGGTTCTGGCGAAGCCAGTGTTGGTACCACTCTAGCATATTCAAAGAATGTCGAAGTATACCCACGACAATCTACACCCATCATTCGATGGTTTAAGAACTTATTTGCCATTTGATCTTTTTCATATTCGGGACAAAATTTTCTTTCTACAAGACTCTTATATTCTTCCCAGTTCATGGAATAGGCCATACTTCTTCCTTTGGCTTGAAGTACTGTATTCCACCATTCTAGCGCCCCTTCTTTGAAAAGATTTGATGCGTACATGACCTTGTCGTCCTTGGCACATTTACTTATTGTAATCACTGCCTCGGTTTTCTCTAACCAACGCAGTGCCGCAGTCGCTCCTTCATTGCCTGCAAATTCAGCGGGTTTACAAGAAAGAAATTCTTTGTAAGTGCAACCAGGCGTTGCAGCTTTCATTTTCTTAGGGAGCGGAGCTTGCCGTGGATTAGTCTCGTGATTAGTATGACTACCGCCTCCGTTTACGCTATTACTGAAGTTATCTTCAGAAATACGTTTGCTAGGAATGATTTGTTGAGGTTCAACAGGTTTCTGGGCAGCAGCAAGTATTGCTGGAATAGCATTGGCTATTCCTTGAGCAACAATATTTTCTATATCCTGCCTAGTCATAAATTGATCCTCCGGATGTTGCTCAGATTGATTAACCTCATTAACTGGTTCATTATTAGCATTTTCCATCTAATAATTAATATATATAATTTATTAGTATCGAATAAATAACAATTATACACAAAACAATCATACAAATTTCACAATACACATACAGTCAAAACTATCGATTTCTCGATTCCCATTTTTATATTTTTTTAATATGCGTCAATACATACCTTTATCTTACAAAGTTTTATTTTAGGTTATTTCACAAGATTATATTTTAGTATTTATTATACAACCACAGTTTCACAACCCACTATCCTTCGTCAGTTGGTATTTTAGTAACGACGTTCCCTCTCGTCGTATTTCCAGGAGATATGTTCTCCTACTTCCCTGATCCTATTTCCTGCATCCACCAGCTCCTCACCAAAGTGGCGGAGTTCAGCTAAATTTTCATTGCTCATTGGTGGGTTTGGTATAGGTTCCGGGTCGAACTGAGGGAGAAAGGAATAAGGACTGTTGAGAAGGTTTTGGAACTGCCAATCATTGGTCCACCATTCATCCATTCCTAAAGGTTGGGTATGGATTATAGGTTCTGGAATTGCTGGTTCTAAGTTCATTGGAAGTTGATTTTCAGCAGGATAAGGGTAGAGGTTATTATTAATAGGCCTGACGACATCACAGCTCGCCAATGCATGATTCAATTCCTCCTGAAATGGTAACTCCTCAATTTGTCTAGAGCTTTCCCCAATTTCCATCTTGGTTTGTCTAGAACCTTCCCCAAACTCCATTTCCATCTGCCTAGAATATTCCCCAAACTGCATTTCCATCTGCCTAGAACCTTCCCTAACTTCAATCCCCTTCCATTTGTCTAAGGGATTTTCTATTTTGGGAATCTTCCTAGTGGCGGGTTTCCTTCTGCGCACACGCCTCCATCCCACGAATCTTCTCCTTTTCTTAGGCTTGGGTTTCTCTGGAGGTGGAGCGTTGAATTCCATAGGTTCTTCTATATCGGGTATGTACCTGTTAAAATCTCTCGAAACCTCTATCTTCACCGGATAGAGATTTAAATTCTGAAGGGCTTCAGACAAGTCGTTCATGCTGTTTAGCATATATGCAAAATACAAAAATTGCTAAATTAAAATTTTATAACAAAATTTCATAAATAACATTTAAATATTATTTCATACCGTGTGACTAATTTAACACAAAGACAACTAAAAATTAAAACACACCAGGGTTTACTGTAAACTTATTTATTTTACTGGATAAGGTTTCTGGCTTTTAGGTGATAAGGTTGCTAAAACTTGAGTCAGAGTATTTAAAGATTTGCATTTACTGCTATAGTGGCTAGCATATAGAGATCTGCCCATTTTTCATCTAAGTTGTCTTCCCATGGTGGGTTATTGCCTAGTTCTTGGGTTTTCGGATTAACTCTCTTTTCTTTTGGTTGTAATTTCTTTAATTTCTCCTGACTTTTCCTAATAATCAAACTTATTTTATTAGGAGAAAGTGGTTCCTCATATTGTGCCTTTCGGACAAATATTCCTTCTTCAGGATTTGCATAATGTTTTGAGGAATTTGTTTGGGATGAACTTCCCTTCTCGTTTGATGCCCTATCTAATTTAAGATAGATGTTTGAAGCTTTTGCTTACACATACTGTACACAAATATTCAAATAATAAAACATATAATCACAAAATAGCAATTAGTAAAAAATAAGTATTTTCTAAATACTTAATTGGCTTAAATCAGTGGCTCTAATACCACCTTTTTCTGTCACGGCCCCCGACCTGGTTTTACCTGTTTCAGGAGCCGCGGGACAGAAAATCCTGTGGTATTTATTTAACAGCGGAAGATTTCTTCAGGATCTTTTTAAAACCGTAATTTCCTGATTATTTTATTTCACAATTCGGGACAAAACCCCGAAAATTTACAATCATATGATTTCACGGAGAAATCTTTATTTTACAAAACATGTTTCTTTATTTTATTTTAAGCCACTTCCTTAATCTTGTAGTGCTTCACGGCACTTTTCCTGGATCACAACAGATCACCTGAAACATGTTTGAAAAAAGGTTTTGTCAGCGGGAAATACTGGTGAATCATTCTTTTTACTAAAGACACCCATGTCAATCTCAGACTCTGAGGGTGCAGGAGGAGTTTCCTTCTGAAGCTTAGATTTCTTGGCGGCAAGAGCAGCAGCAGCTTGTTCATCAAGCTCTTTCTTCTTATCTTCAATAACCTTTTTCTTCTTCACAATCTCCGTCAAAGTTTCATTGTCCTCAGGGTCACGCTCAGTACGCTTACCCCCTGCGCCTAAACCAGATAGCGTATCAGAAACGACGACATAATCCAAGAAAGGAAGGGTAGAAGGTCGCTTACGAGGAGCTTCAGTAACATTCTCCTCAACCTTCTTCTCCTTCTTCTCAGACTTATCCAACTTTTTCTTCTTTCTGGTTTCTAACTGCTCAGCAGTTTCAACCGGGGGATCAGCATCAACATCAACAGGCTCATTCACAGCCCCTTGCGCTGGACCTACACGCGGGTAACGAGGAATTAGACCTTCACGTGATCTGTCAGAACCCTCACTCGAGAGGACAATAACTTCCTCTCGAGTAGGGTCAATAGTGTCATCAAGCTCATCACCGTCATCTTCACCTAAGATAGTATTGGCATAAGCAGCAAAACTATCGCTGGTAGGATGCAAGAAACGGTCACGGATCTGGTCCAACCACACAGGTTTCCCCTCAGCAAGTATCGTTTCAACCATGGCACCAGCAGCCTTTGGATCGAGAACATTCAACAAACTATATCCAACTGTAAAATGCAAGAACATGAGGAAGGGCATAATGAAATCAAAGATGAACAAAAACATAAATAGACAACACTAATACCTTTCCTCTCGTAGCCATAAACAGGGATACCCCTAGGGTTCTTCGGGACCCACAACATACTCATACCAGCCCCCACCAACGCCCTCTCCTCAATCTGAGAAATAGATGTAGCTTTCCGTGTCAACGTCTTATACCATTCTTGGTCAACAATATCCACAGACACATTCACGCGAGGAATCCCTTCACTCTCGTCATGATAATGCATATCAATGGGGATGACTCCACGACGAATATAGAAGAACTTCTGCTTCCAATCGTGCAGACTTTTTGGTGGATTAGCACTGCAAGGACTAACGCTACTAGTTCGGGAGTTGAAGGAGTAAAAGCCACCAGTATAATTCACGATGTAAAAAACACTAAACATTTCGAAAGTCGGTTCGATACGGTTGGCTCTGCATATAAACTCAAAATGAGTAATCCGAGGTAGCCCCAAGGCGTTTATTTGCGAAATATGAAGCCCATAGTTGGATAGAACCTCCCCGGTTAACTTTTTCATGGGAAGACGGAAGTTACCCTCACGAAAGAAAGCGGCATACAGGGTTATATAACCAGGAGGAGCATCCAATGCAGTCGAATGCGGCGTCGGAAACTGAGCACCCCACTCCGGTTGAAAATCCATGTCCCTAACATGGTTCTGGAACTACTCTTCTCTCTAGTTTATCGCCGCCCTATCAGGACCAGGAGGATTCCTAGGTCTATGTTTTCTCTTCTTAGTTACAGGATTGGCTCCAGTAGACATAATGTCGGAAGAAGAAGAGAAGAAATTGGGATGAAATACAGGGAAAAGGAAAAGGAAAAGAGATAGAGGAAAAGATGAGAAGAAAATGGTTTCAAATTTCGAAAGTGAAGGAAAAATAAGAACCGCCTCCTATTTATACCCATCGCATTTAATGCGATGGGTAGTGGGTCGTAAGGAATACAGACGGTCAACCAACAGGGGGAGGACACGTCAGAGGGGAGAGAAGCCGTCGCCTCGTTTTTAGGGAGCGTGGGCGGCACACGTCTGACACGAACAGGAAAAGCAACTGACGCTCCTGAAAAGACGAACTGTTCATCTCCGAAAAGACAGGGACACCAGACAGTCACATCAGTTGTCTTTATTCCAAGAAAGGAAACTTCTTTCAGAAGGAAACACCATGCGCCATGCGTCCAGTTGGCTTAACTTTGTAAGGTTACCATCACGCCATGCGCCATGCGTCCAGATGGCTCAACTTTGTAAGGTTACCATCACGCCATGCGTCCAGTTGGCTCAACTTTGCAGAGCCACCATCGTACGCCATGCGCCACGCGTCCACTTGGCTCAATTTTGCAGTCACCATTGCACGCCATGCGCCACGCGTCCACTTGGCTCAACTTTACAGAGTCACCATTGTACGCCATGCGTCCACTTGGCTCAACCGCGCAAAGTAACCAACATGCGTTAAAAACAACAACCGCTACCCTTATAAGTCCAGAATCCCTCCTAGACGATCAACTCAACTAGAAGGCACACTGGACTGGGGGGACTTGAAGAGGTATGGTCCGAATTCCACATCTACATGGCAGGGACAACACCACTTTTCCGTCTACATGGCGCCTACATCAGCAAATAAATCCAGAAGCTTCTGGAAGACGTCAAGGTGGCACCAAAGATGCTCCTTCCAACAGAAAAGACGACACGTGTCACCAGTAACCGAGCGCCATATAGACCTGCAACAGATCCTGGGAGCAGACCGACAAGAGCTGCACGATTTCTCCAGCATGGACGAATATAGGCGCGTCACGTGTACCACCATCCTGACCACAACAGAGGGGACCAAGAGGATATTCCCCTTGGTCGGACAGCTGGCGCCCTATAGCAGCTGGCAAGGTTGCTCCTCCCTCCTTCACCCTCCGGCTATAAATAGGACCCTTCATCATTCAGGTTATGCTATTCGATTCTCTACACTCTCACTCTCAACACACACTGTTTTCTTCCTCAGAACAGTACTTATTCTCACGCCTGAGCCCGGTTAAGAGGGAAACCTCCATATTCCTCTCTTAACGAGCTAACGGTGTTGCTGTTTTGCAGGACCTTAGTCATTCGGTGAGTAAAGAAGGAGATTGAACCCACAGAAGAAACAATCCAACTAGTTGACCATCGGTGTTAGTCAGTGTTTCATCAAAAACAGTGAGTAAAAACTTTCATATGGTTCTATTTTTTTAATTAAAAATTAAATATACTATAAATGTTGGACTTTAAATAAATACTCCTATACTATACTACAAATGTTGGACTTTTTATTTTTTAATGATTGTGAGGGGCCAAGGTCATACCGAAGGTTCTATGACCTACGGTTGTTAGAGTCAACGGTGGCCCATTTGTGACATCATACGAGGTTTGGGGGTTGCAAGTTATCATACACTAACACAAAAGCCCTCAAAGGTTCGAGTATATGCATATCACCCCTTATTACAACCAACAATTTGATTCTTACTTCTTTAGTTATTTAAAATAAAACATTGAAATTATATAATTAAATAAATACACAGTTTTAGTTAGAAAAATTATGTACGATAAATAGAGGGGAATTTAGATACTACTTTAGCTCTAGTAGTCGTTTCTTGATAACAACATGAAATTTAAATAAAATAAATAACTTTGGTTAAAATTGAAGTATACGTGCTTCTAAATTCATTAAAAAGGTTATTTTTCACTCATATTTGTTAAAAATTTAACTTTAACTCTGAATTTACATAAAAATTAAATTGAACACCAATTTTACGAGAGAAAATCATCCATACCAAACAACTTCAAATTTGATATATGATTACGTTTATTGATATATTATAAGATGGAAGCTACATCTGATAATTAATCTATGATATACCACTTGAAAAATATGAAACAAGTTCAATATTTTAAGTTATTGATATATTATAAGATGGAAGCTACATCTGATAATTAATCAAGATTTTATAAGATGGAAGCTACATCTGATAATTAATCAAGATTTTAGTGGCTTATCCAAACTTCAAATGAATAACAACACAAGAAGCATGTAAATACTAAATATCGTGATCTTTTAATTATTTTATTTTTATATTTCTCTACTCTAGTATCTTACACCCCGCTTGCGGTATGCGCATATAGTGTATATATGTATGGGCGTTCGGGGGGCAAAAGTGAAAATGCACTATTTTTAATGTTATTTTACTAATCTAATGAAAATAACGTTAAAAGAGGGGGGTGGTTAATCATGCATCATGTGGTGGCGTTGATTGCCGAAAGACAAGGTAGTACATGCACTAATCGCCCTTTGTCTTAATTGCTGAGTGTTATGTACCTTATGTACAAGGCTTGATGCAAAACTACTATCAAGTCGGGGGTCTCATTGGAAGCAGCATCTCTATTCCTACAGGGTAGAGGTAAGGCTGTCTACATCTTACCCTCCTCAGACCCTACCTTAACTGTGCCATTGGTGGGATTTACTGAGTATGGTGACGATGATCTAGTCTAGTATCTAAATTTAGCTGATAATTTTGAATTTTCAAGTTTTTTACTCTATAAAACATATGTAACAAAAATCTCTATGATTTGCTTGTCAATAATTCTACAAATAAAAGTTGATAATGTACTAGATAAAATAATTTTACATCTTTCAAAGATCACACAGAAACACTTTCACAAAAAAATTGACAAAAGTTAGAAAGCATTTTGCTAAAAGGTCCAAACAACAGGGGGTTAGGTTGTAATTTTCATACTATAAATTACTAACCGAACTCATCATTTCTATAACCAACTTTTGAAACTCTTCAGCAAATAACAATCAAAACTCACCGGAAAAGAAATCCAACCGGAGGAAATGTTGATGCTAACTGATTGTTCAAGCTGCCGGACTCCGCTACAGCTGCCATCGGGAGCTAGTTCGGTTAGGTGCACCGTCTGTCGAGTTGTTACGCCTGTGGCTCTAGCCCCAGCTCCATCGCCGGACAATGGTTCATTGTCGTTTGGTCAAACACCGTCGGTCAGTGGGCGAAAGAGGGCGGTGATCTGCGGAGTATCGTACAAGGGAACCAAGTTCGAGCTGAATGGTAGCATCAATGATGCAAAGTGTATGAAGTACTTATTGGTTAACACACTCAAGTTCCCCGAATCCTCTATTCTCATGCTCACCGGTAACATCTATGCAAATTTTTACTTTACAAGTCAAGCTTTACATTTCTATAAGAATTAGTAGGTGGAAAATGGGCAGGTTGGATGTAGGGATGAGCACGGTACCCGTTCGGAACCGGTACCGAAAAACAGGAAAAGTGGGTATCGGTACCGAATATTTACCGGTGTTTTACCTATAAATACCAGTACGGAAAAACGGGGAAAGTGGGTACCGGTACCGAATATACTACGGTTCGATACCGGTACCCGGTACCAAATGCTCATCCCTAGTTGGATGGATCTAGTAATGGGTCACATGGCCTGTGCGACTAGAAAAAAACTCAACCTAAATTCATGGGTTTATATGAAAATTGGCCCCTAATTTCATGGGTTTCAATTGGGTTACACATGATTGGTTGAGTTAATGAAAAATGGGTTTTAATGGGCCAAAACTAAATACCCTATTAGGTATTAGGTTATTTTTTTAATAAAAAATATTGGGTTTTAATTTTTATAGGTTTTTGTTCAATTATTTTTTTAAAAATTGGCCTCCCTAATAAAGTGGGCCATGTACGGTCGCCCACTTTACCCAGCCCTGAGGCCTGATGGGTAAAAATGGGCAGATTGGATGAGTTGAGTAATGGATTAAAACAAATTAAAGTTGAAATGAATCATTTTTAAGTATAGGTCAAAACCGGCTGGCTGGGACATGCCAAGTTTCAAGTTTGGTTGACTCGTGAACACATTTTTAAAATTTGCTTTCCTTGTAATTTTCTGTGAATAAATAGTGCACTTTACTAATTTCACTATGACAACAAAAACCATATTACTAAAATAACAAACTGAAGATTCAATAAAAACGATTTAGGTGGTTATGTGTATTCAAACAAAACTTTCATTGACGCGTTCTTTGATTTGACACGTTCATCTTTAAGCTAAACCTTTTGCGTTATGCAATTCGCCCTGATATCGTTTAAGTAACCAAGTCAAAATTGTCACATCTAGACGACCATTTAACGCATCAATTCAAGGCTAACGTCTACTTAACTGATATTTTAGAAGAGGAAACTGATCCGAAACAGATTCCAACGAAACAAAACATTAGAACAGCCATGCAATGGCTGGTACAAGGTTGCCAATCTGGAGATTCCTTAGTGTTCTATTATTCGGGTCATGGTTCGCAACAAAGAGACCCAACTGGTGATGAAGTTGACGGATATGATGAGACATTGTGCCCAATGGATTTTAAAACTAAAGGAATGATTATTGATGATGAAATAAATGCAACAATAGTGAAGCCAATTCCTCATGGTGTCAAACTTCATGCCATTATTGATGCTTGTCATAGTGGCACCATGCTTGATTTATCATTTCTTTGTAGAATGGACAGGTATCATATCATGCTAACATTGTATCGTTTCCGCGTGTTTTGTTGGGCCCACTTCTGTTTTTCGGCCCGTTTCTATACAGTTTATAGGTCATGTTGTATTAATGTAGGAATGGGAGGTATAAATGGGAGGACCATAACCCGCCTAAGGGGCATTTTAAGGGAACAAACGGCGGGGAAGTCATCTGCTTTAGTGGTTGTGATGATCATCAAATTTCGGCTGATACAACTGTAATTTCCTATGCACTCACCTTGTTAATCTTTATGTCAACTGTCAAATTCTTATGTACTAATTTAACAAAGCTAGAATTAAGGTAATCTAACAAGTGGTTACCAGGTAAAAAAGATGACATGGCAGCTGATGTGTCAGCCTTTGACCATGTTGACTTTGACTTTGACTTTATTGTTTACAAAGTTGAGGATTACTTTGAATTGATATGTATATAATGAGTTAATTGATATGAGCAGTCTCTATCGAAAGTGACTTCAACCGGGGCGATGACATATGCATTTATAGAAGCGATTGAAATGGGACATGCGAAGACGTATGGTGATATTTTGACTTCAATGAGAACCACCATACGCAAAATCGCAAGTGGCGGTGATCACTCGTCTCTCCTTGGTATGCTTTTTACTAGAGGAAGGCATGGTGGTGGTTGGAAACAGGTATAGTTTCATCTTTACTCTAAATCTTTTACTTGGGTACTACACGGGTCCAAACGGGCCACATTGGTTGGGTCGGGTCAACCCAAAACACTTTTGTGAATTAATATTACTGTTGTTATTGCAGGAACCACAACTTACAGCCAGTGAACCATTTGATGTTTTTACCAAGCGATTCTCCCTCTAGCATATTCTTGTTTTTGAATTTTTTGTCCGTACGGATTTAAAATGTTGGTTTTAAGCTAGTATATCAGATGGCCTTGTGACACATCCGATGTGTGATTGATAGTGAACTCTTTCTAATTCATATTGCATGTGCCATATTAACAACATTATATAGAAATATTGGATTTCAGATCGCTTTTAGATTTTGAATATTTATTAACAGGCTTAGTGTAAAAATAATGGTGCACGCCGCCACTAGGCATCCCCATCGACCAGTTCCACGACCAAAATAAGAGAGGTAAATCATGCGTCTTAGACCACCCGTAGTGGGGCGTGGTTTTTAAAAAAAATTGAAAAAAACCGCCCCAAAACGCCCCTCCCCCCAGTCCCCACTACACCCGGCGTTACCCGGCGTTATTTTCGAAAAAAATGAAGGTTGGCGTTTTAATTAAAACGCTGAATATGCACATGCTGAATGTTGACCAGCCAATGGGAGGGATACAAGTAGTTTCCTTTTTTTTTTAAACATGCACAGGGACCGAAATATGCTCACATGCACATGACCATTTTGTTTTTTGTTTTTTTCTAATTGGAAGGGGCATTATTGGAATAATGCCCCACTACACCACTTTTGCCATAATGCCCTATGCTGACTGAGATGACACGTGTCGAATAATGCCCCATGGTGGGGGCATTATTTTCTTTCACCACTACGGGTGGTCTTAGAGTAAATTGGGTGGTATCGGGGTTTGATCCCCAACCCTCCGTAACAAATTCCTACCTCCTTACCACTAGAGCACTATCGTGGGGACCGGCCAATCTGTCAAGATAGCTTGTCATGGGCTCATTTGTGTAGTGGCGCCAACTCCAGACTATTGGGATTTGAGAAGTGCAAGCATTTACGCGATACATTCTTAATCAATCGTTTAAAAAAATGCAGGACTAGCCCGAAATTCATGTTTTTAAACACAACTTGAGTTGATATCATATTCAAAGTTCAAACATTGACTCATCTGCATAAAGACATCTTTAATAATAAGGCTACAGGGTATGGAATGGAGCCCCTATGGGCTCCATTGTGCCACCTTCGCCACATTATGCCAAGTCAACCAATAGTGCCCTCTCTTTTAGCGCCCATGGTAATGGTATGGGATAAAGCCCCTAAAAGGTCAATAGCGCCCCCTTTAATGATTTTAATATTCACCTGGCCCCATAAACATCTTGCACTAGCGACCATTCAATAGTACCCCCACCATAGCGCCCATGGTATGGTGTGGGGGGCGCTAGTGATAAAGAAAATGCTGTGGTGGATGGTTAATCACGCCCCATACCGTGTAGCCTAAAAGATAAATTTTGTCCCTTGACTAATGTGAGTATAACCAGTGTGATGGTGTTTTAACATCGGAATGAGTGGACTCGTTGGTGAAATTGGTGATTTCATTAATAAGTGGTTAAGAAAAAAAAATCAAACACAAAATATTAGGCACGATTAAGGGTGCCAAAATTTTCCATACCCAAAACATTTTAGGCCTAAATTCATAAGTGCTAAACCAATCAACTCCCAAAACCTATTAAGCAAAACCGATTGATTAGCATTCTCCCATGGCCGAAAAAACCTATTAAGCAAAGCCGATTGATTAGCATTCTCCGATGACCAAAAACTTCGTATATGTTTGGTATTCCCAAAATAGACACAAATCGTCCAATGCACAACCGTAACTATATTTAAGGAAGTTATATCTATTATTACAAGTTTTCGTCTTGTATATATTATAAGTTTGAAACATATTATATAGAGACACGTCTAAATCACAATCTAGTTTAATAGAGAAACTAGGTTAGAACCCCGTGTGATACACGGGGGTTGAATAAATGTAATTTTATATATCAAATAATAAAAAAAAAAATTTTTGAAACCTCGTTTATTACATGGATTGAAGAAATGTAATTTTATATACCAAATAATAAAAAAATATATCTTTAAAAATCTCATTTATTACATTGGTTGAATAAATGTAATTTTATATATTAAATAATAAAAAGTTATATCTTTAAGAACTCTGTGTATTGTACGGGTTGAGTAAATTTTATTTAATATATTAATAATGAAAAAAGTTACATTTTTAAGAACATAATGTATTGTATGGGTTGAGCACATGTAATTTTATATACCAATCAATAAAAAGTTATATCTTATTATATCTTTATAAACCCTGTGTATTATAAAAATTTTGGACTAAACTGACAAAATGACCCAAACCACAGGGACTAAAATGATATTTAACTCTTTACATTATATTAATTTATGTCAAGATAAATAATTTTGAAATCTAATAAATATTTCAAAAGATTATTTTATCTCCTATACAAATTGTTTAAATTTTATTTTATAATTATCTTTTAATTAATATCAATTATCTATAATTAAGTAGGGGATAAAGATGAGAAAACTAAAAAATAGATGACTCCAATGAATGACATGCGTCCGAAAGTTTGTTTCTTTTATTATACTAGTTGTAAGACCCGTGTGAATACACGGGTATGTTTAATAGCGATCGAAATCAAATACTAAAAAACATTATAATATATCATTTAAATTCTTTGCATTTAGTTACATATCTTTATAAAACAATGCATAGGGAGTTGTTTTGGCTATTTAATGCACTTAGAAGTAATCATATCTCCATCCAATTCTCTCTTTCTTCTCTATTCAATATCACAGAGATCCAACTCTCTCTTTCTTCTCTATTCATGGTGAAGTTGCAAAACATTTATATTGTGAGAATGCCA
This sequence comes from Helianthus tuberosus, assembly GCA_030545235.1. NCBI lineage: Eukaryota > Viridiplantae > Streptophyta > Magnoliopsida > Asterales > Asteraceae > Helianthus > Helianthus tuberosus. Next base: position 110,740,295 of record CM060400.1, on the reverse strand, counting down.
GGCTCAGATTGTCGAGGGTTGTCAGGAAATGCTATCACTTAGCATTTCCTGACAACCCTCGACAACGTCACCGACCCCTCCACGTTTTCCACCAAAACACTATCACTGGTTGCTTCTTCAACAGAGGGTTTCTTCTTATTACCTTGAACCTGTATCATCTGAACTGTGTTTGACACATCCTCTGTGTCTTCCTCTCTTCGTTAATAGCTAAGAACGTGACACGTAGGCAAATCGAGGTCATCCTCTAATCTCCCTTAATAGATAGTATAAATTATGAAAACACTACATGTAATCAAAATCCCCGAATTAGAACTCTAATTCTTCAAATTAAGCAAATTACTACAAAAAGGTAATTAATTTATATAAAAGTGGACACTTCTAATTAGATAAAACATTAAATTCATTCAAATTGTACCACAAATAGCAATCGAGTCATCGCTCAATTACTTTGTAGTCATCGGAAATCAACATAACAGAAAAAAACTAAATTTATATTAAGTAGTAAACAATTTGAAAATTACCCTGAACATTTTTATTAGTCGGCCAAATACGAAACATATATCTGTCGAGATCTCGGAAACGGTACAGACCGTCTGGTGCATCTTCAATTTTTAGAACGATTGAGAATCCATTTAGGTTAATGATCATAAACACAAAACCTAATTAAACAAACCTATAAATCCATTACAAAATCTGGTAATAAACATACCTGAACTTCAACAGCTTGACGGTTAACATCGGCACCTGATACATAAACAAATCAATCAGATTTAATTATCAACTTTATAACGTACTAGTGACTGTCCCAATCGAAGTGTCATGGTTGTGCGTCCAAGCTCCAGCAAAAACGCACCCAAATTTTGCAAAAGTGCACCTGATCTCAAAGCATTTGACTGCATCCTTAACCGTGATACAGGATCGGTTATGTTTGTTTGGTCCCCTAATTGCCTTATCAGTTGCTGCCAAAAAAAAATTAAGGCCACATATAGAGACAAACGAAACATACGTTGTCTCCGTGAGACTTTCTTTTTCCCAGGATAGTTTGAAGATGATGAAGGATCGTTTTCACGACCAAACGAGTCGTTCAGAAGAGTTTTTGCTCAATACGAGAGGCGGAAACAAACGTATCGAGTTGATTCAGCTTGCAATTCACTTTAAACTGTCTTTTGATTGATATAACAATGTTTTACAGCGAGTAGACACTTCGGCAGCAGTTCGACTCTGAAACCGGAAAATTACAAATGACAAGGCATACCTAGTATTTATAGGCAAGGCTATTTCGCACGGAATAGTTCACACGAAATCAAGTTCACACGAAATAGTCATTTCGTGCGAAATATCCAGTTGATTTCGTGCGAAATGACACATTGTCATTTCGTGTGAAATACCCCTTCAACACATATTTGACATTTTTCTCGTACTACGTGCCCTGATCTATCTATTCTAATACAAGACTCGATACAAGACGAATTCGACAGACATATGCACTAACAGACTCCCCCTTGGATGTTGACGAAGTCTTCAGTGTCGAGTCTTCGAAATCTTCAGTCTTTATCAGTCTTTTCATTCTTTCTCGAAGTATCTAACAGTGTAAAACATCCTCAATCTCCTTTCTATCAACTAATCTCCCCCTTGAATGTTGATCTTCCTAATTCTCTTTATCAGATCTCTTGATTCCTTAAGTTCATCAGCATCATCAGTTTGCTTGAACATCAGAATCTGAACTTGGCACTATCATCTTTTATCCCAAGATCTGTGACTGACTCTTACACACTACTATTTCCTGCACAAATCTCTACCTCACAATAAATTTCACAAATTTAAAATTTGACAAATTTATAAACCACTTGCAAATATTAATCAATCAATAAATGATTTTACAATGTAAATCTCTGATGAACTACTTGTAAGAAATACCATTTTTCTTTTCAAACAATTTTTCATCTCAAACAAACTCTACCAAACCTTTTGTCATCATGTTTAGCACTTGGAATTTTGAAAATTAGCTCTCCAACATCAGTTGTCGAAAATCTTTTTGAATTTTGCAAAATTTATGCTAAAACACACTGAAAATTTTTTTAGATTTTTGAATTTGGATGAAAAAACAGTAAAGAAATATTTACATACAATATTTTTGTGAGTTTGTGTAAGAGGATCATATCAGATTTTGAGACAAATCACCAACACCGTTAAGCTTTAAACATTTTCAGTTTTAAACGATTCACCTAGATTGTCAGTATACTGATCCACTTAAATTTTCACACAAAGTTCAATTGTTTCGAGATATGAGATTAATGTTTTAAGCACTTGAACTTATTCGCGTGTCCCACCTCAGAATATACTCCCGTATCCAGATCCCAATATTCAGTCTTACAGGTGAGTATACCTAGATGATATCTGTAAAGGGTTAAAATGCGAGGGCCATGAGAGCTCAGGCTATTGCTTCCGCAAAATCAGAGAGATGATGGCTTCGACTTTAGGTGTGTTCCCTTTAGAGAATCTTTTCTTCAACAGCACATGATTAGCATTCTGCAATGTTTCATCATTTTTTTATGCTGAGGGTGATGCTATATTTCAAGCAAGCGAAAAGTATTATACGGGGACTAGGCCATTGCTTCCTCAAAATCAGAAGTCCCAAGATAATACCCCAGATATCACTAAGCATAAAGACCTAGTATCTCAGAAAGAGGGACCTTTCAAACAAGATTTCGGGGGTTACCCATATATCCGAGAGATGTTCCCCACGATATAAGTAAGTTTGAAATTTAGGTTTACATCTCGACACAATCTACTAAATATGTAAAAACCTACTGGAACATCATCAGTGTCACACCCTGACTTTTGCGGAAGCGTGGTTATTTTGGTGTGACCTCTTAATACCATAGCAACAATCATAACAATGATATATGATAAAAACACGAGATGTTCATCCATTAATATAGTTTATAAAATTACCATAACATGCATGTCTTGAAACATTAACCCCAAATTAAATTACAAATCCTGACTTGTTTAAAACGAGTTCATAAGACTCAACAAAAGACTTTAAATAAAACGAGGTTTAGAGATATGTAACCCGTCCAGGAATAGGTTACACCTCTCAAACTCTACAACCCTGGATGACATCTTTATTCAACGCAGCTTGAAACACACGCATACCCTTCCAGATCCACTAGTTTCCTGAAATACATGTAATTTGAAAAATCAACAAAAGTTGAGCAAGTTCATGTGTATGTGAGTATGTATAAACCTTTAGAGTGTGTCTGTATGTATAAAAGTCCCTGGTATGTAGCAATTAAGGAAAAAGAGATCACCAATGGGTTGTAAAGCCACTGGTATGTGTGAAACGGTGCAGGAAGTACTCAAACCTAGCAAACTTGTCTCCGGGAATAAGACACAGTCACCACATGGGCCACCCTGGTCCGCATGGGTGTGGGCTCGCTACACCCAAATAGATCTATCACTCATGTCCCTCGGTCCTTACAACGAGGATTAATGGCCTTAAGTGTTGTACCCACCTTTCACATGATCTAAGCGTCTAAACCCTCCTTAAGCTAACCATACCATGTATAAAAGTGTCTATAATAATTGTAACATGTATTCCACCCCTGAAGTATAAAACTGAAAACAGTTAAGAGAAAAGGGGGACATGAACTCACAATATTGCGTCTTCAGATCTAGCAACTCAAACCCCCGCAGCAAACGCGACTACCTACAGTGTACTAACGTCTATTAGACGAACGGGCCGTGCCTTGTCTTAGAGTTAACGTTTTTGAGTTGCGTTTCTTATGTTCCCAATATTATTCCAAGTTATAATCTCTTGTTAAAATAAATTATTTTAACCGTGAATTATATTTAGTTTTGGAATAATTGTTAAGCAATATTTCGTATTCATACTCCTCAAGTATTTTATATGCGTATCTCCTTCCCAAGGATGGGGGTATTTTATACATGTATATTCGTAGTCGCGAAAATTATGTTTTAAGTCCCACTTAGAAAAATATATTTAACTTATTTGTCCAAAATAACGTATTCCCAAAACATATGTATTTTCCCAAAAATAATATATTTTACTTCTTTAGTTTCCAAAATAATATTTTACCAAAAATATGTGTGTAAGAGTATTTTGCGGAATATTTCGTAAGTTACGTTTTCGCGTTTGGTTTTACAATACCAAGTGTGTAACTTAAATATTCGTTCCGTGTGATTTTTCTGGTATTATTTTGGAGTTGTAATTTTCCATGGTATTTGTAAGTTATATTATTTTACCCTAAAATAATATAACTAGTTCACAAAATAAACGAGAATTCACACAAGGGTTTTAATATAAAATATATATTCAAATATATATTTATCCATTTTATTTATAGAAAAATCAACCTCCGATACTTTGTATTTTTTGTGACAAAACCCATGGCGAAGTTTACATTCGAAACACAACTTGTAAAATATACTCGTAACATTTGTTAGAAAAATATTTTCTAAGTGTTAGAATTTTGGAAAATTTCGCCAGAGTTTCCTTTGTAAACGGAGGTGTCCATGCTTATTAGCATATCATTTTCTTTCCAAAAATTCATTCAATCAATCAACAACAAGTTACTAAACAATATTACACTAGTCAAGTGTAAAAACAATGCACTTTACATGTCAACATGAACTTGGTTTTTCATAAAAATGCGTAGTAACTTAGTGGGGTGTTTAGTGGATTTAGTTACCCTCCAAAGTGTGTTTACTTTTGTTAAAATCTCATTTTCGGAATTTTTAGATGTTCACAACTTGTGAGCATATTTTACAAAAATATCTATTTACAATATTTTCATGTTTCACTAGCATCCATATACTTAGTTCATTTCAAAGATGGTGTAAGTATATGTAAGAATCATACTTTTTCAAAAGCCGTCTTTTAAACTTGGTTTTCTAAAAGAACTCATACACAAGTCTTGAGTTTACAAGTTTACTAGTCCACTAGGTTTATTACTTTATAAGAAAATCACTTTTATTATCAAGTTCATGCTCTAACAAGAAGATGATTATTTTATGTACACATAATCATCCCTAACTTGTTAAGTCATGTTTTTAATCATAAATTAACAAGCTTCATATGATGGTCAAACATCATATTGCTAGTAATAACCAAATAAACATCAAGTAATCAACAACATGACAAAACAACTTCATTTAATCATGAGTTCATCTTAGTTCATCATCATGTTACTTTATGTTCAAGACTTTTGTTTGTAATCTTTTAGAGTTCTTGTATTTTCATCATAATCTAACTATTAACCACCATAAACATGGCATAAATAAGGATTCAAGAGACTTACTACTAGCTTTTAAGCTAGGGAAGATCAAGAGTAGAAATGAGGTGGTTAATAGCAAACGAAGAAGGTCCTTGAAAACACCAAGCTTCGTTGTACACCTTGTAGCACCTTTGTATGCTTGAAGAATGGATGAAGATGAACAAATGATAGTGATGGTGTGGTGGTTTGGGTTCGGCCGAAGCCAAGGGAGAGAAGAAGAGGGTAAGTTTTTGTGAAAGATGAAGGTGATAATGAATGTGTAAGGTCTAGTGGGTTTTTATAAGTAAACTCCAACATTTCATAATCCTTTGGTCCTTATGTCTTCTAAAGTACTTAACATATCCCTTAAACAATTAGAAGAAAATCAAGGGGGGTGTCCCACTTCCATAACCGGTTTGGGGGGGGGGGGGGGTTGGTTTAATTGGTTTGCAATGGTAGTTATACTAATTGGTTAGATGTTAAGTGGTTTAGTTAAAGATTTAGGTGTTATGTCATAATATAGTGTGTTATGATGTTTGGGAATCATAACTAGTTCAGAAAAATAAAAACAATGCTTCTAGCATTATTTTGGTGTTCCGGGTAGTGTCCGGTTGGGTACAGTTTCGTTAAAGTGTTAAGTTGTGTCATAAAGTGTCCTTTATGTAACTTTTAGTGACCCTTTTTGTTCCCGACACTTAGGAAAGCATACAGGACCATTCTGTCATATTTTTGCCAGTGACTAGCATGTTTAAATGCTGAATTTTGTTAATAAATGCAGAATTCTGCACTTAGAGTGGGTTTTAGGCACTTTCCGGCACCTAAGCCATCACATAGTGACGCAGTCTTATGGTCCTTACTCCCCTACACTCCATACTAGTGTAGTACCTTGTCTCTGGCTCATTCTGGGCCTCAAAATAGTGTCTATCTATGTACTGGCACTGTCAGTTTATTCCTGAATTATCCGCTCACTGTGCTAACTGTGCATCAAGTATGTCACTAAAGTTTGTGTGTAATAAATGGAGTGACAGTATGAAATGTGATGCATATGCATGTATGTAACAGAAATCAAAAAGCAGTTTAATCATTCGTTGTAATCAAGTACAGTCATTAAGCACCAATTTAATATTAATTAATTGTACGGCAGCATGCAAATTTGACAGTTGTCACATTCTCCCCTCGTTAAGAAAATTTCGTCCTCGAAATTTGTACTACCTTATCTACACAGGGTTTCAAGACGCGTGTATGTATATGAATAGTACTGAGGTAAATAACCATAAAACCAAATCAAATCTTATTCACGTCATGTAAATCCTAGGATGTATTTTGACAACAAGTACCCAATGGTTAAACAGTTTGTGTCCTAGCGTTTGATGTCAAAGGACACGAGACGTATAGAAGAATAATCTGGCGTGGCTTAGCTAGCAGAGGTGTAACAAAGGAGTCTTGACCGATTGATTCTCAAACAACCGATCACAATACACAAACGAGTTTTCTCAAACCACAGCATCCGTTATATGAACTCAAAATTAATAACTTGAATGCGAACATGTTCTGTCAATTTTCAAAAAATTAAATGGCAAGGGTTTGTGCTGACATTCTTGGATTGCGAAAATACACCGAATGAAATACAAGCGAATTTGGTTGTCTTGATTCGAAGTTGCATCAGGAATATTTAAATGATAAGTCAAACAAAAGTATATGTAGTTTTGTGTGAAACGGTTGACCATGATTAGCATAAGCTACAAGTCTGTGAGGACACCACAAGGTGTCGTATTGACATAATTCAATAATAGCGGTGACTGAACAAGTTCACCATGTTTGAAACCAAATGGAACTGTACCGAAACAAGCCTGAAGTTTTGATTTACACAATGTCATAGAGTTTTCAATTGAATACGGAACATCAAGGTATTGTTGTCTCTGATTGAAGATGGAAAACAATAAATACTGCAAGGTATTTATTTCGTAACAAAAGAATCGTTAGGAGGTACATCGTGCCATGAATTGAATCTATGTACCATTGCCTTAACACATAACTGTGTTGAGACTGCTTTGATTGTGATAAACAAAACGGATTTAGGGCAAGTCAATGAATAAACAATTAAATCCGTGTAGGAGACGCGTAACCAAATTAGCGCAAGCTTCAATTTTGTGGAAGTTTCACCGCAAGGTGTTGAATTCAACAAACGATTTAGTGGGACCGTAGACTAACCAAGTCTACTATGACTCGAAATGAAGGGATCTTTGCGAAAATACTTGAATATGATGCTCTCAATACATCATATGACGTCTTAAACTGAATATGTGAAATGGATAAGTTCAAGCAATTGAACTTGGTAACCTGACAATAAACGTATATCTCAACGAGGGTATCTCAGCATGGTTACGAAGATAAACCATGAATGTAACTTGAAAGGAATGAAGTCTAAAGAAAGTGTATTGACTTAATAACAAGGAAGCCGACAATTTCAATAACGTAGGTTAACCCAACAATTAGCTTTAGCAAAATAATATGTGAGCTTCAGTGAAGCCTTTATTCGAAGCGAAACCTCATGCGTAGTAAATGGGTGCATACGTAACATATAAGTTTTCAAGTAACGAAACAATGAGTATGAAGAAATGACCAAGTACTGAAGCAATTGTGTGTTCGCTCTCAGCGAAGAAAATTAACGCGATGCAACTATCATTAAGGGGAGTAGAGGTGCAAACATCTACTCGCTAGAGGTAAAAGTGAAGATTTCAACAAAATAAGTTGGAGCACTGTCTGTTTGGTTAACTGAAATAGCATGAATGTCAGGATAATGGGGTTTGCTTGAGTCAACAGGTGTGGTTCCTAAGCAACTTTTACGAGTTCGGATTTGGGTCCCCAAAGATCCTAAGTGTACGTTCCCTAGATTCTCAAGGCTTCGCATTCGGCGTAAAAATTGTTTTGTGCATCATGTAAGAATCACCATATTTTAAAACAAGTTATTGTCCCGCAATTTTCCTGGTATACTTTCTTCCTGAATCCACAGCTAATGACACTCGATCATCAATCAGTCGTGTAATAGTAGTTGCGTTCTCACAGTTAGTTAAATAATTAATTCGTTAACCCTTAGTAGGAGTCCCCGACTCTTGTTGGCTAGTTCGTTCAGCTCCTGGTAGTGGATGCTTATTTGAAAATCATCGCCCTTCTACTTGACGAGTAGCACTGGTGTTACTCAAAACGGGTAGCTTGGTCTGTTAACTTCCGTCTCTACCAGCTACTGAAGCTATTATGCCAATCCTTGCATCGCCGAAAGTGTAAGTTGCTGGGGTGCATTGACTGTAAGCGCGACGTCGGGAAACAAATTGATGCGAGTTTGACTTGTCGTTGGAGTGGTTGTTCAGACAAATCTTCAGCTTCTTCGTCTGCGACGTGAGCCGAGAAGGCAACACATTCTGTGCACGAAATTCTCGTGCCTCCAAGCACTAGTAATTTGTAGGGGCGTATCTTGGATAACTATCTTCACTTGGTTGCTCGACAATTTGTCCATCCTAGGTTCCACGTCGAGGCTTCTCATCAACTAGTCCTATCGAGTGCAAGTTATATAACTTATCCTTTTACCATACCAAGTATACTCTTGGATTCATGAGGTACGAAGCTATGGTCGGTACTGGTATCAAATAATGTAGAAGTAAAATTTTTGGTTAACAGAGATCGTACCAGCAACCACATCTGGATCTTGGCGTGCTTCACGAGCTCCGATGTTGGGTACCCCTTCACGGTCTTGGTTAATCTCCTTTGGGCAATCTTTCCAAAAGTGCCCCATGTCACCACAGTTAAAACATCCTTGCCCTTTCCTTCCACGTTTCGTCTTATGCCAACACGTCTCCTCGCTGTGCCCCACTTTGCCACAATTGTCACATTTTTCATTTTTGCATTGCCCGGTATGATGGTGTTGACATTTGTCGCACTTAGGTAGTTTACCCATGTATTTCTTTCCCTTTTTGGCCTTGTTCTTGTTATTTGCCCGATCTCCTCCTTGAAATTCACTGAGCTTCCTTTTGTTCTTTTCAGATGTCTCTACTGGAGTTTCCTTCGTCTCGTCGGGGGTTGAAAGTCTTTCCAATCTAAGTGATTCCTTAGTGAGCGCCAGACTTATCATATATGCAACTATAGTTGTTGGTGGCGTTGATGCTATCATCAAGCTCAAGTCTTGAGGCGCCAGTTCCCAAATGGATTGCTCCATTCTCTTCAACTCAAGTTCCACCAGGTACGGAACGACTCGCGACAAATCATGAAGCCTCTGCACGTGCTCCACCACTTTTGGACCTTCCATCTTTAGCTTCCAGAATTCGACTTCCAGCTTCTGGATCTCCATCTGCGAACAATACTCCCTACGCATCATTTCTTTCAACTCACTCCATGTTAACGCATATGCTGCAGTCTCACCCATTGTTCGAACCCTAAGGTTCCACCATAACAGAGCCCCATCTTGTAGCAATCCGGAAACGTATGGGACTTGTTGCTCTAGCGTACAGCCACTCATTCGCACCACATCATCCACATTCTCAACCCATTTTACAAAAGCTATGGCACCTCCAGTGCCACCGAAGTTCAGGGGTTTGCATTCTAGAAACTGTTTATAGGTACAACCTGTACCCAAGCAATCATCATCACAGTAAGTATTAGCAAAGCACATTGGGGATTTTCCAAACGTGTTATAATGTGTCTTGGATGACTTAAACATTACCGTTAGGTGGGTCATTCCTTGAGGTACCTTCGCTGAGCTTGTAGCGAAGAACCTCGTGCCGAGCTATGACTCGTGAGGCATGCGCTTGTCATTCTGCCTCGGTCAGTTGAGTGATCTCTTGATGAGACATCTTCTAGGAAGAAGTTCAGGTTAGTTAGGTCTCGTCTATTCAGGGAATGTAAATAGTTGCTGGGAGATCATATGTATTTGCACGTAATAAATCATCGTATCAACACAGCATACTCACAGTATAAGCAAGTAAATGGAATCACGTCTAATGAGAGTATAACAAATAAACACGTATATCACAATCATAGCATATTCCTGTTATATTGGTAACACGTTTAACGAGAACATTACAATTAGGCTTTCATTAAGCAGGTAAGCACATTGCATAATAATCATAGCATAAACAAGTAATTCATCAACGTGCATAATGAGAATGTTGCGGTTGAGCTTTCATATGTCAAGACTACGAGTACAGTTTACAAGTTTCATAATTGTATCATACATCCATGGAGACTAAGGGTCACCTCACCCTTGTCCGGATCGTCTAACAAACTGCATTAGTCAAAAATCAATAAGTCAAAAGTCACACTGTGGTCTTCAAAAGCTGAGCAATCTGGATCAATAGCTGCACTCTCATCGAAGGTATGCTATTTGCATAAAGCCAAAAACCTCTAAGCTGATGGGGGAGGAGGAGGAGGAGGAATGAAAAGAAATCTGTGTAAATGTGCCAAATCTTTCTCAAGTGCATGAACGACACGTAGCAGGTAAGCAACCTGCTGCTCCATAGTAAGAAAACGAGCGCAAACTCTGGGTAGAACTGAAGAGGAGCCGGCGGAGTCGCGAATGGTGACTGACAGGTGCAAGATGGAGGACGCGAAATCCTCTCTAGCTTGGTGGTTTTACGACTCAACATATCCTGCTGGAGCTGCAAGGATAAAAGCAGATCATCCCTCGAGTATCCAATATGGAAGGGATGGTATGGATCAGATATAGGCATGTCGTTGGGCGGAAACCACATAAATGGCTTGCACGTGGGTGCAGAAGAAGAAGAAGCGTGTGCAAACTGTGGCATGTAATGATCGGCTGCTGACACAACAGTATATGACTGGGCTGATGACTCGATGGTCTTTCCTTGGGACGGGGAGGAGGGATATCTTGAAGAAACGCGATTGGTAAATCTGTGTGATGAACTTCAGTCTCGTGTGGGTAAAATGGAGCAATATCAATAGGTGCAAACATAGGTGCAGAAGGGGAAATAAGTGGTCTATCAAAAGGAGAATAATCGTCGTCGTCCTCAATCCATCCGTTGCGGGTATGAGCATATCTAGGGTCTACATGAGTAGCAAAAGGCGCTCGATCAACAAATGCAGGTAACGGGTCAGGCAGAGGTGGTGCCACAACTGGAACATCAACAGGAATAGGATCATGCACAGACAAAGGGTCGAGTGTTGGTGTAGGCTCAGGTGCAACCTCAGGCTCGGGGTTAGCTGGAGCATACTCAAAATTAGCAGGTATATCAAAAAGCTGGTCATCAGGAATGACAGGTGTCTCAAGAGGCTGCTCGTCAGGTACAAACTCTAACTCATGATCTGGGTCAAATGCATGTAGAAAGATGGGATCGTCGTCAAACTCGAAATACAAAGGAGGGACAGGTGCAGCAGACATCACGGTGTCGAAATTAGTGTCAGATGTAAAAACCTCGTCCTCTAAGATGACCTCGTCATCCGAAACTATGGCTATAGGGTCTAACGTGTCTAATACTCCACTGGAGGAAGGCGACATGGTGTCAGTAGCAAAGTAATCACGCATATGCACATATATCAACAATCATTAAGTAAGCATGTAATTATCCTAGTCTTCCCCAGACTATCCCACCCAGCCTCTCAAACTGAACTCCCTAGTCTCTCAGACTAAAACTCCCCAGTTTTCCAAACTGTACTACCCAGTCTCTCAGATTAACTCCCTGGTCTCTAAGACCAGCTTCCCCAGTCTCTAAGACTAAATCCCTGGTCTCTAAGACCAACCTCCCAGTCTCTAAGACTAAATTTCCCCCAGTCTCTAAGACTGATCCTCCCTCAGTCTCTAAGACTGAATTATAAACATACTCTTGTGAAATGTGTATTTGTGCCTTTTATTTGTAAAAATATTTGTTCCCCGGATCTGGACGTTTAGTGTATGCAATGTAAAAATGTTTGAAAATGTTTTCGTGAGAGCCCTGGTGATCATAGTCTAGACTCGAGAAGGAATCCTAGTTCGCTATGATCGAGGCTCTGATACCAAGCTGTCACACCCTGACTTTTGCGGAAGCGTGGTTATTTTGGTGTGACCTCTTAATACCATAGCAACAATCATAACAATGGTATATGATAAAAACACGAGATGTTCATCCATTAATATACTTTAGAAAATTACCATAACATGCATGTCTTAAAACATTAACCCCAAATTAAATTACAAATCCTGACTTGTTTAAAACGAGTTCATAAGACTCAACAAAAGACTTTAAATAAAACGAGGTTTAGAGATATGTAACCCATCCAGGAATAGGTTACACCTCTCAAACTCTACAACCCTGGATGACATCTTTATTCAACGCAGCTTGAAACACACGCATACCCTTCCAGATCCACTAGTTTCCTGAAATACATGTAATTTGAAAAATCAACAAAAGTTGAGCGAGTTCATGTGTATGTGAGTATGTATAAACCTTTAGAGTGTGTCTGTATGTATAAAAGTCCCTGGTATGTAGCAATTAAGGAAAAAGAGATCACCAATGGGTTGCAAAGCCATTGGTATGTGTGAAACGGTGCAGGAAGTACTCAAACCTAGCAAACTTGTCTCCGGGAATAAGACACAGTTACCACATGGGCCACCCTGGTCCGCATGGGTGTGGGCTCGCTACACCCAAATAGATCTATCACTCATGTCCCTCGGTCCTAACAACGAGGATTAATGGCCTTAAGTGTTGTACCCACCTTTCACATGATCTAAGCGTCTAAACCCTCCTTAAGCTAACCATACCATGTATAATAGTGTCTGTAATAATTGTAACATGTATTCCACCCCTAAAGTATAAAACTAAAAACAGTTAAGAGAAAAGGGGGACATGAACTCACAGTATTGCGTCTTCAGATCTAGCAACTCAAACCCCCGCAGCAAACGCGACTACCTACAGTGTACTAACGTCTATTAGACGAACGAGCCGTGCCTTATCTTAGAGTTAACGTTTTTTAGTTGCGTTTCTTATGTTCCCAATATAATTCCAAGTTATAATCTCTTGTTAAAATAAATTATTTAAACCGTAAATTATATTTAGTTTTAGAATAATTGTTAAGCAATATTTCGTATTCATACTCCTCAAGTATTTTATATGCGTATCTCCTTCCCAAGGATGGGGGTATTTTATACATGTATATTCGAAGTCGCGAAAATTATGTTTTAAGTCCCACTTAGAAAAATATATTTAACTTATTTGTCCAAAATAACGTATTCCCAAAACATATGTATTTTTCCCAAAAATAATATATTTTACTTCTTTAGTTTCCAAAATAATATTTTACCAAAAATATGTGTTTAAGAGTATTTTGCGGAATATTTCGTAAGTTACGTTTTCGCGTTTGGTTTTACAATACCAAGTGTGTAACTTAAATATTCGTTCCGTGTGATTTTTCTGGTATTATTTTGGAGTTGTAATTTTCCATGGTATTTGTAAGTTATATTATTTTACCCTAAAATAATATAACTAGTTCACAAAATAAACGAGAATTCACACAAGGGTTTTAATATAAAATATATATTCAAATATATATTTATCCATTTTATTTGTAGAAAAATCAACCTCCGATACTTTGTATTTTTTGTGACAAAACCCATGGCGAAGTTTACATTCGAAACACAAGTTGTAAAATATACTCGTAACATTTGTTAGAAAAATATTTTCTAAGTGTTAGAATTTTGGAAAATTTCGCCAGAGTTTCCTTTGTAAACGGAGGTGTCCATGCTTATTAGCATATCATTTTCTTTCCAAAAATTCATTCAATCAATCAACAACAAGTTACTAAACAATGTTACACTAATCAAGTGTAAAAACAATGCACTTTACATGTCAACATGAACTTGGTTTTTCATAAAAATGCGTAGTAACTTAGTGGGGTGTTTAGTGGGTTTAGTTACCCTCCAAAGTGTGTTTACTTTTGTTAAAATCTCATTTTCGGAATTTTTAGATGTTCACAACTTGTGAGCATATTTTACAAAAATATCTATTTACAATATTTTCATGTTTCACTAGCATCCATATACTTAGTTCATTTCAAAGATGGTGTAAGTATATGTAAGAATCATACTTTTTCAAAAGCCGTCTTTTAAACTTGGTTTTCTAAAAGAACTCATACACAAGTCTTGAGTTTACAAGTTTACTAGTCCACTAGGTTTATTACTTTATAAGAAAATCACTTTTATTATCAAGTTCATGCTCTAACAAGAAGATGATTATTTTATGTACACATAATCATCCCTAACTTGTTAAGTCATGTTTTTAATCATAACTTAACAAGCTTCATATGATGGTCAAACATCATATTGCTAGTAATCACCAAATAAACATCAAGTAATCAACAACATGACAAAATAACTTCATTTAATCATGAGTTCATCTTAGTTCATCATCATGTTACTTTATGTTCAAGACTTTTGTTTGTAATCTTTTAGAGTTCTTGTATTTTCATCATAATCTAACTATTAACCACCATAAACATGGCATAAATAAGGATTCAAGAGGCTTACTTTTAAGCTAGGGAAGATCAAGAGTAGAAATGAGGTGGTTAATAGCAAACGAAGAAGGTCCTTGAAAACACCAAGCTTCGTTGTACACCTTGTAGCACCTTTGTATGCTTGAAGAATGGATGAAGATGAACAAATGATAGTGATGGTGTGGTGGTTTAGGTTCGGTCGAAGCCAAGGGAGAGAAGAAGAGGGTAAGTTTTTGTGAAAGATGAAGGTGATGATGAATGTGTAAGGTCTAGTGGGTTTTTATAAGTAAACTCCAACATTTCATAATCCTTTGGTCCTTATGTCTTCTAAAGTACTTAACATATCCCTTAAACAATTAGAAGAAAATCAAGGGGGGTGTCCCACTTCCATAACCGGATTGAGGGGGGGGGGGTTGGTTTAGTTGGTTTGCAATGGTAGTTATACTAATTGGTTAGATGTTAAGTGGTTTAGTTAAAGGTTTAGGTGTTATGTCATAATATAGTGTGTTATGATGTTTGGGAACCATAACTAGTTCAGAAAAATAAAAACAATGCTTCTAGCATTATTTTGGTGTTTCGGGTAGTGTCCGGTTGTTCGGTTGGGTACCGTTTCGTTAAAATGTTAAGTTGTGTCATAAAGTGTCCTTTATGTAACTTTTAGTGACCCTTTTTATTCCCGACACTTAGGAAAGCATACAGGACCATTCTGCCATATTTTTGCCAGTGACTAGCATGTTTAAATGCTGAATTTTGTTAATAAATGCAGAATTCTGCACTTAGAGTGGGTTTTAGGCACTTTCCGACACCTAAGCCATCACCTAGTGACGCAGTCTTATAGTCCTTACTCCCCTACACTCCATACTAGTGTAGTACCTTGTCTCTGGCTCATTCTGGGCCTCAAAATAGTGTATGTCTATGTACTGGCACTGTCAGTTTATTCCCGAATTATCCGCTCACTGTGCTAACTGTGCTTTGTGCATCAAGTATGTCACTAAAGTTTGTGTGTAATAAATGGAGTGACAGTATGAAATGTGATGCATATGCATGTATGTAACAGAAATCAGAAAGCAGTTTAATCATCCGTTGTAATCAAGTACAGTCATTAAGCACCAATTTAATATTAATTAATTGTACGGCAGCATGCAAATTTGACAGTTGTCACAATCAGTGAGACCGTTTATCACATTTTGACTTTCCAATTCTTTAGCATGCCGTGAATGTCCACTGATGTACTATCATTTCCTCTTTTTTACAACAAAACTCATTTTTTATTTTTATCATGTTTTTTTCTTTTTCAAATTTTCTAATGTTTTTGGATTTTCTGAAATTTCTTACTCCCCCTAAAATTCGAAACCATTTTAAAAAATTTGAAAACAAACTGTACAAATAAAGTGACAACTGTTGTGAATTGCTTCAAATCGCCATCCACTTGGCATAAACAATCAGAACTCCCCCTTACAACAAAACTATTTTCCCATTATGATTTCAAAACACTTAAGTTTGTTTTAATCAAATGGTTTTTCCGGAAAATAAGTTTTGCTGATTTTATAAAAGCCACTTGTAGGTTAGGGGATCAATTCATCACCTTGTTCTTTCAATCACTTGAAAAATTTAACATATTTAAATTCAATCAACAAATACCACTTGTAGGAAATCAAGTACAACTTAATGTCCCTGATTTACCACTTGTAGATATTCACAAACACATAAAATTCTAAAAAAATGCCGATACCTGCTTCACACTTACCAACCTGGAAGCTCCGGCAAGTCATACTTTTCACATATGAAAAACAGACATCCAAGCCTGACCAAACTTGGATGTGACCTCTTCAGTTTCATTCGGGGTGTAAGTTGCCTTCTTTGTTTCATAAAAATCTTTTACCCCTTTTACTTTTCCCTCGATCATTTTCCCAAAAATCTTTTTAACATTCCCATTGAAAACCTTTTCGACGTTAAAATCTTTCTTATCAGAATAGAATTGATTTGAAATTTCCACTTTACCAACTTTTTGTTTAAAATTTTCAGCCCGCAATGGTGGAAAATTGACATCATCCATTGGCGGTACTGATGTTTCAATTTTTAGCTCAACTTGTGGATCCTCTGATTTTGATGAATCAGATTCATCGCCAGATTTCACATCAGATTTCTTAACAACCCACTTCTGGTTGTCAAGATTCACTCTTCTCTTGTAAAATCTTTTCGAACATTCACCAACCTCATATGTTGAGTTTTTAAACACTTTGAATTTTTCAGTTGGTGGTTCAGTTTTGTCAACAACTTTTTCTTTGAGTTTAGAAACAACTTCCTGTTTTGTGTTGGTAGCCATTGGACAATTCCAGGCAATGTGACCAACTTCTTGACATCGGTAACAAGTTCTTGTCTCCTTTCTCTGATAAACTCCATTCTTTTCAAACTTTTGTTTATCTGCAAAGAACTCTTTGTTTGACTGCTTCCAGAATGAGCTCTTTTCTTCTTCCTCCGAACTTGCTCCTGAAACAAATACTGTTTTTGTTTTAGAAATTTTCTCATTTTTATGATTTTTCGGTGGAATAAAACTTAAGCCTTTCTTTTTGAAATTACCGTTATGGTTTGGTTTCTTTCGATAACCTGAACCAGAACTGTAACCCTTTTTCTTGTTTAACCTTTGTTGATCTCTTGAGGTGTAAAGTCTTGGTTTTTCAGAAAGATTTACATCTTTTATTTCAGAAATATTAATTTCTGCTAATTTGAAAACCTTTTTTATCATTTCTGTTTTGACACCTCTTATTGGAAATTCCTTATCAGAATATAATTTGTCTGAATCATTCAAAGTATATGCCACTTTGATTGGTTCATCATTCAAATTAGATTTTGATAACAAAAATTCTTTATTGTAAACTTTTTTAACCGACGACTTTGAACTGTCAAGTGATGAACTCGAACTCTCAGATTCGGACTTTGACTCTGACTCCTCATCTTTATCCAACACCTGATCGACCACTTTCTTTATTAACACAGATTCATGATCAGTGTCAGACGATGTGAACATAACGTCAATATTTTCTGGTAACTCATCAGTTGTTTCAGACTTTAACTTTATATTGACTGCCTTTTTTACTTGCTCCTCATTTGGTTTTCTGGGAGAATAACCTTCCTAGATCGGAGGCGGACACTTATTATAACTTGCACTTTGTTTCTTACCAGTATCATTCTTCTCTGGCTTTTCATCTTGAAATGCTTCAAAACCTGCAACAGTTAGATACATTCTATCAATCAAATAATCAGAACTAGAATAACTTTGCAGTAAACGTCTAATTCTTTCATTCTCTATCTTTTCGGTCTCCAACTCTTGCTTCAACTTTGCACATTCTTCAATATAATGATTGATCGCCTTCTGCTTTGTCATCATTACTGCATTCATCATCGTTAATGCATCTTCTCTTTCAGAATTTATCTTTTGTAGACCATTCACTGTTCTATTCAAAACATCATACGATTCTTTCACATAATTGAGATTGAACAGTAAATTTTCTTTCATCTTATCTTGCTCACTCAATTTCTCATCTTTCTCTTCACACTGTTTGCATGAATCCAAAAACTTTAAACAAGGTTTTGTGACTTCAACAATCTTTTCTACTTCGATAATATTTTCAACTTCAATTATCTTTTCAACTTCAACTACTTTCTCAACTTCAACTACCTTTACAGCAACTTCAACTTCCTTTACAGCAAACTCAACTCCTTTACTCTGTTCAGACTTCTCTTCCTGTGCAACAATCTTGCTTTTTACCTGTTTCTGATTCTTTGCTGCATGTTTCTCCTTTAGCTTTTCCAAACGATCTGCAAAATAAAATTGAAAACTTTCAGGAGATAAATGAGTTTTTGCAATATTAATATGCATTTCTTCTTCATCATCACTGTCATCAATTGATGATTGATCAAACACTTGTGTCTGTTCTAAACTATTATCTGAAGAATTAGATTCATCATCTTGATTCTTCTCATCATCAGCAAACACTTTCATCCATTCTTTCATCAAATCTGGTTCTTGAACTATCTTTGCAATTAACGCAACTGTTTTTGAATCAGGTGGAATATATTTGTCCCAACTAAAACCTTCTGTCACTTTTTCATCATCTTGATCAATTATTCCAAAACAAGCTTTCTTATTTGCTTCTTCGATCATTTTAGCATGTGCAGTTTGTGGTTCTTTTTGTTGATAAGGTTGATGAGCAACTTGTTGATATATGGCTTTTCGATAATAATCATTACCACCAAACTGATTCTTTGCTCCACTTGCTTCTCGATTGGTACATTCCCTCATGAAATGTCCTTTCTCCCTGCATCGAAAACAAGTAACTTTAGATTTATCAAAACCCAAAGTAGAAACATTTGCATCTAAGAAATCATCTCTTCCTGTAATCATCTTGAATTTTTCAGCTCTTCTCAACACACTCGCTAAACACCACTTGATATCCATAAGCTCCATCTCTTCAGCATCTATCTGATCGTAATCCTCTTTAGTCAACATAGGATTTCTGATCCTTCCTGCAACCAATCCCTCATATGATTCTAACACAGTAGCAAGTAACCCCATATCACTTTTAGCAACCTCTTCAGAGAAATTTTGACCATTCTGAAGATGCAATGCAATGTTGCAATGTAAAATTTGACCATTACTGTTGTTTGAACTTTGGAACTGATGACTAGAGGTTGATCCCTTCGGATTAACACTTGGGTATGAGGAAAATTCACTGCTGCTGTTTGGACTTTGATTTATTGATCCATATGAGTTTTCTGCACTGAAAGCAGTTTGAATTTTCGGACTTGCTTCGACCTCCTGAACACTCCCTTTGAAATACATCTTAACATCTTGTTGTGCATTTGGATTGCTCATTCTAGCAATCTTTTGTTGCTCAAGATCTTGTCCTTCAATCTTTTCGATGAACTGAGAAATTGTCAAGCCATCATATTCTCCAGTATTCTTTAATATCATTAAAAATGTACCCCATTCTTTCTGAGGTAAAGCATCAGCTAATTTGTCAACCCATTCTTCACGATCTTTGTTGATATCTAACAATGACATTGACCGTACTAAGTGACAATATCTTTCAATCAATTTCTTTGTATCTTCTCCCAGCAAACTTGTAAATAAATCAAATTCTTTCTTTAACAATGATTTTTTACTCTTGATCATCTTTTCACTTCCCTCAAACTTAATTCGAAGTGCTTCCCAAATTGAAATCATGTTGAAGCAATATGAATATGTCTTCTTTAATAGCTTGCTGGAGTAAACTAATCATCATCTTTTCTGCTTTGTACATGTCTCGTTCTTTATCCGTAAATTCAAAAATCTTCTTTTCAACTCCCAAGTCTGTACGTGGTAGTACATACTTTTTCTCAACACACTCCCAAGATCTCAAATGATTAGCTTGAACCCAATTTTCAAAACGATCTTTCCAACCATAGTATTCTTCAATTCCCATTAGCTTAGGGGGGGTTTTTGCGTAGTTCCAGTCTCATTTTCCATGTTCATGCTTTGTGCAATGGTAGCCGGAGTACTCGGGGCAGTAGCAAATGCGTTATAAAATCCTTCTTCCATGATTTGGTAATAAGTTTAACAAAATAAGTTTTTCAATCGAAATCAATCCTTTCAAATGAAATGATATTTTCAAACGAAATACCCTGTTCAAACGAAATGACCTGCAAGACAACTTCAAACGAAATGAGATGCTTTCGTACGAAATAGGTGATTTCATACGAAATGAAATATTTTCACAAGAAATAAGGTATTTCGTGCGAAATGAAACAACTTTCAGCTGATTTTGTGCGAAATAACAGACTTTCACACGAAATGAAGACACTTTGGTACGAAATAGTGATTTCGTAAGAAATAGAAGAAACTATTCCGTGTGAAATACTGCTGACGTCATCATGTCGATCAGATTTTTGTCCAATTGATCAGGTTTTAGTCCAATTTTAGATCTGAAACTTTCAAGGCTTTGTTAAAACACAGTTTAGCATATAATGTATGAAATTCAAACCATTATAACCGTGAAATTTAGTTTAATTTTGAAAAGAAGGTGTAGAAAATAGATTTTTGAGCTGAATCGGTAAGAACTCTTCCTCTTGAGCTCTGATACCACTTGAAGGATCGTTTTCACGACCAAACGAGTCGTTCAGAAGAGTTTTTGCTCAATACGAGAGGTGGAAACAAACCTATCGAGTTGATTCAGCTTGCAATTCACTTTAAACTGTCTTTTGATTGATATAACAACGTTTTACAGCGAGTAGACACTTCGGCAGCAGTTCGACTCTGAAACCGGAAAATTACAAATGACAAGGCACACCTAGTATTTATAGGCAAGGCTATTTCGCACGGAATAGTTCACACGAAATCAAGTTCACACGAAATAGTCATTTCGTGCGAAATATCCAGTTGATTTCGTGCGAAATGACACATTGTCATTTCGTGCGAAATACCCCTTCAACACATATTTGACATTTTTCTCGTACTACGTACCCTGATCTATCTATTCTAATACAAGACTTGATACAAGACGAAGTCGACAGACATATGCACTAACAGATGAGCTTCATATGGTCCAACCACAGATCTTTTGAAATAAGTTGGTACCGCGTTCTGTAAAAAAAACATAATTTTAGAACTTCAATTAAAACAAAGTCGAAGTTGAAAAATTAAAATCCATAGCACTGGTAATACCTTCATCCAGGTTGAACATACTCCTTTGTGGATACGACCTGCTGGTGTTTTCTCATAAACTAATGCACAAGTAACATGAATCCTATTCGGTGCCATTCTGTAATACGGACGTGTATCAATATCAAAACGTTCTTGAACTTCAATTTTAGATTTAATCCTTTTTTGAATGAGACGTTTTACATACCTTGGAGAGGAAGAAATAGAGTAATATCTGGGCTGTAAACGTGGGGCAACAGATGCAAAGAAAACACCAAGTGGAGGCTTGGCTGATGGGAAAGCTTCC
Source organism: Helianthus tuberosus (assembly GCA_030545235.1). NCBI lineage: Eukaryota > Viridiplantae > Streptophyta > Magnoliopsida > Asterales > Asteraceae > Helianthus > Helianthus tuberosus. The sequence goes on along the minus strand of CM060400.1, from coordinate 110,718,559 downwards.
ATAACTTCAAGAAGGCTTCTCTAGCTTGCAACTATCCATTGAGAATATTCATCCGAACTCGAGTAGATGGAGGTTTATTCTTGAATTTCGGATTAACTATGATTCTGCAATAGATGAATTTGATAACCAGCGTATCGACAAAATTCTGCGAATGAATACTCAGTTTTCAGGTCTGCGGATGACATCTACGAATAACGTCTGCGAATAACGTCTTAAATTCTGCAGCAAAAGGTCAGGAATTCTGCAAATGGACTAATTCTACGGACAAACAAAGCAGCGAATGCAGTAGCGATGGACTTTGAACTTCTGCGAATCAGTTCTGTGATTTAAATATGTTTCGATTTCAACAAATGGATAATTCTGTAATCTGCAGTGAATGAAATAAATTCTGCGAACTAACTATTTAAGGACTGAACCAATTCAGCTGCAAATAACAGCGATTCTGCAACGAACTATTTATTCTTTAATTATGCGCAAACGAAGTTTCTGAGCATGAAATTTTATTTGGTTCTAGTGAGTATTTTTCAGGTCTGCAGTGAATTAATAAGTTCAGCAACAAAAATTAGCTAATACACTGATATCTGCGACTAATAATTCCTGATATGTACTGCCGATAAATCTGATTAATGAACGATGTCAAAAATATGCGGATAAAACGAATGAACTTGTATACTGTCGCAAAATAAAGAGTAAACTGCGGCTTACTGCGACTGAACAGAAAGATCTGCAATGCTGATTCGTGATTAGAATGGTTCGCTGATTGCCAAACAGATACGTAAACAACTCTTAAAAACTTTCACATGCCAGGCTTGAGCTTGGGCTCGATAAAAGGGTCAGCTCGTTTTGAGTTTTTAGTCTAGCCGATCGCGAGTAGCTCGCGAGTCACTCGGCTTGTTTTCACTCGGCTTCTGAGTTACCTGTGGATGAAGCCACCTCAGATGGACTATCCATTAGCTTAAAAGCAGATCCATTTTCAGAAGCCTTCATTTCAAATTACAAAAAAAAAAAAAAAAAAGACCACTCTTTATATAACATCAGATATAATTTTTACCACTAAATTCTCACTTGATTTGCGAATTCTGAATCCTTTTGAGATTCAGCCTCTGGAGATTCTTCAAGCTTTTCAAAACTCGTTTTCAGCGTTTCCTCAGGAGACACATCGACAAAAGCTGCAATAGAAGGATTTTAAATTCTGTTAGAAAGTACAAAAATTGGAGTCGCAATTATCCTAATATTTGGCACCAAATTAACACATTGTTTTCGGCTCTTAATCTTTTAACTCTAAACATATTTTAATGATTATTACAATTTAAATACCATATTTCTTTGGCTCTTTGGTTGATTCATTGTCATCTTTAGACTCTGTGGGCTTTGTTTTAGTTGGAGGCACATCTACGGTCACTGCTGATGTGGCAGATGAGCCTTGAGAGGTTGCAGATTTGTTAGTTTGTGTTACCTCAATTTCGAAACCAGCTGGTACAGCTATAGTCAATGTACATTGCTTAAAACCCAGATCCGAATACCTTTGACAATTTATGTATTCGGATTTATTTAAAACTCGTTATGTATTGATATGTTTGGTTTTTAAATAATTTATAGCGTCATCCGCTTTTTGAAACCATTCCGACCATTGATCTGGTAAGCCGGCCAATACGGCGACCGGTCCGGTTATGAAAACGTTGCACTTATGTTAAATGTTTTGAAATTGTAAATATAAAACTTGTAGACATGACGTTATACAATTACTTTTAAACTTTTATGTGAGTAAATATTATGACAAGGGGCATAACTCAACAAAAAAGCACATACCAGGAAGGTTTTGAGCAAAAACTGACAAATCAACTGATTCTGACAACTTCACTTTGCGAGCATGGACTTGCAATATCTCCAACCGTCCTTTGGCATTAGGAGGACGGATTCTTATCTAAAACATAATACCAATTACCAAACAATAAAACTGGTTACATATGAAAAGTATGCAATAACAGTTGCTTTGAACATGTACTGCTTTAGTGTTTCATATTTAACCAAGGGTATAATGGCACAAATAAACTACCCTAATTTCCTTCTAAATTGCAATGCGGGACATTCTATAGTTTTATGGAACCAAGGGATATTAATATTCAGTAGAGATGACAATATCGGCCCATTTACTTATAAACGGGTCAATTTTGTTAATATCCCAAGCAGGACAGACAGAACAATTTTAAAAAAATAGCTTAAAAGGGTACATTCAGGTCAAACCCATAGAAAGTCATCCAAAGTGTACTTCTAATGCATCCAAACTTTTAAATCCATTTACTCAATGTTCAAACCCAATATATTCCCAATATATATTTCCAAAACAATATATTTTCAAGTCTCACTTAGAAAATATACATAAACTTATTTTTGTCCAAAACTAATGTGTTTCAAGAAAATATATATATTTTTCTCAAAAATCATATATCTTCTAAATATACTAAGAAAAAATATTTTTGCTTCCCAAAATAATATATTTTCCCTTTGTCGAAAATATGGTATACTTTGTAATAATAACAAAAATCATATTCTCATTTCTTTCGTATCCAAAATAATATTTACCAAAAATATATTTATAACGGTGTTCTCCGGAATATTTTGTAAGTTACGTTCTATCGTTCGGTTCCCTGATATTATGTGTGTAACTTATATATTTATTCCTTTGTGATTTTGGTAATATTTTGGATTGTAAATTCTTGGTATTTGTGAAGTTATATTATTTTATCCCTAAAATAATATAGTTAACACACAAAGTATACAAGTATTCATACACATCATGTCTTTAATGTAAATATATATTCTAAATACATATTTATCCATTTTTATTTGTAAAAACCAACCCCCAATACTTGTAGTTTTGTAACAAAATCTATGGCAAAGTTTATATTGAAAACCATAGTTTAAACATACTTGTAAATATTTGTTTTAGAAAATATTTTTCTAAGTGTTTGTATTTTTTGAAAATTTCGCCATAGTTTCTCCTAAAAATGGAGGTGTCCATGCTATCAAAGCATATCATTTTCTTTTCAAAAATCATCACAACAATCAACAACTCAATCAACACTTACCAAGTGCCAAAACAAAGCTATCTACATAATGATCATGAACTTGAGTTTTCATAAAAACTTGTAGTAACTTGGTAAAGTGTTTAGTGGGTTTAGTTACCCTTTAAAGTGTGTCTACTTCTTTAAAAATCCCATTCTTAAAAGTTTTAAGTGTTTACAACTTACTAGATGATTTTTCCAAAAATCATTCTTTTGAATTTTTCTTGTAAACAAGGTGTTCTTGTACTTGTTTCAACACTAGAAACATGATTAGTTTTCTTTAAAACAATGTTTATACAAATCTTGTTATTTAACTTGGTTCCTTTGGAAAACTATTTTAGAAACCATCCACTCATAAGTCTTGTATCTTGTTTAAATCATCATCACATGAAAACAACCTTTTTATTTCTCAAGTTCATGTAAACATAAGGTATGATGACCTTGGTTTCCCACAAGATCATCACATCAACTTACTAGATCATGTGTTTAATCACAATCTAGTAGGTCCATATGATGTCTAACATCACTAACACTAGTAATTAATCAACAAGAAGCAAAATAACACTAATCAACATGAATTTTTATGGTTTTCAAGCTTGTGTTAAAGTTTCATCTTCATGCTCATTAATGTTCTTTAGTGTTCTTCATAATAATCAACATGAATCTTCTTTTAACCACTAATATAAGATGAACAATGGAGTGTATGAAGTTCTTACCACTAGCTCAAGGCTATGGATAATTCAAGTGAAGATAACAAGTGGATAAAAGCAAACGGTGAAGGTCCTTCAACTTTCGAAAGCTCCAAGCTTCCCAACTTAGGTGTTATGCATAAGATATGTTATATAGTGTGTTAAGGTGTTCGGGAATCATAACTAGCCAAGAAATAATAAAACAATGCTTCGAGCATAATTTTGGTGTTTCGGGTAGTGTCCGGTTGTTCGGTTAGATACCGGTTCGTTAAAGTGTCAAGCTATTCCGTTTAATGATTTTTAAGTACCCTTTTGTGACACTTTTAATTCCCGACACTTAGGAAAGCATTCAGGACCATTTAGTCATATTTTTACATGAAACTAGCATGTTAAAATGCTGATTTTTGCTGATTTTTGCAGAATTCTGCACTTTGGGTGAGCTTTAGGCATTCTCCGGCACTTTAACTATCACCTAGTAAAGCAGTTTTGTGGTCCTTACTCCCCTACACACTATACTAGTGTAGCACTTGGTTTCTGGCTCATACTAGGTCTCAAAACACTGTCTGTCTAGGTACTGAACATCGTCAGCATTTTTCTGAGTTATCCGCTAACTGTGCTATCCGTGCTTTGTGCATCGTTTATGTCACTAAAGGTTGCATGTAAAAATAATGTGACAATATGTAATGTGATGCACATGTAAGTATGATACAGAAATCAGAAAGCAGTCATTTGTAATTCAGCACAGTCATTAAGCACTAATCATAGTCAATTAAATTGTACGGATACCTGGATTTTTGACAGTTGTCACAAAAATAACCTACTTCAATGTTCAAACCCTAAAGTAAAGAACTGGTTGGCTCAAAGCCTTAAACTAAACCTTAACTATACTTACTTTTCTTCATCAAAATAAGATACAAATCCAAGTAATAAAAAAAAATCAAAACCTCAAACTTCGCTGCAATTATTGGCTTGTTGCTCATCATTGGATGGGTATACCAATGACATTCAAGTACATATTCTTGTAAAAACACAATATTTCAGATCTCAAACTCAAAATAAACATAAATACACATAAAGAAGCAAGAAACTAATGGTAAAATAACCTACTTCAATGTTTAAACCCTAAATTAGATAAATACACAAACAATATCAGTACATAATGAAATAAATATATGTAATAAGCATATCTCGGAGAAAGTGAATGAAAGAATAAGCCCTTATCAGACATAAAAGTAAATGAAGAAGGTATAAAATTATTTAGGGGAAAATCTATCTATCTGACCAGTTCGAACTCTGGAGTCAAGTTGTTTGTGCTGAAGCATCTTCTTCCGGTACTCGGTGACCGCAGCATCGACGTGTATGTGAAGAACAGTTTAACCAATCGATCAAAACACAAGAAATATACAAAATTACAATCAAAGAACGCATAATTAAAACGAATCTAAGATGCATCTCAAAGAAATTAGCATAGATTAGAGGATTTCATAATTTCGAACCTGTTGATTGAGATGATTGTAATCGAACTAGACAGGGTTGAAGATGGATTGAAGGTTGTCGCACAGGTTGATTGAAATCCGGATGAGGCGATTCGGCGTTTAGGGCTTTGAGAGAGAGAGAGAGCTGAGAGTTGATAAGGAGAAATTAAAAAGAAGGTTTTATAGGATATTGTTTGAATTTTGAATCTAGAGCCAAATTTTGAATCTAAAGTCAATATATATTAATTTAATTTATTCAACACAATATATTAGATTTTTAACAAATAAAAATCGGAATTATGATGTCAGCGAAGCCAATGTGTCATATCTAATAAGATGACACATATGCAAAATTAAGTCAGCATTTAAGCTTCTTTAATAGATAGTATAATACTTTAATTTAATAGATAGTATAGTGAAGGGGTATGGTCCCAAAAAGCTCCGCAAGCCTCCTGCAAGGTCGCGCGGGACCATACTCCTTATTCAACAATTTCCTTAAATTGCCAACCTCGCGCGGGCTACAACACATCTGTGTAAAGCGGCGCGAGGTCTAGATAATAAGAAACTCCAATAGCAACACTTAGCATTCTGAAAGAGCATGCAGTAGGCCATACCCCCGCGCGGGGTTATTACGCATTCAACAGGAATCACGCACGACAACGGCGCAAGGCCATTACAGATAGTACACAAGGTACAAGTGGCAGAAGAGCAGAGCCAATCAACGTCCTTCTGGCTCTGCTCAATCGTGCTCCACGATCATCTGACATGCAGGAGACAAAAAGTACTTAAGGACGCCTACATGGCACCAATCATAAGGCAGAGACAACTGCCCCACGATCTCCACTTACCTGCTGATGGCAGAAGGGCGTCCAGGCCTACAACAATGACACGTGGCTCCAACCACATTGCGCCAGCTCCAGAAAACTCCTAGAAGCCACTACGGTCGACACCAGTGAGACAAGGAGCATATCCTCCATCTTGTCGCCTTCCGGCCCAAGGCACATCAGCCCACATCCTCTTACACCTCTCCGGCTATAAATAGAGACCTCACTTCACAAGTTAAACATTTCATTCCCTCTACTCTCACTCTTAATACTTAATTATCTCCCCAAAGCAGTCGCTTATTCTCACGCCGGAGCCCGGTTAAGAGGGAAACCCCCACATTCCCCTCTTAACGAGTAACGGTGTTCTGTTTTGCAGATAATCCGATCATTAAGGAGCTCAGGAAACCACAGAAGATTAACCACTATGAAAGGAACATAAACCAAACTGATTAGTCCCTTAATTAGTTCAGTGTTTCTTCATATAGATACAAGAAACACTCAAATTTTAATTATAATACTTTAATAATAACAGTTTTAAAACTTTAAAATCAAAATTAAAAATTTGAATAGAAATGTAGTCATAGTTATTGTGGTGTTGTATGTATATGCAAGTTAAGGCGGTTTCTAAGTAGTTGCAACTCAATTGTTTTTAAAAAGAAAATAAATGGAAAACAAAGAATATATATGGTGTAAAGTAGCCCCTCTGTGTTTCATGATCGGACAAAAGACTTTGAGCTGGATTTGTTTTTCTTAAGAGATCAAATTTCCAAAGGGGTAATTAAGGCTACTGGTGTGCAGTCAAAAGAGCAATTGGCAGATATATTTACATAATAATCTTTGTGATAACTTAAATCTAGCTGTCTTGTTTAGTCGTTGATCTGAGAGGGGGTGTTAAAAATACACTTATGAACATCTTAATGACTTATATCAGTTATGTGTTACAATAAAATTTGTAACATACATTTAAATAGATATGTTTGTTATATTCTAATATTTATTTAGTTATTATGTGCGAGAAATGGGTTATACTCCTGAGAATTAATGGGCTTGAGTTGCTGCTAAGGATTAATGGGCTTGAGACTGGACTATAGAAGCTGATGGCTCTGGGCAGGACTTAACTACACTTGCGTACATAATACGTATTAAATACGTTATCTCAAAAATATCCGTATGGTGCTATAAATAGAGAAGTGAGAGACTTTGTCAATCATTCACTCTCTTTCCGTTTCTCTTTCTTCTCTGATACGACTAGGGTTTCTTGGCTGAAGACACAGATTCATCTTGAATATGTGTGTTAGTTTAGAGAGTAATCTGTTAATTCGTTGTTTGATTATCTTGTTGATAATCTTGTGAGTGTTAGAGGTTTAGTATTGAGTGTAATCATTGGTTGTAAACTCTTAGATTGTATTTAGAGTTTTCTATAAAGTTTGGTTTGGGTATTTGCAATCTCTTGAAGATATGTATTAGATCCATGTTTATTAACAACATGCATTAATGCCAATGAGAAATGAGAGGGTGGTGGAGTGGTATGGGAGAAACTTGGTGTTTTAAGGGACCCAAGTTTGATTCCTGCTATCCGTATTATTTTCTGCGGCACCTGGTGATGATGGGAGACTAGACGAGTAGACGAAGATCGCTAGTTCGATCCTTGAACTGAGCGGCTTTTACCTCACCGCATTGTCGTGCCTTTGGGCAAGTGTTCACGGGCTTCGGCCCTAGGTGAAGGTTTTCCCCAGTTCGGAGACGTGTGTATCCCGATATGATGAATTTCGCTAGTAGCTCATTTGAAGGATTCGTTGGCCGTTACAAAAACATGCATTCATTTTATTTTTATAATTCTCATTAAATAATCCAAGTATTATTTTTTGCTTTTAAATCACATGCCATCACATTTGCATTTGAATTAACGGACAATATTAGATAATACTTCAAATTGTTTTTAGGTTTTTACCAAATCATCACTATCTTTATGAATTAACTGAACTGTTTATGCATCTTTTCCCAATAACCTATCAAAAAATAAACATCAATCAAATAGTACATTTTGTATTAATAAAATACATTTTTATTATAGTTAATATTCAACAAATTGTATCTAAAATGTATCAATCAGTACGGTATGATATTCGAAGGTAAAACTGGGTAAAATACCATACCATACTAAAATGAAAGTACCGATCCCAAAAAACGTCAGAAATGGATATCAAATTAGTACCGAAATTCGATCGTTGTGGTTTGGTTCGATACCCGTATTTTTCGGTACCCAACAAGAACGAGCCAATAGCCACAAACATAACCGTGCTAACACAGGCGTTCGTCAAATCTCCATTGCAATCTAGTAATCATGTTTCTCAAATATATTTAACACATTCAAATTTGAAATGTCTAAAATAATTATAACAGTATGGTTGTTAACATTCTTTGTCTTCAATTTTGTTAACATGTGTTTCAAGTTTTTTTAGATTAAAAAACATTTTAAAACTATGTAAAACAAATGTGAGGGCCAATGTCACAACTCACAACCCATAACGATTAACGAAGGTTCTCTGACCCGCGTTTCACGCGCTTGTATAGTCAACGACGGCCACTTGTGACATAATATACGACGTCTGGGTTTTTGACTTATAAGTTTTTATCCTCTTATCATAAAAGCCCTCAGTGGTTGAAGTATATGTAAATCACCCCCTCATGTTTACATGCTCCATAATAATAATTGATTAGTTTTCAAGAATCACATCACATCACAATAATATAATAAAATAAAGCATCAAAAGTTACCATATATGTAGCATTGTTATTTTGAATACATTACATAAAATATATATGTTACAACCAACAATTAAAAAGTTTGACCCGTGTTATTTATGTTACATATTATTATTATTATTATAGTAAAACCAAAACACAAGATTTAGAAACCATATAACTTGTATGTTTAAACTTAAAAGAGGGTGACCTTATATAGCACTCTTGGCTCTTATTGTTTCTTAATATTAAAACCAAAACACAATATGTCTTGGCTTTCTAGCCTAGTGGCATTTTGGTGGTGAGATAAGATTTTGGGACCAATAGGTATTGGGTTCGATTCCTACAAGTGGTTTTTCCCATATTTATTAGGCTTTCTCCTGAATTGGTGTAAGCATTATGTCTAGTGGAAATGGATACGATCGGGTGGTTCCGCTGGTGGTACGATGATACTTCATTGATCTGTCAGTGATCCAAATTTGCCGTTAAAAAAAAACCAAAACACAAGATTTAGAAACCATGTAACTTATATGTTTAAACTTAAAAGAGGGTGACCTTATATTGCACTCTTGGCCAGGGGCGGATGTACATGTATGTAAGGGGTGGCGTCCGCTACGGCTTGGCGCTCCGGCGGTAGTGTAAAATTAGTGTAAATTATGGAAAAATTTGACGTTTTTTCGATTTCGTTACCGCTTATTTATAAAACGTTACCGCTTGGCGCGAATCCTAGATCCGCCACTGCTCTTGGCTCTTATTGTTTCTTAATAACAACTTACGTGTAGTAGATATAAACATATTAGTATGAGTAAAATAGAAAACTGTAAAAAGAAAAAAAATGTAACCAAAAATCTAAAAGTTGATAATGTTAGATATGAGTCATCAAAAGTAGTGAAGAATGTCTAATTCAAATAAGAAAAGCAATTAACTTTTATTGGAATCAAATTATATATGTCTAAAAATCTATGAAGAAAATAACTTGTATTGGAATACAAGTTAAATTGTTTCTTGGAAACAATTTCATACCAAATATTGTCAAATTTATGATATTAGTTTATGTTCATTAACAATTTCTATACATTTCGTATTATTGATTGCATCCATCAATTAAGAAATTGATCATTTTCTTTTAAGATTCCCATCAAAAGTAACTTATATTAGGATTTCAATTTTTTTAACGAATGTACATACCCCTAAAACATTATGAAGTGTACATTCTCTAATGATATATGACATGTAGCTTAAAACATAGCATATATAGTTTCAAATGTTAACTTAGCACAACTCAAGGTTCTAATGGGTTATCCAAACTCCAAATGACAAATTAAGAAATGTATCGTTACCATGCATGTCTTATACTCTATTAAAGCGTTATATTTTACTTTTAAAGATTTTACTTATTAGTAATTTATTCTATAAATCTTTTGACCCATTTATACACATAGCTCCTATGTTTTTATCGATCAATAATTCTACAACAAAGCCGATCAATTTATATACTTGACAACTCTACACCTTTCAAACATCCCTTCTTTTTATCAATCAATAATTCTACAACAAAGTCATCAATTTATATACAAGACAACTCTACACCTTTCAAACATCCCTTCTCTAAACACTCCACTAAAAACCGTAAATGAGCTGAGCTTCAACATGTACAAGCTCGAGCTCGGTTTCATTTACACCCTTAGTATGGGTGTTCTTTGGGTTTCTTTTTTTCATTAGGTCGGGTTGTTCAAGTTATTGGTTGGGAAAAATGACTCAATAATCGACTCATTTAAAGTTTGGATTATTCGGGTTGGGTTGTTTGGTTTTCGGGTTTAGATGTAAAATGTTACAAAATATCATCAACATTCATATTTCTACTAAAAAATATCATCAAAATTCAAACATTATTGACATATTTGTCAATAAGATATGATAATATCCAAAAGTCTCAAAACTTAATGTTTCACGTACCAGAGACTCCAACCCAAAACAGATCTACAAAAAAGACAATAAATGTTTGGTTTTTTTTTTCGGATTTTGTGTGTAAGGTTTCTCGGTTGGGTTGTTCGAGTTTTTAGCTGAGAAAAAATGACCCGATAACCAACCCGTATAAGGTTCGGGTTGGTCGAGTTCATGTTTTTTCGGATTCGGGTTAGGTTTTAGGTAAAAATAGACAACCCTAACCCCTAGCAAGGACCAGGGGTGCAACAATCCAGCCTGAGCTCGGCTTGGCTCAAACTTAACTCGTTTAGCTTACGTAGCTCAATTTAAGCTCTATTTCTAACGCCCAAGCCTCACTCGTTACATTCTACAATTATTTAACAAAAGTTGGACGCAATGTTACAAAACTATTCAAACCACAAGGGGTAAATGTATAACTTTGATCAAATAAAATAATGTGTTTACCGGTCAAATGGCAACCTTCGCAACAGCTCACCGTTTATTACCCGGAAAAACTCCTACAAATTCTTTCACCGACTCCCACCACTTTCAAACTTCCACAACAAAACCCTCATCTTCGCCGGAGCAAACTCAATCGCCGGAAAATGTTAATGCTAGTCGACTGTTCAAACTGCCGGACACCACTGCAGCTTCCGCCGGGAGCGAGGTCCATCAGGTGCGCCATCTGTCAAGCCATTACACGAGTCGCCGATCCACGAAACCTCCCTCCGCCGTTGCCAACTCAGCCGTACGCTACATCATCTAACCACAACTACGCTCCGCCGCCGCCGGCTCCGTCGCCGTACAGTCAGTTGCCGTCGTTAAGTCAAACTCCGTCGGTCAACGGGCGGAAACGAGCCGTGATCTGTGGAATATCGTATAGGAGATCGAAGCATGAGTTGAAAGGTTGCATCAATGATGCCAAGTGTATGAAGTATTTGTTGATTAATAAGTTTAAGTTTCCGGAATCTTCTATTCTCATGCTCACCGGTAAATTTCTCCTGATTTTCCCTATTACTTTTTTAATTTGATAATTGATATTGATATTGATGTTTGTTTTAGTTTTAGTTATTAGTTATGATTTAGTTATCAGGTGTCTATAAATAATTTAACATTGAACTCTAGGTTTTCTCAAAATTTTATGTTAATTTTGATCATAGTGACGATTTGTTTGACCAGACAAAGACTGGTCAACTTCTGAAATCATCTTAATAATAAATTTATTTTAGGATATGTAATTGTTGATGGAAAATTCAATGGTTTCTTATGCAACAATGTTATTGTGTTACAGCTTTTTTTCTTCATGAAGTTGCAAATGAGTGTTAAAATCTATCGTGTTTTCATTAGGTTAATTTTCCTGAAACATTGTTGAGGAAATTGAATTTTTATAGGTTCACAACTTTGAAGTGGAATATGGTGTTTGTTTTAGTTTAATTGAAAAGATGTATTAGGCTGTTGGCGATTTTCGGAAACTGGGCGTTGATTAGAGGTGCATGAATGTCAAAAAAGTAATTAGTCTCAATAGAAGAGATCAAGAATGAAGAATCTAACATAAAGTAGAATAATACAATTTAATTGTGAAATGATTGTTTACTTTGTGCTCAATGTGTGGCTGTGTGTGTATAGGTAGTCACTGGAAAAGAGATATTGTTCCATTTTTGACCTTTTTTGTGATTAAGATGGGTAGTCTTTCAGTTTTAAGTAAAAGAACAATTGACAATCGACAATTGCATCGTAGTATCATTCAGGTTATGAATAAAGAACAGTATACAAAAAACATTATGTTAACCTTGTGACAAATTCATATCTATTTAGATCATAGAAGTTATAACTTTGACTTAAAAAGTAGAACTTTACATTTCTATAAGAACTAGAGGTGGACAAATGGGCAGATTGGATGGGTTGAGTAATGAATTAATACGGGTTAGGGTTGAAGCGAATCATTATTCAGTATGGATCAAATCGGCAGGGACGGCCGTGTGAATTCGTGTACCCTGTTCGAGCTCGAAAAAACGTACCCTTAGGCCTTAACGAAATCGGGTACTGGGCTCACTAAAGGTCTAAATCTAATGCCCATGGGCTAATAACTAATTTAAACCATAAGAATAGTTTTGTAAGCGGGCCTATGTTGGTGTTTGTATGAGTATACCTATTCAAAAAAAATTTAAATATACATATAGTTCTTTTTTAAATAACGTGCCCTTCAAAATATCAGGCCCTGGCCGGTGGTCCTCCCCGCCCACCCTCAGTGCCACCCCTGCAAATCGGGCCAGGCTTGGTTTGGTTCACTTGTGAACATTTTTCTCCCCGTTCTTACAATTTTATGTTAACAAATAGTGTACTTTAGGTATGATAACAAAAATTGTATTTAATTAAAATAATAACCTAAATATTTAAATTAATAATAAAAATTAAGCTGGCTGTGTGCATTAAAATTTCAACATAATTATTCAGTCAGTTTGGCCCATTTGACCCGTTCATCTTTAAGCTAAATCCTTTTGGTTTGATACCCATTTTAAGCTAACATCCTTTTAACTGATATTTCAGAAGAAGAAACAGATCGTCACCGGATTCCAACAAAACATAACATCCGAATGGCCATGTACTGGCTGGTACAAGGTTGCCAGCCTGGAGATTCCTTAGTGTTCCATTTCTCTGGTCATGGTTCCCAACAAAGAAACTACACTGGTGACGAAATCGACGGTTACGATGAGACATTGTGCCCATTAGATTTTGAGACTCAAGGAATGATTGTTGATGATGAAATAAACGCAACAATCGTCAAGCCAATACCTCATGGTGTCAAACTCCATGCCATTATTGATGCTTGTCATAGTGGCACCATGCTTGATTTACCGTTTCTTTGTAGAATGGACAGGTATGGTAAATCTTGACCCGTTTCTGTTTTATGGTCCACTTTTATACAACTGATTGTTGAAAATATAAATGTTGTAAAAATGTAGGAGTGGTCGGTATGTATGGGAGGACCATAGCCCTCAATCGGGAATTTTTAAGGGAACTAATGGAGGTGAAGTTATCTCCTTTAGTGGCTGTGATGATGATCAATCTTCTGCGGATACATCGGTAATATGTTGCTAAACCTATTTCCTTCATTAACAATTAAATATTAAATTTTCTAATGTAATAAACTAATGCATATGGGCAGGCTCTATCGAAAGTGACTTCAACCGGGGCAATGACATTTTCATTCATACAAGCAATTGAACGGGGACATGCAACTACGTATGGTGATATGTTGACATCTATGAGAACCACCATACGCAAGAACGAAAGTGATATGGGCGGCGGTGCTGTCACGTCTCTCCTTGGTATGCTTTTAACCGGAGGAAGCCTTGGTGGTGGTATAAGACAGGTATCTTCATCTTTACTCTAAATCTTTTTACTTCATTACTTTGCGAGACAAAACGAGTGGGTCGGGTTGACCCATAAACATATACCTCTACTAATAGAAAATTTAGTCGACTGAGAATCAACGTGTTCGGTCTATCCTTATACTTAAATTGTTAGGGAATATTTTTGTTGGAATTAATATTTAATCTTGTTATTGCAGGAACCGCAACTCACAGCCAGTGAACCATTTGATGTTTATACCAAGCGATTCTCCCTCTAATAAGTAATCTCCAGTTCTTTTTTAAACTTTATTCTTGCCATCTGTATAGTTTTAATTTTTTCGAGGATATTTATGACACATTCGATTTGTGATTGTGGATCAACAATATTGTATGTGCCAAATAAAAATTTTCTAATGTTATGAGAAAACTAAAATATACCAGCCAAATTTAAAGTGACCGGTTTTGAGTGAACCAGACAAAACTGGTTGTGAAAACGGTCTACTCTCTTTACGGGCAGGGGCGGATCTACCTTGATGTAAGGGGTAGCCTCCGCTACCGCTTGGCCGGAAAATTTTTGACGTTTTTAGTGTAAATTTTGGAAAAATTTGACGTTTTTTCGATTTCGTTACCGCTTATTTATAAAACGTTCCCGCTTGGTCGGAATCCTAGATCCGCCACTGTTTACGGGCAACCTATTTTTCAAGACCGGACCAACTAGTGAACCATAAGAGCCACAGGTTCGGCTTCCTGCCCGACGTAACGTATTGGGTTAGGTCCGCCCTGCTTGCAATCTATGGGAAATGATACGAAAAGAAAAAAAACTAGTTTGATTGGTTAAACCGGTTATCATTGGTACTGTGAGTTTGATTACGAGCTAACGGACAAAGTATACCATTTGTTGGCTGACTGATTCATTTGTTGGTAAAACGTCACTGATTTTCACGTTAACTTAAGACCACACGTTAAGATTAATTGAATGAAGTCAAATTTTAATACACATTAGTTAATCCTTTGTCCATGAGACCATGAGTAGTGAGGCATTTGAAATGTCATTTTTCGTCACGTGTTATCTACATCACCAAGTAAAATGGTGTAGTGGTTCAACCCCCCTACCCCTTCATTAATTACTATACCAACCAATACTCGTTTTCTGTACACACTCGCTCTCTTTCTCTCTCATCAAAACCAACCAATCTCTCTCTCTCACTCGTGACAAGAACCACGAGATAAGGCCCAAAATGTCATTTAACGCGATTGGGGGAGGTGGCGGTGGTTGGCTTGTGGTCCACCCAACCACAAGGACACTACTTATGGTCTAAGGCCATGTGGTGTAGGACAAAACCCCTAGGGGATTCATCACGCCACATCAGCGTCAACTCAGCAGATGGCTCTATTGTTAACTGTAGGATAGAGCCCCATAAAGCCCCTATCATCATTACTCAATTTTTTATAATTAGATTTATATTAAAATTAAACAACAAATAAAATAAATATTAAAATTAAAAATAAATAAAATAAATATAAAAATTCAAACATGACACATTACAACTAAGCACTGAAAAACAAAAATTATTTCTAATCGTCTTCGTTGTCCTCAACACGGTTACTCTATAGATGTTCAACCAAATTCGCTCGAAGAATCAAGTGTGTTTCCCTGTCATGTATCTTCATTCAGATAGCTTATTTATGGGTGTAGCTTAGTTGTAGGTTCGTATATTGAAGGTATTGTCAAAATCAGCACAAAAGGTCTACTCGTGTCCACCAAGATCATGTTATGCAAGATAATACACGTATACATTACGTTTCACATTTTTCTCTATTCAAGTATATGTGAGGGGTGGGCAATGATAGTCCATCGCTTCTTTAACACTTCGAATGCCCGTTCGACATCTTTTCTTGTCAACTCATGCTTCTTCATGTTATACACCTTTTTGACGCCATCTGGACATGAAAGAGTTTTCACCAACGCAGCCCACTCTCGGTAAATGTTATCGACAAGATAGTACCCATATTTGTACTCCACATCATTTGCAAAAAAATGATGAATCAGGTGCAATCTCGTCTATGACATAATCGAACAGATTTAATGATTGTAAAACAACGATATCATTGTTTGCACCGGCTATACAAAAGAACGCATGTCAAATCCATAGATCTTGAAATGCAATTTCTTGTAGTATTAGGGTTGGACCATCGTTGTCACCTCGATGGTGTTGGCCTTTCCAAGCAGTTGGACAAACAGCCCACGACCAATGCATACAGTCTAAGCTACCTATCATCCGGTATATTCGTTGGTGGGCTTCATATAAAAGTGGGATGTCGGTAGACATCGGATTCCTAAAATATCGTCTTTTGTAGGGGTTGATAACACCTAATAATATTAAAGTATTATAAATTACAACAACGACGACGACAACAACAACAATGAAGGCAACGACGACAACGACAATAAAAATAATAAATTAAAAGAATACCTTCACAGAAATTGTCTGTAAGACCCTTACTTCTATTTAACAGTTTTCATATTGGTTTCGAGTATAAATGTGTATTTACAATTACACATACATTTGAAAATACAGGTTTATTAAAACATTTTCAAATGTAAAACAATACAACATAAAATGTATGAGTTTGTCGTTTAAAAATGACGACGAAACATAGTGCGGAAGCTTGTATCTTGATCGTTTTCTGTTTTTCATTGAGCTTGATCATCATCCGGCACTCTAAGTTATACCTACATTTCATAAGTCATGAAATGAGTTAGTCATATTGAGTTTATAAGTGTTGAAATCAAGTCCGGATACTAAAACGAACAAGAAAAACAACTTTTGCCAGTATTTGAGCCCCTCGTGGGGCGCAACAGATCCTTCCCTGGCTCTCGCGGGGCGCGACAGTACTTGGTTCTCCTTGTCGCGTGACGCGACACCCCCTTTTTCACAGAGGGGTTTGTAGCTGGTGCTGCATCTCGCCCAGCTCTACCATCTTAAACAAGTTATGCACAAAAACTTGCATAACTTTCGAAATACATATCCGTTTTACGATCCGTTTCTTCCTACGTGATCGTAAGTTGATTTCCCATCATGTGAGTTCAAAACCCGACATCCGAATTCATAAAATGCTATAATACAAGCCCTCAGCTTATAATTAAATTTTAAAACTTTTGACCCGTTTCATGATTTATTAAACAACTTGTTTCTAAATCCTCATAAAACCTTGGACTACTTGTTAACTCAAAGTCTTTAACTTATGAACATAACTTTTATGAATTATACGACTATTACCCAAGTTACGCGTATAATTCATGTTGACCCGTTTAGGGGATTTAAATATTTAAGTTTAAATCTCACTCTTCTCTTTTCACACTTCACAATTCCACATATAAAATGTCTACTTATGTTCCACCACAACTATTTTTGTGGTGGTTTAATACAATAAACCAATCATCCCGAATACTACTCTTCGGTTACTCATTTTACGGAAAAGACTCATTTTAGGCGTTTGACCCCTGAAGGCTTATGCCCATAACTTTTATGCCTACCTAAGGCGTACATTAAGGGTAAATGCACGGTACCCCTGACCGCGGAGGAGATAACCCCTCCCAAGCCGCTACCCGACCAAGCAAGCCTGGCGGTGAAATCCCCAGCCGAGTTGACAACGGGTCCGCATGGGGGTCGAACCCGCGTCCCCACAGTTTGTATGGGTGTCGGTGGCCACTGGCCTGACACCTAGTGGTTACCTAAGGCGTACATTATCATAATATATGTTTCTAAACAACCCTTAAGGGTCATTACTGGTATTTTGCCAAAAGGGAAAAGGTATCGGTGTTTGCCCTTACATTTTTTGACAAGCCAAACCGATAATGACGAAACTCTAGTCATTTGCATTAAGAAAAACGATCACACTTCCGCCGCGAAGCGCGGGGGTAAATAACTAGCTATATAATACAATTTGCGTTGAGGCTTGTGACCGGAAAACAATTGCCCAAACTTTGAATCTAATTTACATAGTCGTTTATTCTTTTTGGCAAACTCTATATTGATGCTATGTCAAGATGAATATTTTATATTACTTTATACATAAAAACTATCTATTAAAAATCTTTAACTATAATTTTATCATACAGTAATTTTTGAAAGCTACTTTTGATGATCTTTTAAAAAATTCAATCAATATAAAATAAAATACATGTAGACATTCTTTCGGTGTTTTCTTTTTAGATTTCCTCATTTGGTTGCTTTACCAAGTGGCAATCTTCATCCCGATGAGGGCTTTGGCCCGGGCTCAAACCCGGGTTCGAGTCTGAGGGACACCGGTGCCCAGCTTCGGCTGGGTAATTTCACCGCCAGACAGCGATCCGGTAAGCTAGCTTGGGAGGAAGATCCCCTCCGCGGTCAGGGGTACCGTGCATCTACCCTTTTTTTTGCTATACCGAGTGTTGGTACCGTTGCAATACGATTACGAAACAAACCAATGCTAACAGAATTCCCGCCGCGAAGCGCGGGAGTATTTTACTAGTTACTAACATATCTAATCTTCCTATACTAATAAATGAAAATCTTTTTGTACACGTGTCATTCTCTGATGCCTCCTCCCTTTTAATAATAATATTACATATTAATTTATACACAAAATATAATATAAGATTAATTAATATAGTTAGAGATAAACGTATAAATTCAAATTTAATTAATAATTATCTATGACAAATCTATACTTCTATACTATATAATAAAAGAAACCACTTTAGGGACACTTGTCATTCTCTCATTCAATCCATTAAAATTAATAATAATAATAATAATAATAATTAATCTAATCTAATACATATTCTTATTATTAATAATATTTAATCAAATCTAATAAGCATAAAATTGACATTTACGTTATTAATAAGCATAAAATATATGAGCTATTTTTTTTTCATAAACTTTACTAATGCATAGTTTAACTTTTTGTTTTTGCTCTTTAGCATAACCATATGTGTTATTTCAAGGTTAAGAGAGATAAACCGGTAAAGAAGGTTTTAATGGCGTATTACGAGCAAGTAAATGTCGGTATTAGAAACGTTGACTTTCTACTCAACGGGTCTCGATTTGATACCAATCTAACCCTTAATCAGGTAGTTTAATAAATGGTTGGGTTTTGATGTCAGCGAGTTTAATAAATATTTGGAATTCTTGATGAACAATTTATTATATTGAGTTCTTATTATAATCATGAGTGGATAGAACCTACTATATGCATGTCATTTATTTTGCTGCCAATGCGGGAGTCGTTGCGACAGGTAGTGAGGAAGCGGAAGCTGTCCAACTCGCTATAGATAATGTAGGGCCCGAATGGTCGGTGTTGCCAGCTAGGATGATTGAACCAATTGTAGGGAAACTGGTGTAGTTATTGGATCATCATGCTACTTCAAAGCTCAAGGGATTTTCTCAATTTTCCACATAAAGTATTCGAAACATAAATATATCAGGTTTGGTTCCCACTCTTTAGCTTCGTTTATTCGGTATATGTTAAGTTGATCTCATTGAATAATAAATCCCCCTGCGTTGCAGCGGTGGACCAAAAGTAGGAAAAAGCGTAAAGAAACAAATTTTATAACACCAAGTGGGTCACGTGACGTAAAATGTAGATGAACTCGAACTTTTAACGACACGTATTAGAAATTCGAGGGGGGTCAATGAGATATTGTATCAAATTTTTAAAAAGCATGTGCCAAAAGTAACAACTTTGAAACTAATTGTTAGCTGTCTGTGTAAACATGTGTCAATAGAAAATTTGTGGTCAATTTATAAAAATAAAAACTAATGTGTACATATAAATAAAAGCAAAAGGTAACTTACATTTATGTAATCTGTGTAATACACATGGTTTTTAAAGATATAACTTTTTTTATTATTTGATATATAAAATTACATTTATTTACCCATACAATATACAAGGTTCATAAAAATATAACTTTTTATTATTTAATATATAAAATTACATTTATTTAACCCGTGTAATACACGGGTTCTAACCTAGTATACTAATAAATGAAAATCTTTTTGTACACGTGTCACTCTCTGGTGCCTCCTCCCTTTTAATAATAATATTACATATTAATTTATACACAAAATATAATATAAGATTAATTAATATAGTTAGAGATAAACGTATAAATTCAAATTTAATTAATAATTATCTATAACAAATATAAATGTATCAAATAATATAATAAGTATAATATTTTTTAATAAGTATAATATTATTTAGAGTAAATTACAAGTTTTGTCCTTTATGTTTACATCAAATTTCAGGCACAGTCCTTTTTGCCAAAATCTTGCAGGCGGTGTCCTTTACCTTTCAAAATCTTGCATGTTTTGTCCTTTAGGCCAAACCCAGTTAGAAATCTCAATTAAAAAAGGTCATGTGCACTGCACATGAGGGTAAAATGGTCATTCTCTCTCAACTCATTTAATTCCCCATTTATATCCACAACAACCACTCACTAACCCAGGATCATCTCTTCGATTCGTCTCTTCAACCATCATTCATAAACAAAAACCCCAAATCACCACCACGACTTATATAAAAAATCCCAATTCTAATTAATCAACAGATGTATGTTCAGAGTTACAAAATGCAGACACTTAATGATGGATATACATACTTGATCAAAACAGTTAAACACATGAACAAAGTAAGGAACCAAAAAATGCAAACAATAGTCGACTACTGACCGAGGGTTTCTTTTAAATGTCTGCTGCCACTGTTATGATCGTGAACCGGAACCCCATACCATCTGTAACTGCCACCACCCACCTACTCGTACCATCTACCACCTGCCACCGCCACTCCACATCACCTACCGCCGCCGCCATCACCACCACAACTGCCTTTCATCATCTACCGCCGCCTACCACCACCCTCCACCATCTCCAAATCAACAACCAACATCCCCCAAAAATCCCCAAATCCCTAAAAACGAATTGTTCAACAAAATCGATAAACAACCGATTAAATAAAATCGATATCCATGAATACCCACACTCAAAACCCACCGCCACCACCACTAGACATCGGTCTCCACCGTTGTCAGAATTTTAACCTTGAATCACACAATTTGATGATCCTGTGCATTCTCAACGGTCGGATCCCAACCTCCGACGAGATCACGGCACCACCTGCCACCACCCACCTACTGCTACAACCTTTCCCTAAATTGTTCTGCGATTAAATCACCCATCTTCCACCATCTGCAACCACCCATCTTCCACCATCCGGAACCATCCACTTCCACCGCCGCCAACAACCACCATCAACCACGCACCCACCTTCAATCTAATCTACCACCACCAATTCCGTCACCACCGCTAAAGCCACCCTCCAGATCTGAGAAAGTTGGAGTCGAGAGAGAGAGAGAAGAGAGAGAGAGAGAGCACGTCTGATAGAGAGAGAGAGAGGGCTTCTTTATAATCTTTTTATTTTTTAGAAACTAGCCCCTAAATATAAGATATTTTACACAATAGTCCCTGAGGAGATAAAATGACAAAAGTGCCCTCATGTGCAAGGCACATGACCAGATTTAACCAAATATTCTAACTGGGTTTGGCCTAAAGGACAAAACATGCAAGATTTTGAAAGGTAAAGGACACCGCCTGCAAGATTTTGGCAAAAAGGACAGCGCCTGAAATTTGATGTAAACATAAAGGACAAAACTTGTAATTTACTCTATTATTTAATATAGTTAGAGATCAAACATATAATTTCAAATTTAATTAATAGTAAATTACTTTTTTAGTCCCCATGTTTTAGTGATTTTAACCATTTGAATCCAAAATTAAAATGTTTAACACCCTGAGTCTCTAACCGCTCATTCTCACCCTCTATAAAAAAATTCAAAAAACCTTTTGTAAGGTTGGTTAAGTTCTCTAAGTTCTCACAACTCGTAAAAGTTTTCATTTTACCCTAACCATATATATTTGTTAAGATAAAATATATTATTTGGATATAAACAATAATTACTAATAAAGTATCAAATCACATGTACAAGTAACGAAAATATAATTGTTCTTTTGTTTTACTAATATATCTAAATAAGTCATTTCATTAATAAGAATTATATACAAGTTTATAATTTATATTTTTCGTCATTCAACCCGTGTAATACACGGGGTTGTAAGATAGTTAACTAAAAAAATAAAATAAAAAATTAACTCAGGAGAGATTAAAAAGAAAAATCACCCGTCTAAAACCCCAACAAAGCTCAACCCTGGGGTTTTGTTTTCAGGTCATCGTATCAATGGAGAAACTCAAATCAGCAATCTCACAAACCCTAATTTTCTCAATTTCTCAAAGCAATCCTCAAAATCTTCATAACACTTGCTCATCTCTCCATGAATTCTTCAATCAGTTGCCCCAATTCCACCAGGTAATAGATCCGCTTATCATCATGTAATTAAACATTTGATTGATCATATTTTACTCAATTAACCAGATGATCGAAGATTTAGCGCACACGAATACGTCGCTGTGTCTCAAGAACGAGGAATCTGCTTTGGAATTCAAACTCAAGGGGAACAACTGCTTCTCCAATGGAGATAATTCAAATGCGTTGCGATTCTACACACAGGTTTTGAATTAGTTTAAAAGTTTAGTTGAAATGTTAATTTCATTAGATTGATTTGTAGTTTGTACGAGGTTATGTTGGATTGAAATTATTTATGTTTTCTGCTTGAATTTGAGTGTAATGTGAATAGAAAATTAATGTTAATGCAGGCATTACGAGTTGCTCCGAGAGATGTGGATGTTATGGGAAAGAATCTGGTGGCAACGCTTTATGTGAATCGTGCGATCGTATTGCAGGTTTATTTGAATCTCTTGTTTATGGCTTATGTATAGCATGCTGTATATAAGTTTTTGATTGATAAGTAGTAAGAACTTGTTTGCACTGTATTATATAATGCTCTTCTATCCATGAATACTGCAACAGTTTCATGATGGTTCTAAAACTACCTCTGAACTTAGTGTCTCATTGGAAAGCAAAGTTATTATGCTAGATTCACCTGTTTTTTGTTGGTTATGGCTTGGTTTTAAAATGCGCGCATCAGGGTCGCATAATACGCACATCATATGATGCTAGGGCTGTAAACGAGCCGAGTCGAGCCGAGCTAGACCCAGCTCAAGCTCGGCTCGAACTCGATTCGAGCTGGCTCGGCTCGAGCTCGAATTTCAAATCGAGCTGAGATTTGAGGCTCGAGCTGGCTCGGCTCGAGCTCGAATTTCAAATCATAATGATGCGGTGCCTTATGCAGTTGACTAGTATTTAGACAAATTGGACCATGATTGCAATGGGTGTGAGTTTCTCAAATCCTTGAACAAGTTTGACCATCTATTGAGCAATGGGTTCGAGTATTTAAACAAGGTAGACTATGAATTGAAGTCTTGAAAAATATCTTATATTTTAGTTAACAAGTTACATTGTTATCTACAAATAATTTTTAGTATCTTTTAAGAAAGAACACCTAACATACTTGATGTACACACTTCGCGCATCACGCATCGGCTTTTGGGATCAAAAAGCATCAGAACACCACACATTTTTTAAAAACCAAGCGCTACGGAAGCGTATTTAGACGTTTACATTTTATTGGACATGTGGAGAGAAACATCACATTTTTCATATGGAGCGAGTGTATGCTTATATGGAATATAGCATTATATTTTAGGTGATTAAATATATTCATTTTGAATATGGAATATAGCATTGTATTTAAAGTGATTAAATATATTCATATTGAATGTTTGAACTATGGTACAGAAAATGGGTCTTTTTCTGGAGTCTCTACGGGATTGCAATCGGGCTCTTGCAATTTGTAGAAGTTACTCAAAGGTGAGACGCCTTCTCAAACCTTTTTGTCAACACTATCGTTTACCTTACTATGTTTGAGATATTTAAGCATATGTACACTGTAGGCATGGTATAGAAGAGGCAAGGCAAACACGTCTATGCAAAATTATAACGATGCAGTTTGTGACTTGAAAGTTTCACTATGCATGGAACACTCTTTAAGCGGAAAACGACAGATAGAAGGCGAGCTTAAGCTCATTCTAGGTCAAAACAACAGTGAAGACTTTCCACCAAATGTTATTAAGAGCAAAGAGTCCGACATCCATGGTAATTTTTTTACCTCTATTAGCTACAGAATAAAAAATATATATCTCATCCATGATTCTTAGTTTCTTACCATGTAGGTCCTCTGTAACAGATCAACTACAAGATATACAATTGCAGTGTGTAGAAACGGAAACGAAAGGAAGAGGCATGGTGTCGTTGACCGATATACCTCAAGCCACTTTGCTTCATGCAGAGGAACCATATGCTGCGGTACATTTGATGTCTTCCTTTTCTACTGCTAGTGAACACCGTGGCACTTTTGGGCATAAATGTTTGGCTTATGGTTGACTTGCAGATAGTATCAAAGAATTGTCGAGAAACGCATTGCCATTTCTGCTTTAACGAACTACCAGCAGATATTGTTCCATGTTCATCTTGCTCGATGGCTTTGTATTGCTCTCAGCTGTGCCAAATACATGCCAGAGGTCAAGACCAACAGTTTCATACAAAGAAACATGATATTGGTTTTAATTTGTCTAGTGATCTTGAGAATTACGTTGCAAGTGTTACGAAAGCAATTGACGATGGTGTGAATATCAAGCAACATGCAGAACATAAACATGAATGTGGAGTAAATTGGCCCATTGCGCTACCGGCTGAAATAGTATTGGCGGGTCGAGTTATAGTGAAGTCTATAGAACAAAATAAACGTTTTGGTGAATCTTCTACTATTGTGAATTTGGTATGTCACACACCCTCTTATGCCCATTTGGTCCATGGACTTAAATAAAAGAGTAAAGTACACGGATGGTCTCTGTGGTTTATCAAAATTTTGGATTTGGTCCCTAGCTTTCGGAAAGTACACGGATAATCCCTGTGGTTTGCACTTTGTAACGCATTTAGTCCCTAACTTTTTCTAAAAGTGCATGGATGGTCCCTGTGGTTTGCACTTTGTAACACATTTGGTCTCTAACTTGGACATGCTGAAACCTTTAGATGTGTTGGCTGGGGACTAAAAGCGTTACAAAGTGCAAACCATAGGGACCATCCGTGTACTTTTGAAAAGCTAGGGACCAAATCCAAGATTTTGGTAATCCACAAGGACCATCCATGTACTTTATAAAAAAGACTCGCTAAGTGGCTTCCATATGTTACATTTTCAGGAGCTTTGTCACAATTATTTACAACTTGATCCAGAAGCTAAACTGGAGTTACACGTATCTTCAATAGTTCTTATGAAGTGTCTTCACCATTGTTATGGCTCCGACATTCCATTAACTGGCGACACTATATCACAGGTGAGATTCCTTTTTTCGTACCTTAAGGCCGTTTAGACATATCTTTTGGGCTTTTGGTAAAACCAAAGCATTACCATATATGCATGACTGGACAGAAGTATAGGTCATATATTTAGGACATTTGTTATATTCACCTATAATTAATGATTTACCTTCTGTTGTCTTTCTCCGAATGCAGTGTGTCTTGCTTCTGTCACAAATCAAAGTGAATTCTATGGCAATTGTTCGTATGAGATCTGTTGGATCTGCTGATTCAGTTGGTCCACCAAGCTCAGCTGGGAATAATACAACTAGCACTGTGGAACAGGTATATGTGTGTGTGTGTATATATATAAGTATAAGTATGCTCTCATGTGAAAATCTTATATGGATTAATTTACTTCTTTTCTCCTTTTGATGTCTTAATGGCGTATTTATACACAACACATTGTGTTTTACTGTGGTGTAGCTAGTACTTGTACTTTCTTCGTCCCGTTAAATTACAACACATTCCTTAGGTTTGCTGCATGAAAATTCCAATGTTCCTACCAACAAATTTAATTATGTCCCTATCATCATCTTTACAAATAAAAAATTGATGATATTGTTTTGAGTAGGGCTGCAAAGGAACCGAATGTTCAGCGAAGAGTTCATGAACCGTTCGGCAGGAAGTTTGTTTGTGGTTTGTTTGTTTAATAAATAAACGAACACGAACAAGAAATTTAAATAAACGAACGAACATGAACAGAGGCTGTGTTCGTTCATTTATGTTCGATAGTTTGTATCAGTGTCCTATGTATTCTTTTCGGTAACGTGTTCGTTTATGTTCGATAACGTGTTCGTTTATGTTCGATAGTTCATTAGTGCTTTTAATTTATATATTATATTTAAATACTTCAAAATTTTGACAAATAGAATGTTTAATAAGTATGAGTGTACTATGTATTCTTTTCATGAACGCTTGTTTGTATACGTTTGTTTTCGTTTGTGTTCATGAGCTTTTGTTTGCGTTCATTACCTAAAATTAACAAACGAACACAAACACATTCATTTCCTTAACGAACGAACATGAACAAAAAATCTCGTTTGGTAAGTGTTCATGAACACATTCGTTCGGTTCGTTTGCAGCCTTGGTTTTGCGTCACTAATATCTTTTATTTGTTCTTACCGAAGGTTATTATTTTTGACATCTTATATATACTCAAAAACGTTTCTAAAATGAAGTGACAAGTCAAAATTTGTAGATATCTCTTAAATATAAGTAGTTTATTCTTTTTATCTTAATTTTTTCATCTTTCATCAAGGTCCTTCAAATATGACAAGATAAAGTTGGTTAATGACCATTTTCACGACACACCATCTTTATGTAAGCAATTGTCAGCTTTTCATATGGCACTAATGTAATAATGCTTGCTAATTTTTTTGTGGAAATCAAAGTGTTACTTTAACAATTAGAACACTCACATTTGTTGTTTTCTGCTAACGGATTGTTGTTTATGCTATTCTATGCCAATTATAAACACTCCAATTCATTGTTCCCTGCCATGTAGAGTGCGTCTCTCATTGGTTTATATCAAGAAGATTTTTGTAGCATTTGTGAGGTTTACCTGTTACCACCTCGTAATCTATAAATTTGGCAGAAAAAAGCATGTGAATTAACACTTTTGTTTACTAAATTTTCATGTGTTGGTGATGTTCCCGATTGTGTACTACTGTACTAATAGGTGAGAGTTGGTCAAGCTATTTATTTGGCCGGAAGCTTGTACAACCATTCTTGCCAGCCGAATATCCACACGTATTTTCTTTCTCGAACTCTATACATACGAGCAATAGGTTTCGTGACAGCAGGTCATCCACTTGAGCTCTCTTACGGGCCCCAGGTAACTTTTATTCCCGGTAACAAATGTTGGCATGCTAGGGTTAACTTTGTTAGATTCTACACACCTCAATATAATAAATTTAATTGTGACGTTTTCTCAGGTTGGCCAGTGGAGTTGTAACAACCGCCAGTCGTCTTTAAAAGAGCAATATGCATTTGTATGCTCATGCACCGGCTGCTCACAAATAAACCTATCTGACCTTGTTATAAATTCTTTTCGGTGTACGAATAAGAATTGTTCGGGTGTAATCTTGGATAGTTCTGTGGCCGATTATGAACAGAAAATCAACCCCTTTTCTTGTGGGTTACCTCTGCAGGTACTGTTTTTGATGCTATTACTGTGTTCAAATGGTATGATTATAAGCTTCTTATGTAGCTGAGAATTGGTTTTTCAAAGGTTGGTAGGGTCCAACGTGACGAGGTCAAGAAAGTGGCAAGCTTTTTGTGTGAAGAAACTGGTTCGACCCATCTGATTAAACCCGGGTTTTGTTTGAGCTGCGGTGCTTTCCGTGACCTGGAAGCTTCAAATGCTGTAGTAAAAAAGGCGGAGATTTGTATCCGAAGGTATGACTAACCTTTTATTTTGAGTTTAATTACGTCAAAACGTAGACCAACTGAAAACGTATGCAAAAATAAGCATGAAAACGTATTATATTTGACCAGCTGAAAAAAAACTAATGTCGAAACGTGAATTTATGGCGAACCTATAGTGTTACAAGGGGTAACCTCCGTTGCTCCTTGACACTCCGGTGATGCTCCTTGACACTCCGGTGACGCTCCGACGGTAGTGTAAATTTTGGAAAAATTTAACGTTTTTTCGATTTCGTTACCCTTTTTTTTAACGTTACCCCTATGCGGATTTTCTAGATCTGCCACAGCACGTACATTAAAATAAGCACGAGGGAAAAACAGTGTTTTTTAATTTACGTCAAAACGTAGGCCAACTGAAAACGCACATAAAAATAAACACATGGGAAAACAGTGTTTTCTATAAAGTTTTTAGAAATGTAGGGGTTGTAAGTGACATTTTTCAAAGTCTAGGGGGGGCATTTTTGTTAACTTTCCAAAGTATAAGGTTGTTTTTGTCAGTGGCATATGCCTTCGACATTTGATTTTAAGGTTATATAAATAAAAAATAATGTCTTAAGTAGTATTATTACGATAATTATCTGAACTTTTTTAATACATTTTAGGCAACTTTAACTTTTTAATATGTTAACGACTTGTAGGTTTTTTAGATTTTACCCATTTATCTGATGTAAAATATAGGATATTTAGATTTTACCCATTTATCTGATGTTAAATTAGGATATATCAATACTCAGTTTTAGATAAGTTGATTAAATTTCCCTAGTATAGCTAGCAACAGTCTGACTTAGGCCAGCTTAAGATCGGCTAGCCTTCAAAATGTTATATGTTTGAAGTTCGAGACGAGTGATAAGAAGAATCCTTGAAATCAAAGATACGTGTTTTTTTATTGAAGTTGCATGGAATAAAATGTGACCTTATTAATCATTTCATAAAAGAAAATGAAGTTGGTCTGTTTTTCATTTGGCTTGAAACGTAAATGCTTAAGTATTGTTATTCTCTATTATGTATACTAGTTTTTTTTTGCATGTTGGCAATTATATGATACATCAGGTTGGAGGGTTTATTAGATTCTGGTGAATGGCATAATGCTACACTTTCAAATGCTTTAAGATCATTAGATCTACTAAAATCAGCACTGCATCCATACAACAAGAAAGTTGCTGAGGTAAGTTCTACCTACCTTTTTTTACTCCTATGTTTTTAATACATGACTTTAAAGTGGCGGACCCATGAGTTCTTTTTAACGGTTCATTATGTTTGGTATTTTGATGTCTTGGTCATTAAAAATTTCCCCACTGAAGTCATTAAAAAACTTCCCGCACTTCTTTCTGTTGGTCTTACCATGTCATGGTCTGAAAATATATGGGGTGTCAAGTGTCATCGTCTAAAAATATATATGTTGTCACCTCATGCCGGATACATATATAACATATTTTTTTTTACCGGGTGTTAACATGGTAAATCCCCTCATCATACCGTGCAAAGTTTAATGAAGTGGAATAAACAAGGAATTGGCAGGCAGAGGATTACATCGCACAGGCATTTTGTTTAATCGGAGAACTACAGAGGTCACGCGACCATTGTCAAGCATCGATCAAGGTAGGTAATCCAACTTACCAAGTCATATAATAAATGCAGGTGGGTTGATGTTTGTGGGTTTGTGTGTAGATATTAGAGAAGCTTTATGGTGATGACAACATTGTAATTGGAAATGAAATGGTGAAACTAGCATCCATTCAACTGTTTTTGGGTGAACATACTGTTGAAGAAAGCAGGAATCGGATCAGTTTGATCTTTTCACGGCATTACCGGTCACATGTAGATGCCATATTCCCCCATCTTCAGTTCCTAAATAGAAGCGTCTAGAGCTCGGGTTCACTCATAAACGGGTTGATGTTGATTTGAGTTGTTGATAATCTAAAATGGGCCCAATGAAATTTCTTAGCTAAAAAAAGAAAGGCTTAGATGCTCTAAACGTGTTGTAATCATGTGAATTCAAACATTTAGATTATTATTGCCATCATATTGTTTATCAACTATATATATCTATCGTGTACAAGAAATTGTGTTTTGCTATGTAGTTGATATTGATCGATATATCGCCAATATTCTTGATATCAGTATCCTCCTTAGTTTTGCCATTCGTCTTTCATCCTATTAGTGTATTTAGTTTTCATTGTTAAATGTTTGTGTTTTAAGCCTTAACTAGTTCCTACTTGCTACAATTGTGCAAAAGATTAATTTGTTAATGGTAACAGAGTATACTGAATTGTTGTGTTAATTGCTATATATATAGCATGATATTAAAATTACCGATATTTCACCGTGATTACCAATATCTCAAATACCAGTCCTTGACCGATATCCGATTTATTACCGCATTAACTACTTAGATTTGGAGTTAACATAGGTTATATGAAATTAATAAATGATACTCAAAGAAATCTACCCTCACAAAATTGCTAATTGCCACCTTAACTGGTGTCTCACAAACTGCTATGCCTCAACCCCTCCACTGTTAGAAAAACTATCCATTTCAACCTAAACTCATTTATCAGAACTTGATAATAAAACGAACGGTTATCCATTGGTGCTAGAATTGATAGTTTAACAAGACAAAAAAAAAGCCTGACCTAGAAAAATATGAAATACTTTAAACTAAATGATGAATATAGCACTGAATTTACATTGTCGGTGTCTATGAAAAATTCCAAAAGCACATAACATGCTGGAAAAAGAGTTATTGTTTCTTAACTTTTACCTCAACAAAATAGCAATTTGAACATCAAAAAGAAAGCTTAACCTTACAACCAAATTCACCTGTATACAGGAATCAAGTATATTTTACAAATCTGCCACTCTCATGAACCTTGGCAATAAAGAAGCTTCATTTCATTCCCCCTCCATGCTTAAGCTAATAAACACCACATAACATTAAAAACCGTGTCAGCAAGCAATCGATCATTAAAAAGGAATGAATTCATTCGTGTCACCTTAAACAGGTTATATGTGTAAACTGTAAACTTGGTTAAAAATGACACAGGTCAAAAGTTACCCAAAGTGTATCTAAAAGCTTACAATCTCCAAATCACTTTGTTTAAAAACATTTAGACTTGGTACTTGGATTCAAGAGAAAAGGTCAAAAAATAATGTTTATGAGTAATTGAGTAAACTCACCCCAACCCAGCCCAACCCAGCGTGGCCCGCCCTGACCCATTATGAAAAGCATTAACCTTAATTACCTTGAGATTTGTCACCTTCATCCTCTCCTGAAAATGCTTGATGGGCTAGAACCATCAGTCAGATTCAAATCAGCTTTAGTTTTTCTAGCGAACTTCAACAGTCGCTTAAATCCTTTCGGTGCATCTTTTTGGTTCACCATAGCAGGAGGGTGTTGTGCATTTCCCCACTCACAACTATCGGCTTCACTCGTAGTCTCCTCAAGAAGCATCTGAAATAAAGAGTGACGAACACGGGGACTCGAAGCTCCAGCTGGCGCACCAACATTGGCTGGACCGGATGCCTGAGTAGGGCTTTCCTTGCATGGAATAATCTCATCCTGATTATTATTCTCTTCAATTTCCACCCATGCAGTTGGTGAAATCGAAACCGTTGATTCTTCTTGAATCTCCGTCTTCTTACTGACACCATCGCCGTTCATATCGAACCTTTTACTTTTAAAGCTCTCCGGTTCCTCACATTTAATGGGAGTAAGCAATTGGGTTTCCGATTCGGTATATGATTCCGGTGGTTCGTATTCCGTCTCTTGATTTTGACTTTCACTTATGATTTCAGTAGTTTCGACCTCAACCGCCTGATTTTTCTCAGTTTCGATCATATCTCCAGTACTATCAGCTTGTCCCTTGGGTTGAGCCACAACTTTACTCTTGACAACAACCACACCGACACCAGGCCCGATCCCGGTTCCTTTACGCAGGAACGGTTTCGTCTCCAATGGGACCACACTGCTTTTCTTCGTAACTTTGTTATAAAAGCTGGGTTTAGCAGCAGTGGCGGAGACGGTGGTGGTCATGGCAGCGGTGGCAGTGGCAGCATTAGGAGTGCCTACTGGAGTTCGGGATTTAGTTTTTATTACCGGTGCAGTTTTTGTCACCGTTGGCTGCTTTTTCTCTTTGATGGTTTTAACGTTCTTGTTACCTTCGGGTGGGGTTGACTTCAGAGCCTTTGGTTGTGGTTTCGACTTTTCAACTTTTGTGCTTGAACGTACCACCGATGATGTAGATTGCGGTTTTCGAGTTATACTAGTGTTAGAAGCGGGCCCGGTTGGAGTTTTAGCAGGTGACGCACCAGCAGATCTCGGTGAAGGGGTCGTCGCGGGCCATGACTTGCGTGCAGCAGGCAAAGGAGATAGTTTATTTGTAGTTGTAGTTGTAGTTGTAGCTTTCTTCACAATAGAACTTTTTGTGGTTTCCCTTTTGGTATTTAACAACTGGGTCGGGTTCTTTTGAGAATTTTGAGGTTTAACTTTATTCGAAATGGGGGTTTTCCGACTATCGTTTGTGTTACTAGATGCCATTTCGGCTTTTTTCTCGTCAAGGAATTTTTCCATCTCTTTGAATTGGGATTCTTTCTCAGCCTTCTTTCCAGAAGCTTCTTTTCGAAGCTTCTCATCTCTTTTTTGCTTATAATGATCATAAAATCCACCTCTTTGCTCCTTTGGATTACTTTTACTTTTGCTATTATCATTCGTCACACTATGACGTCTAACCGGCTTGCTTTTACTTTCCATCATCTTCTTAAACAATGGGTTCAATTCCGCTTCCTTTCGTTGATTCCATTCGATTGACGCAGGATGCTTTTCACCAATTCCGTCATCTTCATCCTCCGAATTCTCCATTTCCAGGTTTAATATGTCCGCTTTAACCTTTTTGGGTGAGGACGATTTAACGTCTTTTAAAGTTTCAGAACTTTGACTCGGAGAAATTTTAGTCAAAGACTCTGCGTTGCCACATGGAGCTCCATCTTCAGAAGTTTTGTTAACTGTATCGTTTTCGCTTCGGGCAGCACTTTCGCTCATTCCCGAGCTCCATCTTCTCAGTACAGCTTTGTTTGCAACAGGAGCGGTCAACACCGTCTTTGACTTCTCGGTCTCCACTGCTTTCTCTTTCTGTTTGTTTTCAAATAGACTGATTTTATCTTGCACGCTCATTCTCAATGCATTTTGTTTAGCAGGTGTCTCCGAGTCTTCTTCCTCATCACTAGTGTGACAGGTGGCATCTTTCTGAGTTGATAATGATACTTTCTCTCTATTTGGAAGATAACCGAGACTTTTGATACTTATTGTAGCCGCCCTGCGTGGGCCAGTTCGTCCGATTTGAACCCGTCTCATTGGAGATGCTAACCTTCTAGGTGTCGCAGATCTTGTAACGGTTCGGCTTCTTTCAACGGTTGGTTCGTCTTCACTTGAAAAAGAGTTTTCACTCTCGGTTGAACTTTGTCTTTCAACCTGTGCAGCTTTTGCTGGGGAAACACCGTATTTTACAGGCGGATTTAACTGCGAGGGGTGAGTAGCTGTAACGGTTTTTTCGGGTGTAGAGTCTTTCAATGATGGGAATTGACTCAGTTCTAAAAACTTCTGTAATGAGTCCCTGAAACAGGTAACCGAAATGATTAATCTTGATGTAATATGAATATACCTTATAGTTTATGTTATATGAATATACCTTATATCTTCTGCTCCGAAATGATGAGCAAAGTTTTCCAAGTTGGAGATATCTTGAGGCGAGCATGTAATACCGGTAGCCTGGTTGAGGGCTTCAGCCAATTGTTCTTTCAAGCCTGAGAGCCTTGAATCGACTGCTCGCAGTAGTTCATTCCTATTGGAATATAAGTCAGTTGAGAAAATGCATGAAAAGAAGAAACAGATATGATGATACGAGTGTAAAGAACGTACTTAGATTCGAAGGATGATGTCATATCAACTTCAGCCTGGTAAACATAATAACAATATTCATTCACCTCGAAATGAACATAGAAAACGGAAAACAGAACCTACCTTGGCAAACAATGAAAGTTGGAATTTTCTGGTCTCCTCTAATTGAGAAATTTCGTTTCCAATACTAAGAACATCTGGTGAACCAGCAATGTTTAAGAATCTGACAAATTGAAATTACTAGAGTGAGTAAGAAGAGAATCACAGCCATGGAAATAGAAGAAACGTATAACAAAGATTACATATGAATTATGATATGGACCTTGTTAATGTGGCTATTGTAAACCAGTCAGCATTGCTGACATCTTCAGGTGTTAGAATTCTGAAGTTTGAGTCGGAGGTTTTGGATGACAAATCTTTGACTTGAGGTAGATGCAACAACAGTTGTTGCAAGTCTCCGGATGCCACCTTTTCAATTATATTGCTAGTTGATACACATGCCTCATACCTACATAACAGAAATGCCTCACACATTGAACAATTATAATAATCGGAAAACATGTTGACGTTCCCATGTATGCGTTATGAATTTTTATAAATACAGCTTGGTGGTTTGGAGGTATATTCCTATTTAACATTCTAAGGTTATTAGGTTAATTTCTCGGACCATACAATCCCGCAAAAGCAACTGTTGTTGATGTTTTATTTATATTCTATTTACACTGAAGCTGTTGTAGATTCACATTCAAATATTGAAGTTTTAGTAGAGGCACATAATTTTTCCAACAAACATTTTGACTCCTTTACTGGCAAAGGAGAAAAGGAAATAAATGGAGTCTGATATAAGGAAGCAAACATTACATAATGTCATTTTCTAACAAGTGGAAGCTGCACCAAGGTACGGTCTATGAGTATTTTCTAACAACTGGCATTTAAAATTATTAGTGCAAAATTAAACAAGACCATGTGATTAGCAATAATTCACGAATGAACAGCTAAATAAGTCAAACTTCAGATTATTTATGCATAATTGACATAATATCATATGACTCATTGACCTAACTAGATCAATCTAGTTACAGACGAAGATTTTCACGGTCCTTGTTACACATCATCCGGAGTTCCGGACACATGCAATGAGGTCAATATGTTGATTCTATGTAAAACCTAAACCAAGTGATCGACTCCGGCATAAACAAAAATAGATTTGGCAACTAAAGTCTCAGTTAAACAAGTTCTGAAAAGGAAAACCTGTTATCGCTCGGAAATATCTGGAGCTCAACATAATCAAGCGGTGCATGAGTATCAATTCTTCTCTCCATCTTCAACAACCTGAATCAACAAAATTCCTAAATCAATTTTCATAAACTCACTTTCAAATTTCAATACAGACAAATTCATCCGTCCAGCACAAACATTTCACTCCAAATTCGCACACAGATCAACACTTCCACACAAACAAATCATCAACAATCATAAATCACAAGCTACAAAATAACAGAACTACCGATAGCATCAACATAACCGCAACTGACCTAAATCAACAATTAACCAACAGATCTAGCCTAAAAAAAGCCCTAACTACAAAACTCGCACCTCACCGACAATCGAACACGCAACAACCACCGCTAACAACAACATTTCAAGTCGATTACCTCAAAATCAAATCTAGAAGCTACCACAACACACTATGCATGTATTAACTGAAGCAAAACACACAGAGAGTACCTGTTAGAACAATGTATCTATAGCAATTGAAGTGAATGATGATGAAATAAAGTCAAACAGGAAGAATCTGAAGGAGAAATTAGCTGCAGATCTTGAATGTAGAGCTCAAGTGAGATGTGTGTATATAATTTCGGATATGTGTGTGATGAACAGTGAACGAGAAAGGTGCAGAGAGCATGGAACACACGGCGGTGTGACGAAGGCGCGTGGGGTTGTGTTATAGATTTTTTTATATAAAGGGTGTGAGTGTGGTGATGACTGATGTGATCTAGTGTGTGTATATATGTTTTTTGGATGCGTACCGGAGCATCCGGCGCGTGTGTTTTACTTGTGCTTTTGAATGAGTGAAAGGGACGTGGGTTTCTATAAAAATTAAAAAAAAAAATCTTTTGTTAGTGTGTAGGGAGCGGTTAATACTTGGAATAGGTAAACTCTCAAATCACCCAATCACATAGCGTTATGTTAATTGTTTACCTAATGCTAAAAAACGTTGGCGGTGGTTTACCTAATGGGGTTTAGGTAAACTATTTTTTTTTTCAAAAAAATGAAAATGTGTGATTGGTTGAAAAGAAATGGACACCACCACACACCCTCTCTCTCCCCCTTTCCCTCCCTTCACCGAGTCGGTGAAACTTCACCGATTTCACCCCCAAATTCGGTAAACATTGTTCGGTAAACTCCTTGGCATTGGTCACCGATCGGTAAACAAAAAGTTTACCGACTCCACTCCGTATGCCCTTATGTGAATAATCATGTTTTTCTCAAAGGTAAAGTAAGTTTTGTAGGATATGCTCACTTGCTCATCATGATTACAATTTGATTAAGTTTGGTAGATCTAGGCATTTTGGTGAGTGAGTGGAGGTAAATACAATTTCTATTAAGAAGTTATTTTGTTTGTGTTTTGAGTTGTCTCGTCATCATGTTTCATTTTTAACATATATTTCTCTTTCTCATCTCATGATCTTTGATGATGGTGTTTTCTTACTCTCTCCTTCACATTGGGCGCCACATCTTTTGCCCTGCTCACGGATGCCAGTCGCATCCTTGGGTTGGAGGTGCTCCGTGCTCATGTATAGACGATTAGGCTACAACTGACTGGTCAAAATAAGTTGAATAGATATATGAGATTGCCATTTACTTAAAAGAATGTCAGCTACTCGGTTTATTATTTTTCCAATAGTTACAATGGAGAAACTTTTACAACTTACTTTAAGTTTTCATTAATCACATAATGTTCATTTTGACTTTTAGGTAATGACAAGGTTTATGAATTGAGAACTATCAGTGATCTAGGCGAGATCATCATATAACTTATATTTGTTTAAAAGTATATTATATTGAATATTCATAGTTAAAGTATATTATATGTTTAAAAGGTGAAATTGTGTGACTATGTGGAACTAA
This sequence comes from Helianthus tuberosus, assembly GCA_030545235.1. NCBI lineage: Eukaryota > Viridiplantae > Streptophyta > Magnoliopsida > Asterales > Asteraceae > Helianthus > Helianthus tuberosus. The sequence continues at coordinate 110,681,611 of CM060400.1, read as the reverse complement.
TACACAAATTTGTTATATTTGTGTTAGTGTTCATATTATCTTAACTAGTGGACTTCACCGCGTGTTGCGGCGGGGAGTCGGTATCGGTTCAATTCATAAGGTATCAATATGGTAATTGGCACTTTGTATAGTGATCAAAAGATAAATCCAAAAAAATAAAGTTATTATATACCCTAAATGATATCAACATATATTTTATATCGATCAAAAACTTAAAAAATGAATATTATTAAAGGTTTCAGAAATACAAATACCGGTACCGATGTTCAGTTGAAATCGACATGGTACCGATGTTGTTCGGATGGTATTAGTTTTGTCCGTTACTGACACTCGCTGTAGCTTATATCTTATAATATAAAAAGATACTCTATACCGCTATCGAAGTTGTTCGAGCAAAAAAAAAAACAATTATAATTGACTCATTCAATTTTTAACAAAGTTTTTATCATAAAGCCGATAAAATAAGTATATCGCAACGGTACATTCAAAGTATTATAAAGCATTACAATATTATTAGAATACGAAAAATGAGCGTTACTTTATAAAAGATTTCCGAATAGATGGTGTAAATGGATTTCGGGTATTCTTGAATCGGCTAGTTCTTCTGTTTTGGTGAATGGAGCCCCAACATTTAAATTCAGATGCGAAAAAGGTATGAGACAAGGGGATCCGTTATCTCCTTTTCTTTTCTTAGTTATGATGGAGGCTCTAATATGTATGCTTAATCGGGCTAGAGAAACGGGATCGTTAAAAGGCATTGCTTCCCCTAATAATGGACCGGTCATTACTCACCTATTGTACGCGGATGACGCCATAGTTTTGGGAGAATGGTCTAAAAATGAAGTGGTTAATATTGTGAGAATTCTTCGGTGCTTCTACGCGTGTTCGGGTCTTAAAATTAACATCAACAAATCAAATCTATATAGTATTGGAGTAGATAACGATGAGATTGGGGATATGGCTATCGAGGTGGGTTGTAAACCGGATTCACCGCCTTTTAAGTACCTTGGCCTTATGGTGGGAGCTAACATGAATCGCATAAGCAATTGGAAACCGGTGTACGATTCCTTTGTGCTAGACTTGCTAGTTGGAAGTCTCACCTTTTATCGATCGGAGGTAGGGTGGTTATTATTAAAGCGGTTTTGGAAAAGTCTCCCTTGCTACTATTTTTCGCTTTACAAAGCTCCCAAAAAGGTGATTTCGGATTTGGAGGCCATGATTAAAAAATTCTTGTGGGGAGGTTCCTCCGAAGAAAGGAAAATGCATTGGGTTAATTGGGACCGAGTGTCGCGTCATGTGAAAGAAGGAGGGTTAGGTTTGAATAAACTCTATGAGGTCAATATATCTCTTTTGTCCAAATGGGGATGGCGATACAAAACGGAAAAGAATAATCTATGGAAGAGTTATAGATGTGTTTCATTTCAGCCAGGTTGGGTGGGAATGCATTCTTTTTAAGAAGACCTTTTTCGGCGTATGGAATAACATTGCGAAAGTGTTTATTAAAACTAAAGTTGGTGGTTCCACTTTTCGGAATTTTATGGTAGGAGAAGTTGGGAATGGTAACACATAGCTTTTTGGTTAGACCGCTGGGTTTCTGCGGAGCCTCTCAAACAGTTATTCCCGGACCTATTCAGGATGGAGTCGGAAAAAAGATGTCATGTGGTGGACCGGATCAGTCAACAAGGCGATGAGCAGGTTTTTTCATGGAAATGGAAGTCGCATTTGGTGGATTCGGGCATGCTGACTAACGTTATGCAGCTTGAATCACTTCTAAACAATATCCAGATCTCGGTTGGCTGTGATAGATGGAAATGGGCTTCTGATTCTGCAGGTTCTTTCTCGGTAAAAACTGTTAACAAACTTCTTCTTTCGGATTCTCCAAGTATTAGCAGTTTCAAAATGGGATGGTGTAAATGGATTCCGTCTAAAATCAATATCCACGCGTGGAGAATGGAACTGGATAGTATCGCTACGAGTGAAGCATTGAGAAAAAGAAATATTCAAGTGGGTGATTCTATGTGTCGATTGTGTGGATTGGACGAAGAATCTGTTGAACATTTGTTCATCGCTTGCTTTGTTGCAAGTATCTTTGCCTTCTCGATAAAGGATTTGCTGGATTTTCACTTGAACATTAACGGGTCGGAGATAAAGAAGATAGCGGTTCAAGGATCATCAGGATAGCGTGTTGGAGCATTTGGAGGGCTAGAAATAATTTCTTGTTTTCTAATAAACACATTAGAATTGATAACATTGTTAGCGAGATCAAGGCGTTGGGGTTTCTTTGGTGGTCGAATAGATCTAAACATAAAGGGATAGATTGGAGAGATTGGTGCACCTTTGTAAATATGTAATTGTCTTTTGGTTGTAGCTCTTTGGTCGGCTGGTTTGTGAATGAAGTTTATCTTTCAAAAAAAAAAAAAACTTTATAAAAGATTGTATCTTAAAAATTTTAAGAAAAAAATAAAATATGTTTGAAAATAATTATAATATTAAAATCTTAAAAACTAAGAAGAAAAAACTATATGTCAAGTTAATATATTAAGCTTTCATACCTAGTATGCCATTATAGTAACAAAATATTAAAATACCTCTTATACATAATATGCTATTATAGTAATAAAATATTAAAACATACTATAATAATATTTAAATATTATTTTACTATTCATGACCACTTAGATTTAATATGTATATGTATAAATAATAGTGATATTCCCTCGCACTTCGCGGCGGCGGGAATTCGATTGGTATTAGTTCGGTTCGTTACAATACCGACACCCGCTATTGTAACCGAATGAGAAAACTTGACATCGATCGAAAACAATAAAAATGAATATCGGTATTGTTCAATTTATATTGTTTTAGTTCGTTAGTGTCTTATGTGTATATTTTTCAACATTGCGAAATAGATTTTATTGAAAACGAACATTGTGTTGCTATTGTACGAAACCGAACTGAAACCGACTGAACAACATTTGTATTGATACCCGTATTTTTTTTTATTATTTTTGCTTTCGATAACCTGAGAGCGTATCGCTACCACGTCGTACCAAATTGAACCGGTCATCATCAATACTGGTATGTATTCATTGTCATGGTTTCCTGTTTGATAATGGATATTGTACCGCTACCATAGTGAATCAAACTGAAACCTAACAAACAAAAATAGTTTTGGTGCCGGTATTTGTTTTAACAAACAAAAAACGATATACCACTACCGCACCGAACATCGGTATCAATACCTAGATTCATTTTTATGATTTCCGGTTTCGAAAAATTTTCATTTATACAACTATTTTGCGACATATCAGTACCAGTACCGTGACAATCTGAACCGGCATACGAACAAAATTGGTGTCGGTCTGATGTTAGTTATTATCGTTTTCGGCATTCAAACACATGTTAATTTGTATACCAAATGCATATATCATACCGGTACTGTAATGAACCGTATCGATATCGATCCAATGCATGCAGTAACGTACCATTACAACGTGCGAGCAAATCACTTGAAATGGTAAAAAGATAGATAAACATAGTTGCGGATTTATCATTTATTTTAAAATTACTAAATGTTTAAAGTGAATAATAAAAAATATCCGTGATAACGTATCGTCATAATGCGTGAGCAAATTACTTAGAATGATAAAATAAATAAATAAATATAGATGCGAATTTAAAATTTCTTTTTGATCAAATTGTAATGTACAAAATTAATAATTAAAAACTTAAATATTATTGGTTACTATTCATGATGACCTTCTTTTCATATGTATCGTGGTCCTGCATCCTTTGTTCTACGGTCATTGTTCGGGTTGTTATTTCTTTTGAAAATTTTCAAAATCAAAGATGAATTTGAACACAATTCGATGAAGTTGACCGAACAATGGCCAATTTGAACTGAAACGAAAAAAAAATTGAAACGAATTGGATGAAATTGATCAATCTCAGGTTAATTGAAAAGAACACTAATCACGCATGTTGTATCAACAAATTACGCATGTTGTTTTTTTGCCGCGTACTGGTCACATGTTAGGGGCTATTGTATTTTACTCTCCCTCTCTCTCTCTCTCTCTATATATATATATATATATATATATAGGTAAAGAGTACTGTACAAATGCCCTTATCGTACATTACGTACGCGCCAATCTCAGCCGTCGGATCTTTTATCGCGCATTGAATTCGCATGTTGGTTTTTTTGTAACAATTTCGCATGTGATAATTTTTTATGAAATCGCATGTTTTTTGTAACAATTTCGCATGTGATAATTTTGATGAAATAGCATGTTGTTTTTTTGTAACAATTTCGCATGTGGTAATTTTGATGAAATCGCATGTTAAAAAAACAACATGCGAAATTGTTATAAAAAAACAACATGCGATTTCAATGCCGGAAGATGATCTGACGGCTGAGATTGTAGCGTACGTAATGTACGATAAGCGCATTTGTATGATAACCGGCCTCTATATATATATATATATATATATATATATATATATATATATATATATATATATATATATAATAGAGGTAAACTAAATTAGTTATAACAATAGTCAACTACAATAACAAAAAAATTAGATACAATAATAATAAATTAATAAAATAAATCTACTTGTTCATCAACATAATAATTTAATAAAATTCATCAACATAATAATTTAATAAAATAAATGTGCTTTCCATAAACACTTGTGATTCATATTCATATAATAATAATTTAAGAAAACAAATCTACTGTTAATGGGAAGTTTGTTTTAATATGTATGTATAATGTATAATATGTATAATGGTAAGTTTTTCTTAGTCGTTGCATGCACATGATAAAACCTTTAAATTAATACCAAAGAACATCACTTAGTATAGAGGAACATGTACGCTAGTACAATTTTTATTGAAGCGATTTTTTTTTATTTAATATGATCTTTGCATTTTATCAATCTCTTAACGGGTTAAGGTTTATTGGATGCTTGGAATTCATGAACTCTCTTGTTTTCTTTAAAGGATGCAAAGGTGAGTTTTTACGGCCTATTAAACATCTTTAATTGATCAAATATTTATTATCATAGATTATTATGTGAACCTAAGAATATTGAATTATTCAGTTATGTACTAAAGCTTGTTGCTATAATTATTAATATGCGTTAAAGCTAATAAATTTTGTCATATATACATATTGTGTTATACTGTGATTGTGATAAAGCTCACCATTTGGTAACATTAAATAACACTTAAATGAGAAGGTTAATTGAGACTAAGAGCGTGAGTCTCAGGTTTATTGATTTATAATTTGACTTGTAAAGTTGAGAGAGAATGTGTAGTGTACAATTGGCTTTAACGTACGAGCGTACACGATTAGTAATCCGTATATTATATTTGTCCGAGTTTGTGAAGCCGCATCTTATAGGTGTCTGGGTTGTGAAGTCGCATATTATATTTTCCGAGTTTTGGGAGTCCGCATGTTATATTTTCCGATTTTGTGAATCCGCATGTTATAGGTTGTCTAGGTTTGGAAATCCGCATGTTATAGGTTGTCCGGGTTTGTGAAGCCGCATGGTGAACGTTCCGGGTTTGGTAGTCTTCCGAGTTTGTGTGTTAAAATCCGCATGTTATGACCTCAATTCCGCATGTTATATTTTCATCACGTACGCATCGTACATTAAGGCTAATTGTACGTTAATCAACCCCTATCCCAAATTGAGATTAATCTCAGTATATGGATATGGGTCAAGATTTGTACAAGTTTAAAATGTTATCTTGAGAACGCTAAATATTGCGAGAACCATGAGAATGAATGAGAAAACCAATCAAAATCATTTTTTTAATACAAATCTCATTAAAATTAAAATACAACATTAAAAAGAAATTTATTCTTTAAAAAAATTATCTTTCCTTTCAGGCTACTCTTAATAATTTTTTTACACGTGTGTAAATACAACAAATTTACACATGTGTAAATGACAAACTTACACACAAGGGCGGAACTAATGCAGAACTAGCCGTAGCACGGGCTACGGCTCAACCCCGTACTCGCAGTGTATTTTTTTCGGTTTTATATATTAGGATACTACTAAATATATACGAGGATACCCTTAAGAGAAAAATATGAAACTTGAAATTATTCATTAAGCCCAAACGTTATTAAATAATTAAGCCTAAATAATAAGTTTCATGATAATTAAGCCTAAATAAATAAAATAATCCATTGATTATGGGCATGTATTGTGACAACTGTGTTCTGTAATCATCGTATAATGTAAAACAATGTGCTTTGGTGTTATTATATGTGTTATTGTGTTTAATGATTTTACAATTTGATTCGATTCCGATTTCAAGCTTTAAGTCGCTTTCTGGAAGGTTATACGCAAACTGGTACATAAACGCAATCAGTTTAACGCGACATACACTTCGGAACTGCGAAACGAACGTTGGAGACCGCCCGGATAATGTTTAAATCCCGAAAATATTCTGTTATGATTAAAATTTTATTTTAATCAGGTTCGTGTTGAAAAATAAATTAAAACGCTTAAAAACGTTATTTTTTTTCAAGTTTAAAGCGCGCACCGAGTGTTACTACGCAACACAGTGCTTATACTGCAAAACACGAACAACGCAGCCAGTCTCGGCAACTAAAATTTATTTCAGTAATATTTTGGCGAGTTTATTTTTATAGGATAATAAAAATAATTTAGAACACCATAAACCGGGATTTAAACGCTAGATAAAATACCCGGTATCCAGTTAAACACCTGTTTTTATCTAATTTACCATCAAAATTACACTTGGACCCCCTCCCCCTTCCATTTTTACGGTCATATAGTTGGATGGCCCCACCAAATTTTTACAAGATCTCTAAAATATTTTGTTTGATCTTATGGGGCAAGTGATTGTGTATGCATCTCTACATAATCTCTTCCAATATCTCTTATAAAATCCTTCCAAGATCTCAAACAATCCTATAAGATCACTCAAGCAATCTTTCTCCTTCTCTCCTCTCTCCCAACCGTCCACACCCCTCACCCCTCACCCTCACCATTTTCATTTCTTCAAACTTTGTTCTTCACATTCAACACCATTTCAAGCTAAATTCAAGTTAGTGTGAAGATCCAAAGGTGTTTCCAAGGTGCATTCAAGTGATTTCAAGCTTCCTATCATCAAAATCTCATCCCACAACCTACTTGAATCTTGAAGGTATAACATTTATGTTTAAATCATACTTTTGATTCTTGGTTGTTCTTGATGATTTGAAGTTTCTCTTGAATCTTGGGATTTTCACAAACTTGAAATCTAAAATGAAATGGGTCATGATACAAATAAAAATGGTGGTGTATATATATATGTATATAACCGTACATATATATGTGTGTATATGAGTTTTTGAGTTTGGTTCTTGATAAGTACTTGTTTAAGTTGTTACATGTTCTTGAAGGATAGTTAAAATGCAAGTGTTTAATGATTTGTGTATGTTATGTTAAATGACCAAGTACATCAGCAAATAAACCTGAATATATCACATATTTGATGCATTTAGATTAACATAAAATGATGATGTTATGATAGTATGCTTTAGGCACTTGTACATGAAGATACATGTTGATTTAAAGCTCAAGAAATGGTAAACAAGGGTTGTATGACAAAAATGTTTTTGAACAGGTTATAAACACTAAAAATAATATTATTTGATGTATTATAATGGCATGAAACTTTGACACAGGATTGATAGCTTTGCATGTTGTACATATAGCTTAAAAAGTGGTAAATTATGTGAAATTTGCATGATTTATGTGCCTTATGTAAGACCTGCACTATCATGAGTATAGCCATTATTTTATTCAGTAAATAACATGGGTTATGTTAAAATTTCAAGTCGTTTCGATTTGGGATGGTTCGGGTAACGTTTGGTGCAAAACTATGCGGTAAAACGGTTAAAAATCGCCTTTTCGGAGGATTTTTATTAAGCTGTTTTAGATCAGTAACCAAACTGATATTTTTGATATAAAACAAGTATTTTAACTTATATTAAGTTTACTTGGTGTTTGGTTAGTCATACGTGACTTCCGACGCCCAAAAATGTCACCAAATCGCTAAAATAAGTGTTTTTCGACATAACTAGAATGGGTTGTTCATAAGTAAATTTTATGTGTTACAATGTGCTATGTGTTTTACAATATTTGTATGATGATGTGTTAGTGTTGACAAGATTATGTGTATTACGCTTGAGTATATATATATATACAAATACACCAAAATAATAAAAAATAATAACTTTTTGAGAAAGATCTCAACGTTAAGTGAAAATTCTAAGTATCGGAGAAACTCATGTATTTTTGTGAGTTTTGATTATTAAATCATTCTTATTTAATTTAGGACGAATAAACAATTTGAGGGATTGTGTTAACATATAAAACGCACCCAAAGGTGAGTACATAGATCCCCTCTTTTACTGTTTTCGATTGTTTTGGGGTGATTCTTATGTATCAAAACGATTTCGATGTTTTAACGATGGTTTCAAAACAAGTAAGATGGTTTATACTAAACTAATAACGATTTCGATAATGTGAACGAGCTTGTTGGTTGTAGTTACATAACGAATGACATTCATTAATTTTGGCCGAACCGACCAGTATTAGGTTATGGTACCATAGGATCCGACAAATCCCGTTATCAGACTGTACCCATGGTTATGTGTGGGTTAAGTGGGTAACAACTGAACCTGATGATTGTTAACTTACCCTTTGGTGGTTTGTTAATACGAGTTGAACGATGAACGAGTCACGAAGGTTTGAGTGTTATTAGCGAGACGACCAAAAGTAGTTTTCACAACTAAAACGAGAACGATTGGAACGAGAACGATATTAAACGATTTTACGATTTTGAACGATTGAACGATTATGAACGATTTAAACAAATGAACGATGATCTATAACGAGAACGAGTTAAACGATGTCACACAACGATGTTTACGAAACTATATAAACCATACGAGTTTTATTACGAGAACGATTTATGATTTGGTTTACATAAACAAATGTTTTGGGTTAAGATTCATGGCATCGAGGTTTATAAATTATAACCAATCTGTTTTGACTTGGTTATTCATTTTACAATACAAACATTTTACAAAACAAGGTTTCAAGTGTCGATAAACGAAGTTGTACGAAATATTTTCAACGAGCCATGAATCTGACACTCACACAAAAACTATGTGCTCGCCAGCATTTCTTTGCTGACTTTGTTTTTACATATGTTTCAGGTGATGTTGCTTAATATTGATTGCGAATAGGATGCATGCTCACTTAGGACTGGACGAGGCCTTAGTGATTTAATAACGATGATAGACTATGTTTGACTTGCTTGTTTAACTTTAAGACAATGTTAATGAATAAATAAAACGAGACTCTTTTGTATCCATGGTTTCGAAACAATAATTATGTTACAACACTCCCCGACGTTTCCGCCACGGTTTGTTGTTTTACGTGGTCGGGGTGTGACATGTATAGGCGGCAATTGGAAGTTCTGGAAGTCTGAAACCCAAAGGTCGCTCAACAGAATTGTTAGTCCTCATTCGCACTTTGGCAGTCTCGCACGAAGAAGCCATACATAATAGAAACTTTTGATAAAGTAAAAGACGACGATGAACGATTTCAAGCTATGAAAAAAGAAAAGGACGAATCTATTAGGTATTATCCTTAAAGATTTTGGGCGGTTTTATAGGACGGACGGCCCAAAATACGTTCACCAATCGTCCAAAAAGATTAATTTTCTACCAGTGGTATTTATTATCGTTTTTTTTTATTATAGTATGATTGCACGATACAAAAAAATTGGGATACCCCTGAATTAAAGGGCTAGCTCCGCCACTGCTTACACATATGTAAATTTTCTTTATTTAAGGATACATATAAATTTAAACATGTAAATTTAATTTTTAATATTGTATTCGAATAATAATGATAAGGGTAAAAATAAATTTTGAATTTAAATTGTTTTTGACCAAGTTCTTGTGATTTTTTCCTTCGTTCTCACAGTTCTCACAATACCTTGTGTTCACATTTAACCCCTTCCCTACACACACACACACACACACACACACACACACTAGAAGGATGTCCGCGCGATGCAGCAGGAAACAAAGACATTGTCAAGGTGTGCATTATTTGGTTGATTCGATTATTATCCTCAACCGAAACTGAAGTCACCGGTTAGTCTATTTTATTAACCAATTGGTTTTCGTTTCATTAGTTTGGTTTATTCGGTTAGATTGACAGTTTTTTTGGTTTGTTCATTTAATTTCGGTTAATAATTAAAACTAAAGTTAGGCTAAACCTTTTTTCTTAGAAATACATGAAATTGAGGTATAAATATATGAAACTGATGTATAAATACATGATATTGAAGTATAAATACATAAAATTGAGGTATAAAATATGAAATGCATGAACTGAACGTATAAAAGCTAGAAATATATAAAAATATGAATAGTTCGGTTTGATTAATTTTGGTTAAATGAGGGTATAAAAAATCGATAACCAGTTTTGGTTAATTTGGGTTTTGATTAATCGGTTTTCAGTATTTCAATATTTGGTTGATTTCAGTTCGGTTTCGGTTAACGATTCAGTTATTCCTCATCTTTAGACACTATTAATCATGTCCAAATATCATTTTTTTAATTCTAAAAACTACAACAATATTATACTCAAATTAAAGAGAATAAAATACTCGTTTTATGGTGTAATTTTTTTTTGAAAAAAAATATTAACATACAAAAAAGATATGAACGCTTAAAAATAGTGGGGGTAGTTAATTTTTTTATAAGGGGATAAAGTATAACTATTTTTTTTGAACGATGAACTTCGTGTATATGGTTACCACACTCTCCAAATTGAAGATCCCCGTATGCCCCACTTTGGCCAGACTATGTTGTCTTAACCGGGCCCACAGTGGCTTCAAAGTTTGGCTTTTTTGGGCGTTCCCCTGGGAAACCATACCGCCGACTGCCACTTGATAGTCGTTGTGCCACCACAAGAGCATAACTCTCTGGCATAACACATGGTGGGACGAAAACCCTAATTACGCATGACCACAAAAATCAATCATGGTTAAAAAAGCAAAATCACGCATGGCAAACACAAAATCACGCATGGTTAGAAACCCTAATTACGCATATATAGATCAAGTATATTCTCTAAGTTTTCACAACTAAATGGGTTTTCCTTTGATCTTGATCCAATATATATATTGGATGGTTCATATGAGAACCTTAGTGAGTTGTAAGAACCATGAGAACCAATCTCATCCCTTGGTCAATGGTTAAAATTAATTATTTGACTGTTGTTGTACTTTCTTAATGTGAATTACATGATTACAGAAAAAAAAATTATAAAATGTATAAAAAGTGTGAAGAAGTGTTTCGGTCAAAAATTACTAAAGCAACTTAGTGAGCAAATTAGTTTGTAAGGTAGCGTGCCATTTAGAATATTTGGGATATATCTTCGGGATATGGAAATGTAGGATCAAGATATTGGAATATAGCTCAGGATATCAGGCTATTGAAATGTGAAAACGATAAAGCAGTAAACAACACGTGATTATTGTTTAATTGAATGTTATAATTGTTTAATTGAATCGCATTTGGATTATTGGTAGGAATTAAACCGGTTTTGTATATACTTACACGCTTCCAATTTGTCTGATATCAGATATTAATTATTATATAATCATATTTTATAAAAAAAAATAAAGTTTTAACTAGTACCTAGATTCCAATCAATCTCACCTTATTGCAGTAACAAACACATTATCACTTGCTTCATAGAACAACTTTAGGTGGTTGTCATTAGAGGTGTACAAATCGTTTTTTAACCAGTCTGGTTAATAACCGAACCAGTTATTTTTGTGTGGGAAAAAACGGGGGGGTTTAAACTGGTTCGATTTTTTAACCGGTTTTTAACGATTGGAAACCAAATTGGTGTAACTGGTTCGGTTGGGTTTATAACCGATTTGTACAAAAAAAAACATGGGTTATAACCGGTTTAGAAGATCAAGATCACTAACCAGTATCTAACTGGCGGTTCGGTTCGGGTTGGAACCGGTAAAAAAAAAATGGTTTCGGTCCTAAAACTGGTTTTTTTGTACACCTCTAGTTGTCATGTGATACGATCCTGGAAACTTTTTGAAGAAGCATATGATTTGGTTGTCACACCCCAACCGATGACAGAAACATCGGAGTGAGACGAATGAGATTGCTCGAGACTTCATAACACTATTGCGACAATATATAAGACAAAATGGATTTCGTTCATTGATAACAAATTGTCATATTACCACATAAGAAATCAAATACAACATTGTTTCAAAGATACAACAACAATACAAGAAATAAAATACAACATTGTTCAAACGAGGTGCATCAATACAACAAACTAATCTAGTATTTTAAAATGGGTATCTAAAGTATCCCTATTAAATTTCATCATCCTCAATATCATCAACCTACAATATCTTTAAAATACATGGTTAAATACAAAAGTATTGGCGAGTATCCACGTTTAATACGTAACATAAGTATAAATTGTTTTAAACGAATCCACATGGCAAACTAACTTAACATGATTAACGTAAAACTGGCAAGTGAATATTCAAGTCAATCCTCTGATTACCGCAAGTACTAAACTTAACATGACCACAAGACTATGGGCAGTGCATTACTCCCATAGCGCTATACATGTTAAGGGGAGGGCCGTGCGAAGCTAATGACAAGTTTATCACATAGAATGCTCCAGAAAACACGAATCAAGTATAACATATTAGCCTGCATGTATTGGATTGTTTGTGCACTTGTATAAAAGTCTAAGTGTAACTGTGTAGGTTTATAGGTAACATATTGCACCCAAAGTGTGAAAAGTAAAAAGGGCGTTTGAGTATACTCACGGTTTTGCTAAATCTTCTTTAGTTAATCCCGCAGAGTTGTTGATGAGCACGGTTACACTACAGGGGGTAAACGAAGGTGTGAGTATTGGAGTTTGAACGGAGGGTTTGGATTCGGAATTAAAGTACGTAGTATATAATATGAAAGTATGCTTCAATGGAAAGTATATTCTGTCCAGGCACTTGCCACTACATTGAGTTTCTGTGGTTTTACGGATCCTGATTTGCCCTTCAGAATCAGTAACAAGGAATGCAGAAACAGAATAAACGGAAAACGAAACAACACCAACTGTTCAGGCGAAAGGACAGTTCGCACGACAGGGAATAGAGATGAGCATAATAACCGGTTTCAAACCCGACCCGATAGACCCGACATGGAACCGGTTCCAGTTCCTACCCACTTTTTTGAATAACCGGTTCCGGGTTCAAAAAACCCGTAGGTTCTTACCCGGTTCCACATTTTATATAAAAAATAGGTTCGTAACCGGTTCCTACCCGGAACCGGTTCCTCCATAAACAAATACAACCCGGTGCATTAAATTCTATCATTTATTGGTTTTCTTAACGTTGGAATTGATTCCTAGCCGTTGGAATCGATTCCTAGCCGTTGCAAATCACCCATTTAATGCATTGTTACCGTTGGAATCGATTCCAGATAGTATAAATAGTGAATAAAATTCATTTGTTTTTCACACCATCTTCATCTTTTTCTTGATTATTTTTCTACTCAATAAGCTCTTGGTTCTTTTACAATGCAATATGTTTGTATCTTCTTAATATGTTTGTATTTTTTAATATGTAATTTTTTATTTAATTTAAGGTATTTTTTAAGAACCGATTCCTACAGTAACATTGCAGCAATTTTATTGACTTATGTCACACCCTAACCAATGGCAGAATCATCGGAGTGGGACGAAGAAAGATTGCTCATCACACATAACGCTACTTGTGACAATAATTAAATCAAAACCGTTTTCATTTCATAATTCAAATTGTCAAAACATTACATGGAAATTCAATAACAACAAATACAAGACAAATATGACAAGTTCAACATAACATAAATATTCAATCTAGTAATTCCTTGTGCGAGTTTCTAGTCATCCCTACTAGATTTCATACGATCATCATCTTCAACCTGTAACATGTTTAAAATAAAGTTCAATGCAAAAGCAAAGGTGAGTATACAGGTTTTCGTACATACATAGCATAAAAATGAGTTTAAACAATTCCACATGGCAAGCTATTGAAACAAGATAAACAATAAAATTGGCATGTGTTTAACTAATCAAACCAATGATGAAACACAATAAGCCCTTAACATAACCCAAAGTCTACAGGCGTTGCGTTAATCCTATAGCGCTATACATGTCAAGGATAGGCTCGTACGAAGTTAATGATAAGTCTAACACAAAACGTATAACCTCAAGTTTAAAGTATCAAGTAATCAAGTAGGCATGCATGTATAAGGAATGTTTGTGAATTTAAGAATAAGGTTTAAGTGTAAGTTTTATAGATTAACATGTTACACCCTAAAAGGTGGTAAACGAAAACGGGGGTTCAAGTATACTCACGGTTTTGCAAGCTTCCACTTGTTAATCCGTCAGAGAGTTGTTGTTGTGGGAGGTTGGAACACCAAGTCCTTCTACACGAAGAAACGAAGGTGTATGAGTATTGGAGGATAACGGAGATTATGGATTCGGAATCAAAGAATATGGAAAGTAAATATATGAGAAATTAACCATCTAGCTCATAATACTCATCTTTGACACTATGAAACCATAGGGGTTTGAATGTTTTCATGGGTTAAAGTCCCATTAGAATCGTGACGAGTAATGTGTTCTTAGATGGTGTAACCTACTATTTTGACAAATAACCATTAGGTTATCAGGTCACCATAAGTATTATATATTCTGTATAGTATATATTTATAAGTTCTAGTCCATTATCATACAAGGATGTCATAGAAGTCATACATGAGGTAGGAAGATAAATCTTCCATTTAGGAACCTCTTTAGTTGTCACCAATACACAAGTTGTCATAAGACAACAAGGATGGTCATGTACATACATTAGGAAATGGAAATACATACTATCTAACTAAGAAATCATCAAGTGATGTGTGGATTCGTAGGTAGGATAGCCCAAGCTATCCAAATAATCACACAACTTCAAGTGTAGGACTTGTTCATTACTTGTAGGTTAAAACCTTATCAAAACAGAATGTTTGTGAGGATTAAACCTCTGGATTTACATGTCACAACCTTGTTTTAAGCTCACATAATCACGGTCTTGATTAGTGGCATAAGGACATAGGAATGTGTTGAGAAATCTCAATTTAAAGTATGTTAAACAAGTGTTTATACAAAATCAGAAAGTTTATTGCACTTTGGAGCCTTTTTTGGTGATGTTCCAGCCTTGGTTTTCCATGGAAAACATGTGGAAACATACCTAAGGTTGTTCTAAGTGCTAAGAAAGAAGAATAATTGAAAAAGATGGAAGAATGATGAAGTTATGCTCACTTTTGTGAGTTGTAGCGAATCTGCCTTTGCTACTGATTTCAGCTGCGTTTTTGAGTGTTTGAGAGTGATTTTAGAGTGTTTTCAAAGTGAAAATGTGTGGAGGAGGCTTGGGTTTTATAGGGGATGAATTAGGGTTGAGTTGGTGAGCATTAAATGAAGAAAACACACGTTAAACACACAAAAGGGCCAATCCATTCTGCGGATCCGACCTTGTCGCGGGGAGCGACTCGGTTAGGTGTTGGGGTCGCGGGCCACGAGCCCTTGTGGTTCGCTGAATTGTTTGATTTTTGTCAATATTCACCCCTATACTTTCATATTTTGATGTTTTGAGATATTTTAAGGTGTTTTAAGTATCGAGGACCACATGTAAGGGTATGTTATGTAATTAGATCATAAAACAAATACAAAACATGTATAAACAAGTATGTTTGTCGAAATTAAGTATCGAATTTGCATAAATTGAGCATATAAGTCACGTGTTTGTAAGTTTAACGTGTCTCGCATGAATGATGAATATAATGTCACATGTATAATCAATCTAAATGTATGAATATGTATGAAATATGTATAACATGAATGTAAAGAAATATGAATTTTATTTATGATCCAAGTCTCAGATTTTACAACGATTACAACAAAAAGACGAATACAAGACTACAAGATTACCAAAAATAGAATACAAGTAGCGCTTTCTAATTATGGAACTTACGAAGAAGCAGGGCGTTATAGTCTCCCATCTTTTAGGAAATTTCGTCCTGAAATTTAGGAAGAAGTAACGAAAAGTTACGGATACTTAGTCTTCATATCACTCTCGAGTTCCCAAGTAAACTCAGCTCCACATTTTCCTTCCCATCGAACCTTGACGATAGGAATTTGACTGCGCCTCAATTGCTTGACTCCTCGGTCTATGATCTCGACAGGTTTCCCCACAAAGTGCAGTTTTTTGTTGATTTGAAGATCTTCGAGTGGAACTTGAAGTCCTTCATCAGATGGGCACTTCTTTAAGTTTGAAACGTGGAAGACAGGATGAACGTTGTTGAGCTCTTCAGGTAGGTCCAGTCTATACGCAACCTTGCCAATCCTTTTGAAAATCTTGAAAGGACCAACGTAGCGAGGTGCGAGTTTCCCCTTTCTTACCAAATCGAACCACACCCTTCCAAGGGGATACCTTGAGAAGTACGTAGTCACCTATTTCGAATTCCAAGGGCTTGCGACGCTTGTCGGCGTAACTCTTTTGTCGGCTCCTTGCTTTCAGTAAATTGCTCGAACCTGTAAAATATTGTCTGTTGTCTCTTGTATAAGCTTGGGACCAGTGATTTGAACTTCACCAATCTCATGCTAACAAATAGGTGAATAGCACTTGCGACCATACAATGCTTCGAAAGGTGCCATTTGAATACTCACGTGATAACTGTTGTTGTACGAGAATTCAATCAAAGGCAAGTGTGAGTCCCAGTTGCCACTAAAATCGATTATGCAAGAACGAAGCATATCCTCTAAGGTTTGGATAGTACGCTCGGTTTGACCGTCAGATTGAGGGTGAAAAGCAGTGCTAAGGTTAAGAACAATACCCATAGCAGATTGAAAGGTTTGCCAAAGTTGGGACGTAAAGTGACCATCATGATCAGAGATGATGTTAGTGGGGATACCTTGATGACAAATGATTTCATCAGTGTAGATTCTAGCCAATTTCTCGACCTTGCCATCTTCACGAATGGGGAGAAAATGAGCTAATTTGGTCAATCGATCAATGATCACCCAAATACTGTCATGACCAGAAGAAGTACGAGGAAGCTTGGTGATAAAGTCCATTGCAATACTCTCCCATTTCCAGACAGGAATTTCTGGTTGTTCGAGCAAGCCAGAGGGACGTTGGTGTTCAGCTTTAACCTTCGAACATGTGAGACATTTCGCAATGAAGGTGGCGATATCTTTCTTCATTCCAGGCCACCAATAGGACATATGCATATCTTGGTACATCTTGTCGCACCAGGATGAATAGAATATCTCGATTTGTGTGCCTCCTTAATCAGAAAGTCTTGAAGGTTATCACGATTTGGAATCCAGATGCGATTGAGATAGTATAGAATACCATCGAATTTAGACTTAAGATCTTCTTCAACACCACCTCGTATCTTAAGGGAAAGACTACCCTCGTTAATAGAGGCATATTGAGATTCGCGAATGCGGATTTGAAGATCATTAATGAGTTGGAGACAACGAATACCCTTCACATGATTTTTGCGACTACGAGCGTCGGCCACTACATTCGCTTTTCCTGGATGGTAGTGAATTTTGCAGTCGTAGTCGTTTAACAACTCTACCCAACGACGTTGACGCATGTTCAGTTCCTTTTGGTTGAAGATGTGTTGGAGGCTCTTATGGTCGGTGAAGACCACACACTTAGTACCATAAAGGCAGTGTCACCAAATCTTCAAGGAAAAAACAACTGCGCTAAGTTCAAGGTCGTGCGTAGTGTAGTTTTCTCATGTATCTTGAGTTGCCTTGACGCGTAAGTGATAACCTTGTCTCGTTGCATAAGGACACAACCAAGGCCAAGGTTTGAAGCATCACAATACACGACGAAGTCGTCGTTACTATTGGGAAGAGCTAGGATAGGAGCATTACAAAGCATGTCCTTAAGAGTTTGAAAATATTACTCTTGTTCGGGACCCCAAACAAAAGGTTTATCTTTTTGAGTCAAAGAGGTGAGAGGAATGGCGATCTTCGAAAAGTTGGAGATGAAACGACGATAGTAACCATCAAGACCAAGGAAAGAACGAATTTCAGACGGAGACTTAGGTGCAATCCAATTTTTCATGGCTTTGATTTTAGCGGGGTCAACGTGAATACCAAGTTCATTGACAGTGTGACCAAGGAATTGAACTTCTTTCAACCAAAATTCACATTTAGAGAATTTGGCATAAAGACGTTCAGTACGTAGAAGCTGAAGGATAAGACGCAAGTGTCGCTCATGCTCTCCTTGTGTCTTGGAATAGATGAGAATATTGTTGATGAAGGCGATCACGAAATGGTCCAAGTACTCTTTGCACACGCGGTTCATCAAATTCATGAAAACAGCAGGTGTGTTGGTCAAACCAAAGGGCATGACCACGAACTAGTAATGACCATATCATGTAGGAAAGGCAGTTTTGGGTATATCTTCTTCGAGGACTCGAAGTTGATGATATCCCGAACGAAGATCGATCTTTGAAAAGCAAGTCGCGCCTTGCAATCAAGGGCGGTTCTTACCACTGGCAGGGCCACGACCCGGACAAGTTTTTCGGCCGTAGTGCTAATTTTCCGCATTTCGATCGAAATTTTTTCTATACACTATGTTTGGCCAGGGCTTGCCCGAGATTTTTTTAGTGCCCGTGTCTTTCGGCCCTGGCATGTTCAACGGGCAAGATCCGCCACTGCTTGCAATTGATTGAATAGGTCGTCAATGCGAGGAAGGGGATATCGATTCTTGACATTAGGCTTGTTGAGCTCACGATAGTCAATGCACATTCTGAATTATCCATCTTTATTTTTGACGAACAAAACGGGAGCGCCCCAAGGAGAAGTACTAGGGCGTATAAAGCCTTTATCAAGAAGCTCTTGAAGTTGGCTCGAAAGCTCTTGCATCTCAGAGGGTGCTAAACGATAAGGAGACTTAGCGACAAGCGTAGGGCTAGGCACTAAATCGATTCGAAAGCCAACAGAACGAGCAGAAGGCGGACTAGGAAGATCATCAGGAAATACATCAGGAAAATCACGTACAACAGGAACATCACTCATGCTTGGGCCTTTGTCCTTCTTTTCCACAATGTGGGGAGAAAGGCGAAGGTACCCTTGCGTAAGCACTTGTTCGCTTGAATACACGACACAAGCTTGAGACCTTGAGAAGGTTTCTCACCATACACATGTAGAGAATCACCGTTTGGAAGAGGAAGACGAATGAACTTTTCAGAACAAACAACTTCAGTACGAACTCGCCTAAGCCAGTCCATACCTACTATGACGTCAAAACTACCCATTTGCATAGGTATGAGGTCAATGTGAAACGTATGATCATTAAGAATCAAGGAACACTTGGAAAGGACAAAATAGACAGTGACAGATTTACAATCAGCGACTTCGACAGCGAAAGATATTGGCAACTTAGAGTGTTTACACTTAAGCAAAGGTTCGAATTCTAACGATACAAAACTTTTATCGGCGCCAGTATCAAATAAACACAAATCATAAACATGGTTGACAAGGAACGTACCAGTAATAATGCCGTTTGCGTTTTGAGCCTGAGCAGTGGTGAGAAGAAAGGCTCTGCCTCGAGCTGGTTGTTGAGGCTGCTGCTGTTGTTGCGGTGGTTGCTGCTGAGGCTGGTTTCATTGGGGACAGACATTTGCAAGATGGTTAAGGTCCCCACATTTGAAGCATGCTCGCACAGGATCAACTTGAGCTTGGTTTGGAGCAGGGTTTTAGGCTACAACAGCTTGGTTCTGGTTGGCCATGGGTAGTTTGTGGCAATGCTGAGAAAAATGCCTATATCGATTGCAATTAGCGCACTTACGGCATGGGACGTTGGCAGGATGATGGTACTGGCACTTGCCACACTTGGGTTGAGTCCCAGTGTAACCCTTGCATGGAGGTTCAGCATTGGGTGCAGCAGGCATAGATTGTAAAGGTTGAGGGTTCGGCTGAGTGATGGCCGCACAGTTTTGGCTTGAAGCCTTCCGCTTCTTGCCTTGGTTTTTCTTGGTGGTAGCGGGTGTTTCGGTGGTGGTTTCAGCGATGGCTTGGTGTGTGTGTTTCAACGAAGCTTTTGCGGTATTCCTGCGCATGACGTGGTTGCTGTTAAGGCGAGTGGCTAAACGGAAGGTTTCCTCGATAGTTGCTGGACAAGCAGCTTCCATGAGGTTCATCAAAGAATCGGATAGGTAGTGGATGTACTTGTTGATGGACTTCTCAGGGGTATCAACTTGGCTAGGACAAAGGATGCTGAGTTGCTTAATGCGAAGGGTTAAACCATCGTTGTCATCCTCAATTTGCTTAAGATACCAAAACTCGTGTTCCAACTTCCTAAGTTCGTGAGGAGGACATAATTCTTCCCTCATGATTTTCTTCAGTTCAGCCCATGGCAAAGCGTGGGTGGCATCTTCCCCTCTTGTGTTTCGCTCAGAGGTCCACTAATCAAGAGCTCTTGAGCGGAACACCCCTGTAGCGTTTTGGGTGCGCAAGTCGTCGGGACAACCACTTTGATGGAACGTGATCTCCGTGGCGTCGAACCATGTTAGTAGTGCGGTGGCACCATCCTTTCCAGTAAACTCCAAAGGTTTATAAGCCATGAATTGCTTGAAAAGGAATGGTGTCTTTGGTTTTTCCACCTTGGAATCAACAGAACCATGGGGCGAAACCGAGTTGGTTTGGATTCGGCTAATGATGTTAGGTATAACTCGGGCCATCTGGTCAGCCATTTGCTTAGCGATGAGACCTACGAGTTCTGTCTTGGAGATGGAACCAGTGCGAGAACTCTTCTTGGACTTGGGCTTTTCGGATGAGCTTGAAGATGCTATCTAGAAGTTCGAAAGAAAAGGAAAGGATGAGACTTGATCATAATTCAAAATAAGGTTTTGCATGTATAAGCATGTAAGCGTTCACGTATCACGTATAATTCACACAAAGCGTAAGTTTTTAACATGTATTCAAAAGTATAATCACGTAAGAATGCGTATAATGAGTATAAATTTAGTTTGTTCATGAGAATTATTATTGTTCTTGATTGCGAGAGACATGCGAATTGTGTAACGGTTTTGAAATGAACGAGGTAACAAGTATAAAAACCACATATAAAATGAATTAACATAAAAGAGAGGCTCATAAAACATTGGATTGTTTAGGGTTGAGAAACATCGGCTATTCCAAAGCAATTGAAAGTCCTTTCAAATTAGAGAAATGTGCTTTGGCCTATAGGTAAGATACTCTCGTCGAGAAGCGATTAACGGTATCTTACCCTTCCAATTACTACACGTCTCTAATTGATTGAAACAAACGAAACTTTGGCGAGACTGAAAATCAAAGAATGGGACTTGATCGACAAGATGCGGGTTTCACCCCTAACTTGATGATTTCGTAACCTAATGTGGTTGGTACTCGTCGGATCAAAATATAATTTCGACACTTTGATGAGGGTCCACTAGTGTTTAAATTGGAAATTTTCCATTAAGGTGTGGATTTTACTCCTAACTTAATGGTGTTATTTCGTGCACAATGAAGAATAAGCGGAATGAGAGTCGTTTACCAAATTGTGGGTTTCACGCCTATTTTGGTAAACTCATCTCATTTGTATTACGAATGTCTTCAAGTCTTCAAGTGTATTGTGTAAAATGTCTTCGGAAAGACATAATGTAAGTATTAAGACCAAAAAGAAGAGAAAGAAGCAAAGTAGGAAGAATAACATTTTAAGCATTAAACAAGAATGGTCAAAATAAGGTACCTACTATAGACTAGGTCGAACATGGCAATTCTACCTAATTCCCTATGGTTATGGCTCTGATACCAATCTGTCACACCCCAACCGATGGCGGAATCATCGGAGTGGGACGAAGAAAGATTGCTCATCACACATAACGCTACTTGTGACAATAATTAAATCAAAACCGTTTTCATTTCATAATTCAAATTATCAAAACTTTACATGGAAATTCAATAACAACAAATACAAGACAAATATGACAAGTTCAACATAACATAAATATTCAATCTAGTAATTCCTTGTGCGAGTTTCTAGTCATTCCTACTAGATTTCATACTATCATCATCTTCAACCTGTCATGTTTAAAATAAAGTTCAATGCAAAAGCAAAGGTGAGTATACAGGTTTTCGTACATACATAGCATAAAAATGAGTTTAAACAATTCCACACGACAAGCTATTGAAACAAGATAACAATAAAATTGGCATGTGTTTAACTAATCAAACCAATGATGAAACGCAATAAGCTCTTAACATAACCCAAAGTCTACAGGTGGTGCATTAATCCTATAGTGCTATATATGTCAAGGATAGGCTCGTACAAAGTTAATGATATGTCTAACACAAAACGTATAACCCCAAGTTTAAAGTATCAAGTAATCAAGTAGGCATGCATGTATAAGGAATGTTTATGCATTTAAGAATAAGGTTTAAGTGTAAGTTTTATAGATTAACATGTTACACCCCAAAAGGTGGTTAACGAAAAAGGGGGTTCAAATATACTCACGGTTTTGCAAGCTTCCACTTGTTAATCCGCGAGAGAGTTGTTGTTGTGGGAGGTTGCAAGTCCTTCTACACGAAGAAACGAAGGTGTATGAGTATTGGAGGATAACGGAGATTACGGATTCGGAATCAAAAGAATATGGAAAGTAAATATATGAGAAATTAACCATCTAGCTCATAATACTCATCTTTGACACTATGAAACCCATAGGGGTTTGAATGTTTTCATGGGTTAAAGTACCCATTAGAATCGTGACGAGTAATATGTTCTTAGATGGTGTAACCTACTATTTTGACAAATAACCATTAGGTTATCATCAAGAGTTTGGTCACCATAAGTATTATATATTCTATATAGTATATATTTATAAGTTCTAGTCCATTATCATACAAGGATGTCATAGAAGTCATACATGAGGTAGGAAGATAAATCTTCCATTTAGGAACCTCTTTAGTTGTCACCAATACACAAGTTGTTATAAGACAACAAGGATGGTCATGAACATACATTAGGAAATGGAAATACATACTATCTAACTAAGAAATCATCAAGTGATGTGTGGATTTGTTGGTAGGACAGCCCAAGCTATCCAAATAATCACACAATTTCAAGTGTAGGACTTGTTCATCACTTGTAGGTTAAAACCTTATCAAAATAGAATGTTTGTGAGGATTAAACCTTTGGATTTACATGTCACAACCTTGTTTTTAAGCTCACATAATCATGGTATTGATTAGTGGCATAAGGACAGAGGAATGTGTTGAGAAATCTCAATTTAAAGTGTGTTAAACAGGTGTTTATACAAAATTAGAAAGTTTATTGCACTTTGGAGCCTTTTATGGTGATGTTCCAGCCTTGGTTTTCCATGGAAAACCTGTGGAAACATACCTAAGGTTGTTCCAAGTGCTAAGAAAGAAGAATCATTGAAAAAGATGGAAGAATGATGAAGTTATGCTCACTTTTGTGAGTTGTAGCGAATCTGCCTTTGCTACTGATTTCAGCTGCGTTTTTGAGTGTTTAAGAGTGTAACAACCCGCACTTTCATGCTCGTTACTCTCGTTACGCCTAGCTCTCCCGAGATTCGGATCATAATGTAAACTATCTCGCTTACTACGCTACATCGCATATTTTCGCGCTACAACGCTTATTACAACACGCAATATCACAACGCTTACGCCTAAAACGCTATTCGCAAACACTACTACGCTACTCGTTGTCGCTCAACGCAACGCAAACTTGAAACGTGGATGACTTATGTATATTTTATTATAATACTAGTTATAAATATATTATTATCTATGTATCAAAACTTGCTTAACGCGCAAACGCTCGCACGCGCAACTCAAATTATCGTACCGAAACGGAAAGTAACACGATACTTAATATCTTGCTAAAAAAACTTAAAGTACATAAACTAGCTATCGCAACAAAACGCACCAAACGAGCATCCTATACGCGAAACGGGAGTTTTCCACACCAAACTGGCCCCCTCGTACAAAGACACCCGGCTTCGTAGGGCCTTCGCACAAGGAAGCCAGCTTCAAACGGAGCCTCTTGTGCGAACCCAACCTCTTCTATAAATAGCAAGCCCCTCTCCTCTAATTCTAAATTGCTACTGAAACGCTGCCGAATTGTTGTCCAAGTGTTTTCAAGTAAGATCTATCATTTTTACACGATTACACAACGTTTTCCCTATGATTTTACACAAGATTCACTCCGATTTCATCAAAACTACTTTGTTTTCATCAAAACTTCATCTTTTTACTTAAAACTTCATCTATTTCATCTAAACTCAGTCCTTTTCATGACAAATCTTCATCTTTTTCGTCAAATCTTCTTCATTTATCACTGATCTACACTTGAACAAGTGATTTGGGTTTAGCTTTGGCTTCCCAAGTTGTAGATATGAAGATCTCATACTCACCGAGTGTTAGATCTAAGTGGAAACCCTTTTTCAGCTTGATTTTACACCCAAACGGACCTAAACGACAGGTATTTCGTTCACTGGATAGTGGGACGAGGTAGTGTCGGAACCGTCTCGAATAGGACTCGAAAATACATCTGATTCAGACGAAAACACAACTCCGAACGCCAAAAACAGCCACTTATGAAAACTGGACTGTTCTGTGTGAAGCCTTGGCTTCGTACGAAGGCACTGCCTTCGTACGAAGGCACCTGGTTTCACACAACCCAGTCCAAGTTCTCATCTGTGACTTGAACAAAGACCTCTCCGACTCTAAGTTTAATCAGTAGCTTAAGGTTAGAGGGATGAATACTCGATTTCTCGAAGCACAATGCGAAGAACACTCGATTTTGAACACCGAACAAGCACCTGTGCAAAGCCACCACCTTCGTACGAAGGCACAAATTTTTATGAGGAGTCTGTTCACCACTCGACACTCTGATTCGGCCGTTTCAGCACTTTGGAGGACTTACACGCTTCTGTTCCCGCACGCAGGCTGATCCGGCGCTCTCTCCACTCCATTCCAGACAATGTTTACTTGCTAAGCACGCACTGTGAGTATACTTGACCCCTTTTCGCTTTAAAATGCACCTTTTGGGGTGTAACATACGTTCATACATAAACACACTTATCAAAACACACTATATGCTTAAACTGTTTATCACATGCGAATGACCAATATACATATTTACACGTGATGCTTGATACATATGTGCCAGGACTTTTACTCGTTGATGTTCCACCTTAGCTAGTATGGTACTATACTTCGACTCACCCCCAATGGGTTCTAGTTAAGGAACTTAACACCTCTCCTTCGCAGTCATCTCGGGACTTATCTTGAGTGTTTGTCTAGTTAGTATATATGTTGTGTTGTACCTCGTTTATGTATGTGGAAATTCGCAACGCTTTTATCTATGTTACTATTATATCTAACCTGTATACTCACCAATACATTTTTGTATTGACATTATTTTAACGTATGTTGCAGGTTAAACGTAGATTATCATGAATCAAGAGTAGGAAGTCTAGAAACCCACAATAAGAAAACATAGGTTGTTGGATCTTGTTTTGTTTGAGAGACGTGTATCCGTATAACTATTTGTGGAATATTTGTTTATTAGTATGGGATAATGAACCTTTTAAATATTGTCATTAAATAGTTGTTATGGATTCTCTTGAGCAATCTGATTCGCCTAGTGCCGCGCCCTGATGGTTTCGCCATCGGTTGGGGTGTGACAGAGAGTGAGTTTAGAGTGTTTGCAAAGTGAAAAATGTGTGAAGGAGGCTTGGGTTTTATAGGGGATGAATTAGGGTTGAGTTGGTGAGCATTAAATGAAGAAAACACAAGTTAAAACACACAAAAGGGCCAATCCCATAGCTGGTTAGGGAAATTTGCGGATCTGACCTTGTCGTGGGGCGCAACTCGGTTAGGTGTTGGGGTCGCGGGCCGCGAGCCCTTGTGGTTCGCTAAATTGTTTGATTTTTGTCAATATTCACCCCTATACTTTCATATTTTGATGTTTTGAGATATTTTAAGGTGTTTTAAGTATCGAGGACCACATGTAAGGGTATGTTATGTAATTAGATCATAAAACAAATACAAAACAAGTATAAGCAAGTATGTTTGTCAAGATTAAGTATCGAATTTGCATAAATTGAGCATATAAGTCACGTGTTTGTAAGTTTAACATGTCTCGCATGAATTATGAATATAGTGTCACATGTATAATCAATCCAAATGTATGAACATGTATGAAATATGTATAACATGAATGTAAAGAAATACGAATTTTATTTAGGGAAATTGGCCTGTAATAATCCCACCTAGACCTTACTGGCCATTAATAATCCCACCTCAGAATGTTCCCCCCACCAGTCCCACCTTTCACCTATTTTTCCTACAATGGTCCCCCGTTAAAAAAATTTAACGGAGTTAAACTTTTTTCCAAATTACAAACATATTTTTAGGGCTTTTGATTAGAACGACGACACGAGTCCATTGATGTAAAACTTGCATCAAAAGGGTGCTCCAAACGATGAAAACGGCGCTTCAATTCGGGTGTTTAAATTTCCAATTAACCAAAATCAAGTCACTTGGAGCACCATTTCGAAGTAAGTTTTACATCAATGGACTCGTATCATCGCTCTGATCAAAATCCCTAAAAAATCTGTTTGTAATTTGGAAAAAAAGCTTAACCCCGTTAAGTTTTTTTAACGGGGGACCATTGTAGGAAAAATATGTGAAAGATAGGATTGGTGGGGGGAATATTCTGGGATTATTAATGGCCAATAAGGTGATGTGTGCAAAATGCAACATATAAATTACATCAAATGTGGCATAAAGCTAACCCTTTTTTAGTACTAATGTTGGAAAAAGTGTGTTTTTGTCTTCCTTTTGTATTTTCAGGATTAAATGAGCTCAAATGAACAAAAGAAGCAAAAAGGCCGCTAAATCTAACATGAATACAAGAAAAGGAACAAACGTGGCATGCCCGACCCCCCGACAGCATCTTCCCAAGCAAAAACAAGAGAACAGAAGGCTGAACACTCCCCGTGCTCAGTGAGCACGGGGGCGTGCCCAGCGGACACGGGGCCGTGGTCAACTCTAAGATTCACAGAATCTGGGGAAATCTTGATAGTACAGATACGCTTCTGCACACGGGGGCGTGCCCAGCGGACACGGGGGCGTGGTCAACTAATGCAGACAAACTGCAATTAATGAAGAAAGAGAATGAGGATGGACACGGGGCCGTGCCCGAGCTGCTGTTCAGGCTATAATAGGGGTGCTTGGCTCATTTGCAAACCATCCCTTGGCACACCACCTCTCTCACACTTCACCCACCACCCACCACCATCACAACACCATCATCCACCACCATCATCCATTGCCCATCATAAAGTGTGTGAGTCGTCTCGGGATCCAAGAGTGATCGTAAGAGTTCTTGACAATCAAAGGTCATGTTTGCCTAAGTCTCTTACATCACTTGGTGAAGACAAGTGTCTAGTGTAATACATTTTATTTTTAATCTTTTCGCACTTTTTATTTGGTTATGTATTAATGACTTTAATAACTAGTTTCTTATGTTGAAGATGATTCTTCCTTATCGTTTGTCCGTGGTGTCTTGGCATTATTTTACTATCTATATAAATTAAAAGATTTTCACCATTCATATCGCCACGGTCTATATGGAGATATGTTGACTACCTGGTCGGGGGTTAAGGGAACGGTTTGGTAAGAGTCTTGCCTTGTTCAGTGTATAGATCCTGCAAGGACCTGGGTCAAATTTAGTAGGACCTCCTTCAATACCCACCGGTATTGGATGGCGGGGGTCCAAACTCTTTGATCCCCTCATATGTAAGCTACTATTAATACTTTAACCCGGCTACTTAGGATTGTATCCCTGCTGACTCAGACTACTTAGCCGAGGGTAACGTCACCTTCAAAAGAGGGGCCTACCATAATATGCATTAATAACTTAATTAATTATCTTTCAATAATCCGACCCTTTAGGATTGTATCCTTGCTGACTCAAACTACTGGGTTGAGGGTAACGTCACCTTCAAAAGAGGGGCATACTACAATAACTAAGATAATCTCTTAAAAAGTACAAAAGTGCGGAAATAATCAAAGGTTGTACTAAACACGAGTCGGAGCCAAGTGATTCATCTTGTCTATCTGTTTTTACTTTTATTTTATTTTTCAGCATTTTAGTTAGTTTTATTTTTCTTGTTTAAAACCTTTTTCTAACTTTTTGATTTGATTAGACGTTGAGGATAAACCGGTATTAAAAGCTCTTGTGTCCTTGGACGACCTCGGTATCTTGCCAACACTATACTACGCTCACGATGGGTGCACTTGCCCATATGTGTGTTTGGTGTTAGTAAAATATCGTGTTTTATAAATTTAAAACTTGACTAACGTGTAAAAAGGGGTTAAAATATACTTAAATATATATCACACCACACACCCATCAAGTTTTTGGCGCCGTTGCCGGGGACACAAGGATTTTAAGAAAGTTTAAAATCGATGGCCTAATCAGTTTTTCAAAACCTTTTCAAAACGCGCGCACATTTTTCTGCATTTTAGTTTAGTTTTGCATTTTCAGTAGGTTGAACACGGGCCGTGCTCACTGAACACGGGCCGTGCTGCATATTTTTCATAAAACACCCAGATACAGAGTCTGAACACGGGACCGTGCTCACTGAACACGCCCCCGTGCTCAACGAAACCAGTAACTTTAATTCAAACGCCCAGATACAAATCCTGAACACGGGGCCGTGTCCATCCTCTGTTTCCGTCTTTATTTTTGTTTTCTGGTCTCGAGACTCTGTTGTGGTCTGCTGAGTGATTCTTATGGATCAATACTCAGGAGGCTACAGCTACACCTATGAGGAGGATGATTATAGGGAAGATTATTGCACCAATTGCGGTAACACTCACTCGGTACAATATTGTAACTTATATCTGTTAGGAAACTTTATTTGTAAGTATTGAAGAAAATCACAATCAACTGGATCTATGAAGAGATCACAGTCCTGAAGATCACAAACAAGAACAAGAAGATCAGATGGGACAATTGAAATGCACAGCATCTACTTCAAGGAATCACAAGTTGATCAAGAGCAGAATTGGATTATCAGAGAAGGTCATTTCTGATGGATCTGATGATATTTCTGATGAAATATCATCAGTTTCTGACAATTCTGATCATCAGGATTTTTCTGATGATTTGTTCATCAGAATTTCTGATGAAGTGGTTTATCAGAATTCTGATGAAATACCCCACTTGTCTGAAATTGGCTCTATCCTGCCACAATTACCGAAGCAAGTTGACATTATTGGATATCATGATGAAAAAGGCAACTTGAACGTTGGATTCAATGAATGTGTCAATTGGCCACTTTTTGCAGGACTTATTGCATGAATAAACTATAGTTGTTTATTCATGCACCTAGCCTTCTATAAATAGAAGGCTCAACCAGGAGAAGCAAAGTGAGTTTAAAGCTTATCATTCATACATACATCAAAACTCCATTGCCCTCTCACCCACAGAATTCAAGATTCATTTGTACTAGATAATAATCTTACAATCACCTTGTAAACCATTTTGTTTCAAAGTGATATAAACTTGATAATTATGTAGGTCTTGTTTCTGAAAGTCTGATTTCCATTTCCGCACATCTTTTTCACATCTACTGAAATCACTTGCCATATTACGTGAAAAGAAGTTGTTTTAAGGCCATACTGGGTCCAACAATTGGTATCAGAGCAGATTGAATAAACTATTTTCAAACGATCAATCGCTCATCTTCTTTTCTCTAAATATGGCCAGCTTTCAATCCTGGAATAATGCTTTTAACATTGGTTCTATGTCCAAACCTCCGACTCTGGTCAGAGAGGAATACCCCCAATGGAAAATCAGGATGGTCAATTTCCTTAATAGTCATGACCGAGCTCTATTTCAATCCATTGAAAGGGGTCCACATATACCAATGACTATTATACCAGCTATTCCAGCAACTGACCAATCACCTGCTATCCCTGCCTCCCAAGCTCCCAAAAGTGAAATACTTTGGAGTGAGGAAGACAAGGAAAAGGTGGCTTGGGATGAAAGGGCAAAGTCACTTTTAATTATGGCCATCCCCAATGACATATTTTCACAAGTTGATGCATGTGCATCAGCTAAGGAAATATGGGATCAGTTGGAAAATCTTTGTGAAGGAGGAGAAAGGATGAGAAGAAACAAGAGAACAAATAATGTCTCATCTTATGAAAGGTTTAAAAGTTTGCCAAATGCAAGATTAAATGATACATATCAAAGATTTACAAAACTTTTAAACGAGCTAAAGAAATTTGGAATAACTAAGTCAAATGATGAAAGAAACATAAATTTCTTGATGCCCTTCCTAGAGAATGGAGAAGTCTAACCATGACTTTGTCATCAACCTTAGAACTAGGAAATATGAGTCTTCATGACTTATACAGCATCTTGGTCCCCAGAGAGGAAGAAATATTTGAAGAAACCATTCAAAGAGGGGGATCCTTAGCTCTTATCTCAAACTCACAAAGATCAACAATTTCCAATGATCCACAACCATCAAACAGCCAAAATCTTGAAACTTCTGATACATCATCAGACTTTTTAGCTTTTGCTGAAGCAATAGCACTGCTCACCAAAACATTTGAGCAGAGGTTGAGGGGAGGAAGCCAGAGGTACCAGAGAAGTGACAGAGGAAGGATGGATGGGAGATCTAAAGAGGAATTTAGATCTAAGGATAAAGAGAAGGCTGAAGTTGTGTGTTACAAGTGCAAGCAGAGAGGTCACTATGCATCAGAATGCAAGACCAAAAAGCTCAAGGATGTTGCTTACTATGAGAAAAAGCTTGAAGAAGCAAAGAAGCAGCAACAAGTTAGCTTAATTGCAGGTACAGATACATGGTTATCTGATGATTCTTCTGATGATGAAGAAGAAGAATTGGCAAATTTCTGCATCATGGCACTTTCTGATGGTTTACCAGAAACTTCAGAACAAAAGGTAAATTTAGACAATCTTGATCTTGAACACAAGCTAAACAAGCTCATGTCAGATTTTCTAAATCTGCAAGAAAAACATCAATCAGATATTAGAAAATCTGATGAGTTGCAAAGGACTTTGAATAAAATCATTCTTGAAAACCAACTTCTTATAGAGGATAGTTTAGATTAAAGAGCTAAAATTGAGTTTTATGAAAATGAAAGAAAAGATCTTTACAAGAAAATCAATGACAAAGAAATCAATGTAAGAGGTTTTCAACAAGCCAAAAAATTCATAAATTTTATTGAGTCCACACCAAAGAACAAAGGAGAGGGTTTAGGTTATACAAGATCAAATAGAAATAAACCCACTGTCTTTGTAAAAGCAACTCATCAGAATTCTGATAAATTTTCATCAGAATCAGAATCTGAATCTTGCAAAACAACCTGTTCTGAATACTCTTTTGAAAAACCTAACTTCAAAACAAACATAAGTGAATGCAATCAAGAATCTGTAAAAACTCCAGATGCAGTTCACTCATCCTTTCAAAATTATCCACTCATTCCATCACAAGAAGAAATATCAGAAAATTCTGATAAATCTTGTATGTGTGTTGACATACTGAAGCTTGTTCAACACCATCTTCAAAAGAAAAATGTAAAATCTGTTAATGGCTCAGCATATAACAGAGTTTCTGATGCAAAACCAAGAAGAAGAAATAAAGTTATTAAAATCCCATCAGAAACAGTACCCAAGCATGCCTGGGTACCAAAAACCCTCTAATCATTCCATTTCAGGACCATCATGTGCAGCAGATTTGGTACTGCGACTCAGGAAGCTCCAAGCACATGACTGGGGACAGGAGCTTACTCAGCAACTTTGTTTCAAGGCTGGGTAGAATGGTAAATTTTGGAAATGGAGTGAAAGGAAGGATCATGGGATATGGACGCATAAGGTATGGATGTCTGACCATAGAGAAAGTAGCCTATGTTGAAGGCTTAAAGTATAATTTGTTGAGTTGTGGTCAATTCTGTGACAAAGGTTTTCAGGTAACCTTTTTACCAGAAAAATGCTTGTTAATAGGTACAGATGATAATAAAATCTATTTAAGTGGGAAAAGAATAAGAAAATCAATTTACTATTTTGACTTCAAAGAAGAAAGTGAACATCCAAAACTATGTTTATTTTCAAAAATCAACAAAGGTAGTAGTTGGTTATGGCACAAAAGGTTAGCCCACTTAAATTTCAAAAACCTAAACAAACTAGCAAGCAAAGGTCTGGAAAAAGGATTACCTTTAATATCCTTAAAGAAGGATAGAATTTGTGAAGCATGTGAGATGGGTAAATCCAAAAGAAGCTCACATAAATCAATTTCTGAGTCTTCTATTTCACAAAATTTGGAACTGTTACACATGGATTTGTGTGGACCCATAAGTACAGAAAGTTTTTCTGGAAAGAAATATATACTAGTAATAGTAGATGACTTTTCCAGGTACACATGGGTAGAATTTTTGAGAAAGAAAAGTGAAACTCCTGATCTGATCATAAATTTTATCAAGAAAATTGAAAATCTGTTAAAACTAACAGTAAGAAGGATCAGATCAGACAATGGAACAGAGTTTAAGAATTCAAAAATTGAGAATTTTCTTGTAAGTAAAGGAATTTCTCATGATTTTTCTGCTCCAAGAACACCTCAACAGAATGGGGTGGTTGAAAGAAGAAATAGGACCTTGGTAG
Organism: Helianthus tuberosus; assembly: GCA_030545235.1. NCBI lineage: Eukaryota > Viridiplantae > Streptophyta > Magnoliopsida > Asterales > Asteraceae > Helianthus > Helianthus tuberosus. Next base: position 110,648,706 of record CM060400.1, on the reverse strand, counting down.
AAGCTGCCAGAATCATGCTTGCTTATGCTAAGCTGCCCACTCACTTTTGGGCAGAAGCTATAGCAAATGCATGTTTTACCCAAAACAGATCCATAATCAACAAAAGGCACAACAAAACACCTTACAACATTATCAATGGAAGAATTCCAAGTATAAAATTTTTGCATACATTTGGTTGTAGATGTTTTGTTTTCAATGATTTTGAAAGCCTTGAAAAATTTGACAGAAAAGCAGAAAAAGGTATTTTTCTTGGTTACTCTTTGTCATCAAAAGCATATAGAATTTTTATTCTCAACACAAGAACAATCAGAGAAAGTCTGTATGTTTCATTTGACGACTCATCAGAAACAGAGGTTTCTGATTAATACATGAAAGAAATAAATTTTTCTGACAAACAAGAAAATTACAAACATCTCTTTGAAATGATAAATGAAGATTTCCTAAAACATGATAATCCTTTCAAAAACAAATCAAAAGATACTTCATGTACTAACTCTGCAGAACAAAGGTGTAGTACATCAGAACCTCAGAATTCTGATATCTTACACATAATTGAAGCACCTGTTCAGGGGGAAACTTCAAATCCATCAGAACCAACAACTTTTCACAACAAGTTAAGATGGATCAAAGGACATGTTCATTCTGACATCATTGGCAATCCTGCAGATGGTGTCAGAACAAGATCTGCAACTGCACATGAATGTGTATTTTCTGGGTTCTTAAGCAAGGTAGAACCCAAATCTGTCAAAGAAGCTCTAAGTGACCCAGACTGGATACAAGCTATGCAAGAAGAGCTTGATCAGTTTGAAAGGAGCAAGGTATGGGATCTGGTACCCAAGCCAAAAGACAAATCTGTCATAGGCTCAAAATGGGTATTCAGGAATAAATCTGATGAGAATGGCATAATCACAAGGAACAAAGCAAGGTTAGTGGTCAAGGGTTACTGTCAAAAAGAAGGTATTGATTATGACGAAACTTTTGCACCAGTAGCTAGATTAGAAGCTGTAAGAATTTTTCTTGCTTATGTTGCATCCAAGGATTTAAAAGTTTATCAAATGGAAGTAAAATCAGCTTTTCTGAATGGTAAAATTGAGGAAGAAGTTTATGTACATCAACCAGGAGGCTTTGTTGATCCAAAATTTCAAAATCATGTTTACAGATTAAACAAAGCCTTGTATGGGTTGAAGCAAGCTCCTAGAGCCTGGTATGAAACTTTATCAAACTTCTTACTCAATTCTGGGTTTACCAAAGGAACTATTGACACCACACTTTTCCTCAAAACACACAAAGGTCATACTTTGCTGGTCCAGATATATGTTGATGACATTATATTTGGATCAACAAATGAAAAATTTTGTAACAAATTTCAAAAGTTGATGACCATCCACTTTGAAATGAGTATGATGGGTGAGTTAACCTTTTTCTTAGGGTTACAAGTTAAACAAAGAATTGATGGAATATTTTTGAGTCAATCAAAATATGTGAAAACAATTCTACAAAAATACTCACTTGAAAACTGCTCTGTTTCAAAAACTCCCATGGCAACAGGGAACAAGTTAGATTCTGATAAGGATGGAATAAGTGTAGATATTAAAACCTACAGAGGGATGATAGGATCACTGCTATATTTAACTGCAAGCAGACCGTATATCATGTTTGCAACATGTTTTCTGGCCAGATATCAATGTGATCCCAAAGAATCCCATCTAAAAGCTGTAAAAAGGGTTTTCAAATATCTTAAAGGCACATCAGAAATTGGTCTCTGGTATCCAAAGGATACAAACCTTGAATTAATTACATACACAGATGCAGATTATGCAGGGTGTAAAATTGACAGAAAAAGCACATCTGGTGCCTGTCAACTCTTGGGAGAAAAATTGGTATGTTGGGCAAGCAAGAAACAAAACTGTGTTGCCACATCAACAGCAGAATCAGAATATGTAGCAGCAGCAAGTTGTTGTTCACAAGTGCTGTGGATGCAAACTCAACTGAAAGATTATGGAGTAACTCTGACAAGAATACCTATTCTATGTGACTCAAAGAGTGCTATTGCAATAACAGAAAATCCAGTTCATCACTCAAGAACCAAACACATAGATGTCAGATATCACTTCATAAAAGATCATGTGGAGAAAGGTAACATTGAAATGTATTTTGTTCCAACTGAAAACCAAATTGTTGATATCTTTACAAAGCCTCTTGATGAAAAGAGACACAATTTTTTGATCAGCAAACTTGGCATGGTTAATCTAAATGATGAAGATTTTTCAGAAAAGACAAGGACACAAATTGAAAACCATATTGATGATCATCAAAGTTCTGATAATCAAAGAATAAATCAACTGGTTTCTGACAAAACAATCCATCAATCTGATGGAACATCAGAAAATCTGACAGATCATCAATAAATGATGATTTATCAGAAAATCTGAAGGAATATCAGAATATTTGGTGAAATCACCAGAAGTTCTGATATAAAATCAGAAACCAGGTTGAAACATCAGAATATTTTGTAATCATCATAATCTTCCATCTTCATAATTTGCATATCCCACACACACACATATTGTATATATTTATATTTGTGTATATTTTGTTTTTGTTTTCTTTTTTTTCTTATTAAAAAAAATAAAATAAAATAAAATTGATGATTCATCCTCTGTAAATGAATCAAATGAATTCTGATGATATATGAAGAAAATACAACTCTCAAAAGTTTTATTCAGAATTTTCTGATATATATCAAGAGGAAAATCTGGGAAGACACACAAACTTAGAAAAGGTTTCTATTGGACCTTTTGAAACCAAAAGGGTCCCACATGGAGAAAAGGTGCAAGTTGGACATTAGTGTTTATCCGCAAAATCATTGGAATCTCTAAGTCTCTTTAAAAGGATTTACATTAAATGAGAGATAAGCCAAAGGTTTTCAAAAACGGTTGTTTCCTTAAAGGATTAAAACATCATAAAGGTGTCATTAACCACCTTGAATACAAACAACCCACGACAAACACTCAAGAATCTCTGTCTATACACACTATAAATACCTCATTCAAAACAGAGTCTTCCATCTTCAACCTTTAAATTCGAAACCCTAAAACCTTTCTCCGAAACAAAAACCAAAACCCTCAATGGCAGCTATCAACATCAACATACCACCAACTGAACACTCTGTTCCCTTCATCACTAAAGCTGAATTTCTTCCATTAAAGAGCAACAATGAAGCAATGAATGATAACATTGAACTGTATGATTTGAAGTGTCAAATTCTCATTGAATTTCTTACCAGATGCCCTATAGCTCAAGCCCTCACAAAGACCAGAGAGGTACCAGAAGAACTCATACAATAAGTTGTAAAAACTCTCAAAGTCTCAAATCAACTCGAGCTAACAGCACATGTGTGGGGAAATATCTTTATTACTATATCACCAGAGAAAATAAGGGAATGTTTGGAACTACCCTTAAGCCAAAGCTATGAAGAAGCACCAGTAAAAGAAGATATGTTCTCACAACTCGATGTTGTTATGGGCTACAAGACAAAGATTTCAAAAATCAATGAATTCAAGAGAAACAAGCTACCTGCCTTCTGGCAAGTTCTAATGGAAATTCTGAACAAGTGTCTATCTTCAAAGATTGGAGGTACATATCAGATAAATAAGAATATTCTAACAATCATGTTCAGTCTCATTAGTGGGTTGAACATTGATTTTGGAACAAAAATATTTATTCTGATCAGAAGATCAATTCTGAAAAACACTGGGAGGATAGATTCACATCTACCCTTTCCCAGATTTCTATCAATCATAATTTCTGATGCCTTTTCTAAAAGGAACCTAGAAATTCCAGCATCAGAAAATATGTGGAAAACAGAAATTATGAGACCTTGGACTGCCATAGGATCTTGGAAGTGAGATTATGATGTACCTGCTCTATCAGAAAGAATGATGAATCTGATACCAGAAGACTCACCATACAGAGCAGAATATCTGAAGATGTTGAACAAAAGGCCAGAAAACAGAGGAGTTTTTGAAAATGTGTCCCCCATGGAGCATGATGCACAAGAGTCAAGCACACCAAGAATGAAACAGCAGGGTGAATCTGATCCTCATCCAGCTGATGAAGATGTGAATATGAGTCTTGTGGCAGAAGAACATCATGCTGAAATCTCACATATGGGAGAAACAGGTGCACAACACTCCAAACTAAACATATTTCATTTCTCTGAAAGTGATTCTGATGAATCAATTCAAGGAAAACATGAAATTTTACTTAGGGGCACCATTTCTGAAAAACAAAATGTGGGTAAAACTAAGGACCCATTTTCTGAATCAGATTCTGAGGAGGAAAATGTGGTGGCAACAGGTGGAGATCAGTCTACTGATCAAGGAAACCTGGATGAGAAAACTAAGAGTTTCTCAATAACTCATGGAGAACCTGAAAAGGTTCAAGGATATGAGGAAAACCAGAACTTGAATGTGTTTCAATTTTCTGGTGAGGATATAGAGAATTTGGAATCTTCCAATCCTCTTAACCTCAGAACAGTAGAGAATGTGTTTTCTGCTGGTCTTAGAAGGGGAACATCAGTTGTTTCTCCTATTTCCCAAGGACATCAATCTATGTCCCCTAAACAACTTCACAAGGAACTTGAAGACATAACTGCTACTAGAAAAACAGTCACAGAAGGAAAACTTGATCTGATACTAGAAGAAATCAGAAAGCAAAAGTCAGATATCAAGGTTTTGTCAGAAACTGTCAAAGCTGTGCAGAAGTAAACAGAAGACAATGCTACAGCCCTCAACAAATTGCAAAAGTCATCAGAAAACAGAGAGAGTTCATCAGAATTGGAAAAGGCTCTCAAGGAACTGCATGATATCAAGAAAAAGATGGCTGAGGTTGCAACTGCAGGAGAAAGCTCAAGTTCAGGGAAGATTCTTGAAGAAATACAGTTCCTCAGAGCCAACAACAGCAGCATGGCTGAGGCTTTTGAGAAACTGTTGATGGAATTAACTGCACAAAGAAATCAAGAAAACCAGGAGTTTCAGAAAATGAAGAAACAAGAAGAAACAAATACTCAACTTCTCACTAATGTTCACTTGTTAGTAGAGAGATTGCAGTATAATGTTGCTAGATTAGCAAAAGTCGATCTTCATGGACTGAATGCCCCAATTCCACAAGAAAGACAAGCAAGGAGATCAGAAACTCCTCAACAACAACCAGAAAACATTCAACAAGTTCAAACCAAACAAACAGAAACTTCAACAGCTAAAAAACAGAAGCATCCCATGGGTCCACCTCCAGATAAACAAAAGTTACTCATGTGTCCTCCACCAAATATCCCAAAGCCAGACACATCAAGGGTACAGCAGAAAGACCATGTTCCAGTTCAGTCATCTTCTACAGCCATCACAGGGGAAACAGAGTTAAGCATAAGGATGGATACAAAAGAGAAGAGAAGAATGGAACTTGAAGTGACTTTCTCAAAAAGGCCAAGAAAAGAAATGATAGAAGATTCAGAAGGGGACATCAGAGAAATGGATGTGCTGAAAGGTGATTTACACACTATTATGTACCCTGAAGAACACCTAAATAATTACTATTGGAAAGGTCCAGAAGACAACCCAAAGAGACCACTCTCTCCATTGTGTAAAGGTATTGTTGAAAACAGAAACAATGGAGGTTGGGTAATTCTACACAAGAACATGACCAATCCAATAGTATCAATTGAAAGAATTGATACTATGACCACTGGAGGAGGTGTCTTAGGTTATGAAGCACAAAACAAGTATACCCTGATCAGAAAAGATAATAGTGAACAAAAGGTTACTGATGCAAATCTGGCTGATGATATTCACCCATTGGGAATAGTCAAAATGAAGAATATCATTGACGAAATGAAAGGTAATTCAGTTGTGGTCAGAAGAGCCCTTGAAAGCCTCAAAAGTGCAGGAGCAAAACTATACAAAAGAGCTGCACTGGCAGACTTTGATCTAACTATCAATTTTGAGTACAGCAACAAGGTATTAATACCTCCTCCCAACACTAGAATTCCAGCTGAGATCCCTTCTAAACTAGTGAGAACTGGAGCAATCTTTGATCAACCAGAAATGTGTGTAGTCTTCAAAGATGCTAATGAAGAGAAAGCTCTATTCAGAATCAGTGAAATATGCAGGTATTCGAATCAAACTCTAAAATATATAAGGAACTGCATGAATGAAAAACAAGAGCAGCTCAAGAAAAAGGGAAAGAACAATGAACAGCTAAGAAAAACAATTGAAGAATGCATTGAAAACTGGATGGAAGCAAGAGGATGGTACAAAGAAATGTATAAAGAAACTCAAAAGGCAATTGATCACAAGAAAAGGCTGAAACCAGGAGACAAATACAGAAGTGGAGTGAAGATCAATTAATGAATTGATGAGATTAAATTTCTGTTTTTGAACAATATTTTATTTTTGTCTGATTTATGGTTGGTTTGACTGTGTTCTATGTTTCTGAACTTAGTTGTTTTTTAATTTCTCTTTCAAGAAAGTTGTTTATGTTAGATATAGAGATAGTTCATTTTCTTACAATACTTAGGGGGAAACTGTTAGGAAACTTTATTTGTAAGTATTGAAGAAAATCACAATCAACTGGATCTATGAAGAGATCACAGTCCTGAAGATCACAAACAAGAACAAGAAGATCAGATGGGACAATTGAAATGCACAACATCTACTTCAAGGAATCACAAGTTGATCAAGAGCAGAATTGGATTATCAGAGAAGGTCATTTCTGATGGATCTGATGATATTTCTGATGAAATATCATCAGTTTCTGACAATTCTGATCATCAGGATTTTTCTGATGATTTGTTCATCAGAATTTCTGATGAAGTGGTTTATCAGAATTCTGATGAAATACCCCACTTGTCTGAAATTGGCTCTATCCTGTCACAATTACCGAAGCAAGTTGACATTATTGGATATCATGATGAAAAAGGCAACTTGAACGTTGGATTCAATGAATGTGTCAATTGGCCACTTTTTGCAGGACTTATTGCATGAATAAACTATTGTTTATTCATGCACCTAGCCTTCTATAAATAGAAGGCTCAACCAGGAGAAGCAAAGTGAGTTTGAAGCTTATCATTCATACATACATCAAAAATCCATTGCCCTCTCACCCACAAAATTCAAGATTCATTTGTACTAGATAATAATCTTACAATCACCTTGTAAACCATTTTGTTTCAAAGTGATATAAACTTAATAATTCTGTAGGTCTTGTTTCTGAAAGTATGATTTCCATTTCCGCACATCCTTTTCACATCTACTGAAATCACTTGCCATATTACGTGAAAAGAAGTTGTTTTAAGGCCATACTGGGTCCAACAATATCAACCATCCACTTCATACACCTACTATGAGGAGCCCAGGTACGAGCCATCAACTTCATACACATCCTATGAAGACCACAGGTATGAACCTTATCCCTCATACTTATATTTTGATGAACCAAGGTATGAGCCTTCATACTCATACTTTGAGGAACCAAGATATGAGCCACCACCTTCATATGCTTACTATGAGGAACCATGGCGTGAACAACCCACCTCATATGAGTATTATGAAGAACAAAATTACGACCCTTATCCATCATATACTTACAATGAAGGACAATGGTGTGAACCATCTACTTCATATGGGTCTTATGAGGAACAAAGGATCGAACATCCGGATTCAAGCTTTGAAAATCCCGATCCTTACTCTATCGCCGACGTGACCGATAGGATATTAGAACACCTTAAAACTATCGAGCATTACATAAAAGAATCTCGCGCAAGGGAAGAGGAGTCCCGCGCAAGAGAAGAATTAAATAAAGAAGAGATAGTTGAAAGTGTAAAAATGGAAGAACAAATAAGTGAAGAACCGACACATGAGTTAAACAATGAAAAAGGTGAGTCCGTAAACGTTAAAATTCAAGAAGAGTCTAATTTTGAAGAAATTAATCTCTTGTCACCTTCTTTTGAAAATCATTGTTTAGTTCCCACTCATGCTAAATTTTTAAAAGAGTTAAACACTAACACTAAAATTGACGAAATGGTAAGCATTAAGTTAACAAATGATCAAACCTCGCTAATAAAAAAAGACCCATTTGAAATCAACATTACACCGGTTCCATGTTTTTTTTTCAAAATTCATTTATTAGTAATGTCACAATTGATAAAGATCTTTGCGTTAACATAATGCCCAACTACATTTTCAAAAAAATAAGTATTAATGATTTTTCTCCACTTCAAATACCCATTTTTCTATCCAATCGGAAAGTAATAAAATCAATCGGTGTAGTTGAGGATGTCTTGGTTCAAACAAATCAAATGGTAATCTCAACCGACTTTGTCATCCTCGATGACGCTCCTCTTATGTTGGGACGACCCTTTGTAAAAACTCATGAAGCTTTGAAAAACCGGAAGAACAACAATCTATCTATTCAATTAGGGGCATTTAAAAAGAGTGTCGATCTTGAGCGGTCAATGAAATATCCATTCGGCAATAATGACCCCCTAATTGAAGATGAAGATGAACCACCCGATACAAGTGAAAAGATTGACCACTTTGTTGAAGAAGAGGTCGCCATAGAACAAACTTTCAAAGTTCTTGATCAAAATGAGCAACCAAATAAGGAGTCTCCTAAAGACCCACCGCTTTAGCTCAAAGAACTTCCGAAAGGTTTGGAATATGCTTTTCTAGACAAAGATGGTAATTCACCTGTAATTATTCCGTCTAAATTAGGTAGTTTAGAAAAAGAAAAATTAATTAAACTTTTGAAAAAACAAAAAAATGCGATCGCTTGGAAGTTGGTGGATATTAAAGGAATAAGTCCTTCCATGTGCACGCACAAAATTTTAATGAACGATGACTACAAGTCGGTAATACAACCACAACGTCGAGTAAATCCAAATGTTCAAGAAGTGGTTAAAAACGAAGTCATCAAATTACTTGACGCCGGACTTATTTATCCTATCTCCGATAGTCCTTGGGTAAGTCCTGTCCAAGTAGTCCCAAAGAAAGGAGGTATGGCGGTAATAACTAACGAAAAGAATGAATTAATACCAACGAGAACCGTCACAGGATGGAGAGTATGTATAGATTATAGAAGGTTAAATGAAGCAACAAGGAAAGATCACTTTCCTTTGCCTTTCATTGATCAAATGTTAGAAAGATTATCCGGTCATAAATTTTACTGTTTCTTAGATGGTTTTTCAGGTTACTTTCAAATCCCGATAGCACCCGAAGACCAAGAAAAGACAACCTTCACATGTCCCTATGAAACTTTTGCTTATCGACGCATGCCATTTGGTCTATGTAATGCCCCCGCAACCTTCCAACGTTGCATGGTAGCCATCTTCCATGACATGATAGAAAAGACAATGGAAGTCTTCATGGACGACTTTTCTATCTTTGGGGATTCATACGACCAATGCCTCAATAACCTTGAACGAATGCTATCCCGATGTGAGGAAACTAACCTCGCCCTTAATTGGGAAAAATGCCATTTCATGGTAACGGAGGGAATAGTACTCGGTCATAAAATCTCAAGCGAAGGAATGGAGGTTGATCGAGCCAAAATAGACACTATATCTCGATTACCACCCCCATCCTCCGTTAGAGCAATCAAAAGTTTCCTAGGGCATGCCGGATTTTATAGGCAATTTATCAAAGACTTTTCTAAAATCTCAAGGTCTCTAACAAAATTACTTGAAAAAGATGCCCCTTTCATCTTTGACAAGGATTGCAACCAAGCATTTCTAACACTCAAGGAAATGCTAGTCAATGCACCTATCATGATAGCGCCAGATTGGAAATTTCCTTTCGAAATCATGTGTGATGCAAGTGACTTTGCAGTTGGAGCTGTAAAGAATTTGATATTGAAATAAAAGACAAAAGAGGAGCAGAAAACACTACAGCGGATCATCTTTCACGCTTAGAAGACCCAGCTTTGGAGGCAACCAGGGACGAACAAATCAACGAAAAATTTCCAACGGAGTCCCTAGAAATGGTGGAATACAGAGAAGAGCCATGGTACGCCGACTATGCTAACTACCTAGCTAGCGGTATAGTCGCGAAAGGTTGGCCACATCATCAAAGAAATAAATTCTTTGCTGATGTAAAACACTATTTTTGGGAAGATCCTTATCTTTTTAAAATGTGTGCCGACCAACTCATCCGACGATGCGTACATGGTCGCGAAGCAAGAAGAATTCTCCGCCATTGTCATGAAGGTCCATACGGAGGACATCATGGTGCCACTAGTACCGCACGAAAGGTATTTGATTCAGGATTTTATTGGCCAACCATTTACAAAGACGCCCAAAGTCTTGTCAAGACATGTGATGCTTGCCAAAGAACAGGTAATATTTCTTCCAAAAACGAAATGCCACAAAATGGCATTCTTGTTTGTGAAATTTTTGATGTGTGGGGACTCGACTTTATGGGACCTTCCCACCGTCAAAAGGAAACAAATATATACTTGTGACAGTAGATTACTTGTCTAAATGGGCCGAGGCCGAGGCACTTCCAACAAATGATGGAAGAGTCGTGGTAAGATTTCTGAAGAAATTATTCTCTCGTTTTGGAACACCTAAAGTATTAATAAGTGATAGAGGTACCCATTTTTGCAATCATCAACTTGAAATTTTTTTAACAAGATATGGGGTCTATCATCGGGTCTCAACAGCATATCACCCTCAAACAAACGGACAAGCCGAAGTGACTAATAGAGGTTTAAAACGAATACTTGAAAAAACCGTAGGGTTAAATAAAAAGGAATGAGCCGATAAATTAGATGATTCTTTATGGGCTTTTCGAACTGCTTATAAAACAACAATAGTAACAACCCCATATAAGCTCGTCTATGGAAAAAGCTGTCATTTGCCGGTAGAAATAGCACACAAAGCCTACTGGGAAATTAAAAATGTAAACTTAGATTTAGAATTTGCCGGTAGAAATCGATTTTGTCAATTAAATGAATTAGACGAATTAAGGAATTATGCATACTCTAACTCTGAAATTTATAAGGAAATAATGAAAAACTTGCATGACAAACATATTAAACCTAATGAATTTCGAGTAGGAGATCAAGTTCTATTGTTTAATTCACGACTTCGACTATTCCCTGGTAAATTAAAGTCTAGGTGGTCAGGACCTTTTTCCATCACCCATATTTTCCCACAAGGTGCAGTAGAAATTAAATCTCGGAAAGGAATTCCATTCAAAGTCAATGGCCAACGGCTGAAGCTCTATCAAGGATTCATTGAGGATGAGGAGGAATAAATCTCGCTTCAAACGGTCGAAGAATAAAAGCATCAACATCATACCTGGTAAGTTACGAACAAACGGGTTGACATCTAAATCGGTAAGTCTTCTAACCAAGTTTTTGGGAAACAAGGGCACTCACACGAGCACTTAAAAAAAAATTAAACTTTGCTCGGCAAGAGGCCATGTCCGCGTGACTGTCGGGATAAAACCCTTTTCTCAAACAGTTTCTTCATTCCACACGCCCCGTTTCCCCGAAAACTCTCTGGTTCAGGCGATTTTTCCGCAGAATTTCGACGTCTCCTCTACTTCTAACAACATCAAGGTATGATTCTATCATCATTAGTAGTTAGATTAAGCATTTGCATGTAGTTAAAAAATAAAAAATTTGGGGAAAAATCTAGGGTTCTTGAACTTCATCCGGATCGAACCTCAAATTTTTGCATAAATCAGTTAGCATTAGTTTAGATTCATGTTATAGGAAGTAAATCCACTTGTATTGTTCATAGATTTGCCCGATTTCTCACAAAAACCCCAAACCCTTGTTTTTGAACCGAAAAAGATAAAATCGAAGGGGTAAACGGTTTGTTTTGGGAAAAACGACACTTGGGGTTTCATTTTCGGGGGAAACCGCACCTACTGGCCAAAAATTTTTAAGTTTTCGGGACCAGGTCGAAAAATGAAGTTTTTGAGTAACAGACGCCTGGACACGGGGTCGTGTCCGCTGAACACGGGGCTGTGTCCAGCTAGCCGTTTTCAGTTTTCTCCGAAAATTTCACTGTTTCGTGCTAACTTTTGGTGTATTCTTTCAGATGTCGAAGAAATTCACAAGGTTCAATGCAAATGAGCTCGATGCTAAAGCAAGATACGACGTACTTCGAACCAGACCGGAGGAATACCCAAGACAAGTGTGCACGGATCTTTTGGGATTAGTGAACCAATGGGACCGCTTCAACAACCTAGTCACCGGGCCACTGAGAGTCGCCCTTACTACTCGCCTTCGCTCGGTCCCCGAATATACTCTGGAATTCTATAGCACATTCGTGTTCAATTCAAGGTGCGACCCATTCGATAATGAAGGGGTAGAATTCCGATGTGGGGGGACCAAATACTCGATTTCGATGGCACAGTTTGGGTCGATAGTTGGGTTATATGCGGAGGAAGATGCGGGTAATGAAGAAAACACCGAAGGGTTACGTGAACTATCAGAAAACGAACGCCAAGCCGCTTGGGCTCAAATAGGAGATGGGCACTACAACCCAAGCAGCACTAAGAGCACTAGGTTGAGGGACCCTCTTTACCGTTACATTCACCGGGTCCTCACCTACTCTCTTAGTCAAAGGCATGATAGCAGTGGCATTGTTGGGCTAAGAGATCTGATAGTTCTACATTGCATTCATACCCGCAGACACCTCGATGTTCCGTACCTCCTGCTCCGCAACATGCATTGGAACCGGCTTGCTACTCCACCAACCCCTATCTTCTTCGGGGGTGGATATACCGTCTCTTCAAGCACTTCGTGAACATGCCCAGGTCTTTCCGAAAGAGCCCATGGTCGGGAAGAGTGGACATACACATCTGCCGCTCCATGAACTTGATCTATGAAGCCGAAGACGGGTCGGTTAGCTTCCAACGAGTCCAAGGGCATGCATGGAACCCGCAAGAGGCACTCGTCCTTCACACTCCACAGTTCCAACATCCTCCTCAACACCAATACCAGCCCCACGGTGATCCGGGCCAATCCTCCTCACAATGAGGCGGTTTTCCTAATTTTCAAAGTTTACATGATTTAATGCAGGAAAACCTCATGTGCACTAGGAACACCTACAACCTAGCCAGCAACACGTACAACCGGGTCGGAGCAATAGAGAGAAATATATCCGACATACAGGATGACATTGGGAACATCCGGGAGTACATGGCGGGGCACGGAGGAGATGGTGGTAACGATGATGATGAGGACGAGGATATGGACTAGGCGGGAGGAGCAGAGTTAGGAACAGCTGGTTGGTGATCCCACAGGTTAACCCCTTTTCTTATGAACAATTTCCGGCCTGCGTGTCGTGTATTGAACAATTTACTTTCCTTTAACTCTTTTTACTTTCTTCTTTTGTTTTTCTTTTTAACTTTGTGATGTGGATGTTGAACTATGGTAATTTAGGATGTTTGCTATGGTTTGGTGTAGTGTTTATTGATAAAACAGGCACATACGAGGCTTAGAGTACTAAACATTAGTACTACTAAAGCCGGGACAGGAAAACCGAAGCCAGAAACCTGTTTTTCACCTTTGCAGATTGTCTACACGGGGTCGTGTCCAGCCGACACACCCCCGTGCCCACTTCCCCAGACCTGTTGTTTGTTAAATTCTGCAGACTTTTGCCAGACATGGGGTCGTGTCCAGCCAACATGCCCCCGTGTCCACCTTCTGTAAGTTTTCGTTACTGGCACTCTGAACACGGGGCAATGCTCAACGAGCATGGGGCCGTGTCCAGAAGCCCAGTAACATAAATTTTTGCTTTTTCACACCTTTTTACACATTCAATCAACCTAAAAACTTATTTTTGGGACACATTGAGGACAATGTGTAATTTAAGTGTGGGGGGGAATGCTAAAACCTTGAATCTTGCAAGTCCTAAATACAAGCCTTACACAAAACTCTATTGGAACCGCTAATCACCCCAAATTTTTTCAAAAAAAAAAAATCATTTTTTTACTTGTCTAGGTTTAATTTGGGAATTTAAAGTTCTAAAAAGGTTATATTTTTACAAATTTACAACCGATAGCGTCGTGATAAAAAGAACCAACATAAGAAAATTATGAAACGGCATGACAAGTTTATTTATAATTTGATTATATATACTTGATCACATAAAAACCCATTCCCACAAAAAGTGAGTTTTGAGCCTTTATTGAGCATACACATACATATCTTTAAACTAAATGCTCATTTTTCGTTTCTTGTGTGAATAGCGCTTGGTTCTTACAACTCTAGAACTTGCCACGACGATACATTCCCGGTCCTTACTAACTTAAACCCGAGTAAGTAAATGACGGAGGCATTAGGACTAACCCTTTTTATTTATACACCATTGTTTTTCTCTTTTTTTTACCACCTACCCAAAATCCCCCTAGTTAACCCCTTTGAGCCTAAACCTTTTCATTTCTTAACCCAAAACAAAAAACCCTTTTACCCACCAAAACCCTTTTTCATTTTAAACCCTTTGTTTTAGTGATAAGCTCGGTTTTTCTTATGACTTTCCTGAAAAAAAAATGATGATGATGAAGCAAAAGAGAAATAAACAAACAAGTTTATCAAAAATAACTTTTTTTGAATAATGGCTTCATCAAAATAAAAATTTCAAAAATAAAAAGTCTTACGAAAACCGACGCTTTTTACGCCTTTCGCCTTTTTACTAACCACTAACCCAACCACCCACCTTTAGCCCAAGCTTAACCCTTCACCCCAAAAGTCCTCTTGATATTTACAAAGGTATATAGTTAAAAAGGAGGAGGATTGATTGCTTGGCAAGCCTTTGGTAGGAGTAAGTTCCATGCCGCTCTCGAGTGATTCACTAAAATACATCTTCGGCCGAGTGTTGAGTGATCCCCCGTGAGGTATGTGAACTTGTATATAAATGGAATTTTAAAAAGGCATGTTATGCCCTAATAAGTAATTTATCTTATTTAATGTTTTAAATAAACCATGACGAATAGGATTGTAAATAAATAAAAATAGAACTTAATAAAGAATCTTGGAAATCCCGACACTCTATGACAAGCCCAAAACCTTCTCTTCTACCCATTTCATTTGGGAGTGTAAAGCCACATTATAAAGAGTTTTGCTTGAGGACAAGCAAAGATTCAAGTGTGGGGGTATTTGATGTGTGCAAAATGCAACATATAAATTACATCAAATGTAGCATAAAACTAACCCTTTTTTAGTACTAATGTTGGAAAAAGTGTGTTTTTGTCTTCCTTTTGTATTTTCAGGATTAAATGAGCTCAAATGAACAAAAGAACCAAAAAGACAGCTAAATCTAACATAAATACAAGAAAAGGAACAAACGTGGCATGCCCGACCCCCCGACAGCATCTTCCCAAGCAAAAACAAGATAACAGAAGGCTGAACACGCCCCGTGCTCAGTGAGCACGGGGGCGTGCCCAAGTGTCAGCAGAAAAGACAAAGCTGTAGAAGCTTCTATCACCCACCATGGGGGCGTGCCCAGCGGACACGGGGCCGTGGTCAACTCTAAGATTCGCAGAATCTGGGGAAATCTTGATAGTACAGACACGCTTCTGCACACGGGGGCGTGCCCAGCGAACACGGGGGCGTGGTCAACTAATGCAGACAAACTGCAATTAATGAAGAAAGAGAATGAGGATGGACACGGGGCTATGCCCAATGGACACGGGGCCGTGCCAGAGCTACTGTTCAGGCTATAAATAGGGGTGCTTGGCTCATTTGCAAACCATCCCTTGGCACACCACCTCTCTCACACTTCACCCACCACCCACCACCATCACAACACCATCATCCACCACCATCATCCATTGTCCATCTTAGAGTGTGTGAGTCGTCTCGGGATCCAAGACTGATCGTAAGAGTTCTTGACAATCAAAGGCCATGTTTGCCTAAGTCTCTTACATCACTTGGTGAAGACAAGTGTCTAGTGTAATACTTTTTATTTTTAATCTTTTCGCACTTTTTATTTGGTTATGTATTAATGACTTTAATAACTAGTTTCTTATGTTGAAGGTGATTCTTCCTTATCGTTTGTCCGTGGTGTCTTGGCATTATTTTACTGTCTATATAAAATAAAAGATTTTCACCATTCATATCGCCACGGTCTATATGGAGATATGTTGACTACCTGGTCGGGGGTTAAGGAAACGGTTTGGTAAGAGTCTTGCCTTGTTCAGTGTATAGATCCTGCAAGGACCTGGGTCAAATTTAGTAGGACCTCCTCCAATACCCGCCGGTATTGGATGGCGGGGGTCCAAACTCTTTGATCCCCTCATATGTAAGATACTATTAATACTTTAACCCGGCTACTTAGGACTGTATCCCTGCTGACTCAGACTACTTAGTCGAGGGTAACGTCACCTTCAAAAGAGGGGCCTACCATAATATGCATTAATAACTTAATTAATTATCTTTCAATAATCCGACCCTTTAGGATTGTATCCTTGCTAACTCAAACTACTGGGTTGAGGGTAACGTCACCTTCAAAAGAGGGGCCTACTACAATAACTAAGATAATCTCTTAAAAAGTGCAAAAGTGCGGAAATAATCAAAGGTTACACTAAACACGAGTCGGAGCCAATTGATTCATCTTGTCTATCTGTTTTTACTTTTATTTTATTTTTCAGCATTTTAGTTAGTTTTATTTTTCCTGTTTAAAACATTTTTCTAACTTTTTGATTTGATTAGACGTTGAGGATAAACCGGTATTAAAAGCTTTTGTGTCCTTGGACGACCTCGGTATCTTGCCAACACTATACTACGCTCACGATGGGTGCACTTGCCCATATGTGTGTTTGGTGTTAGTAAAATATCGTGTTTTATAAATTTAAAACTTGACTAACGTGTAAAAAGGGGTTAAAATATACTTAAATATATATCACACCACAGGCCAATTCCCCTTTTATTTATGATCCAAGTTTTTACAACGAAAGGACGTATACAAGACTACAAGATTACCACAAATAGAATACAAGTAGTGCTTTCTAATTATGGAAAGTACGAAGAAGCAGGACGTTACAACTTACCCTATGGAACCGGTTCTTCAGAGGAACCGGTTACAACCCTACCCGGAATCGGTTAGTATCGGTTCCAATATTAATGGTCTGAAACCGGTCAGGAACTGGACCCGGTTCCTGCAAGAGCCGGTTTTACCCACACTCATACAAGAAGTGGGTCCGGTTAGGAACCAGTTCCGGGTATAAAAAAAACCTGATATGCCCATCTCTAACAGGGAACCTTTCATGCGAGAGGGTCCTGTTTTTGTGTGAACCGAACTTCATTCGAACGTTTTAACCATTAAACAGCTATGTTTGTGAGTTCAGTTAAGTTATTTAGTTATAGGTATAGTATAGTATAGTCCATAGTGTCAAAGAGTTCATAGAAGTCATGCATGGATGTGTTAACCTCGTTATAGTTCACCAAAGCACAAATTAGTTAACAAAGTTAACTAACTGGTTGGTCATGAATAACAGAAATGTAAATAACAGGAATTATATAACCAAACAAACGAACAAGAACAACTCGGGTGTGCCGTCTCAACATGGAAGGAAGTGAATCCAAATGTTGGAGGCTGGACGGGGTTAACTTATTCTAGGTCTATGAGATTGTTTGGGTGTTCCTTTTACAAGTTCAATTGAGGTGGTGGAACTAGATTGGAAGCCAAGGCTCCCACGGTTCACACATTGTTTTCTCAGAACCGTTCATATTGTGAATGAAGGTCTGATGAACATTCAACACTTAGAAAATGCCGGAACTAGGTGAAATCAGAGCCTTTCGCGCGACTGGGTGGTCCTGTCGCACGAAAGGAGTATCCATTCGTGCGACTGGACTGCCTTTCATGCGAGAGGCTCTGTTTCGAGGCGAAAACGGTTCGGTTTTGTTTGAACTGTTCACCTTCTTGGCTGGAATCGTCCCTAACACTAACCCATAGCTATGAACTTAACTTGTGAGCTGGGTGAGTCCATGATTCTACCAAGTTCGAAGTCAGAAAGTTATTTGTTTTATAAAAGTTTCAAAGTTTGACTTCACTCTTTCAGCTTGTGCCTCATCATTGAGAGTTATCATCAGATTGGAAAGGCAGATCTGTGTAACCAAGTGAAATGATGTGTAGAATGTATAAAAGTTTAGAAAGGTAGAAGAAATTAGAAGGAATTAGAGTGTTTGTGAGCTGTAAATTCACTTAGAATAGTTCTGGAAGTAGCTAAGCTAAATAGTGCGAAATCAGTAAGTTGAGAGAATTTTCGGAGTTGTGGATGGTGAGAAATGAAGGTATGGGTCCGTATTTATAGGGTTAGATGAGATTTGGGACGAGAGGGATTCGAGCGACATGGACCTTCTGTGCGAAAGGGCCTTTCGCATGAGAGGGTTATCCCCTGTTGCGGGAAGATTCAAGTTTGTTGTTTTGCGCGCGTTTTGTCGGTTTTAAGCGTTTTAAACGTGTAAGTGCAATGCATAAGTGTAATGTATGGATAAATGAATGTATAAATGAATTTTGCATGTGTAAACAAGTATGGAATTGCGTATCAAGTATGCACGTATAATAAATGTATGACAAGCATTTACGAATTATGTATAACAAGATGTATAAAAAGATCAAGCTTTCATTATGATTCAAGTCTCGGATTACAATGATTGAAAGGAAATACAAATACAAAGAGAATACAGCTTTCCAAAAATAGAATACATGACAAAGTTTCTAAATAAGGAAAGTTACAAAAGAAAGGCATTACATTGGTAACCCTGTCACACCCCCAAAATCCACAAGCGGAGTATCACCCCAGGGAGCGTGACTGACCAGGATCCAGCCACCAATCATATTGAACAATATAAATAAATAGATAAAATCCAAACCAAACAATATAATTGGCGACAAATCAATTTAGCAAAGTCTAAGTTATCAGCGGAAGCATTAAGTTTAAAACCAAAAGATAGGTTCATAGTTCATAAGGTTAAAGTTCATAAGTTTAACATGGGACAGAACAGTCCATGTCCCACAACGACTCCTCCCATGCAAGCTCATGCTAAGTACCTAACGACCTGCAATGCATGTAACAACGAATCAACAACAAAGTTGAGCGAGTTCACAGTTGGTTGTCCATTTTAATGTTGTTCCAAAAATCATAAGTTATTTCAAAAACTATGAGTTAACCAGTTCCTTGTTTCCCAAACCATAACCAGTGGGGGCTACTCCATGTTGTAAACCACTAGACCAGTTACCATATCGACTACTGACTTTAGTTATGTTTATGTGCCCTGCGTCAATGTCTATCATCATTGACTAAGTGCCCAAGTACATTAGTCCACTCCCGTCCACTGCGGCACGGTGTGAGGCTTGTCAGACCTAATAGCGCTATTTAACTAATGACCCGTTCGCCAATGGCCCGACGATTAAGTTGATATAAAAATGAGGGACTTCATGATAGAGTTTTGTCTAGTAAGTTCTATGTTGTCATCCTTCCTATGGAGGATGGAGGTACGTATTCTACCCAAGGAGAATACGCAGGATTTAATGTTGTCATCCTTCCCATGGAGGATGGAGGTACGTACCCTACCCAAGGAGAATACACAGGATTTTAATACCATTCCTTAACCCATTCCCAAACCACCGGGAATCCCATGCATTGTAGAAAGTGTGAACTCACCTTAGATTAGCTCGGCATATTAAATTAAGTGTATGAAATCTAGAGCGACCAACCACGCCCTATAATAGTTACCATGGTATATTAGACTTTATTTAGACCTTGCAAGAAAGTCCTACACATGTCTAGCATCTAGCACACAAACAAGCAATCACATAGCACGTCTATCATATGGTTCCCTAACCATGTTCACAACCTTTCTACGATATTAAATATGCTATCTATACAATTATCAAACAAGCATGGATACTAAAAGTAGCAAGTTCGGTCGTTATGCATTCATGCGTTATTGCATAGAAAAATCACTTAAAATAGGCTGTTTTTAGTGATCTGTTTAACCCGTTTACAAGTCTTCAAAAATTATGATTTTTTAATGTGACGTACCTCTCGGAGGGTAGGCCTTGTGTTAAAATTTCAAGGTCTAACTCTTTACCAAAAATTCGTAAAAATTCATTTACTAAGCTGCAATCAGATTCGTCACTTCTGACTGCAGCTTACGAAAAAAATTCATTTAAAATTCCTCATTTATCCGATTGATGAAATTCCAGTTGGAGATTTTTGGAATTACCTGAAGCTACCTACAGTAAAAATTTGAGATCATAACTCAATTCTTAAATTGAGTTATGACATTCGTAATGGGCTGCAAATTCTGCCAGAAAACGTAGCCTGAACCTCTGATACCGAAAAATTCATAAAACATTCAAGTTTCGTCGAAAAAATGCAATTCCAGTGAGGTTTTAAAGATATTTCCTGGAATTACATTTTAGACTCAAGAAACACATGTTTTTGTCACGTTTTGTCCACGTTACAGCCCATACAAGTCGGCTGTAAATTCTGATCAAAAGCTGTTTGAATTCAACTTTCAATTAAAACATGTTTATGACATTATAACACTATTTTTAGCAATCAAAAACCCTAAAAACATCACATACACGAATTTAGCATCAATTTTCATTATCAAGATCATATATAACCAAAACCCTAGCATGCATACATGATCATAGAGTTACTAAATTAATAAGTATCATCATCTAGGCATTAAAATACATGTTTCTAGCAAACCCTAACACATAGCATCCATGTTATCATGCATCAATAGTCACAACAAGATCAAGAATTCATGTAGAATCAAGAAACGCAACCATGAATAACACGTTATGAGTGTATGTTAGAGGGATTACCTAGAACGATAGAGATGAAGATCAAGAACCCGAAAAGATAAGTTTTCCTAGCTTCTTTCTTGAGTTTTCTAGAGAGAGAGTAGAGAGAGAGGGAGAGAGGTCGACTGTCTGGGGAATGGGGATCTAGGGTTGGGTTTGGTTTTATCATTTTTTTAAACAAAACTTTAGCAAATGCACAAAAGGTCCTCCAAGTTTTCCAATTCTTAAACTTGGACAAGAAATTATCAACATAACTTTATAGAATGACACACAAGTCCCTTGTTTTGCAAAGTTAATCAAATTAAATCCGTTTGTTTGTTCGCGTGTTACTAACTTGTGCGTTTAAAAATTGTAATTAACAGAAAAACGTTAATGACGTTAACCTGAAAGTACGGGATGTCACATTATCCCCATGTTGAAAGAATTTTCGTCCCGAAAATTGAGTAAGCAATCACCGAAGAAGTTAGTTCTGTTGAGCGTTTTCATGAGGTATCACAAACCCTAATCGAAGCCATTTCTACATTTAGATAATGATCTTTTGAGAATCCGCAATTTGAAATTGATTATATCATTGAGGGGGAATCGAACCTAAGTGATTCTTTCTTGTGATTGGTTATCGTTTACATTCCTTTGTTATTATTTTCTTGTCTTTTTGAAGTCACTTCAAGCTCGCCTTTTTGGATTGGACTAGACGATGACCGATTTCTGGTATAGACAACCTTTGTATCCTTGAACGATATCTAATAGTTTACCGAAGCTATATTACATAT
Source organism: Helianthus tuberosus (assembly GCA_030545235.1). Taxonomy (NCBI): domain Eukaryota; kingdom Viridiplantae; phylum Streptophyta; class Magnoliopsida; order Asterales; family Asteraceae; genus Helianthus; species Helianthus tuberosus. The sequence continues at coordinate 110,627,103 of CM060400.1, read as the reverse complement.
ACGATGGGTGCATTTTCCTTTTGTTTATTGTCGTGAGTGGACATATCATATCAATTTTATAAACTTAAAGCTTGATTTGCTAGTTTTCTATTTTTACATAATCAAATCTACTTGTTTGCCTGTTGTTAGTTTTGGAGTCGGGGGATCTCTTAGAAAGCAACCTCTCTGTCCGCAGGGATAGAGGTCAGCTTTGCCTACGTCCCACCCTCTCAAGACCCCATCAATGAGTTTGCTATTTGTAAGATTTACTAAGTATGATTGTGATTGTCGTAGTGATTAGTTTACTGAAGGGGTTTGGCTTGCATATTTCTTGATATTTCATTTTTACTTAACTTGGTTTTGCCAATGTTATTCATTGGCTAGAAAAATTGAGTTTGAGTCCATAGTCGACACATTGTTAGAAAATATGTTACTATACATACGGTTGATCTGTGATGTACTGTTACGTACTAGTTCTGATTTTTTTAACGGCAAGAAATAACGTGTCAATCACCGTGACACCGGGCGTTGTGGCCATGGTCGACTACTCAACCGCCATCAGCCCCTTAGCTCTCCTAGATGCTGGAAACCCGACCTCCACCCGCCCGAAGGCACGACAGTGGAATAATCGGTAAAACCTCGCCTCACATCCAAGACGAACCGGCGCAACCCGTATTCGTCCTTCACCTGGATGCCGCAGAAAATAATGAGGAGAGTGAGAGTCGAACATGGGTCACAAGAAACACCAAGTCTTTCCCCAACCACTCCACCACTACCTCATTGGCACTAATTCTGATTTTTAGTGTGCACTTTTGATGGTTGATACACGCCCATAAAACTTGATCGACAAATCTTCTTAGTTTTGTTCAGTGCACTTGAGTGTTGATCAATAGTTATGTGGATGTATTTGTCAATATTTGTGTTGTTTATTATAACTAGCGTTATTTACCTCGCGCTACGCGGCGGGAAATCGATCGACATACGATATCGACACTCGCTATAGTAATCGAAAAAGAAAACCGAAAAAAATAAAGTCGTGACATGTCCAAAAATATTTTACCTCTATCAAAAACTGTATAAGCACATATTGGTTTCGATTATATCGATACCGGTACCGTTGGTGTTCGGTCAAAATGGGTTTGGTTAAGTTCATCACGATATCGATTCATACATGGACTCTTATAGCTTACGATAATACCAAAAATAACACTTTATTTCGAATAAAACTCCATTTTAACCAAATTTATGCCGGAATGTCAAAAGAGAAAAAAAAAAAAAACAAAGCTATGCATGCAACTTTTTAAAATATTAATAAACATAAATTATTAGAAAAATAAAGTTAAACAATAATGATATATCATATTATATATAATATAATAATAATAATAAAATAACATATATATATATATAGGGTCAGGATTTAGAGAAAACACTCAAAAGTGTGAGAACGGAGAGAACGCTTATGCATCGTCCGATCAAAACAATCTATAGACTAGATTGGCGCGGTGGCATTTTAGTAAATAACACCAATTTTATTACGTGGACGCACGTCATTAAGGGTAAAAAAGTAAAAAAACTATTCCTCACATAAAACGCCATTGAAAATAAAACGCCATTGAAAATAAAACGCCAAATAAATACAAAACGCCAAATTTATCACTGGGTGCTTTTTCTCTGTGTTTTTATTTAAGCTCTCTGGTTACAGAAACGCCATAACATAGGAAACGCCATTATATATAACGCCACACTTTACATCCGAATAAATGTTATTTACATTTTGTGTTATAAAAATAACATCCCGCCTAACCTACGCGCCAAAAAAATTCTATAAATAGAAACGCCTCACCACATTCTGTTTATCACATCAAAAAAATACAAAAAAAAAAACACACAGTGGTGCTAAAAAAATTTACAACTCAATGTAAAACGCCAAAAAATACAACGACATCAAAAAACATCTTTTTCTTTGATCCCTCAGCAAAGTTCTGCATGAAGCTTCATTTTATGATTTTTTACGCGAGTGAAGAAAATATTTTGCTGCATGAGATGGACAAAACTGAAAAAAGAGGGACTGATTACACCCATATGTCATACTGTCATCTTTTTTCCTGAAGAAGGTTTGGATGATAAGAAGATACCTATACCAGTGGCAGATAGCATCCACCCACATGGGGTCGCTCTATGACTCAAACATCAACAAAAGACAATTCAACACATGAACAAAGAAAATAAACAACGCCAAACCCAAAACGCCATTTATTTGTCACATTTCTTGTAGTTTCAAAAGAAAAAAGTGACTGATGACACTGAAAATTTAAAATAATAAATTGCTTCTACTTTGTTTTTTTTTAATTTTCTTTGTCTATTGTTTGTTTTGTAATGTCAGTTAATAAACAACAAAATAATATTAATGCCATAACAAAAAATATAATAAAACGCCAAAATTAGCAAATACGTGTAAAACGCCATAATGCCATACAAAAGCACCCAAATTAACTACCAAACTATAATAAAATTAATTTGAACAACTAATATTATAAAAAAAAGTGAAAAAATGTGCAAAAGAATATAAAACAAAAAAAGTCCAATAGTTATCTAACCGTCATTGGAAAACAAAACGCCATAATTACAGCCGTCAAAAGATTTGACGTGTTACACCATTAAAACAATTGAGTCTTAAAACAAAACACGGTAAACCGCAAAAAACAGTAAAATGAAACGACGGAAAACATAATTACTAACATTTATTATATTAAATTTATTTATCTTTTTCAAAACGCCATAATTACCTGACATACGCGGGGAAAAAAAGTCAATATAAAAGAAGATCATCAGAACCCAAGTTCAAAACACGCCAAAAAAACTAAAACGCCACATATTCTCCAAAACGCCAAAAAATTTAAAAAATGGCTAAGGTTATTGCATGGAGGTTTGTAAGGAAAGAAAAAAGATTCATCATAAAGTTCGCTGACAGGAGAAGGGTTAAGGTAAGAACAATAAAAGCCATGATGGGAATGAATGAAAATATTCAAAAGGATATACTGGCCCTTGGGGTTCCAAGAGACAACGATTGTGAAAAAACAAGAACTGTAATAAGAAGACTGGAGAGAAAGTTTCCAGCAGAAGATAATGAAGATGATGATGATCATATTGAAGATACACAAATACCAAAACTTAGGAGTTGGGTATTGCATTAGGAAGAAGGAACACTTGAAGTAACTTATGAAAACGGGGTGCAATATTCAAGACCAATGGAAGAAATGTTGAAGACAGGGTTGCTATCTATCATTGAACAACTCTGTGATTTAACACCTTCAAACGATCCAAAATCCAATGATGCAGAAATATTCTTGAATAGGCTGCAGCAAAGAAGAGACCAGCTAATGGCGTTATACGCAAAAATGAAATTTGATGACGAAGAATCTGAAGAAAGTGAAGAACAAAGCGATGGGTACATCTCCGATGTAATCCCACCTACGGAAGACTATTAGATTATTTTGATTTTCTACTTATTGTAATTTTTTGAAATATTAATCTATGGTAATGAATTATTAACAAAAAGGTACAAAACGCCAAAAAAAAAACATGGAAAAAGCCATAACGCCAAAATATTAACTATGTGACACAAAAAGAATTACCTCAAAGAGAAGAAATCTGAGAAAAAAACAATAAACGCCAAATAATTAATAAATCTACAAAACGCCAAAATTATCTTGCACGCAAAAAATAAAGAAGCTTCTCAAACGCGAAAACCGTGACAGGAGAAGAATACTAAAAAGACAAAAAAAACCCTCGGTCCCTGATCAAGCCCCACGCCACGTGTTCGGCCAGGATGCGTCTCACCGTTCTCACACTTTTTGCCGTTTTCTCCTGATCCCGTTTATATATATATATATATATATATATATATAAATTATAATTATTTTCTGTTAATACATAACAGTAGGATTCTCCCGCACGTTGCGGCGAGAATTGGGTTGGTATAAGTTTGATTTGTTATGCGGGGAATCTAATGGTATGATACCGGTACTCGGTATATTAACTGAAAAAGAGAAATCAACACTTGTTTTACATTGACCAGAAACGATAAAAACGAAACCGGTACTGTCACAGATGTTATTCGAACGACATCGACCAGTTCAGATTGACACGGTACTAAATACTCATTTACCATTGTAGAAAAAGTTGTGTAAATGAAAAATTATCGACACCGAAAACCATAAAGGTGAATACAGGTCCCAATATCAATGTTGTTCGGTATGATACGGTAGCGATACGGATCAGTTATTCAAAATCAAAAAAAAAAAAATACCGATACCGATATCGATGCTATTCGATTGGTTTTACTTCGGTTCACTACAGTAGCTATACGGTATCCATTATCAAACATTAAACTTTAAAAAATGAATACAGGTACCAGATAAAACAATGTTTGTTTTCAATAAAATTTATCTTAGTGTTGGAAAAAAAACAAACACGTAACACAATTGATTAAAAAATCAAATTAAATGATGATTAAAGTTAAAATAATTACTTAAGAAAACAAAATCACTATTTATGGTAAGTCTAATTTCATAAGTATAATAATAATAATTATTTAAGAAAACAAAATCACGACTCATAATAAGTTTAAATTCATATGTATAATACTAGTTGGTGCCCCGCCCGCGTTGCGGGGCGATGACCGAATAATGAGTGAGTGTTAGTCAGCTCATTGGCACGGAAAACAATTAAATCGAGTCAACCAATTAAAACAAAACACTTTTATAGTTTTGATAAAAAAAACTAAAACAATGGCAATATTGTAATTTTTAACTGAGGGAAAGTTGTATTTTTTGACTGTGGTAAAATCGTAATTTGACAAAAGCTAAAGTAATGGCAGTACTGTAAATTTGAACCTGTGGCAAAATTGTAAATTTTAACAGGGGCAAATGCGTAATTTTTAACTTTGGGTAACAACGGAATATAAATTTGAACCAAGGGCACAATCATAATTTTAAGCTTGAGGCAAAAGCACAATTTTATTTTGAACCGAGGAAAAAATCGTAATTTTGAGCTGCGGGCAAAAACATAATTTTATTTTGAACTGGGGAAAAAATGTAATTTTGAATTGAGGGCGAAATCACAATTTTTAAACGGGGAAAAATCACATTTTTGAACAGAGAGCAAAATCGTAATTTTTAAGTGGGGGCAAAAAAAAATTTATTTTGAGCTGGGGGCGAAAAGGTAATTCTGAGCTGAGCGCAAAACCACAAATTTATTTTGAATGGAGGGAAAATCGTAATTTTGAGCTGGGGACAAAAGCGTAATTTTATTTTGAGCTGAGGGCAAAACCGTAATTTTAAGAGGGACAAAAACGTGATTTTAGAATGGATATAAAATAATAAACTGGTTGGTCCAATGGAAGAGTGCCAGACAAAGTTGTAATTTTGAATTGAGGACAAGATCGTAATTTTGAGATGAGGACAAAAAACGTAATTTTATTTTGAGCTGGGGGCAAAAACGTAATTTTATTTTGAGCTGGGGGCAAAAATATAATTTTAAAATGGATATAAAACAATAAACGTGTTGGTTAAATGAGGGAGTGCCAAGCAGCTGCCTGGCACTATTCCCCCATTTGGTTTTTGTATAGCCTGTCACTATTCCCTCATTTGGTTTTTGTATCTGCCTGGCACTATTCCCCCATTTGATTTTTGTATAGCCTGTCACTATTCCCTCATTTGGTTTTTGTATATGTAGGCTAATGGTGAGTAGATTGTCAACATACAATCAATTATAACTAACATTTCTTGCGCATATTATTGTAATCATTAAAAGAAACTAGCATTTACATTTGTGATCTATTTATACACTACTATCTAAGATAAGCACGTTTTCACCGTGCACAAACACATTTATGCCTTTGTTAATATCGCACACTTCAAGTATATTAAAATGTCTTTGATATTAGTAATTACTCATGTCAAATTTGTGAAGAGTTGATTTTTGGCTTGAAAACTATATCTAACTCGGGTTTTAAATACAAATCCATAGTTTAAGATTAAATAAACTCCTTCCAAAAACAAGCACAAAGACTTAAATATATTGTCTTCGCATATTTCTTTGTTAATCCATAGATACATACAAGAATTGTTATCGATTTTAGTGGCATTAAGCTATTTTTGGTATTCAGGATTTACTTAAACACCAACTGGGAAATTAAAATATACAATGGTACAAGTTAGGATGCGTGAAGTACATGCGTGTCCCAAGCTATTATAATTTCAGGAATCAACGAACCTGGGGATTCAAGGGGCACAACACCCTTCTAGCAGGGTTCTAAGGGGGTTACACCCCCTTAGTGGGGTTTAAGGGCAATGTGAAATGTCGAAGGCTGGGTAAGGGGTAACATTCCTGGTGGGGATCTTGCATGACTAGTGTAACACTCTAAGAATATCCAACATCGGCGGTGGACAAGAGAGATTCTAGTTCATAAGAAATGAGTCATCTCAAATATCACCAGCGTAGTTTGAGCGCATTGGCTGTGGAACAGATGAAAACAACACGGTTAAGCGTGCTCAGGTAGGAATAGTACTATGATATGTGACATCGTGGAAGTATCCACCGAGGCAACCAAAAATAAATTCATGAGTTCCTAGATAAACAACTCATTGGGGTAAAATCAGACAATATGAGAGGTACAAGAGACTGAATGTTACAAATGGTATTTGAGTCACTCATGTATCGTTTGATATGGTGGGACACACCTCATCGAGGATGGTGAATCCCCAGGGGTGTTCTAGGGTGACACCTTAAGCAAATCTCGCATCCTTGATTGGGATGGTGGGGCAAACCTCATCAAGGATGTTGAGTCCATTGGGGGGGGGGGGGGGGTGATTGTAACGCCCTAGTCAAATCTCACATCGATCGTGGTCATGAGAGATTATTGGTACACAAGAAATGTCCCGCCTCAAATATCACCAATGTGTTTTGAGCGCATTGGTTGTGGAGAAGATCAAAACTTCACAAGTAAGTGTGTCGGGTGGAGTAGTACTAGGATAGGTGACTTGCTAGAAAGTCTCCACCGAGACTAAAAACAAAACAAAAAGAAACCCCAAATCATTAAAATATGCTATTATAAGGCCACCCGGGGCGGTGGGATATTTTCCCGTGATAGAATTTTTCAACGCGTGGAATATTACAAAACACCACCGCCACCCCCTCTCCATCACGCGTTAAACTTAATTCGCGTTATATTTTTGACGCGTTATGTTTCGATTGTTGTGAGGGAAATTGTTGGGTGTGATGGTGAGTGATGACCATTTCCACTAAAAAAGGTTGTGAGTTATGGAATAATGATTGATGACATGGCAGAACTTGATTGGATGTTGTGAGTGATGGAATTTGTACAAGTGATGACCACCCCTACCCCTAACAGTCATATGTTCACGAAGCGTTAACATTTCCCCTAATCATTGCGTTAATTTGCACACCATATCGGGAATCACCTGCTCTGTTTGATATGATATGAGCATTTCGTTTTCATAGAAAATATTGAAAAAGATTTAGAAGACCTACCAAATACTTTAATCTGAAAACGAAATTACGTGATTCATTATTATTAACTTAAAATACAAAACCTACAAGAATTAGATTTGAGGAACTTACAATATATATGCCATTTAAAAAGCAATAATTTGGACAAATCCATGCACGCATGATGTTTAAGAAACACAGTGTTTTAATAATATTACTAAGTTGAGATTTTTAGGCATAAATAATTAAAACTAAATGTTAAATAACAAATATAAATATATACTTTGCTCACATGGAGGACTGCTATGCGCTCTTTAATACTCGAATATAATCAATATGTTCCAAATAGATGATCCGCATATATACCACAGTGGCAGCTGAGATCTCACAATTATTTTATACATATATAGGAAGGTGTATGTATGTAGATATATACTACTACCACTGCCACCGCCATTATTCTACGATGCATGTTCTCAGTGTCTCATTTCTTTAAAGGTCTTACTTTTCTTTAATCAAAGACAGACAAAAAGAAAAAACCAACATATGGAGCACAGCACATTTATTTATGTTTAACCTCCTAACGCACATATTAGGTGCCTTCAGTTACAAGCAACCCATGTATCGAATAACTTGATATGGAGCAGGTAACAGGTTCACTGTCGCGAAGCAATTAACGTATAAAACCTAATGACACAAATTAGTTTCATATATATTGTGGTGGTTCAAAACATATTGAATTTGTTATTTCTTATGGTTTGCATTTGTTGGTATTCGTTTTTAACTGGTTAGATTCACAAGACAATCATTCTGAGGTAATTTAAAATAGTTTTTTTTTTTTTTTTAATTTACAAGTGTTTTTTTAAGGCCCTCACTATTTGCACACTTTGGCAGGCTATCTGCACACTTAGGGTTTACATACGCTGCGTAGAGACCTATACGCAGCGTATAGGGTTAGCCCAATACGATGCGTAGAGGCCTCTACGCAACGTATGTAAGGGGCAGGTACACGACCAGACAGTCAAACCTAGTACCATGTCAAATCAGTCTGACATATGCTGCGTATTGATCAATACGCAACGTATAGAGGTAACCCTATACGCTGCATATTGATCAATACGAAGCGTATGTCAGACCACTACTAGAAAATCTGAAATTTCTTACACCAGTTTTCGTAGGAAATGCGTTACAAAACAGGCTTTCCTACACATTTGTGACAAATACATGATGTAGGAAAATGCCTCGTAGGAAACCTGTTTCCAACGCATTTCCTACGCAATTTCCTACCCATTTCCTACAAAATCGCCGTGTCACAAACTGCTACAGATCTCCTACAACAATTCATAGTTATTTTTAATATATTATTTATGATAAATATTAATTATTATATTTTCGGAATTTTTTAGCTACACATTTCCGACAAAAAAAAATTAAAAAATTTCATTTAGCATTATTCGTGACAAATTTCCGTCAGAAAAATAAAAACAGTTGTTACAAATTTCCGACAAAAGCATTATTCGTGACAAATTTCCGACAGAAAAATAAAAACAGTTGTTACAAATTTCCTACGAAACTCAGTATATTTTGTGACAAATTTCCGACAGATATAGGGAAATTAAAAATAAAAATTTACTATTTTTTTTACTGTTTTCCGACAAAAGCATTATTCGTGACAAATTTCCGACAGAAAAATAAAAACAGTTGTTACAAATTTCCTACGAAACTCAGTATATTTTGTGACAAATTTCCGACAGATATAGGGAAATTACAAATAAAAATTTACTATTTTTTTGACTGTTTTCCGACAAAACTTTGTTTTATGTTGTGACACATTTCCAACAGAAAAATGCAAAGTCAGTTTTTTTATTATGACACTTTTCCGACGACCTAAATTTCTAATAGAAAAAAAATTGCAAAATAAAATTAAAATTTACATTTTTCTAGCAAAAAAATGCAGGAATAATCTTTGATACCAAGAACCTGTTTTACAAAATTCATCGAAATTCCAATAACACAAATTCAAAAATCATGCGTTGCAACGCAAGTTCAAATATGTTTAAACCGTAAACTAATACAATTTAACATATTTCCCAAAAGATATCAAAAACTATAACTAATTAGAAGGAGGACGCCAATTTTTCATAAATTCTTGAAGTTGTTGTTGAAGTTCTTCCCTTGCTTTCCTTTCTTCGTCAAGCCGAGTTGTAAGTAGATTCCTTTCTTCTTCAAGCCGAGCTTCAAGATCTACCATTTGAGTTCGCATAACTTGAACCTAAAATATTTTAAAAAGGAAGAATAAACATTGGACATGGGATGAAAATATTTTAAAAAGGAAGAATCATTGTTTCCGATTTAGGGGCTTAGTAATCCAAATAACAGTTGAACATAAACAAATAGTGCAAAAAAGGGGATAATAACTTAACAAACCTTGATAATAATCGACGCAGCACTTCAAGTTAATGACCTTTTCTTTGCTGCTATTTAACCCACCGGTGTACCCTCTTTGTCAAAATTAGCTTCCCATCGCGTCGACTTCGCCGATAGAAAGCATGATAGAACAGTAAATGTTATACTCTCTTTAAATCATATTCAACATTTTAAAACCTATTTTGGTCCTACTTGTATTCGAAACAGTTAAGTGTATTGTCACACATAATTTTTAATTTTTTTTTCAACAAACCATCAGACATATGTGTATTACCATTAATCAAAACAACTTTTGAATGCTCATGTACATTTGCAGTCAACAATTAATATATAATCATTCGACCAAGACCATTAACTTGATTATAACTTGTGGCAAGACTATAATAAGTCAGCAAACATATAACAGATTGTTATAAAAGTCATACCATCATACATATCAAATTCGAGAAAGGAACACATGCTTTACTACACACATCTTATTCTCTTTTCAATCTACATTCAAAGTAACTCAAGCATCTGGTTTATCAAAATTCTATCATCAAACCTATATTTAAATTACAATAGTCATATTAATAAAAGCCTATGGACTCATCAAATATCAACAGCTCATATACATCGAAGATCCCAAAAATCATTTACCAACTATTCAACCTCCAAATCTTATGTATATATATCAAAAAGTTTAAAAATCACAAGGATATAAGACAAAAACGTCAAAGATATACTCTAATTCACGTCTGTTGTGTTCCAAGTCAAAAGCACCAAAACAAATTTTAACATGCATTCAAATCATTTACAATAAAACGGTTAATCAATTGTGCACAAGATTAAGAACTACAATATGCAGGAAAATCAATGATGAACACATCCTAGAAACACATTCATATTTTTCTTCAACCAATGTCCATATAAACACGATTATACAAGATAACACACCTGTTGACCGTGTCTACTTGAAATCGAACCCGAAACATGAACCATTGTCACCATCGTCTTCACAATCATCTTCCTCCTCACCTAAAACATCGGCACAACCGAAGAAGGGACGTGGATCTAAGAAGATCTGAACAGAACAGGTGTAAGAGGAGGGAGTAGATACATTTACCAGATAATCGGGACAGTCACCGGAACCACCGCCGCCATCAACGACGGCACCAGCTCCGACGCGAGTCTTCCATCTCTCTCTCTTTCATCTGCTGCCTATCGACACCATCCACTGCCACCTGTTGTGGGTCCCGCGTCCACCTCCGCCGCTGAACAAAACCACGTCGCCACCGTCACCGCCGTGAGGATCCACCGTTACCGCCGCTCTCTCTCTTATCGCCTTTCTCTCTCTCTTTGCCCCTGATTCATCATCGTGCCACCACCAGACGGTGGTGGTGGCGTCGGTCGTCACACAGGTCGCCGAACGGGGGGGGGGGGGTATGGGGTGTCATCGGAAGGAGGTGGGTGGTGTGAATCGGAGTACAAAGAGCGGAGGAGGGGGGCGCCGGTGGCCTGAGATCGAACAAAAAGGACAGAGTGAGAGTAAATGTAAGTTGTGTGTGTTTTTAGTTGTCTGCACAAGGGAGATGAACATTTGATGGTTCAAGATTATCTTTCAAGTGTGGATGGGATTGGAATAGACGGTGTGGATCATAATCTCTGTGCTGCATTTCTATTGGTTGTGTTTTATTTAATATGAATTTTTAAAGATTAAACTGTTTTAAATTTATAAAAACTGTTTTATAAATAATTTTGATGGGTTTTATATTTTTAATAAATGTATCAATATGTAAAGTATTTAAGCTAAAATTTTCCGACTTTAAATATTTAACATCGGTTTATTATAAATAAATGAAGAAAACTGTTTTTAAACTAAAATAAAAATAAATAATACATCATCTTCTTCCCCAAACTAAGTCAACAGAAGTCAAACGCATAAATTACCCGATCATATCATGTTTATATTCTAATTAAATTTGCAGGAAGGTTAACCAAGGTTAAATATACCGATTGGACCAGAAATACGGCTCCGGTAACGTGCTGAACGGCGAGTCGACCATCTCAATTTGGACATTACATCGACAGAAATTAGTGGTAGATTCCACTTTTAATTTTATAAAAACTACTTCGGTTTCATCGAAGTCAGGCATGTTCGAATCAATTAAATGCGCGTGGGAAGTTGCTTTTGAGGTGCAGAGAATAGGCGTGCAACGACATTGATCAGATAACCCATTAACATCGGGGTTTGTCGAAGTCCGGTCAACAGCGCGGATATGCAGGTTTAAATATATATATTTTATATTTCTAAAGTATATATATATAACATAAATCTGAGATATGAACAACGATGGTGGTAGTCTAGCCGGTTATGCATGTGTGTGTGTGTTCGAGGGGCGCGGGTTCGAGTCTTGTTGGTGACCGATTCGAACCTTTTTATTCATTTTAACAAAAATTTACACTTTGGCCCATGTGGTTCCACATTTACCTAAATAGTCCCTGTAATAGTTAACTGGGTAAATTAACTAAGTTAGTTATTTAATAAGGAACCTTTACAAATCCATTAACAAAGTGTAAATATATCAAAAATCGATAAAAATGGGGTCTTCTTTAAAGAACCGGCCCTTGCAAGGATCGAACTCGTGACCTCTCGTTTAGAACCGTAACGCCTTAACCAGTTTATCCTCCTACTTTTTGTCGGAAATGTGTCACAGGTTGTGACACAATTCTGACGGAACGATTAAATCAACTAAGAAATAAACTGTTTGTCGGAAATGTGTCACAAGTTGTGACACAATTCTGACGGAACGATTAAATCAGCTAAAAAATAAATATTTTGTCACAAATGTGTAGGAAATATAATATTTTTTAATTATTATACTAATTTTATTATTATATATAATTTTACTAGTAAGAAATAAACTATTTGTCGGAAATGTGTCACAAGTTGTGACACAATTCTGACGGAACGATTAAATCAGCTAAAAAATAAATATTTTGTCACAAATGTGTAGGAAATAAATATTCTGAACTAAGAAATAAACTGTTTGTCGGAAATGTGTCACAAGTTGTGACAAAATTCTGACGGAACGATTAAATCAGCTAAAAAATAAATATTTTGTCACAAATGTGTAGGAAATATAATAATTTTTAATTATTATATACTAATTTTACTATTATATATAATTTTAGTAGTAAGAAATAAACTGTTTGTCGGAAATGTGTCACAAGTTGTGACACAATTCTGACGGAACGATTAAATCAGCTAAAAAATAAATATTTTGTCACAAATGTGTAGGAAATATAATAATTTTTAATTATTATACTAATTTTACTATTATATATAATTTTACTAGTAAGAAATAAACTATTTGTCGGAAATGTGTCACAAGTTGTGACACAATTCTGACGGAACGATTAAATCAGCTAAAAAATAAATATTTTGTCACAAATGTGTAGGAAATAAATATTCTGAACTAAGAAATAAACTGTTTGTCGGAAATGTGTCACAAGTTGTGACACAATTCTGACGGAACGATTAAATCAGCTAAAAAATAAATATTTTGTCACAAATGTGTAGGAAATAAATATTCTGAACTAAGAAATAAACTGTTTGTCGGAAATGTGTCACAAGTTGTGACACAATTCTGACGGAACGATTAAATCAGCTAAAAAATAAATATTTTGTCACAAATGTGTAGGAAATATAATAATTTTTAATTATTATATACTAATTTTACTATTATATATAATTTTAGTAGTAAGAAATAAACTGTTTGTCGGAAATGTGTCACAAGTTATGACACAATTCTGACGGAACGATTAAATCAGCTAAAAAATAAATATTTTGTCACAAATGTGTAGGAAATATAATAATTTTTAATTATTATACTAATTTTACTATTATATATAAATATAGAAGTGTATATCCTTGTATTTATTTTTAATAAAATTAAGTAATATGACTTAGTTGTCGGAAATGTGTCGCAACTTGTGACGCAGTTCCGACGGAATGTTTAATTAAACTAAAGAATAAATATTTTGTCACAAACTTGTAGGAAATGATTTAATAATCAACCTTTTGTAGATTATTTCTAACAGATCTGTGACGCAACTGTCAATTAATTAGGGTTTTTTTATTTTCTGTCATTGTTGCGTCAAAAATTTGACATAGAATTTTGGAAAAAAAATTGTAGGAAATTTGTCACAAATGTGTTTGAATCTGTGACAAAAATAATTGTGTAGGAAATTTCCGTAGGAAATTATGCACTTTTCTAGTAGTGGACTGATTTGACACTGATTCGATGGTGTCCAGGCACGTGAATAAAGTAATACGGGGAGTAGAGAGCTATACGCTGCCTATTTCAGTAAATTTGAAAGTCTATTTAGCACTGCTTTCTTTTCATCTTCTATTCGCAGTTCAAACACTTCTTCTGTTTTTCATCTTCTTCTGCACTAATAATTTACACCCCAAACCAAAATCATTTGTTCTGTTTTTTGCTCAATCTTGTTAAAATGTCATCATTTTGGACCGAGAATTATTTCGGTAATCGCTATTCTAACGACACATGGGGAGCAAATGATGCCAATGAGGAGGAGGAGGTTGTGTCTGGAGTCCCTGTTGATCAAAAAACACAGTGCCAGACTTGAACAAGACTCCCACTCCACCTGTTGATGAACCAAATTACCCGGCGCATCAAGTGTATCCGGATTACGGATACGGGTATGAATCTCCGTACGTGCAACAAAGTGGATACGGTGCTGAGAATGCACCTATTGATGAACCATATTACCCGAAGCAGCAATCGTATCCGGGTTACGGGGTATACGGGGGTGAAGGTGGATACGGATGTTACAGTGGATACGGGGGTGAAGGTGGATACAGTGGATACGGGGGTGAAGGTGGATACAGTGGATACGATAGATATGGGGGTGAAGGTGGTTACAGTGGATACGGTGGTGAAGGTGGATACAGTGGATACGATAGATCTGGGGTGAAGGTGGATACGGAGGCAACGGTGGATACGAAAAACATGGTGGATATGGTTATGAGCCCCGTAACACATCACTTTATGAACCATCTACCCCGGGCAATCCGTTTCAAATAAATGAGGTAACACATTAAAATTATTATTATTATTATTGTTAAAAATATTATAATAATTTTAGTCGACGTCGTCCGTAAGGTGCGTACGGTCCTAACGAGCGTCGAAACTAAGTTCGTCGTTAAAATATTTTTTTTATTATTTAGTCGAAGTCGAACCGTAAGGCGCGTAGGTCCCTAACGAGCGTCGAAGCTAAGATCGAAGTTTTATATTTTAACGACGATCTTAGTTTCGACGCTCGTTGGGGACCTACGCGCCTTACGGTTCGACTTCGACTAAATAATAAAAAAATATAATTTAACGACGATCTTAGTTTTGGCGCTCGTAAGGTGCGTACGGTCCTAACGAGCGTCGAAACTAAGTTCGTCGTTAAAATATTTTTTATTTATTTAGTCGAAGTCGAACCGTAAGGCGCGTAGGTCTCTAACGAGCGTCGAAACTAAGTTCGTCGTTTTATATTTTAACGACGAACTTATTTTGACGCTCGTTAGGGACCTACGCGACTTACGGTTCGACATGGACTAAATAATAAAAAAATATATAATTTAAACAGAAAACTGTTTTTTTTAAACAGTTTTTTTTTAAACAGAATTTTTTTTAAACATAATTTCTTTTTAAACAGATTTTTTTTAAACAAAATTTTTTTTAATTATTTTGTCGAAGTCGAACCGTAAGGCGCGTAGGTCCCTAACGAGCGTCGAAATAAGATCGTCGTTAAAATATATAAAATATATAAATATATTTTAACGACGATCTTATTTCGACGCTCGTTAGGGACCTACGCGCCTTACGGTTCGACATGGACTAAATAATAAAAAAAATATAATTTAACGACGATCTTAGTTTTGACGCTCGTAAGGCGCGTACGGTCCTAACGAGGGTCGAAACTAAGTTCGTCGTTAAAATATTTTTTTTATTTAGTCGAAGTCGAACCGTAAGGCGCGTAGGTCTCTAACGAGCGTCGAAACTAAGTTCGTCGTTTTATATTTTAACGACAAACTTATTTTGACGCTCGTTAGGGACCTACGCGACTTACGGTTCGACATGGACTAAATAAGAAAAAAAATATAATTTAAACAGAAAACTGTTTTTTTTAAACAGTTTTTTTTTAAACAGATTTTTTTTTAATTATTTAGTCGAAGTCGAACCGTAAGGCGCGTAGGTCCCTAACGAGCGTCGAAATAAGATCGTCGTTAAAATATTTTAACGACGATCTTATTTTTAACGACGATCTTATTTCGACGCTCGTTAGAGACTTACGCGCCTTACGGTTCGACTTCGACTAAATAATAAAAAAAATATTTTAACGAGGAACTTAGTTTCGACGCTCGTTAGGACCGTACGCGCCTTACGAGCGTCGAAACTAAGATCGTCGTTAAATTATATTTTTTTTATTATTTAGTCCACGTCGAACCGTAAGTCGCGTAGGTCCCTAACGAGCGTCGAAATAAGTTCGTCGTTAAAATATTTGCAGATGTTTTATCTACGCTGCGTATAGGTCAATACGCATCGTATAGGGTTAACCCTATACGCTGCGTATTGAGCTATACGCAGCGTATACTCACCTTGTTTTCTGTGCAATGATTGGTTATCAGGCACTGAGATCTATGGTTTATCTACGATGCGTATAGGTCAATACGCAGCGTAATACGCAGCGTAATACGCAGCGTAATACGCAGCGTAATACGCAGCGTAATACGCATCGTAGATAAACCCTGATTTTGCTAGGGTTTGGTATGCCAATAGACACTTTAGTGTGCCAATAGGCACACTCTTTTTTAATCTCTACATATGGTAACCGGTAATTTAATAATCAACAAATTAATGATATTCCCAACTTAGGGCATTGGTCTTAAATTCACGGTTTAAAAATAAGAAGTCATATAAAGGGTATAAAACGAATTCCGATTGATCTCATTCAAGCGACATTGGAACCGTCTCATCGAACTCTACGATGTGAAATTTTAGGTTTTCACTTTTGAATTTATAGGTTATTGATTTTAGAATTTTTGTTAATTATCATTGTGTTTTTTCTATATTTACGCCATTGTGTCTTTTGTACGACACATTGTGTCTGTTTTTCTCAAAATCGTGTTATATTTTTCGGCATTGTATTATATTTTGCTCGACATTGTTAGAAATTTTGTGAAAATGGCATTTTTCACAAATATAGGAAAATGATTTTTCCTATTTTGGATTAGAAATAAATATAAGAAACTGAGGTTTCTTTATATATTTATTTGTGGGTTTGGGTTCTATGTTGGAAGAGCTTCGCAACGAATTAAACCACGTCCAAAACGGAGCTAAGATGATGCTCAAAGTTTGGTGTTTGAAACATTGAATGCTGAAAGAAAAGGGAAAGTGGCACTTTGTCCCACATAGGAGGAGAAATGAAACTTAAATGGGTATTTAAGTGGGAACTCTCCATCCTTAATGTTTCATGGAAGCACACACTAAGTATACTCGCGAAGGGTGTAGAGCACCCCAACACGCACGCGTGCGTGCGCGCGCGCTTGGCGTGGGCGATGTGGCGCACTTTGCACTTCGCATCGCCGCTTGCGAGCCGCCTTTGTATTTTTGACCGCGCGCGCATGGTGAAGCACATGGACTGCAAGGAACAGGTGGCGAGTAGACCTTGGAGGGTGACGTGGCAGCGGCGCGCGGGCGCACAAGAGTGAGCCAATACAGCGCGACTGTGTGATGTGCTCCTATAGGTTCACTCGTGGCTGGCGCACACGCGCAAGGGGTGATGCAGACCTGCTAGCACGCGCATCGGTTGTGCACTTCTGCCGGCACACAAAAGTGAGCCAAAATGGCGCACGCGCGCATGAGCTTGAGCAAAAAAGGGCGCGCGCGCAGCGAAGAAGCTTTCAGCATTTAATGACAGTGCAGTTACAGTTTAGCATTTGAAACTGACGAGTCAACGTTTTTGACTGAGAATTAAATGACGAATTAAATTGCATTGAAGACGTTTAATGCAATTTAATCATCTCCTTTAATTCGTTTTGGCTGTTTCGAATCAGGGGCTGTATAAATACAGCATCATGGTCACTGCAGAAGGACACCAGCAACAACACATCATATGCAACTTTCTCCTTACATACTTCTGATCTTCTTCCTGCATCTTTCAAGATAGCCTTCGGGTTTTGTGCCAGCTCTGGCAGTACATACTGCTTCGGCTGTTGTACCCTGGGAAACAAAACGAGTGCTCTTGGGAGACTCGGAATTTGTTTTAATGGAAGCGCGTTGAACACGTACCTCAGTCATTCTGCTTCTTCTTCATTTCTGTATTTTGATTATTTCAGTTGTAATAGTAATTGTGTTTTCAGCTTTCTTTATCTCTGTATTGTAATCGTTGAATAAAATTTGTTTTATTTTATTTAATTACGCGAACGGCTCCTACCGACATTGTGTCATCTTGTGTCATCCATTGTGTCTTTGTACACTTCTTAGTTTTAAGAGTCTTTGTAGAATAACTTAACCCTTAAATTCACATGGCACCTATATAATGATATAACACAATTTTAGAAGTACCTTTGGATTTGATTTGAAAATGATGTTTTCAATTATGCATAACAACCTTAGCACTTAACGTCTTTAATTTAAAACTTGTTTAAAATCAAGACCTTTATCAGAATTGGTAAATCATCTAATAATCTTTTCGTTTAATCATAATATATTAGTGTTATAGAATTAATATACCCTTGTATTCACTTGAGCTAGTAAATACATATTCAAATTACCTCATGAATATTTATAGTTCCGATTCTATAGAAGAATCGAAACATGTAGCTATAAAATAAACCGATTTTAAATCATTTCAATCATTTTCAAATTAACGACCACCAAACCGAAAGTAGTGATTGGTGAATCTTAAAGGAACAAGAAGTTTTTTATGAAATTCCCACCAAGTTCTAAAGTTATGTTATCACAACACATCCATCATCTACTTTTGCTTTATAATCAAAAAAGCATTTGTGGTGGAAAGTTTCAACCACCACTCCCCACCACATGTCAACATATTCACTTTATACTCGTTTTGAGAATTGTTACAACCATTTTCATAGAAAGCATGGCCTTTTAGACTAGTGATAGCATGAATGACTATAGTAATATATATGGGTATGGATTTTTAAACCCATCCATTAGGGGCAGATGCGTCTTAGAGAATTCACGTACCCTGTTCGAGCTTGAAAAAATATGTCATTCCGTAATGTTTTATTATTATTTAAAAAAAATAATCAAAATAGTATTGGGCTCAATAAATCTAATGTCAAGTGGGCTAAGTTCTAAACCATAAAAAATGATTTGTAAATGGGCCTATATTGGAATCGGTATGTGTTTAATGTTTAAAAAAAATAACATATACATATCGTTTTTTTAAATCGTGTGCCCCTCGAAATCACGGGCCTTGTGCGGATGTCCTCCCCGTACACCATCAAAGCCGCCACTGCTTAGGGGTGGGTGGTGCCGTAGCGGCTTGGGAAAGAAAGGGTGATCTGGTATTTCAACTGAGTAGGAACACGCCCAATGCGTGAGGCTTCAGGGAAAGGGAGGGGAGGAGCGCCCAAGCTTTATCGAGTATATCGCAATGCGATACAAATAAAGATTAGAGAAGTTAGGAAAAATTGAGACCATTGCAATGCTTTAGGGAAGGGAAAGAGAAATATTAAAGAAGGTGATGTGACGTTAATATGAAAGAGGACAGAGCGTGGAATGTTAGGAACTTAGGGATGACACCCCCACCAGAGGATATAATCAACCACATGCCCTAAACTAAACACACCAAAACCTTATTTAACCAACACATACTCTTAGACTAACTCCAATGGTGTCCAAAGTATTGCCGCCCGTGATGAGGTGGATGTGTCCAAATCTAAAGGCTCATTAATCTTCATCCATGTTTCATTCAATATCCTTCTGCAAGGGCATATGACTTTTAGGTTATTGTGCCAGTATATTAATATTGTATTAATATTTGCATGTGAGTGGGCCTAAAGTAAAAGAAAAAAAATTATTTATATAGTGTGTGTAGTGGGTAGGTAATGAGGTGGAAATTAAGAAGGGTAAGGATATCTGTATGGTTAGAGATGAAATAAGGGTTTTTATGGATTTTTAAAGATATGATGTGACAGATGACGTGGCAGCTAAGGGCGCCCGTAACATTGGAGATAGTCTTATATCAAACACCACCTTATTTGGACCACAAATGTCCTCCATCAATGGAAAATTTCCTGTCTGAATTTATATTGGTGATGTTGATGTAGCCTGCTGCTACATGAACAAACAAATGGAACACAGCCTTATTTTCAAGATCTTTCTGTTTCCAAGATTCCTGCTTTATTTTCCCACATGTATACATACATTTCTGCTTTAATTTCAAGATCTTTCTTTTTCACTTCAGCAGCTAATTACCAGGTCATTCTGTTCTAGAATCATCTAACCACTTGAGAGAATGTATAAAAAAACTAACATATTTCAATCTTAAAAATTTAATAATGAAATAAACAATAAATATATATTGTTTCTTACTCATTTCTCTTGAAATACTAAAATAAATATGATGAAATTATTATGATGGTTCTTTTACGTGTATAAGAGGTAATGTTTGCTTACATCTCACCCTTCTCAGCCAGACCCTACAAATAGCTTGCCTATACGTGGGATTTACTAGGTATGGTGGTTGTTGTTGTTTAGGTGTATAACCTACACATGTGTATATCAACAAAGTATTTTAGGTACATAACTACATATATAAGTAATAAGTAAAAAAATTAAAAATAGAGTTAAATGCCATTTTAGTCCCTGTGGTTTGGCCCATTTTGCCAGTTTAGTCCAAATGTTTCATTTTTAACCTGTGGGTCCAAAAAGGTTTCACAGTTGTCATTTTAGTCCACTGGGTTAACTTCATCCGTTTTTTCTGTTAACGAGAAGGCCAATTCGGTCATTTTATATGGCTGAATTGCCCTTTTAGTTAACAGAATTACATACAAAATGACCGAATTGGTCTTCTCGTTAACAGAAAAAATGGATGAAGTTAACCCAGTAGACTAAAATGGCAACTGTGAAACCTTTTTGGACCCACAGGTTAAAAATGAAACCTTTGGACTAAACTGGCAAAATTGCCCAAACCACAGGGACTAAAATGGCATTTAACTCTTAAAAATATATATCATTGATAAATTTTTTTTATCTAAGTTTATACTTTAATTTGCTATTTTTTTCTCACAATAATTTAGTGTGTTGCAATGATTCTCACTGTATGAATAAGTGGGAAACCCGCGCATTGCAGCGGAGTCGACAATTTGGGCCGAAAACTTAATTCAAACCTAAAAACGTTAAAAAACCGAATATACACAAAAGCACTCGTGTTTCGCGGCTGCAATGCACGGGAAACTCTTATGATAAACAGAGAAACCCTTATGATAAACATTTAATAGTATAGTGCAACATTATTTTATCTAGTGGGAAACCCGCGTGTTACGGTAGAGTCCACAATTTCCATCTAAATTTTTAAATAACTTCTCTAAAATTACAAAACATATTTTATGTTAAATTTGATTAACTTCTGTTCATTGATTATTCCTTTAGTCCAAATGCACAAATACATTAGAATGTATTTTTGAATATATGTTCTTGATGAATGTGATGACTTATTATCATAAGCTTATTTTTTATTATTTATAAATAATCTAATATATAGTATAGATTTATTAAAAATAAATGTCATTGATCAAGGGAATAGGGGTATAAATGGAAGAAAATGGCAAAAAGTTAGGCGTTTTAACTTGACTCTTCATATGTCATTTTAAAATTTGATGAGCATGTACCATTTTATACATAGGAAATACTTTATATAGTAATATAGATATACGACCTCCAAACTTCAAGGGTTGGCCAAAAGCCTAAAACAGAACATATCAAATGGGTAGTTATAAGACTGAAGGCGAATCTAAACGGGTTGAAAGCGAATCTAATGTATTTAAACTCTTACAACCTGTCAAATCGCTTTATTTACAATCTCTTAAATCGCTTTATTCTGAAATATAAGATTAGTATCGTAATAACATAGATACTTAATACATAAAATATCAATAAAATTCAAGAAAAGGGGATAAAAAATGTTTGGCGCTCAACTAGATCCGACTCATTTTAGTCTGCCATAAAAATCACAATTTCACCATGACCTGGCCCATTTTAACCCAAACATTTTTGCCACCTCTATAATTACATTGCTTCAATCAAGAATCTGAAGATTCTCATTATCTTGTAAGAAGCTTTTCGTTAAACTATTCAATTTCAATGAAAGAATACGAAGAGTAACACGATACCTAGCTCTATTAGATGTTAAGAACCAATATTATCAGTTTTACCACGAAAAGTTCAATGATTTGTATTTTGACTTATTGGACAGTTGGTTTTGATATAAGGCATAAGAAAATGGGATATTTCAAATTTTACAAACAGGAAAAAAAAAAAAAACGGAGACAAAGATTAAAGCCATCCCCATCAATGACTAGATTATGCAAAAGGATTCAGCCATTCACGTCATCAAACTCCACAAAATCTGGGTATTAAATGTGCAACAACTTTAGTAATAAATTATGTGAGATAAAAAAAAGAGTAAACTGCCATTTTGGTCCCTGTGGTTTGGGTAGTTTGCCATTTTGGTCCCTGTGGTTTGGGTAGTTTGCCAAATCTCAAACTTTTTAAATCTGGGTCTCTGTGGTTTCACTTTTATTGTCATTTTAGTTCAAAATTCAAAAACTCTCATTTTTTACTTTTCAACATGCCTATTTTGTCTTTTTGTGCAGGGGTATTTTTGTCCAAGTGCTTTTCTTTTTACAATTTCTTAATTAAAAAACTCAAATAAATACCCTTATTAATTCTCGTTCCCCATTTGTATCATCTTCAACCTCCTAAATAAAACCCTAACCAGAGATCATCCTCAACCCAAAAAAAAACCCTAACTCACAGGAGATCGGCACATCATCTTCCTGCATGCTCGCTCGCTTTTCTGCCGCTTTCCGGCGCTATCTTCAGCAGCCGGAGGAAGCGTGGTCAACTCTTCATCGTCCTTAATTCTACCGCCCCTCCTTGCTTCTACCGAAGTTCGGCAGCAGTCTCCTACGTTTCTAGATGCTCGTTCTCAACAAGGTATGTTATTCTGTTTCTGCTTTTCAATTCCTTTGAATTTTAAACTAGCTTTTCAATTTGAACCTGGCTACAAATTCTGCAAATGAGTGGAAGTTCAGTTTCTTCATCCTTTGAAGATAACACTCAACTTTTGTATTTGTAGAGTTGTTGGCCGTAATATGCCAGATTCAAATTCGGCATATTTAGTTTTTGGGAAGATGATGTGCCGATCTCCTGTGGGTTAGGGTTTTTTCCAGGGTTGAAGATGATCTCTGGTTAGGGTTTTATTTGGGAGGTTGAAGATGAAGTAAATGGGGAACGAGAATTAATAAGGGTATTTATTTGAGTTTTTTAATTAAGAAAATGTTAAATGAAAAGCACTTGGACAAAAATACCCCTGCACAAAAAGACAAAATAGGCATGCTGGAACAGTAAAAAACGAGAGTTTTTGAATTTTGGACTAAAATGACAATAAAAGTGAAACCACAGGGACCCAGATTTAAAAAGTTTGAGATTTGGACTAAAATGACAAAACTGCCCAAACCACAGGGACCAAAATGGCAGTTTACTCTAAGAAAAATATCATGTGTGCATGAATACTTATTGATATTCACACACTAAATTCAGAAATCATATGTTGTGATTTTTTTTAATAGCAAACCAACTTTATATATATATATATATATATATATATATATATATATATATATATAAAGGGCCAGCAAGAATCTGGATACAAACAAAAAGAAAACGACAACAGAACCAAATTATCTCGTATCTAGAATATCAAAAACCAACCAATTCTCCCATTTAGGAGACTTGAGGTTAGTGCGATTACAAATCCACAAAAAGGCATCCTCCTTTATTTGCTCCGCCGTCTTATTCATCGGGATGAATTTATCTTCAAACACCTTTTGATTCCTTCCCCACAAAATTCTCCACACCGTCGCAATCGCCACCGTGTATACACCTTTTTTCCAAGTCTTATCGCCCGGGCTCGCAAGAATTTGAAGGACAAGGTCTTTCAGGTTATTCGTATCTATAAAGGGAATCTTCATCCACGCCAAAATGCTCCACCAAATACTTCTCGCCCATAAGCAACTAACAAAAATATGGTCCGGGTCTTCGTCGTGAATCCCACACCGCGGACACAAAGTATCCCCAATGGGGATGCCCCTCTGACTCAAACCCACTTTAGAAGCAATCTTACCCAAAACCGCCCTCCAAAGAAGGTAATTAGCTTTTGGGGTAGCCCAATTGTTCCACCTATATATGAAATCGACTGTCTCCTCTTCAACCAAAGACCTTTCAATGTCAGTCCGCACCTGTTTCACCAAGAACGAGCCATCCGGATCATTGCGCCATTTCCATCTCGGATCGTCTTTAACGAGGTTATCCTTGACCTTAAGCCCGATTTTAGCCAAAGCAACATCAATAGTTCCGATATCCTTCCACACCCCAGTGATAGGTTTTTTAAGAGGAATTACGCCTTGTGTTGTCGAGGCATTATTTCCTCCATGAATAGCGTCTACCACTTTAGCCCATAATTGGTTAGGAACATCTTTAATCATCCACCACCACTTAATGAGCATCGCCTGATTAAAACCTTGAATACCTCCGAATCTCCGATTCCAATACCACCCGCTTGCCTAGATTTTAGCATAAACTCCCATTTAATCCATCTAAGCTTGTGGCCCGAAATTGTTTTACCCTAAATAAATTCTCTCCTAATCTTCGCAAGTTTCTTTATGACACATTTAGGAGCCGCAAACAGAGAAAAGAAATATGAAGGCAAACTTCCAAGAACCGATTTGGCCAACGTCACTCTACCTGCAAAAGATAAGTATTTGGCTTTCCATCTTGACAATTTAGCGGTGAATCTATCAATAACAGGCTGCCAAAATTTTGCTCTCTTCATGTTGACACCAATAGGGATTCCTAAATAAACGAACGGGAAGAACCCAGCCTCACAATTCATCAGGTTCGCGACACGGGATACCTCATTGGGATTGACCCCTACACCATAAACTTTACTCTTGAGCCGGTTAACATTGAGACCTGAAACAAGGTTAAGCCACCTTAAAATCCGATTGAGAGCAAGAGCATTCTACTATGACCATGATCCAATAAAAAGAACATCGTCCGCATAGCTGAGGTGTGTGATATTAGGGCCGCCATTAGGAAGTTGACATCCATGGAATAGCCCCAAATTGCTGGCCCTATTCATGAATAAAGTAATAACTTCTGAAGCTATCAGGAAGAGAAAAAGGGATAAAGGATCTCCCTGTCTCAGCCCTTTTTTATACTTAAACTCTTTGGTAGGAGACCCGTTAACTAGCACCGACCCCATACCAGATTCAAGACACCCTTTAATCCACTGAATCCAAAGTTCGGGGAACGACATCTTCTCCATCATGCGGAAAAGGAACTTCCAATTGATAGAATCATAAGCTTTCGCAAAATCCACTTTAAGAATGAGAAGTTTAGACTTAGACTTTTTAGCCCAAGCCACTGTTTCGCTCACTATAAGAGGATTATCCAGAATGTTCCTGCCACCAACAAAAGCCGATTGGACCGGAGAAGAGACATCATTCACCACCAATTTTAATCTATTAGCTAAGACTTTATCAATTATCTTGTAAATGGAACCAACCAGATAAATAGGATGGAAATTTGATATATCCTGAGGGTCTTTACACTTGGGAATAAGAGCGATGAAGGAAGAGTTACAACCTTGGCTTATTCTGCCACTCGTATGGAACTCGGTCATAACATCCAGGGATAAGGTGTTTAAACTTACCCCAAAACACCTTGAAGAATTTAATGGTAAACCCATCCGGCCCCGGGGCTTTCCCTCCATCGCAATTTTTCACAGCCGAAAAAACCTCCTCTTCCGAGAAATGTTGACACAAAAACGTTCCCTGCTGATCCGACAGTCTTGGCATACCCGGAGTATCAAAGTCAGGTCTCCGTCTGATTGGTTCGGAAAAGAGTTTTTGAAACCAGGCCCTTATCTCTTCTTTCAATTCCCCCTGATCCAAAACAATTCTATTATGGAATCGAAGACCATTGATCCTATTATTGGTCAAATTAATCGAAATAACTTTGTGGAAGTAAGAGCTGTTCTCGTCTCCATTTATTAACCATTTGATCCGAGATTTTTGTTGAAGATCGCATAATTTCCTCGTCTCCAGTTTGTTTACCTTTGACCTCAGATCAATCCTTGTCTGTTTCTCTTCAGAAGTAAGCGTCCCACAAACAGCCTTATTTTCTATTTTTTCAATAATATCTTCCATCTCCTTCAGCTCTTTTTGCTCTGACAATTTTACCTCCAATCTCCATTTTTTGATACCCAATTTAATACACCTTATAGTTTTGGCAAGAACAGAATCCATATTACCCACCCCCTGCCTGGTATTAAGGCCATCGTCAATTATTTCCGCAACTGATCCAGGAGTTAAAGAATTTGAAAGGAATTGGGCCAAAATCAGTTGCCGAGCACGTCAAGGAAATAGGCCGGTGGTCAGAAAAACCTTTCTTATGAACCTCCACTTTAGCATTCGGCCACCGACTCATAAAAGAAATATTCACAAGGAATCTGTCCAGTTTACTTAGTTTAACATCACAATGACCCGATACATAAGTAAACATACCTCCTGACATCGAGTATTCCAACAACCCAGCATTCAAGATGAAACTGTTGAACGTTTCAGAAGCACCTCGATCGAATCTGGAATTGACCCTTTCCTCTTCACATCGCACGTCATTAAAATCTCTGAGTAATACCCATAACCCACTGTGCTGATTTGGCAAGTCAGCGAGACTATCCCACAGGACCCTTCTTTGGCTCACCTCGTTAGGGGCATGTATGTTCAGGATGTTAAGTCTGTCTTCAACCCCCGAGATGAAACTAGAAATCAAGAGAAACCTTTAATTTTTTGAAATCAAATCCACTGAGAACACAACCGGGTTCCACAAAGAAACCAGACCTCCATATCTGCCCATCGAATCAACTGTATCCGCTTGAAAATTGGAATTATCCCAGAACTGCTGCAGATCAGAATCGCCTAACCCACTCTGGTGAGATTCTTGAATACCAACGAAATTAGCTCTAATATTACCTTTCAATCTTCTAACCCAACCATTTTTCCACGAATCGGAAACCCCATTCAAACTAAATGACAAAAAATTCGTTGGCCAAGTTGTTTCTCCATTTCCCCATTAACCAATTTCCTAATCTGATTATCAAAACCGCTGACGTCTATCCCCAATTTTAGACCGAATTCCAAAGTACGAGCTACTTCTTCTTCAAACTCAACTCGTATCTGTTCTTCCTCCTCGTTCAAAATCGGAGTCTCCAAAGTGTACGCATCAAATAAAATGGTGCATGAACCATGGATTTCAAATCAACCGCTTAAGGTTTTATTCCCGGCTTTATTTCGCCTTGAAAGTAATAAATGGTGCATAGTTTCTGAAAGGATTGGATTGCAAAGTGACTCTGACGCTATCGCTTGGAATTGGAAGAAGTATTCGAGTTCGGATATCGAGGTCAAAGAGGTTGTTGAAGGTCATCGATTGATTTCTGTAGTTCGGCTTAATGACAAAATCAACCAATGGATTTGGAACAAAGGTAGTAATGTTACATACTCAGTTAAAGAAACTAGGACTTGGTTGATCGAGGATGAGCCTAGAGACAATGGTAACGAGTTTATGTGGTGTAAGTGGATTCCAAACAAGTGCAACATCTTTATGTGGCGGGCTAGCATGGATCGGATTCCGACTTTGGGCGCACTTAGGAGGAGGAATATTATGGTAGGTGATGGGGGTTGTTACTTGTGTGGTGAAGCGGACGAAAACACGGATCATTTTTTTATAGCTTGCAGAATTTCGAATGGGGTGTGGGCTGGTGTGGCTTCGTGGTGCAGGTTACCTGTTTTCAATCGATGATATCCAAGGTTACGTGACTCAGATGAACAGCTCCAAGAAAAAGAAAGAAATAGTATATGGGGTGCTTATTTTGATGGCTTGGCGTATTTGGAAAGCCCGAAATGAGAAGGCTTTTGCTAGTATTGACGCGAATGTGGTTCATATTGTGTCTGACGTGAAGGCGTTGGGGTATCTTTGGTATAGGAGTCGATTTAAAGATTGTACGTTAGATTGGAAATGGTGGTGTAATTTCTTGATTGATATGATGTAAGTTTGTTTGTGCGGTTATCTCTATCTTGGAGATAGTCCGCGGTTGTTTTATGAAGTATACCTTTCAAAAAAAAATATCAAGTCAAATATCCTAGTGTTTGGATCTTGTACATGAGAAAGAAATCATAAGAAGGATAGGTGACTTTTTCATAGTTCAGTATTTAAAAAAAAAAATTCACCGGCTATAATTTTTTCATAGGTCAATATTTAAAAAAAATTACACTGTATTAACGAACATTTCATTCTCTTTAATTCGAGCAGCCTATTGCTATAGTTTTCTTAAAAAAATACATGATTTTGAATACCAATTACGTAATTTTGAATACCGAGCACATGACTACGTGATTTTCAATACTCATTACGTGATTTGATTATAGTATGTGAAACCACACTAAGTGATTATGTAATTACGTAACAATAGTTGACTATGTATTATTACGTGACTACGTGATTTTGAATACCCATTTCGTGATTACGTGATTTAATTATAATATTTTATGTGAAAACCACATTAAGTGATTACGTAAAAACAAAAACATGTAATACATATATTTCATATGGAATACCTAATATTTCAGATCTAATCACGTATTAAGGATAACTTATATACAAAACATTAGCCAAATCAACCTATAATAACCACATAATGCCTTATATTAGAGATTTAATCACGCAATAAAACATAAACAATCAAGTTCTTATTATTGAATGTGTAATCACGTAATAAGCATAATTGTAATAACATTAGTTATAACAAATCATACTGAATGTGTAATCAAGTAATGGTTTATGTTGAAAGTGTAATCACGTAATGGATATTCAAAATTACGTAGTCATGTGTTGGGTATTCAAAATCACGTAATCACGTAATGGACTAATGTGTATTTAAAATCCTGTAATTCTTTTAAGAAAACTATAGCAATAGGCTGCTCGAATTAAAGAGAATGAAATACTCGTTAATACGGTTTAATTTAAAAAAAATATTAACGTATGAAAAAGTTATAATCGTTTGAAAATCAGGGGGAAGTTGCTTAAGTGAAAAAGTACTAAAATACCCTTCAAGCCAATGACACTTGTCATCCTCTCCTGAACGCGCATGTTTCATACTAATTGTTTGTCTTGCACACTATCCTCTCTCTAAATATCCTTAACTACATGTCTACATCAAAGATCGATTTTTTTTCAAAGTTATACTCAGTGGGGGACCTAGGATTTTTTTTCCAACAGGGTCCCCTTTTTTTCGTTTTAAAAATTTTCACGATCCAACGTTAGAATTTTCGGGTCGATCGGCGTTCGGATCTGATCAGGGAAAATTACATGTGTCTCCTTGTAAACCTCCTTAATACATATTAACCCAACCCAAAACTAAAATTACATATATCTCTTCCATTAATGAAATTTCACATAACGAAAAAAGTACCTTTTCACAATTAAAAATCCATATAAAACAAATAACAAACCCATTTTTATAAAACATTGATCCCTATTTAGAGAAATAAGTTAAATTAAAAAATCAATTTTTCTTTTCAAACCTAAAATTAAATAGGCTCAATACTTGTAAGACGCTAACACGTTTTAACCGATAAGACGCAACCGAATTTCGAAACATAAAATTTCTTTCGTCATCAACATTCTAACACAGTTGACTTTCGTTTGCAATGACTCTTGTACAATCCTCGTCCTAACTTTATCTTCAACTGCTTGCAATCTCATCTTGATAATAACGATCCATGTAACCTGCAGTCATCGTAAACATCCACATCATTAGTATTCGGTGACATTCTACATAAGTTAAAACATACATAGTTTAAACAACATAGCGCATTCCCTCAACAGTTGATAATCTATTTGATTATCCATCCGAGTCTAATCATTGCATTCCGGTGTCGAAGCTTCAAAAACCAACAATAGCATACATGCACTTTCATTCCATTCTCAAGACAAAATAGTTAGCATCACTAAAGCTCATAAGTATTAGAAACTCACTTCTCATATACATACTTTTCTATTCGTTTACAATTATAAAATCTACGTCCTACATGTTCCTACGTACGAATCTTAACCACATACATCCACACATACGAAACACGTAGATACGCGCACTCATACATGTCCCTTCTACCACACACACTTTAATCTCATGTATACATACTTATTTCATGCCCTTCGTACACATATCCAAGTTTCATACCCACTGCACCTCTCACAAACTCTTCGATAAAGTCGGGGTGTATTTCGGAAGCTTAACAGAGCTTGGGAATGGGTCTAAGGGGTTTCGGAAGCTCAAAATGCGACAAACAGAGAAATTTGGTCATCCGGCATCAGCGACGACCTCCAGTTGCGTCGCCCCTTCCCCTGTAGACAGAAACATTGGGTGTCGCCCCTTTCTGCAGGTCCGGCGCCCAGATTTTTGTTTTTTGCTCGTTATAACCCCACTCGCGCATCCCGAGAGTCCCAAAATATGAAATGACATTATTCTAAGCCCCCAATTTATTCCATGACTAATTCCCATATCCAGACTTCCGTATTCTTTGGTTTAATCTTTCTACTAACAAAGTTTTGACCTGTTCTGTAACACCTAATAAAATCACGACCAATGATGTGTTGACACGTGTACTAAACCCTAATGAAGTCAAACGTTGACTATAAAGGACTAAATTTTGCGGAAAATCAAAAACTTTGAATGTGAAGGGACTGAAAGTGTCAACATGCTTAAACTAAGCCTCTGAATAACCTTACACGACATTCGTATTCACAGATGAGCCACTTGTTGATCGAGAGGAGCCGTTTGCATAATTATTTGAAAGTTTGCGCGTCGAAGGGTTAAAAGCGTCAACATGTTAATCCTTACCTCTGAGTGACCTTTTAACAAACCGAGAGCTTCATGATGTGTGATTATACTCTCGCGAATGCCTAATATTGGCCATCTAAGGCTTTTATGCCAATAAGTGACGTTACGCGCAACTTTGCAAGTTAAAGGGGTTAAAAGCGTCAATATTCAATATATTTAATTATACCTCTGAATAACCTTTTAACGAACCCGAAGTATTATGAAGTGCAATCATACTCTTGAGAATTCTTAATACGGATTGCACAAGGCTTTGATGCTATTAAACGATAATACGCGCAAGTTTGCGCATTAAAGGGACCAAAAGTGTCAACTTCTAAAACTACACCTTTGAGTGACCATTTAAGTGAACTAGAAGCTCCGCGATGTTCGTTCATACCCTCGGGAGTATTTAATACTGGCCATGTAAGACTTTCATGCCGTTTCGCGATAATGCGCGCGAGTTCGCGAATTAAGGGGTTAAAAGCGTCAACGCGCGAAACTACACTTTTGGGTGATCTTTTAAATTAACCGGGAACTTTGTAATGCTCGATCGTACTCCCGGTGTTCCTAAAATGGGCCACTAAAGGCTTTCATGCATAATATTGATTTTATAAAAAGGGATTAGAAACTTTCGTGCCAAAAGTGCCAAGTATGAAAGTTTAAAAGATATTAAAATATGAAGGGGCTGTTCTTGACAAACCTTCAAAAGTTATTGCTGAACTTGGATGTACCCGATATAAAATTGTGGGACCAAATATGTCGTTTATGACAGTGTAATAGCACTTAAATGACAGGGACTAAAACTGTCAAAATGATAAAAGCTGAGACAGGGACCATTTTTGTCAGTCTGCTAAATTTGTTGACTGGGCTGACCCTTGTCACGGGCCATGACCAAGGTCTGGGCCTGCTCTCACGGGCCGTCAGGCTGCAAACAGCAGCAACACAGTTGTATTATTATTATTAGATTGTGCATTCCTTGTTCTCCAAACTTGAATATAAAGAACAGGGACCAAACACGTGCATATGCCACACTTATAACCCATAATAGGCTGGCTCGCGGGCCACGAGCCCAGCAGGCTTCCCTTTCACGGGCCGCCAGAACTAAACAGCAGCAGACTGTTGTTTTGATGTTCCTTGGTCACCACTCATAGACATAAACCATCTAATTGAAACAAGGGGCATGTTAACTGATTTACAAATCTGGTTTTACACTTGTAACAATCCTAGGGACTCCCTTAACACTTGTTGATCATCCAAATATCCTCCAAACACTATAAATAGAGGTGGGTTCTTGCTCAAAAACTTGCACCTTCATTCCAATCTTGCTATTTTCTCAATTCCTGGAAATTCCTGAATCTTTGGAGCATCCTCTGAGTTATTTTGAGTCCCTAGGACCCCTTGTAAGTGTCCTTTCATGA
The DNA here is from genome assembly GCA_030545235.1 of Helianthus tuberosus. NCBI lineage: Eukaryota > Viridiplantae > Streptophyta > Magnoliopsida > Asterales > Asteraceae > Helianthus > Helianthus tuberosus. Next base: position 110,594,515 of record CM060400.1, on the reverse strand, counting down.
CTAGTTCATTTTATTTGGCTCTTAAAGCCGAAAAGTCAAGCGTTTACGATAAACGCTTTGACTTTTAGTTAGACCGTAAACGGTCAAGACATTGTTTGCAACGAACATGGCTACGTGATCGTAATTAGGTAGGTGTTAAACCCTCAAAATGGAACCTCCTAATAATCACGTTTGCTTGGTCAATTGACGGGTCAACGTAATATTGTTTTAAAAAGTCAACGGGACAGTTTTTGAAATAATTACGATATATGTTTAGAAGCATTCTAAATTATGTTTTATCATTTAAAAAACTTGCTAATAATTATTAGAACATGTGTAAACATGTTCGGCTTGTCAATTCCAGTTTTAGGGTCGGTTCGCAACCAAAAGCCGCGAAGTTTGACTTCTGCGTTGACTTTCAATTATGAACTGAATTAGATTAGTTTGCTAATGATTTTAGGTTCCGTTATGATCGTAATATAATGTAGCATAACCCTATAAGGTTATATTACACGGTCATACTAGAAATCTGAGTTTTTGCGCATGTTCCGTTAATATGCCGTATTTTGACTATTATGCCCTTATAACTTAAAAATGAGAATTTTTAATATATGGTCACATAGATAACTTAGTTACTGATATATAAACATGTCTAAGTTAATTTGACATTATTTTCTGGTCTCAAAACGATGTTATGCAAGATATCGTAAAATTTAATCTTTTTATAATTAAATTACGCTTTTGTGCATAAATCATGTTTAAACCTAAATTTTGGCACTAAACTCATTACCTACTGTTATGATATTATATTTAGGGATTTTTAGAATGTTTGGTCAGATTAGATACTGACCATATCATTGAGTTCTCGTATAAATTATATAATTGACGATAATGCCCCTTTTACTAATAAATTGTGATTTGCATACAATTAACATGCCAAACCTTTTCCTACTGACTTAATATGTAAAATAAAATATTTTAACCATTCAAGGCTGGTCAAAATCTCAGAATCACATAAACATCGCAAATATCGTCAATTATCGATTTTTACGCTAATTAGGTGCATAGTATGGTTTAAAACCATATTTAGCACCCAAGACTTGTTACCTACTGAGTTTATAAATAAATTTTAATATTTTTATAGTAGGTATAAGTCATGAACTCAAACTTCCAATTTTGTCCTTAAAAACATGTGTGAAATGACTAAAATGCCCCTACGGGGCATAGTTTGGCCGTAAATGGTAAACCACACATATGTATGATATCCTACTATTATAACATTATAAAATAAATATTTTTACAGAATGTTTTAGACAGAACATCAGTTTATGTTTAAACCTCTTTTATAAATCTTAAAACAACCAAAATGCCCTTACGGGACTTAATTTGGTTTAAAAATCTTTTTAGGCATAATTGTTGATATCCTACTGATATCATAACATAATTAAAGCATAATAACTTATGGAACTTGTACATGACTCATCCGGTTACCCGTTATGCATATACGCGTTCGGTACGGTTTATGTAACTAGTTTGCATAAATTAGCCAAAACGGGTCAAATCATATCATTTAAACTTCAAATTCCAGAATGTATCGGGTCTAAATTACATTTCAATCCGGTCATCGCTTAATCTAGCGTTTCGTACCGTAAACCTTTCTTTAAACTAACCGGTCTAAGTTTACAACTTAAATACGACCCGTTAGTAATCTAATAGGTTAATAAAACCTTCGTTCCAGATTAGGAGCCCCGGTAAAAGCTACTTGCACTAGTTTGAATAGATCATACGGCTGAGTAGACAAATCTTGCATTTTAAGCTCAGGTAAATACTTTTAACTTATTTTCCCTTATACGGGCTTGGGATACGGTAAAATATTACCGCTTGGTCGGGTGTAAAAACACTTAATAGAAAATGGTTAAATGGCATAATCCCGTTTTAATCAGTGTTGTTTGATAACAAATAAACATTGGGGGTTAACGACCGTGTCCTGGATATCCTTGGCTCATTTAAAATCGTAAATGGCCACGACTTAAGCACGGGGTATAGGCATACACATGTCAGTTGCGTATGTAAAGATATACCCACTTTTTGAGGATTACTCGCTGTGGGATTTATAATAGTGGTGTCTCGATTAATCTTGTTCGGCTTTTATCCCGGCCCTAAATGTTTGACAAACATGTAAATCTGATACAAGATTATCATTATATAATTGTCCAAAGTTATCAAAGATTTTATGCCTTGTGCATTCAAACCAATTTTATAAACACTTTCAAATGAGTCGGTTAATTGTATTTACCAGTGTAAACTGACGTATTTTCAAAAGACTAAGTGACAGGTACTGCTCGTAATTGGATGGAAGCTTCTGGGCGTTAAGTAGAGGATCGTGCAAGTCCGTAATGCCTTATGTCTGTTGAACATGTTGTGTATTTGATTTAGATCCGCCTGTGGATTTAATATTACGAGCTCGTATGTAATTATCATTTCAGTATTTTCTAACATTTGAGTTTGTAATAATATTTTATACTCCAAGACTTCCGCTGTGTTATTCTGTGTATGTTTGACTATGACGATACAAACCTTACGTCACGATACTCCCCACCGGGCCCACCGGGCTGAGCTGTAAATATCGGGGTGTGACAGGTTGGTATCAGAGCCAACGTTTGAGTGAATTAAACACTAGCTTTTAGTGTTTAATCTCAAATGACACAATAGCGCATTCCTTAGACCTTCCGAGTCTAGACTTAACAATAGGAATGCTCTCATCCCTATTAAGTAAACATTGTTTTCAATTTTATGTGTTTTAAATGTGTCGCCAAGTAAAGAAGCCGTTGATGGAGATTTTTCCCCACCGAAGCCAAGAAATGCCAAGCTTCATACCACGGCTAGGATAAGCGTGCGACCGGTTGAAGGAAAGACCTTTATGGACCTATTCCCAAAACCAAACTTGTTTAAACCCTTAACCAGACTTCGGAGCCCATATCTGAAGAAAGACAGAACTAATTTTAGGGGTTGATTAGTTTGGTTTATGTTTCTACCATAAGGGTTAATCTTCTTATGACTTTCTGAGCTCCTTAATGATTCGTTAATCCTGCAAAACAGAACACCGTTAGCTCATTAAGAGGGGAATATGGGGGTTTCCCTCTTAACCAAACTCCGGCGTGAGAATAAGTAACTGCTTTGAGGAGATAATTGTGTGTTAAGAGTGAGAGTAGAGGGAATCGAATGTTTAACCTGTGAACTGAGGTCTCTATTTATAGCTGGAGAGGTGTAAGAGGATGTGGGCTGATGGGCCTTGGGCCGGAAGGCGACAACATAGAGGATATGCTCCTTGTCTCATTGGTATCGACCGTTAGTGTCTTCTAGAAGTTCTCCGGTGCTGGCGCACCATGATTGGAGCCACGTGTCACAGTTGTCGGCCTGGCCATCCTTCTACCATCGGCAGGTAAGTGGAGATCGTGGGGCAGGTGTCTCTGCCCTGTGATTGGTGCCACGTAGGCGTCCTTAAGTACTCTCTGTCTCTTGCACGTCAGACGATCATGGAGCACGATTGAGCAGAGCCTGGAGGACGTGGATTGGTCCTTTTCTTCTACCACTTGAACCTTGTGTGCCTTCTGAAGTGGCCCTGCGCCATAGCCCTGCGCGACCCTTGGTGAACACGTAACTTAGCCCGCGCAGGTATGGGTGGTTGAAGGCTCTTATTCAGAGTGCTAAGTATTGAATGTGGTGTTTTCTCTTGTTGAGACCTTGCGCGAGATCAATACATGATGACGTATCCCGCCCGAGGTTGGCAGTAAGCAACTTGATGAATAAGGAGTATGGTCCTGCGCGCGACCTGAATGAAGGTCTGCATGGCTTTTTGGGACCATACTCCTTCAAGTCCCCCCAGTCCAGTGCTGCACCATGCACGAGGCAAGTGGTTGGAGCTCTGGACTTAGAAAAAGAAAAGTGCTAAAAATGCTTGCTTTGTGTTGGGTAGATGCGCGCGTATAAATGTTTGACAGTTGCTACGGCGCGACTACTATGCCTGACTGTTGGTGATTCTTTGCTTCTGATTGCGCCGGCTCGTTGGGTAACATTAACATTGCGCAGCCTGAGTAGGTTGGCAGTAAGCAACTTGATGAATAAGGAGTATGGTCCTGCGCGCGACCTGAATGAAGGTCTGCACGGCTTTTTGGGACCATACCCCTTCAAGTCCCCCCAGTCCAGTGCTGCACCATGTGCGAGGCACGTGGTTGGAGCTCTGGACTTAGAAAAAGAAAAAAGCTAAAAATGCTTGCTTTGTGTTGGGTAGATGCGCACGTATAAATGTTTGACAGTTGCTATGGTGCGACTACTATGCCTGACTGTTGATGATTCTTTGCTTCTGATTGCGCAGGCTCGTTGGGTAACATTAACATTGCGCAGCCTGAGTAACTTCTGCATGTGGTTTGCATAATTTTGAGCGGGAAAAAACTTGAATTTTGAATTCTGACAGGTAGGTAAGAAATGTCGTTGATGGCGACGTTTGAGTTAACTGCTGCCATGGCCGTCATCAAGCTGTCCCTGACGGTTCCGCTTTCCGTCAGGAGAGTGAGGCCCACGCGCGCATGGTAACCGTCACTCCGAGAATCCCGCCTTATGTGGCGTTTTTTGATTGGTCATGTGCGCGGTGATCTCGGCACGTTTACCCATCGCATTAAATGCGATGGGTATATATATCCGACGAAGGGGAGAAGATCCTTACCTCTTCTACTGTTGCTACCTTTTCTCTCCACTTGTCTTCTTCATTTCTTCAAATCTTCAAAACCGCAGTAGCAGATCTTCAAGATCATTAGCAGATCTTCAAGATCATTAGCAGATCTTCAAGTTTTACAACATTTTCGAAGTTTCTTCTTTAAATATCCATGGCTGAAGAACATCATCAAGAAGAAAATCCCGGCGAAGAAGGTCCCAGTCCTGTCCTCAAATGGGATATAGGGTTGTTTGAGCAGATCACCCGAGGATTCCGATTCCCACCGGAATGGGATGCTCGATACCCCGGCCAGAATCAGACGGCCGCCGATGCACCACCGGGGTATATTACCCTTTTTGAAGACTTATTCCTTCAGGGCAACTTCCGGTTGCCGGCGATGGAGTTCTTAGCCCATATCCTACACTTTTATGGGTTCCATATTTCTCAGATGAGTCCAGCCGGTATGGTAAGGGTGCGGCACTTTGAGTTCCTATGCTGAGCCCATGACATAGAGCCCACAGTTGAAAGGTTCAGGGTATTTTACCAGTTAATTCGAAATATGGGTTTTTTCTCCTTTACTAGCCGGGGGTCTACTAAAAAGAACTTACTGAATCCACCCAAGAGTTTCCATGATTGGAAACAGAAGTTCTTTTTCATTCGCGATGAGGTGATGCCTATTGCCATGACCTTCCGTCCATGGAGCGATGTGATCGAGAAGGAGGAGCTGGCGATTCCTAAGAAGGAACATTGGTATGTGAAGCTTACCGCCACTCCAAATCGAGTGTTTGGTGAAAGTGTTCTGGTCGCGGCGCAGATGAGTGACCAGTGGCCGCAGCATAGCGAAGGGGTGCCAGTACTGAAGTTTGAGGATAGAGGTTAGTTGTTTCCTCGATTTTCTGTTTAATATCGTTGCATTTTTAGCTGTTGAATTTTGAATGTAGAGGTACACCTTTACCAAGCTGCCTTTCCCACTTTTGGTGGATCTATGGGCGCGCGCCCGCTGAGGTCAGGGGAGCAATATTGGTATGAAACGATCAAGTCGCGCTTCATGTACCCTGTTGTTGGAACCTTCGCCAATCCTCCTACCGCAACTGAAGGTGCGCATCTTCCCAATCCCCGACCCTTGCGAGTTGTGACCTCCGCTGGGAAAGAAATTCTTTACCTTTCCAGCGAGGAGTCTGTAGGGTCTTCGAATGGGGAGCTAAGTTCATGGTCTAACATCTTTGCATGTGTGTTGCGCGACTTGGGGATTGACCCAGAAGAGAAGAAGAAAAAACCTACCAAGCGGAAGAAGGTGATTACCTTAGACGCTGAGGTGACCAGCAAGAAGGGCGGGAGTCACCGCGCGACTGTTGGTGCTGCTGACAAAGGTACTCTCCGCCTTCGTCAGAGTAACTTGGAAGATTACGTTATTATCAGTGACTCACTTGAAGGTTTGTCGCGTATAGGCGAGAAGAAGACAGGAGCTGCTGGTTCAAAGACCTCGGTAGCGCGGGTTCTCGAAACCCAGATGTTGGAGCCACTCCTTCCTCTGTCGCGCTTGAAGATGAAGAGGAGGAAGAAGAGGAGGAACCTGCTGAGAAGTTGATAAGCAGGAAAAGGAGTAGGGAGACCACAGCTGGTGCTTCTGTGGCGCAGAAGGCTGGTGGAGCTCCCGTAATCGGGAAACAGAGTAATATGCGCTCTCTTTATAAATTTTCTCCTGGTTAGTTTCTTGACTTCATTGTTTTCTTTGTGATTACCTCTTTTTGACACTTTGTTTCTGCAGAGGCCAAAAAGAAGACCCCTGAGAAGAAGGGTGTCGTGTTTAAAGATCCCCCTGAGCCGGCGCAGAAGAGGCCCAAGGTTACCATCAAGCCTTTCAAGACTGCTGGGGTAGAGTCCAAGAAGGAGAAGAAGAAAGTCGCTGAGAAACCTGTTGAGAAGGAGAAAGAGAAGAAGAAGGCTACTGAAGAGCCTGTTGGTGGTGATACAAAGGAGGCCGGGGCCGCTGCTACAACTGCTCAAGAGAAAACGCAGGGTCTGGGGGTCGTCCACGTCACTGGGCTTGACCAGCCCCGTCATGAGAAAAAGAAGGAACCGGAGGTTGAGAAGCTGACCAAGCCTGCGCAACCTGATGCCCCCCTTCAGACTGTTAAAACAACTCCTACTACCGGGGGATCGGGTTCTGAGATTCATAAGGAAAAATCCGACGCTGCAGGTAGTGCGAGTGCTGGTTTCGCTACTGGTCAGGTTGGCGCGGGGGGGGGGGAGGAGTTCAATGCCACAATCTCCTATAGGTCTCAGGGATACCTTGGGAGATATTTATTACAAGTCTTATAATGAGGAGACTCGTGGTGATGCTCCGCACCAACCACCATGGGGTTTGAAGCAGAAAGACTCATTCTTGGAGTTTGCTCCTTGTCGCGACTGGTTTCTGAACTCTCTTCCTCCTGGTGAGGTTAACCGTCAAAGAGCGCGAACCCACAATGGGTTGTATCACGCTTATGTTGTTGGCGAGGCCAATACACGTGCTACTAACCATCAAATTGTGCGCGAGTGGCGCACAATGGTTAGGGAGCGAGAGGAATGAGAGAGGTACCGTGAGCGGTTGTTAAGGCATGTCAAGGAGAAAAGTCGAAAGCTGCTTTTGATGAAGAGAAGGCTAAATTTGAGTCTCACAAGAAATCTGAGGAGTGGGGTCGTGAAGGTCTTCGGGGCAAGCTTCGTGCTGCTGAAGATCTTCTGGCGAAGGAGCATGCTAACTGGTAGAAAATTTGTGAAAAGGATAACCAGCATATGTCCGCAGCACGAGCCAAGATTACTGAGCTCGAGGGTAAGGTTGCTGAACTGACTGGGAAGGTCGAAGATGGGCAGGCTGCTAAGGAGCATGCTGAGGTTCGGAAAGTGCTGACCCTTTCTGTCCTTGTGCTTTTTGTTTGTAGAGTTATCTAAGTCTTTTATCCTTTGCAGGCTGAGCTGAAAGCGCAGTTATCCAATAAAGATAAGGACCTGGCGGCCAAGGACGTCGAGATTGCAGAGTTAAAACGTCGCCTGCAAGAGCAGGTTGACAAAAGTGAGTCCTTGGAGATCGACCTTGAAGCTAAGAAGGGCAAGGCTGCCACTGCTGAGGAGGCCAAACAGAAGGCTGAAGAGGCGCGAGACGTCAGTACAACGGCCCTCAACGTGGCGCAAACTAACTACTCCGAGGCTCAAAGTATCGTTGATACTCTGGCTTCTGAGGCTGAGTGGATGCGTGGCAGGGGAGTAGTTCTGGTATGTTATATTTTTTTTTTTTTACTTAGGCTTTATTTGCTAAAACTTACTTCTAATCCTATTGCCTTTGTTATAGATGGCCAACTCTATCCTGAACGCTGGAGAATTGGATGGAGCTGTTGCTGCTCTCATAGATGCCTCATGTGCGGTTGGTCACCGTGGAGGTTATCTAGAGTGTGCGCAGCATGTTGAAGAAGCGTTTGGTCAAGAGTTTGATGTCAGTCATTGCTCAGTGACCGATCAGGCTGATGCTGGGTTAGCACGCACTGAGAAGGCTTATGACCATCTATCACTGCCTGTGATGGATTTGGTCGCCAAGGCACTGGAGCATGACGACTGGTGCCAACGGTTGAAGCAGATTCTTGACCCTCCAGTGACCGTGGAGTTGTCTGATGAAGAGCCAACTGGAAATGATGGTGATGATGATGGCGATGGTGATGGTGATAAACATGACGATGGTGATGGTGATGATGATGGTGACGGTTATGAGTAGGTAGCATTGACAAGCTTTGTGCCTTGTAATTTTATTTTTAGGTGTTAAATGTAACCTGTTGCGCGGTCGCGCTTATTTTGAATTGAATCGACGATAGTTTGTTTCTATGTAACTATTGCGCGGTTGCGCCTGTTGAATATGATGTGTATGTTTGCTTTCTCTTTGTCCAGTTACAATTATTGCACTGTTGTTAGAAACTTTGGTGAAGTTAGCATGAATAAATGTAAGTGTGGCTCTTGCGCGAGTGTAACTGCCTGGTCTCGCGCTATGTTCGCGGAGGACCTTGGAGGCATAACTCAAGAGCTCGTAATTTACTGAAGTGTTTTCGTGCTAATCAAAAGTTTAACATGCATTTGTAACGTAGAAGTCATCATGATAAAAGAAAACATAAGGCGTATGCTTTCATCGATTAAGAAACAGGCGCTTAGGCCAACATACATCGCATGCAAGTAACACAAAAGGCGTTTAGCCAAAATAGAAATTAAAAAAAGTGTGTGGCCAACATGAGTGAGTAGCGGCGCAAGGCCGAGAGTAGTTACATATAGCACTTGTGCAGTTGTTGTGCGTTCCACGTGCGTGGGATGATGTATCCATCCAGAGTGCGCAACTTGTATGCCCCTTTCCCTAGCACCTCATGTATTAAGTATGGGCCATCCCATTTGGGTGCTAGCTTTCCTGGGCGTTCAGCGTTTGAAGCTTCATTGTCTCTGAAGACATACTCTCCTGGAGTGAAGGTACAAATGCGCACTCTTGCATTGTAATACCTTTCCAGCTGTGTCTTGTACTTGGCTTCTTTAATTCGCGCAATTTCGCGCCTTTCTTCGAGTAAATCCAAGTCAAGACGATGCTCTGCCTCGTTATCGATTGTGTTGACTGTTGTCAAGCACGGTGAGGGCAGGCCAATTTCGGCTGGGATAACCGCCTCTGAGCCATATACTAGGCTGAAAAGGGTTTCACCAGTGCTCGTTTTCGGCATGGTTCGATGAGCCCACAGGATGCTTGGGAGCTCAGCTACCCAGCCTCTTCTCTTAGTGCCCAGGCGGGCTTTTATCCCTTCAACGATACTCTTGTTGACACTTTCAACTTGTCCGTTGCCCTGAGGATGTGCAACAGATGAGAAAGTGTGTTCGATGTTCATCTCTTTCATCCACTTTTGAAGGTCTTCAGAAGCAAAGTTGGTGCCGTTATCAGTTACAATTTTGAGTGGGAGGCCAAACCTGCAAATGATGTGTTCCCAGATGAACTTGCACACCATCATTGCAGTTGTTGAAGTGGGTGCTTTGGCCTCCACCCACTTGGTGAAATAATCGACGGCAACAATTATGAACTTCACAGCTCCAGGAGCTTCCGGGAAGGGTCCCACCATATCGATTCCCCACTGCTGGAAAGGCCATGCAGTGGACACAGGAATGAGATCATTTTTTGGGCGCAGGGTCTTAGGGGCGTGCCTTTGACAGGAGTCGCATTTGCGCAATTCCTTTAGAGCGTCAACGTGCATTCCTGGCCAATAGTATCCAGCATTCATAATTTTCGCAACGACCATGCGCGGTCCCGCATGGATGCCACAGATTCCTTCGTGAATCTCCCTGATCAAGTAATTGGCATCTTGGGGGTCCACGCAGCGCAAAAGTGGCCCCAAGAAGGATTTTCGGTACAAGATACCGCCATTCATCTCATAATGCAAGGCCTTTTTTTGTATCTTCCTTTCCTCTGCTTTGTTGTCAGGGAGTATTTCTTCTTGCAAATACTTGATTATAGGGCTCATCCAGGATGGTTGCCCTATCTCTTTCACATTCACTTGACGCAGCAAGACCGACGGGTTTTTTAGTACTTTGATTCTTACATCTTTGGCGAGATGTTGAAAAGAAGTTGAAGCGAGTTTGCTCAAGGCGTCTGCTGGTTTGTTCTCTAAGCGATTAATATGCACTACCTTGTAGGACTTGAATCATTGAAGCAACTCTTTTGCTTGATCTAAATACAGGGCCATAACTTCACCCTTTGCATCGTATAGTCCGTTGATTTGGCTGGCGATCAAGAGTGAATCAACATGCGCTCGCAGATTTTGAGCTGCCATTTTTATGGCGAGGCGCAAGCCTGCCAAGAATGCCTCGTATTCTGCCTCGTTGTTGGTGTTCTTGAAGTCCAACTTGATGGCGTATGTAAATTCATGTTTCTCAGGGCTAACAAGGCACAATCCAGCCCCTGCGCCATCTTCGTTTGAAGCCCCGTTGGTATATAGCAACCATAGTCTGTCTGATGTATCCTTGATAGGAGTATCCACAACTTCACAATCTTTGATTTTATCTTCTGGGACCTCTGTGATGAAGTCCGCTAGAACTTAACCCTTGATCGCGGGGCGCGACCTGTAGAGTATGTTGTGGCCCCCTAGTTCGATTGCCCACTTCGCTAGGCGACCTGACGTCTCTGGCTTTTGTAGTATGGTGCCGATGTGAAAGTTGGTGAGTACCGTGACCACATGCCCTGTAAAATATCTGCGCAGCCTTCTGGAGGCGTGTAACAGCGCAAGTACCAACTTTTCCATTGTGGAATACCTCGTTTCTGGATCAGTAAGCACCCTACTGACGTAATAAATTGGAGTCTGAACTCCATCTCTCTCCACCAATAATACCGACCCCACTGCCTTGTCCGAAGATGACAAATGCAGGATGAGTGGTTCCTTTTCAAACGGTGTGGTCAGAGTAGGGATCTTTATTAAACATTCTTTCATTTGCTGGAATGCGGTTTCTGCTTCCGGCGTCCATTTGAATTCTTGCTTCTTTACGCAGTTGCACAGGGTGCTGATAAAAGGATATGATTTTGCAGAATGGTTTGATAGAAATCGATTAAGCGCGACTAGGCGGCCGGCCAATCGTTGCATTTCTTTGATTGTTCTGGGTGACGGCATCCGCTCTATGGCTTGAACTTTCTCTGGATTAACTTTAAAGCCGCCATTTGTGACCACGAAGCCCAAGAATTTTCCCTCTTCCATACCAAAGGAACATTTGGCTGGGTTTAATTTCATATTCATGCTTCGCAAGGAGTGAAAAGTCTTCTCTATATCCTTTAACATCTGGTCTTCCTCAGGACTTTTGATTATGAGATCATCAATGTAAACCTCGATGTGTTTCCCAATATCTTCGGCAAAGATTTTATCCATCAGACGCTAGTATGTTGCGCCGGCGTTCTTGAGACCGAACGGCATCTTTGTGTAACAGAAGATTCCGAGGTCGGTTCGAAAAGCTGTCTTTTCTTCGTCCTCGAGCTTCATTTGAACCTGATGATACCCCTTGTAACAATCTAGAAAACATTTCCATCTGTATGGCGCGAGAGAGTCTATCTTTTTGTCGATCTCAGGCAAGGAGTAGCATTCTTTGGGGCACGCCTTGTTGAGATCAGTATAATCGACGCACATTCTCCATCCTCCACTAGACTTCTCCATCATTACGGGGTTTGCTACCCAGCTTTGATAGCGCACCTCTCTCACGATTCCTGCTTTTAGCAGCTCACACACTTGCTCATTCATTGCTTTAGTCTTATCCGCCCCTAAGTTGCGCCTTCTTTGCACTTTTGTTTCGACGAAGGGATAAGTATTAAGACAATGCTCAGTAACGTCGCACGGGACACTGATCATGTCAGCCGGAGTCCAAGCGAAGATCTCCATGTTCCTGAACAAAAGTTTCTTGAGGTGCGTTCTGATGTTTGGTGAGATTGCGTGGCCAATCGTCACCGTTTGCTCTGGGTATTTACGGTTTAAAACCCACTTTTCTGGCTCGGTCGTTGAAATTTTTACCGCTTTTGCTGGGCGCACATCTTCTGCTGACATTACTTCTTTCTTCGCATATATAATTGCCACCCCCGTCTCCGTTGGGAACCCAATGGCTGAGTGGGGTGTGGAAGTTACCATGTTTAATTCACCTTGGGTTTCTCTCCCAATTAAAACATCATGCCTTGATTTGACAGGCATTACCATGAAGTTGACATTTGTGGTTCTTGAGTGCTTCCCGTCAGATAACGTGAGAGGGAAGCTGATTTGGCCTAACGGGAAGACCATTTCGTTGCAAAATCCTGACAGAGGGTAATCAACCGGCTCAAGTCTCGCTTTATCTTCATCGTCAAACTGATTGAAGCATTGCTCATAGATGATGTCGGCTGTACTTACCGGGTCAATGAAGATGTATTCTGTTTCATAATGACCGATGATACCGGTAATGACGACGGGGCGTGTGGCGCGAGGGCCCCCGCGTACTACCGGGAATATGACATGTTGCTCTTGCCATGCAGGTTTGAATGGTCTATTTCCTTTGTCTCTTGCGCTATATCTTGGTCTGTTGACCATATGCGTTTCCAAGCGTCTAACCTTTTTCTCTCTTCCATCATCGTTGCGCTGAATCTGGCGTGTTTCTTTGCGCACGTTCTTTACCAGATGACTCAGCTTCCCGCTTTTCAATGCTTTCTCAATTTCTTGTCTTAAGCTGATACAGTCATCTGTCAGATGACCTGTATCCTTGTGAAAGTCACAGTACAGGTTGGGATCCTGCCCCTTCTTGTTCGTCATAGGCCTAGGAGCCTTAAAATCATGGTTCTCCGTCATGAGCACCTCTTTTGGTGTCTTGGTGAGCGGAGTCCAGTGCTTTTCTCGATTCTCGTTCCTGACTGCCTTTCGATAACCAATACGATCAATAGTGTCTTGCGCGTCCTCTCTGTATCGAGGTCGTTTGTCATAACCGCTGGAATGGCTGGCTTTCCATCCAGGGTTTTTGCCTTTGTTGCACCTGTTGTTATTGTGCGAGCTTCCTTTGGAAAATCTATCTTCAGTGTAAGAGTTCTTGTGACCGGCCAATGATTCTTCAGTTTGCGCAACTATTTTCGCAGCTTCCATGAGCTTATCCCCCTCCTTGGGCATTCCATCTTTTTCCTGTGATAGTCCTGATGAGGCTATCACAGCGAATAGCTTTCTTGAAGTGAGCGCGCATGAGCTGTTCGCTTACACCACCGACTTCCAAACACTCCTTGTTAAAGCGCGTGATGAAATCTTCTAACCCTTTGTTCTCTCTGCGCCAAATGTCTGTTTTCTCAGCTATGTCGCGCTGGTAATGTCTTTGCTGACTGAAGTGGTTTACAAATTGTGTTCGGAAATCAACCCACGACTTGATCTTTCCCGGTGGGAGGCTGTCGAACCAGGCGCGAGCAGCCCCTGTGAAGGTTTGGATAAACAAATGGCACCACATAGGCATATTCCATCCTCCCATGCAACCAACGCTTGTGAATACCCTGACATGATCATCCGGGTCGGTTAAGCCATTAAATTTTCCGACTGTTGGAGGCAATTTTTCTCTTGATAGCGGCGCTAGGGCAATCTTTGGGATGAACTTTGAATGTTCTGCAGCTTCAGCTGGTCGATAGGCGAGGCGGAAGTCTCGCTCTGCCTCTTCGCTGTATGCGACGTGCTGCCTCGGTTTGTAATATTCATGGTTCCTCTGTAAGCGGTTGAAGACTAAAGATCCTTCGTCATCTTGCCAAGTTGGGTCGTTTGGGTCTGTGTAATCCCATTCATTGTTCAAGTTGCGCGGCCCGAGCTGGCTCTGAACTGGACCCCTTTGAACGTTTGACGGATAGTCATAATAGTTTTCTGTCTCTCCCCGTGTGTCGCGCGTGTCATGCACGCTTGGTCTTCTCGGGGGAGGCCTATTGACTCTTCCTTGGTTTTGCTGTGGGGGTATCTGGAACGCCCCCTGACTTGGACCTTGAGGTGTAACCAAAGATGATTCTGCTTGTAAGACCGCTTGCTGTGCGCTCAAAGACTGATACGCAGCATTGATGGTAGCAATTTGCTTGGCGTACCAAGAGGCTGGAGTTTCGCCTTCAGGTAGCCCTAATAGCGCCGAAATGTTCTGAGGAGGAGCTAGGTTTGAGGGTCCAGCAACATTGTTTCCTGGGGTTACCGTCTGAGTGATGCGAGTGAGGCTCGCGCGGGGTCCCCCGGTGTTTGTTATCTCGATTTTGCCTACTTCTTCGACAGGTTGGATTTGGACATTATGAATGTCCTCCACCAGCCCTGCGTTAGAGTTCGTGCCAAAACCGAAATCGGGAATGATTCCTTGACCAGCCATGATCAAGAAAACCACAAAAAACTCGGAAAAAACTCAGAAAAAGAAGATGAAAGTGATTGTGAAAATCGGTGGGCGCCAATGAAGAAACACGGAACTAATTTTAGGGGTTGATTAGTTTGGTTTATGTTTCTACCATAAGGGTTAATCTTCTTATGACTTTCTGAGCTCCTTAATGATTCGTTAATCCTGCAAAACACCGTTAGCTCGTTAAGAGGGGAATATGGGGGTTTCCCTCTTAACCAGACTCCGGCGTGAGAATAAGTAACTGCTTTGAGGAGATAATTGTGTGTTAAGAGTGAGAGTAGAGGGAATCGAATGTTTAACCTGTGAACTGAGGTCTCTATTTATAGCTGGAGAGGAGTAAGAGGATGTGGGCTGATGGGCCTTGGGCCGGAAGGCGACAACATAGAGGATATGCTCCTTGTCTCATTGGTGTCAATGGTTAGTGGCTTCTAGAAGCTCTCCGGTGCTGGCGCACCATGATTGGAGCCACGTGTCACAGTTGTCGGCATGGCCGTCCTTCTGCCATCGGCAGGTAAGTGGAGATCGTGGGGCAGGTGTCTCCGCCCTGTGATTGGTGCCACGTAGGCGTCCTTAAGTACTCTATGTCTCCTGCACGTCAGACGATCGTGGAGCAGGATTGAGCAGAGCCTGGAGGACGGGGATTGGCCCTTTTCTTCTGCCATTTGAACCTTGTGTGCCTTCTGAAGTGGCCCTGCGCCATAGCCCTGCGCGACCCTTGCTGAACACGTAACTTAGGCCGCGCAGGGTATGGGTGGTTGAAGGCTCTTATTCAGAGTGCTAAGTATTGAATGTGGTGTTTTCTCTTGTTGAGACCTTGCGCGAGATCAATACATGATGACGTATCCCGCGCGAGGTTGGCAGTAAGCAACTTGATGAATAAGGAGTATGGTCCTGCGCGCGACCTGAATGAAGGTCCGCGCGGCTTTTTGGGACCATACCCCTTCAATATCAGTATTCCCTGAGGCTCCCGTATTAAAGATGTTACCAAAAAAATACCAATGATCACTATTCTTACCTTCAAGTTTTGGAATTCCAAACTTAGGCTATGCTTGTCAAACTTCAATCCTTGATCCAATTTTAATTTTTCTAATCATTAAGTCCTTGAATCCTACTTCTAGCAACGGATCCTGAATTGGAATGTTTATTTTATTCGCTGAGATCTTCAGTATCACTACCGCGTATGGTAAACAAGGAAGGCATTAAAAGACTCCTCTTCCATTATATTTCATTTTCCCTAAGACCTTGTATGGGTATTTGATTATTGTAATCTTTTGTGGACATATTATTTCATCATAGTCCCTGTGTGGACCTACCTCTTCTGATAAAACCTTGAATAGACGTCTTTCTATCATAGTCCCTTCGTGGACATTATATCTCAACATAGTCCTTTCGTGGACATTATATTACAATAAAATCCCTTCGTGGACGTTATATTTCCATATAGTCCTTTCGTGGACATCATACTTCAAAATAGTCTTTCATGGACTTTATACTCCATTATAGTCTCTACATGGACATGTTATATCATTAAAATCTTTTTTTTTGTAGACATATTATTTCATTAAAGTCCCCTGACGAATGTAATAATTCATCATAATCCTTCCGAGGACATATTGTTTCACTATAGTCCCAGTGTTAACATATCTTATAGTCCTTATATGGACTTATATTTTCCTTTCAGTTCCCACGTGGACTAGTATCGCTTCAAAGTCCCTATAAGGACCTATCTTTTCTGTATAGTCCCTGTGTGGATGTTTGTTTATAATAATTCCCTAATGGACATATTTTTAATTTAAGTCCCTGTGAGGGCATCTTTTCAGCAAAGTCCTTTTATGTGCACGCTATACCAATATAGTCCTTTTATGGACATGTTATTTCATTAAAATCCCTTTGGGGATATGCTATTTCGAAATAGTCCCTTTGTGGACTTATAATATTTTGTAGTCCTTATACGGACTTATTTTTTTCTTTTAAGTCCTCTGTGGACAAATAAGATACTAAAAGTCCTGATAGGGGCACTATTGTAAATTTCCTAATAATTTATGGGAAGCTTTGAAAATTTTATATAGGTATTCATTTCGTCCTTTATCAAACAATAGTATCAATTTTATTCGAACTTTATCGATTTGCTAAATAATTTCAAAAGATCTTCTTAATGGTATAACCTAGCCAATATATCAATACATACATGCTATGATGGTAAAACCCTCTTAAGAAAATTAATCCTTGTTAACATCTAAGAACATGTTAACACTCCTGGTAGTGTGACTTGAGAAACCACACCAGCCGTCAAGGTATTTGGACTATGTCCAAGCCTTAAAGCCTATATGATCGAATTAGATCATGGCAAGTATCATCAATGTGATTATCATAATATAAACATCCGCTAGTGATGAAGTGCCTACGGGCTAAACTTGTTGTCCTATAAGGCAACGACAGTTGTGGTCTACGACCCCCTGTCTAAAAATGCTTGACTATGTCCAAGCCTCATAGTCTAAAAGATCAATACGAGCATGACTAATATCATCTAATACGATGATCACATTATTTAACATCCTTTAGAGATGTTTCGCCTACGGGCTATATACTATATTGTCCACTAGTGACATTGACAATTGTGACCGTTATGGTTCACCGTCCAAGGTAATGGGCAATGCCCAAGCCTTATAGTCTATGAGATCGATAAGATCATGAATAATATCCTAAATTTACGATAATTATATATATATAAACATCCATTAGTGATGTCCATTGATTTGCCTATGTGGCCAAATAAATCGTCTTTCAAAACAATGACAAGATGTAGTCTATGACTCTCTGCCCAAAGGTGAAAAACTATGTTCAAACCTTAAAGTCACTGATCAAATAAGATTGTGGCTTATATATTAATGTCCTCTGTGATAGGTCTTTTTGTGCCATTTCTTATATGTCCTTTGCGACAAGGCCTTCGTGCCATATGACTATTAATGTCTTTCGTGATAATTCTATGTGCCACATTATATGTCCTTTGTGACAAGCCTATGTACTACATTTTTTATGTCCTTCATGACGGACTTATGTTCCACATTTAAAAGTCTTTGTGGCGAGCTTTCGGGCTATCCAAAATCGTCAGTATGACAAAGACAGTCGTGACATTTTGATCCCCTGTCAAAAAGGTAATGGACTCGGTCCAAACCTTAAATGCCACTGATGGTCCTTTTGTGACCTAGGCTAAATGTAATTGATATACATTCAAATAACATTCATTAGGAATGTTCATACCCTATTAGCTTATATGGTTTAATGATACCATGGCTAATGTATGTTAGGTCGTCAGGATGATGACTCGCTATTGTAATGCAACTGAACAATTGTTTAATTTGATGTTTAGTACCAAGCTTCAAGTATGGCAAACTTGAATGAGACAAATAACAGTCGCAATACTAGTGATGCGACGAATGCTATGATGCTACAAATGTGAACCTCAATGTTAACGAAGTTAATCTCCAAGATGTGATTGACGCAGCTGTTGGAAAAGCTATGAGAAAGGTCGTGGAAAAGTTCAAAGAGCCGAATGTTACTTGCTCTAAATCACATTCCTCTGCTCATGAGAAGAGCTTTGTTCATACTTCGAATGCGAAGAATGAACCAAATAAGATGATATAATGAGGAGCTCTGTTCCTCTAAAGGATGTACTTACGGGTACTTTGTCTCTTGCAAGCCAAGAGACTTCAATGGCGAAAAAGGGGCCATTGATTGCATGAAATGGTTGGATGAAATGGAAACCATTGTGTATATCAGCAGTTGCGCTGAGAAAGACTTTTGTGAGGTATGTATCACAGTCGTTCAAGGGCGATGCCCTTATTTGGTGGGAGACATTAATAAAGTCACAAGAAAGATGCCCCTATACAACATGGGATGTTCTAAGTTTATGGACCTTATCAGAAAAACCTATAGTCCGTGACACGGAATGGAAAGGGTAGAATAAGAATTTTCTGACTCTCACTATAAAGGATCTAGACTGTCGACAGTATGTTACAGACTTTAATTCATTGTCTGGGATAGTGCCCTATTCGGTTAACCCAGAATCTAAGCGTAATGCACTATATATTGGTGGTTTAGCATCTGAAATAAGAGGGCATATTAAGGCTTAAAAGCCTGCGTCTTATAAATCCACTATGGATCTATCTCAGCCACTCACATTAGATGGGTTAGGAAGTAAATTAGTCAAAGCTGAGACTGCCGGAAAAAGGAAAAGGGAGGAGGATAACTCCCAGAAATCTGAGGAAAAGGACAAGTCAGGATTTAATAAGAACCAACAAAAGTCCAATAAGAAGCTTGTATGCAAGACCTGCAACAAAAGGCAGTGGGACAGTGTCAAAAAGACCGAAGGTCAAAGCAGTGTGGCATCTATAAAAGATCTGGTCATCAGTTCCCTGAATGTAGAAACATAAAGAATGCAGTCTGCTTTGGCTGTGGCGAGAAAGGCCACATCAGGAATAACTGTCCTAAAAATGTCAAAGAGGGTATAGTTAAGTATAGAGAGACTAAGAATGGAGGCGCTTAAACCCTCCTGATGAATGCCAAGAGGCAATTCATATCAGTAATGACACCAGGTACATCCCTTATCGTGAATCAATTGCTAAGAATTTTGTTTTGATTCAGGTACTACTAAGTCTTCCATACATCATAAGCTTAGCAAACTTTTAGAATTTTCCCATAAGAACTCCAGATATTAAGTATAAGGTAAAACTTACCGACGAAAATCATAGGAACCATTTCTTCTATTCTTGTCGGAAATCTTCATTCATAAAATCTGGAGTACTCTATCTCCAGATAGAGTACGACAATATATGTTATTTTATTTTGTTATCTCATTGATTTCTATCAACTGCGAATGCCAGACTATGCTTGATAAAAGTGCCATATGAGGATTGGCGTATCCTAGTGTGTCCCATAGATTGCTTCCATGCCTGATCAGTATGGAGGTTTAATGCATGAAACCACCGAGATATCCCAATGGTCATATTGTACTAAAGTCAGCTAATGGTATTCAAAGAAGATATCTAGTATAGAAATATCCAAATAAGTATCACTATTTAAGGCATATATGCATTCATAAAGAAAATGTGTCATTTGTATGGCACGGATAATGATAGATGAACTGAAGCCTGAGATTCAGAATATCTATGTCTTCTCTGTGTATCTCGATTGTCTTCTCTGTAGCACTACCCTGTTTACCTCCTGAGGGGCAAGTAGAGTTAAGATTAACAACCCGCTTAGGGTTGTATTTATAGTAAAAGCTCCATATCTGTTAGTACCAACAGTAATGGAAGGATTGAGACCCCAATCAAATGAGTTTGAAGATAAAGGTTCATAAATCCTAGCTCATCATTCTGAGAGCTCTGATATTATTATTTAAGAAAGACGGTTCAATGCGCTTATGCATTGATTACCGCAACCCCAACTAGATAACGATTGAGAATCGCTATCAGCTTCCCAGGATCGTCAATTTGTTCGACTAACCACGAGGTTAGCTATTCCTTAAGATTGATTTAAATAGTAATAGGAATGACTATCTCGCCTTAAATAAGCTGTCACACCCCAACCGATGGCGGAAACATCGGGGCATGGCACTGAGCGAAACAGATTGTCCAGAAGTTTCCATAACAATTATCATTACCAATTAATTTAAAGTAACATGTCCCATACCATGTCTTAAAAGATAATACAATTATTACAGACAAAATCTAGGCAAATAGTTCTGTTCCGACAACTCAGATTTCATTTGTACAGACAACTATTTGTTGGCCTCTAAGACCTTATTCTAGCCTCGATTTCCTAGCAGATAAGCATCCTAAGCACCTGTCACATACGTTAAAATAAAGACAATACACATAGTGTAAAGGTGAGCATACAAGTTTGATAATAGCATATAGAGTTCGAAAGCGTTGCGCATAACCAGCACGTACACAGAGTGAAATGAGGCATGTTAGTTATCGACATAGACCTATCGATACCAATGACTGCGGGTTGACTGCCCAAGGCAGATCGTAATACATGATCACCACTGTGATCCATGCAAATATTTGTCCTTAACAACCCCCGAGTGAACGGGTGCTGAGTCCAAACTAATAGTACTATCGTTGCTAAGGCATGTAGACAGCATTCCATGTGTAAACATAACAAACAAGCATTCATTAAGTCACGTATAGCATGCGGTAACGGTTAGCGTTTAAAGTATTGCGTAGTGTGTTCGATGTGATTTAGAATAGGTAACGTATGTAACACCCAAAAGTGCATAAAGCAAAAAGGGATCGAGTATACTCACAGCGATTGATGGATTGAAGGGAGCGCTAGGGAGTAGGGTTAGCCTGATCAGAACGATAGCATAAGGATAAGCGACGCGTAAAACGATGCAAGGTGTAAGTGGCTCGGACAGCAGTCCGGTCGGATGACTATTCGAGTGGATTGTTTCTTTCTATGAGAGGAATGTGTTTGTGTATGATGGCTTGACCTTTGAAGTTTTCGTTGTAGCATTTAGAAAACATTGAAGTATCTCTACCTTTCAGTTCGGTCGATCGGACGGTCGTCCGATCGGACGGCAACCCGTTCGGTTGGGCACTTCAGTGAGAACAAGTTCACAGCAGGGTGGTCGGACGGTTGTTCGACCGGGTGGCATCCTTAGTGCGTTGAACATGTTGAAAATTGTTTAAGTGCTAAAGTCCAAATGTCTCATGATTCGGGTGGCTGCCCGTTCGGATGGTAGTCCGGTCGGACAACAACTCGTTCAACAACCAGACTTCAATCGTTGGAAAATAGTTAAGTGTGGGACCCAAGGTGCAAGTCGTTCGGACAGCCGGTCGCTCGGATGGCTGTCCGTTCGGATGGTAATCCGATCGGATGGCACTCCGTCCTGGCCGTTCCGTTCGTCTTACACTTGGCCGTTTTGATTGTTTGTTGCGTTATCGAGATGTGTTGATATCGTGCTAACCAACTGAGTCCCATCCTAAGCTCTAGTGACCCGACTGAACAGGAACCACCCAAATTCGGTCAGTCCACCGGTTTAAGATGATAGTTCTTGGTTATCCCGAAATCGATAGTCTCGTGGATAGGATGCGGATCTTGAACTAACACAACCATAAGATTGAGTAGTGAGTCGGCACAAGCTCCGATTCTACCGGTTTTGAATGCATTGAGTGTAAAAGAGTTGAAAGAAAGTTGGAAACCTTCTCTCAATCCTTCTCACCGTGAATATGTTTAGATCTATGAAAGATCGTCGTTTGTTTATGTAGAAATCGGTTAGATCTAAGTTGTTCTCGGTGGATTGAGGCCAAAACATGAAGTTCTTCAAGAACACATGATGGCGTCATCCTAGAACACATTGAATCTTGATGATTTCATGGTTAAAAGTTAAGATTTAAAAGATAGAAAGGTGTAGGAGTGCGTGTAGATTAAGGAAGTACAAGATTTAGGACGAGATCTTACCGGGATTGCGAGAAATCAGAGAAAGAGCGAGGAAAACGAGCTGGTCGGACGTCACTTGCCAAAAGTGGAAAGAATGAAAGTGACAAGGGGTATTTATAGGATACCCAAAGTGGAAAGGGCTGGCCGGTCGGATGGCATCTCGCTCGGATGACAGTCCGGTCGGATGTTACCTCGCTCGGATGGCGACCCGGTCGGATGGCAATCCGGCCGGATGGCAATTGGTTCGAGTGTTCGGTGCGACTATTTTTGTTGTTTCGATTGCGAGCGTTGCGATGCGATAGATTTTCCTAGTCAAATTACTTTTAATCCCAACTACTCATATCTCGCACTGTCTTTTCTCCACCAATTATCATACCATTTTGATTGCGATTTGGTTCGATTGCGATTGAGTTTCGGTTGCGTTTCGATCGATTACCACAACATAACGTAAATAACATGCACAAGTAACACATAAGGCACACACACACGTATAACAATAACCAAAATGCGTATTTCGAGTTGCGAGTGCGATTGCGATTCGATGTCGATTCGATTAGCATAGTTCGAGTATCGTTTTAGTTAACTTTATCGCATTGTTACTTCTGATAGTTTATAGTCGTACGTTGATTAAATAGCGAATAACACACATCGATTATTGTGATTATTGACACTTACTCCACATAATACAACTAATAGCGAAAATAAAATAGACTAATTACAAGTCAAAGAAGTCAAAACAGGAATTGAGCTAGAAGAGACAGATCGCAATTAGCAATCTTGTCTTCCTTTGACTTCAATCTTGACTTTGACTTCCGAAACATGGGGTGTTACAGCCTCCCCTAGTTGAGGGAATTTCGTCCCGAAATTAGTCTGAAGCCGTAACTAACAACTGCGGGTACTTCGCCCTCATGTCGCTTTCGAGTTCCCAAGTGAACTCCGCGCCTCGTTTGCCTTCCCATCGGACTTCCACAATAGGAATGCTGAGTTGCTTGGTTTGGCGATCCATGATTTCGACAGGCTTCTCCACGAAGTGTAGTGTTTCGTTTATCTGAAGGTCGTCGAGAGGTACAATTAAATCATGCTTAGCCAGGCACTTTCAGAGGTTTGACACGTGGAAAGTCGGGTGGACGTTACTAAGTTCCTCCGGTAGTTCGAGTCTGTAGGCGACTTTTCCGATCCTTTCCATAATCTTAAAAGGTCCAACATATCGAGGCGCTAGTTTCCCTTTCTTGCCGAATCTGACCACACCCTTCCAAGGTGATACCTTTAGGAGTACGTAGTCGCCAACGTCAAATTCAAGGGGCTTGCGTCGTCTATCGGCGTTACTTTTCTGTCGATTCCGAGCTTTCATTAGATTGTCTCGAATTTGGAAAATTTTGTCTGTCGTTTCTTGGAATAGTTCGGGACCGGTTAATTGCGAGTGACCGATCTCGTGCCATATAATAGGCGATCGACATCTTCTTCCGTATAAAGCCTCGAATGGTGCCATTTGAATGCTAGAATGATAACTGTTGTTGTATGAGAATTCGACTAACGGCAGATATGCATCCCAATTACCACCGAAACCTATGACACACGAACAGAGCATGTCTTCAAGTGTACGAATCGTTCTTTCAGTCTGTCCGTCGGTTTGAGGGTGGAAAGCGGTACTTAGATTAAGCGATGTACCGAGAGCCGTTTGAA
Source organism: Helianthus tuberosus (assembly GCA_030545235.1). NCBI lineage: Eukaryota > Viridiplantae > Streptophyta > Magnoliopsida > Asterales > Asteraceae > Helianthus > Helianthus tuberosus. The sequence goes on along the minus strand of CM060400.1, from coordinate 110,570,814 downwards.
ACGTTTCCCACAGTCGTGAGGTAAACCGAGCATCACGGTCATAGATGATGTCACGAGGCGTCCCATGATTACAAATGATCTCGTTGGTGTAGATTCAGGCTAATCGTTCTACCTTGTAGTCTTCTCGTATTGGCAAAACGTGAGCGGATTTGGTTAAACGGTCAACAATAACCCAAATGCTGTCGTGACCTGATGACGTGTGCGGAAGCTTTGTTATGAAGTCCATAGCTATACTATCCCACTTCCATATAGGGATTGGAGGTTGTTCGAGTAAGCCAGAGGGTCTTTGGTGTTCAGCCTTGACTCTTGCACAAGTCAGGCACTTCCCAACGTAGAGAGCAATATCCCTTTTCATACCAGGCCACCAGTACTTGTAGCGAAGGTCCTGGTACATTTTGTCGGCACCGGGATGAATAGAATACCGGGATTTGTGGGCTTCGTCCATCAAAATCTTCCGCAGTTCGGTCTGTTTAGGGATCCAAATTCGGTCCAGATAGTGGATTATCCCATTTGGTTTATTCACAAGTTGAGCTCCATCGTGATAGCTCCATCTGCTGAGAGCGTCGGCAACGACATTCGCTTTGCCTGGGTGATACCAAATCTCACAGTCATAATCGTTGAGAAGTTCTACCCATCGGCTTTGACGTATATTAAGTTCTTTCTGATCAAAGATATGTTGTAGACTCCTATGATCGGTGAAGATCGTACACTTTGTACCATACAGGTAGTGGCGCCAAATCTTTAACGCAAAAACAACCGCGCCTAGCTCAAGATCATGGGTTGTATAGTTCTTCTCATGGATTTTGAGCTGACGAGATGCGTAAGCTATAACCTTGTCTCGTTGCATAAGGACACAACCAAGACCCAGGTTGGAAGCATCACAATAGACAATGAAGTCGTCGTTTCCGTCGGGCAATGTGAGAACAGGAGCATTGCAAAGCATGCGTTTGAGGGTTTGGAAAGCAGACTTTTGTTCAGTTCCCCAAACAAAAGACTTATCTTTATGCGTGAGAGCGGTAAGCGGCACAGTGATCTTTGAGAATCCTTCGATAAATCGTCGATAATAGCCCGCTAGTCCAAGAAAAGAACGAACTTCAGACGGGTTCTTAGGTGTAATCCAACTCTTAACTGCTTCAATCTTCGCATGATCGACGTGAATACCTTGACTATTGACAATGTGACCCAGAAACTAGACCTCCCCCAGCCAAAATTCGCACTTGGAGAACTTGGCATAGAGTCGATTCACCTGGAGTAGCTCGAGAACCAAACGTAGATGTTGCGCGTGTTCGGTCTTCGACTTGGAATAAATCAAGACATCGTCGATGAACACGATGACGAAACGGTCGAGATAAGGTTTACACGCGCGATTCATCAGATCCATGAAAACTGCGGGTGTGTTGGTTAAACCAAAAGGCATAACAACGAATTCGTAGTGGTCGTATCGAGTGCGAAAAGCGGTTTTGGGTATATCCTCCTCTTGTATGCGTAGTTGGTGATAGCCTGAGCGTAGATCTATCTTCGAGAAACACGTAGCACCTTGTAGTTGATCAAACAAATCGTCAATGCGGTAGGGGATAGCGGTTCTTGATAGTAAGCTTATTCAATTCCCGATAGTCGATGCACATCCTGAACGACCCATCCTTCTTTTTAACGAAAAGGACTGGCGCGCCCCAAGGAGAGGTGCTCGGGCGAATAAAGCCTTTCTCAAGTAATTCCTGGAGTTGATTTGAGAGTTCTCGCATTTCTGACGGTGCGAGTCGATAAGGAGCTTTGGCAACGGGGTTGGCTCCAGGAATGAGGTCGATACGAAAGTCGATATCACGACTAGGAGGTAATCCTGGAAGATCGTCAGGGAATACATTAGGAAATTCACGAACCACAGGAACGTCTTTCACTTCTGTCTTTCCTTTCTTTTCCTTCTTCGCTACTACAATGTTAACCAAGAAAGCTCTATATTCCTTGCAGAGATACTTGCTAGCTTGGACACATAACATGAGCTTGAGACCTTTCGAAGCAGTTTCGCCATAAACACATAATAAATCACCATTCGCGAGCGAGAATCGAATCATCTTATCGAAGCACACAACTTCAGCATGGTTTTCGCGAAGAAAGTCCATGCCTACTATGACGTCAAAACTTCCAAGTTGCATCGGAATAAGGTCGATTGGGAAGATGTGATTGTTGAGCTCGAGAGTACAATCACGAAGAACAGAGTTAACGGCGACAGTTCTTCCAGTGGCGACTTCAACATCGAACGTCGAGGGGAGATGGGAGCGCTTACGACTAAGGAGCTTCTCAAATTCGAACGACACAAAGCAATTATCGGCTCCAGTATTAAACAAACACGATGCATAAATACCATTCACAAGGAACGTACCATTGACCACGTTGTTGTCAGCCTGGGCTTGGCGCACATTGATATTGAAGGTTCTGGCGCGTGCGGCTTGTTGTTGTTGCTGCTGCTATTGCTGCTGGTGAGGCTGCTGCTGCTGGGGCTCTTGTTTCACCACCTTGTTTGGGCACATGCTCGCAAAGTGGTTAGGATCACCACATGCGAAGCAGACTCTGGCGTTGATCGCGGGTGCCGGAGCTGCTTGTTGGCCTTGCGGGGCTGGGAGCAGAGCTTGGTGTGCAGTGGCTTGAGCTGGGGCTTGACGGGGACCTGTATGGTAGTTGACAGTGAAGTGGCCGTACACGTTGCAGTGAGCGCAGAAACGACAGGCGAGACCCACCGGGTGATGATAAGAGCATGACGGGCAAGCCGGGTGGGGGCCTGTGTATGTGCGCTTTACTGGCGGTGCATAAGTAACTGGTGTTGGTCGGTGATGAGGCTGCTGCTGGGCCGGTACGGCTTGTAGTGGAGCAGCAGTGGTAGCGACAACACAGTTCTTGTTGCTGGAGCTGCTGTTGTTGTTCTTCTTCTTGCGGCGTGAGGTCTTTGACGATTGAGCGGCGGCGGGTTCAGCAGTTGGTGTGGCGGTGACTTGGTGCAGGTGCTTCGAAGTTTTATCCCAGACACCAGCCTTGACCCGCTTGTCGTTGATTTCAGCGGCCAGCAGGTAAGTCTCTTCAATCGTTGTAGTCTTGGCCGCTTGCACGAAATCTGCAACGCAGTCGGGCAAAGCTCGGATATACTTCTTGATTGCGATCTTCGGAGTCTTAACTTGATCAGGACAGATAATGCTGAGCTGCTTGAAGCGAGCAGTGAGCGCAGCGTTTTCTCCATCCTTCTGCCTTATGTGCCAGAATTCATCTTCTAACTTTTGGCGTTCATGAGGAGGGCAAAATTCTTCCAGCATGACTTCCTTAAGCTCGTCCCACGACAGAACTTAGGCTGCATCATTCCCACGTTTGTTCCTCTCAGCCGTCCAACAGTCTAAAGCGCGGGACTGGAAGACGCCAGTTGCGTTGAGAGTGCGTAGGTCATCTGGGCAACCGCTCTGTCGCAGTGTGACCTAGATGGAGTCAAACCATTGAAACAAAGCTGTAGGGCCTTCTTCTCATGTGAACTCTTTCGGTCCACATGCCTTAAATTGTTTGAAGCTGAAAGCAGCTTTAGGAGTCTCAGTTCGGGATTCCTCAGTTGATTTGCTCATGTTTTCGTATATCTCGCTGACGACTTGGGGAACAACTTTCGCCATTTGTTTAGTAATCATAGCGGCGAGACGTTTGTCAGCTTGCTTTCGGCGAGCATCTCGGGAAGCGCGAGATCCAGATGACGACATTGTCTGCATCAGACATCGCCACAGGACTCAACATGACATATTCGAATCTCACCTCACAATCCTATTACTACTGAATCTTAAGAACGTGTATCACATAATCACATATTCACATAAGCACAGAGGCACATATACGCATAATCACATAAGCACGTAGAGCACAGAAGCATAGAAGCACATAATCATGTAATCACAAGAGGCCGTTAGAATACAGAAACCTATCATTCAAAGTTCGCGGGCGTTCGAGGTTAGCAATCGCGAATAACTTGTCGAGTAGTATAGTAGTATAAGCGTATAACATAGCACAAGGTCGTCCATAATTTAGCGAATTGTCATTGTTTTGAGATAAGAGTGCAGTGCGAGTCGTGCGTGTTGATCGAAATGAAGGCAAAAATTGAATAAGTCTCCAAAATTAAACACATAAACAGTTAAACACACATATAAACACATAAAATTGACGAATCATCAGAGTCAGCAGTTGCGGGCTCAGAATCGAAACACATAAAAATCGAGAAATAGATCGTCTGCGGCTATTAGACATCGACTGACCAAAGTGGTTCGACTATTCTCAAGGACTTGTTGTACACATTTTGACCTTCAGGACTGTGCTTCTGCCTCGATTCTTGGGCGTTGGGCACACATCCCGTTAGTCATGTCGTGACTTCAGGTCGTTGGAGTCCGTCGAGACTTTGGTGAGAGTTTTGTAAAACCAGATAAAAGTTGGAACAAATTGTCAAGTTTAGGGTTTCACCCCTGGCTTAACAACCTCGTTCCTGTTTTTGATGAAATAAAAGAGAATTATGCGTCAAAGTATGGATTTCACTCTTGATTCGACGCAAATTCTTGTGTTTATAGATGAAATGCGGGTTGAACAAGCAATTTAGTCGAGAGTTTGTAGTTTTCACACCTAATCTCAACTTAATCGCTTATTCATAATTGAAAATCCGAGTGTAGTGATAGTGCAGCATAGGCGAGAATGGCGAGAAACAGCAAGTATGCTCACACATAGTCCCTACTGGACATGCACGAGTCGGTCTGTTGGTTCCTAACTATAGACTAGGTCTCTAAGACTTCAACCCAGACTAGGTCGAGTCTTGCCTAATTCCCTATAGTTATGGCTCTGATACCAATCTGTCACACCCCAACCGATGGCGAAAACATCGGGGCACGGCACTGAGCGAAACAGATTGTCCAGAAGTTTCCATAACAAATATCATTACCAATTAATTTAAAGTAACTTATCCCATACCATGTCTTAAAAGATAATACAATTATTACAGACAAAATCTAGGCAAATAGTTCTGTTCCGACAACTCAGATTTCATTTGTACACACAACTATTTGTTGGCCTCTAAGACCTTATTCTAGCCTCGATTTCCTAGCATATAAGCATCCTAAGCACCTCTCACATACGTTAAAATAAAGTCAATACACATAGTGTAAAGGTGAGCATACAAGTTTGATAATAGCATATAGAGTTCGAAAGCGTTGCGCATAACCAGCACGTACACAGAGTGAAATGAGGCATGTTAGTTATCGACATAGACCTATCGATACCAATGACGGCGGGTTGACTGCCCAAGGCAGTTCGTAATACATGATCACCACTGTAATCCATGCAAATATTTGTCCTTAACAACCCCCGAGTGAACGGGTGCTGAGTCCAAACTAATAGTACTATCGTTGCTAAGGCAGGTAGACACCATTCCATGTGTAAACATAACAAACAAGCATTCCTTAAGTCACGTATAACATGCGGTAACGGTTAGCATTTAAAGTATTGCGTAGTGTGTTCGATGTGATTTAGAATAGGTAACGTATGTAACACCCAAAAGTGCATAAAGCAAAAAGGGATCGAGTATACTCACAGCGATTGATGGATTGAAGGGAGCGCTAGGGAGTAGGGTTAGCCTGATCAGAACGATAGCATAAGGATAAGCGACGCGTAAAACGATGCAAGGTGTAAGTGGCTCGGACAGCAGTCCGGTCGGATGGTAGTCCGGTCGGACGGTAGTCCGGTCGGATGACTATTCGAGTGGATTGTTTCTTTCTATGAGAGGAATGTATTTGTGTATGATGGCTTGACCTTTGAAGTTTTCGTTGTAGCATTTAGAAAACATTGAAGTATCTCTACCTTTCAGTTCGGTCGATCGGACGGCAACCCGTTCGGTTGGGCACTTCAGTGAGAACAAGTTCACAGCAGGGTGGTCGCTCGGTCAGACGGTTGTTCGACCGGGTGGCATCCTTAGTTCGTTGAACATGTTGAAAATTGTTTAAGTGCTAAAGTCCAAATGTCTCATGATTCGGGTGGCTGCCCGTTCGGATGGTAGTCCGGTCGGACAACAACTCGTTCAACAATCAGACTTCAATCGTTGGAAAATAGTTAAGTGTGGGACCCAAGGTGCAAGTCGTTCGGACAGCCGGTCGCTCGGATGGCTGTCCGTTCGAAAGGTAATCCGATCGGATGGCACTCTGTCTTGGCCGTTCCGTTCGTCTTACACTTGGCCGTTTTGATTGTTTGTTGCGTTATCGAGATGTGTTGATATCGTGCTAACCAACTGAGTCCCATCCTAAGCTCTAGTGACCCGACTGAACAGGAACCACCCAAATTCGGTTAGTCCACCGGTTTAAGATGATAGTTCTTGGTTATCCCGAAATCGATAGTCTCGTGGATAGGATGCGGATCTTGAACTACCACAACCATAAGATTGAGTAGTGAGTCGGCACAAGCTCCGATTCTACCGGTTTTGAATGCATTGAGTGTAAAATAGTTGAAAGAAGTTGGAAACCTTCTCTCAATCCTTCTCACCGTGAATATGTTTAGATCTATGAAAGATCGTCGTTTGTTTATGTGGAAATCGGTTAGATCTAAGTTGTTCTCGGTGGATTGAGGCCAAAACATGAAGTTCTTCAAGAACACATGATGACGTCATCCTAGAACACATTGAATCTTGATGATTTCATGGTTAAAAGTTAGAAAGGTGTAAGAGTGCGTGTAGATTAAGGAAGTACAAGATTTAGGACGAGAACTTACCGGGATTGCGAGAAATCAGAGAAAGAGCGAGGAAAACGAGCTGGTCGGACGTCACTTGCCAAAAGTGGAAAGAATGAAAATGACAAGGGGTATTTATAGGATACCCAAAGTGGAAAGGGCTGGCCGGTCGGATGGCATCTCGCTCGGATGATAGTCCGGTCGGATGTCACCTCGCTCGGATGGCGACCCGGTCGGATGGCAATCCGGCCGGATGGCACTTGGTTCGAGTGTTCGGTGCGACGATTTTTGTTGTTTCGATTGCGAGCGTTGCGATGCGATAGATTTTCCTAGTCAAATTACTTTTAATCCCAACTACTCATATCTCGCACTGTCTTTTCTCCACCAATTATCATACCATTTTGATTGTGATTTGGTTCGATTGCGATTGAGTTTCGGTTGCGTTTCGATCGATTACCACAACATAACGTAAATAACATGCACAAGTAACACATAAGGCACACACACACGTATAACAATAACCAAAATGCGTATTTTTGAGTTGCGAGTGCGATTGCGATTCGATGTCGATTCGATTAGCATAGTTCGAGTATCGTTTTAGTTAACTTTATCGCATTGTTACTTCCTATAGTTTACAGTCGTACGTCGATTAAATAGCGAATAACACACGTCGATTATTATGATTATTGACACTTACTCCACATAATACAACTAATAGCGAAAATAAAATAGACTAATTACAAGTCAAAACAGGAATTGAGCTAGAAGAGACAGATCGCAATTAGCAATCTTGTCTTCCTTTGACTTCAATCTTGACTTTGAATTTGACTTCCGAAACACGGGGTGTTACATAAGCTCTCCTATAACTAATGGTTAGTATATAAGCATCAAGGATGCTCCCTCGGAGACCTTGTATAGATGGAATGCCAAACGTCCGTTTGATGGACAGAAGTTTGGTAAGTCCAATTATCAGGACCAGAAATTACCCTGGAGTCAAGGGATAAGATCATACGAATCCGTGATCGTCTGAAAGCTGCCAGTAATCGGCAGAAAATCAATGCTGACGAGAGTCGCAAACCTCTTAAGTTCTCAATAAGGAACAAGATTCAACAAAAAGTACCACCCTAGAAAGGTGTTTTGCATTTCGATGTAATGGGCAAGTTAAGCTCTAGATTTATAGGACCATTCGAGATAATCGAATAAGTCAAGATCGGTAGCCTATAAGCTAAAACTTACCAAAGGAACTTAATAGTATTCCCAATGTGTTCCACACTTGTGATTTCAGGATATGTCTAGCCCTTAAGTCAATAGCATTATCACATAATGATATGCAGATTATTGAAACTCATGGTTTGATGAGAAACCAGTATCGATTAAGGACCGACAGGTTAAGAAGCTCCGAAAGAAAACATGTACCTATTAGAAAGGGTCAACTGGGGTGCCCGTAGAGGCCCCAAATATGTTGTGGAGGTTAAGTCCATTATACGACAGAAAGTACCTCCATATTTTTGAGCAAATCTTGAGGTCGAGATTTCTTTTAAGGGGGTGAGGATGTAACACCTCATAAAATCACGACCAATGATGTGTTGACACGTGTACTAAACCCTAATGAAGTCAAACGTTGACTATAAAGGACTATTTTTTTGTGAAAAATCAAAAACTTTGAATGTGAAGGGACTGAAAGTGTCAACATGCTTAAACTAAGCCTCTGAATAACCTTACACGGCATTCGTATTCACAGATGAGCCACTTGTTGATCGAGAGGAGCCGTTTGCATAATTATTTGAAAGTTTGCGCGTCGAAGGGTTAAAAGCGTCAACATGTTAATTCTTACCTCTGAGTGACCTTTTAACAAACCGAGAGCTTCATGATGTGTGATTATACTCTCGCGAATGCCCAATATTGGCCATCTAAGGCTTTTATGCCAATAAGTGACGTTACGCGCAACTTTGCAAGTTAAAGGGGTTAAAAGCGTCAATATATTTAATTATACCTCTGAGTGACCTTTTAACGAACCCAAAGTATTATGAAGTGCAATCATACTCTTGAGAATGCTTAATATGGATTGCACAGGGCTATGATGCTATTAAACGATAATACGCGCAAGTTTGCGCATTAAAGGGACCAAAAGCGTCAACTTCTAAAACTACACCTTTGAGTGACCATTTAAGCGAACTAGAAGCTCCGCGATGTTCGTTCATACCCTCGGGAGTATTTAATACTGGCCATGTAAGACTTTTATGCCGTTTCACAATAACGCGCGCGAGTTCGCGAATTAAGGGGTTAAAGGCGTCAACGCGCGAAACTACACTTTTGGGTGATCTTTTAAATTAACCGGGAACTCCGTAATGCTCGGTCGTACTCCCGGTGTTCCTAAAATGGGCCACTAAAGGCTTTCATGCATAATATTGATTTTATAAAAAGGGATTAGAAACTTTCGTGCCAAAAGTGCCAAGTATGAAAGTTTAAAATATTTCTGACACCCCTAAAATATTTATAAGGTCCCTATACGCCTTAAAATACACCCCATATACGAATAATGACCCTAAATACCTATATATAATTAAAAATAAAATAAAAACGAAATTTATGTGGCGCTCGCGGGCCGCCAAGTCTTAGCCTTCGGCTTACGCGGGGAGCGACAGATCAACCCTCAGGCGAAACCCTAGTGTGCCACGTGGCACGAAACCTGGCCAGGCTACACGTGTGACTAATCCAAGCTAGAACCTACACCCCTATGTCGTGGGGCGCGAAAACCCCTTAAGGATCCTTCGTGGGCCGCGAGGCAGACCAGATCAGGCCCTATAAATTGAGAGTCTCGGCTCTCATTTGAAATTGTTCAAACACACAAATTATCTCTCAATTTCTATAGTGTAGAAGTAATTCCCGGGCAATATACCCCCTAATTAGCGAAGCCCTACCTCGTTGTAAGTATCATAACCCCCGGTTACGTATTAGATACGCTGCCCGATTGATCTAGTGCTCCGTAACGGCTGTCGAGGCTCTGCCCGACGTAGTCGTTGGAGTTCTGTCTCGGGGAGGGTATAACTAATGTAAATATTGGGTTATTATACTAGCGCGTGTGCATTGTGTAATTAATAGATTATAACCAGGAAAACACAAAGGAAAACCCTAAAAGTTGCAATGTGACTAATCTCCTTTTTGTAAACCTTTTTGCAAACTGTTTTTACAAAACCTCAATTGTTTTACATTATATTAAACAGTGATTGAGTATTTGTATTCTACAATTATCATCGGTATGTTGGGGTTTTGTATACAAAATTTGTTACTACACTGTGAGTAGTAATATGACCACAAGTCGGGTTGACAGTACCGTGGGTGGTAATTAAAGTAGAAAAATAAACAAATGTAATTGCGAGATCGCCCTCAATGTTGTAAACAGTTTTACCTGTCTTGATTAAATTGGGATTCACTCACCAGTATTTCCCACTGACAAAATGTTTTTAAACGAGTTTCAAGTAACAAAATGTGAAAGCCAAATAGAAGCCAACTGGACAGCACTGAAGGCTTGGAAAAGTGGCTACAAAGTTACCTAAATAAAGAAGATGTTTTTATTTAATAAAATAGGGTTTATCCCTATAAAATGTTTGTAATGGAAACTTGGGATTTTCCCATGTGTTTAATATTATAAAAATGTGGTATTTTACTCTGATAAAATATTTCCTAACTACGGTCCTGATGTAAATTCCGCTGCCAAATTGATAAATACCGATACCACTGATACTGGCTGCGGCCGCCCGTTCCCGGGTAATTAGGGGACGGGGGTTGCGATAGAAAGTGGTATCAGAGCTACAGCCACTGATTCAGCCACAGAAGTGTTCTGCTGACACCAAAAATTTTATTCATTATGTTAGGAAATAATCTACGTGGTTACGTGCATATCTGTATATTATCATTTTGTGTTATTTGACAATTTGTTAGTTTACAGTATGAGTGATCAAGGACCTTCAGACGCTTACCGTCAGTTGTCCAGCTCACCTAGGGACGAAGGAACCTCTTCACAGCCTACCCCCTCAGGGTATTCGGCTGATACCGAAGAAGGGATTTTCGTGTTTAAAGCACAATCTGAAGAGCCATTCCCTCCCAAGAAGAGAGGATGGTTCAGCAGAGGGGCTCACGAACGTAGAAAAAGGATGAGAAAACTTCAGCAGCAGCGAGCTTTAGAAGCCGCGAATAGAGAATTGAACTCTCAAACACAAGATATAATCAATAGAAGACAAGCAAACTTCCACATACTAGCAACCACAGCCGCCGACCTGAATCTAGAACAACTCATAGCACCCCAGCCGTTACCACTGTTTCCCACACAACCTATGGAAATTGAAGCCAACCCAGAAAATCAAATCCCAATGCCTGCTTTTGACCCTGCTGAAATCCCTAGAGTACCAGTACCCCATCCCCCTGACTATGACCCATGGTTTGACGACCATAGGGATTACAACCAACGCTGCCCACTAGAAGACGAACCCATGCAAAACCCAGTAGCACTGATGTGCGTTAGGTGTGATAGGTTTTTGAGTATATTTTAAGCCCTTTTTAACACTTTAGCCAAGTTTTAAATTTATAAAACACGATATTTACTAACACTAAACACACATATGGGCAAGTGCACCCATCGTGAGCGTAGTATAGTGTTGGTAAGATACCGAGGTCGTCCAAGGACACAAGAGCTTTTAGTACCGGTTTATCCTCAACGTCTAATCAAACCAAAAATTTAGAAAAAGGTTTTAAAACAAGAAAATAAAACTAACTAAAAATGCTGAAAATAAAAATAAAAATAAAAACAGATAGACAAGATGAATCACTAGGATCCGACTCGCCTTTAGTGTAACCTTTGATTATTTTCGCACTTTTGCACTTTTTAAGAGATTATCTTAGTTATAGTAGTAGGCCCCTCTTTTGAAGGTGACGTTACCCTCAACCCAGTAGTTTGAGTCAGCAAGGATACAATCCTAAAGGATTGGATTATTGAAAGATAATTAATTAAGTTATTAATGCACAATGTGGTAGGCCCCTCTTTTGAAGGTGACGTTACCCTCGGCTAAAGTAGTTTGAGTCAGCAGGGATACAATCCTAAATAGCCGGGTTAAAGTTTTAATAGTAGTTTACATATGAGGGGGTCAAGGATTTCAAACCCCCGCCATCCAATACCAGTGGGTATTGAAGGAGGTCCTACTAAACTTGACCCAGGTCCTTGCAGGATCTATACACTGAACAAGGCAAGACTCTTACCAAACCATTCCCTTAACCCCCGACCAGGTAGCCAACATATCTCCATATAGACCGTGGAGATATGAATGGTGAAAATCTTTTATTTTATATAGACAGTAAAATAACACCAAGACACCACGGACAAATGATAAGGAAGATTCACCTTCAACATAAGAAACTAGTTATTAAAGTCATTAATACATAACCAAATAAAAAGTGCAAAAAGATTAAAAATAAAAAAGTATTACACTAAATGCTTGTCTTCACCAAGTAATGTAAGAGACTTAGGCAAACATGACCTTTGATTATCAAGAACTCTTACGATCAATCTTGGATCCCGAGACTACTCACACACTCTATGATGGATGATGGTGGTGGATGTGGGTTGTGATGGTGGTGGTGGGTGGGTGAAGTGTGAGAGAGGTGGTTTGCCAAGGGATGGTTTGCAAGTGAGCCAAGCACCCTTATTTATAGCCTGCACAAAAGCCCGGACACGGCCCCGTGTCCATTGGGCACGGCCCCGTGTCCACACATCTTCTCTTTCTTCATTAATTGCAGTTTGTCTGTATTAGTTGACCACGCCCCCGTGTCCGCTGGGGACGACCCCGTGTGCAGAAGCGTATCTGTACTATCAAGATTTGCCTAGATTCTGCGAATCTTAGCGTTGACCACGGCCCCGTGTCCGCTGGCCACACCCCCGTGTTGGGAAATAGAAGCTTCTACAGCTTTGTCTTTTATGCAGACACTTGGGCACGCCCCCGTGTTCATTGAGCACGGGGCGTGTTCAGCCTTCTGATGTCTTGTTTTTGCTTGGGAAGATGCTGTCGAGGGGTCGGGCATGCCATGTTTATTCCTTTTCTTGTATTATTGTTAGATTTGGCTGCATTTTTGCTTCTTTTGTTCCTTTAAGCTCATTTAACCCTGAAAATACAAAAGGAAGACAAAAACACACTTTTTCCAACATTAGTACTAAAAAAGGGTTAGTTTTATGCCACATTTGATGTAATTTATATGTTGCATTTTGCACACATCAAGCACCCTACCCAGACCTTGACCCTCTAGACCCCTATTTTGATAATGACTAATATATCAGGGAAATTCTAGAAAACCTGTACCCTTACGAAGAACCCATGCCCCAGTTCCCAGACCCGATACCAGCACCTGCACCACCCATGAGCACTGAAAATGTGCAAGAACTCCGCACCTTTGGTGAGGAGATTTTAGAAGGAAGTGAGAGGATGAGACAGATAGGGGAGCGACTCGTCTGGAAATATGACGAGCGCAACATGCAATACTGGATGAACCCCTATCAGTAGTAGTAGTAGTAGTAATAATAGTAATACTAAAAATAATAATAATATATATAAATATATACATATGTATAAGTTTTGAAATATATATATATATATAATTATAAACTACTAAAATAGATAATCTTATAGTTACCGATGCATACTAGTATTGTATTTTTAATTCCAGTTGTATTTGTAATAGATCTAGATGCATAATATAAAATAGAGTAAAGGTCGCAATGACGACGATTTTGGATCAATGTGTTGTTGTGTGATTATTCGCATTCAATACTGTTTCGTGATATTAATACTTGGTAAATGTTTAAAATTCAGATGGACAACGAAGTGAATCAAGAAAACCAGAATAACGATAATAATGGAAACCATGTAGATAACAGTGCCATCCAACATATGGTGGCACAAGGGATTATAGTCGCAATGCCATATATTATCAAAACGGTTAATGAAGCGGATAATAATAAAGGTAATAATGGCAGTAAATGACCACCTACAGAACTAGAACACATCGTAAACAATGGACCAATACTTCAAGTGCCCATTCCAAAAAGAAGAAGAACCATGTCTTATGGTTGTTCTTACAAAGAATTCTGGTCCTGTAAACCAATAGAATTCTCGGGCAATGAAGGAGCCATTGCAGCTCTTCGTTGGATAGAAAAGAGTGAGGCAGTCTTGAAAATAAGCAAGTGCAGAGAAGAGGATAAGATAATGTTTGCCTCCAATCTGTTTAAGAACTCAGCATTAGAATGGTGGAACACTATCCTCCAATCTAGGGGAAGTGACAGGGTATACAATATGGAATGGAATGAGTTTAAGAATATGGTGGAAAGGAAATTATGTCCTCCTAATGAAAAGGAACATATAGCAAATAAGTTCTTAAACCTTAGAATAACTGGAGTGGATAGTAAGGGTTACACTACTACATTCTTTGAATATGCTAGAATAGTGCCGACCCTTGCTTCACCAGAACCAGTATTAATCTCCCGTTATATCTGGGGATTAATCAGTGAGATTAGGCATGTAGTCAAGGCAGCTAGACCACAAACTATAGAAGAAGCCGTAGAACTAGCAAATACCTTGACTGACAAATTAGTGCGTACACAAGAAGAGAACCAGAGGAGGAACCTAGCTCAAAAGCTTACCCAAGAATTTCTATTTGGAAATTCCCACCGTGGGAAAAACGTAGGTTCTACCTCCGCACCTTACTGTAAGGCCTGCAAGAAGAAGCATTCAGGAAGATGCTCCACCTACTGTAATTTCTGCTAGATACCAGGACACAAGGAAGAAGATTGTAGGAAGAAACCCAGTAATGGAGTGTGCTTCAACTGTGGAGAAAAAGGTCACATCAAGCCAAACTGTCCGAAATTAGCTCCAGCCATGAACAACAAGACTACTAAAACTGCTAGAGCATTTGTTCTGACTGCAGAAGAGACAAATATGATTCCGGACGTAATTGCCGGTACGTTTTTAGTTAATGATGTTTTTGCTAAAGTATTATTTGACTCTGGTGCAAACCAAAGTTTTATTAATACTTCATTTTGAAAACTTCTCAATCAACCATTAACTAAACTCCCACAAGAATGTCTCGTAGAAACAGCAAATGGGGAAACCATTAAGATTACTGAAATCTTGCAGGGAGCAAGAATAGAATTTTTAAATCAAAAGTTTATTGCAAACCTTTATCCAATGAATCTGGCAGGATTTGATATTGTGTTAGGAATGGATTGTTAATAGCCAATAAAGCCAGTATTCTATGTGATCAAAAGTCAATCCAAGTAAATTCACCAAAAGGTGAAAAGATCACAATTAAATGAGATAAGCCATCTAGATCCACAAAATTCATCTCTGTGATGAAAACAACAAGTTGTGTAAGAAAAGGGTCATTAGTGTATATGATTTCCATAATCATTAACACTAAAGGAAAAGAATTGAAAGATATCCCCGTAGTATCTCAATTCTCAGACGTATTCCCAGAAGAATTACCAGGACTACTGCCAGACAGGGAAGTCGAATTCAGAATTCATCTGCTACCAGGGACAACACCAATTGCCAAAGCACCCTACCGTTTGGCACCAACAAAAATGCAAGAGTTAAAGAAACAGTTAGACGATCTTTTGGAGAAAGGATTCATACAGCCAAGTTCATCACCATGGGGAGCACCGATCTTATTTGTCAAGAAGAAAGACGGGGTCGATGCGTATGTGCATTGATTACCGTGAATTGAATAAAGTCACGATTAAAAATCGGTACCCATTACCGAGAATCAACGATCTATTTGATCAGTTGCAAGGAGCTCGATTTTTCTCTAAAATCGATTTACGTTCAGGATATCATCAATTAAAGGTACAAGAAGATGACATTCCTAAGACCGCATTTAGAACAAGGTATGGCCATTATGAATTTACTGTCATGCTATTTCGTTTAACCAATGCCCCAGCTGCATTTATGGACATGATGAACCGAATATGTAAGCCATATTTGGATAAATTCATAATTGTCTTTATAGATGATATTCTCATTTACTCTAAGAGTAAAGATGAACATGCAGCGCATCTGCATGCACTCCTAAATTTGCTGAGAAAAGAAAATCTTTACGCTAAATTTTCAAAATGCGAATTTTGGTTAGAAGAAGTACAGTTTCTTGGGCATTTAGTCAATCATGAAGGAATTCATGTGGATCCCACAAAGATTGAGGCAATTACTAAATGGAAAACCCCTTAATCACCAACCGAGGTTAGAAGTTTTCTAGGATTGGCTGGTTATTATAGAAGATTTATTCGAGATTTTTCTAGAATAGCCATTCTCTTAACTAAGCTAACATGTAAATCTGTTAAGTTTGAATGGGGACCAAAACAAGAAGAAGCCTTTAGAATTCTTAAGCAAAAGAATAACCAACGCACCCATACTAGCGTTACCAAGAGGAACTGAAGACTTTGTAGTCTATTGTGACGCTTCTAAGTTAGGTTATGGATGTATGTTGATGCAACATCAAAAGGTTATAGCCTATGCGTCTAGACAACTTAAGAATCATGAAGAGAACTATTCAACCCATGATTTCGAATTAGGAGCTATAATTTTTGCCCTTAAAATTTGGAGACATTACCTTTATGGAAGTAAGTTTACCGTTTTCACCGATTATAAGAGTTTAAGGTATGTTTTCAGGCAAAAGGAGTTGAATATGAGATAAAGACACTGGATGGAGATACCGAGTGATTACGATTGTAATATCCAGTATCATGCAGGAAAGGCTAATGTAGTTGCTGATGCTTTAAGTTGAAAGTATCACGAAAAGCCAAAAAGAGTACGTTTTCTTAAATTAAATCTACAAGTAGATTTAAATGAACAGATTAAAAAAGCACAAGAATCGGTAATCAAGGATGATACTGAGAAATTGAAAGGAATGATTAAGGAATTAGAACAAGGAACAGATGGAATTTGGAGATTCCATAAGAAAAGGATGTGGATAGCAAAACTAGGAAACCTACGCCACCGTATATTAGAAGAAGCCCATAAGTCTAAATATACGATGCATCCTGGAAGTGATAAAATGTATCAAGACTTAAGAAAGAATTTTTTGTGGATAGGAATGAAAAAGGATATAGCAGCTTATGTTGCCAAATGTCTAACCTGTTCACAAGTTAAAGCTGAACATCAGAAGCCCTCAGGTTTATTGCAGCAGTTAGAGATGCCGGTTTGGAAATGGGAATTGATAACAATGGATTTTGTTACCAAATTACCCAAAACAAGAAAAGGTAATGATACAATCTGGGTAATTGTAGACAGGCTAACTAAGTCAGCTCATTTCCTACCAATGAAGGAAACTTTCAGTATGGAACAGTTAGCAAAGCTGTATGTAAATGAAATAGTTTCATTACATGGAATTCCTTTATCAATTGTTTCTGATAGAGATAGTCGTTTTACTTCTCATTTTTGGACAAGTTTCCAAAAAGCAATGGGAACCAAGTTAAATCTCAGCACCGCTTATCATCCTCAAACGGATGGACAAAGCGAAAGGACAATTCAGACAATGGAAGATATGCTTAGAGCTTGTGTAATTGATCTCGGAGGAAATTGGGACGATCACTTACCATTAATAGAATTTTCCTACAACAACAGCTATCATACCAGCATCATTGCTGCACCATTCGAAGCACTTTATGGACGAAAGTGCTGAACTCCAGTCTGTTGGGCAAAGATTGGAGAAAAGCAAATATCTGGACCAGAAATAGTACAGGAAACAATGGACAAGATTATTCAAGTCAAGGAAAGACTGAAAGCGGCACGTGATCGACAAAAGAGTTATGCTGATAACAGGCGAAAGCCGTTGGAATTTCAAGTAGAAGATAAGGTGTTATTAAAGGTCTCTCCTTGGAAAGGAACAGTCAGATTCATCAAGAAGGGAAAGTTAAGCCCCAGATATGTTGGATATTTTGAGATTATTAGAAGAATAGGACCTGTAGCCTATCAGCAACAATTTCCAGAGGAAATGGTAGGAATACATGATGTATTTCATGTATGTAATCTCAAAAGGTGCTTAGCCGATGAATCACTAGTAGTGACTCTTAAGGATATAGAGGTAAATGAAAAGCTTAAGTTTGTAGAAAGGCCTCTACAAATTGAAGATAGAAAAGTCAAGAATCTAAAACACAAGAGATTGGTTTTAGTCAAAGTGAAATGGGATTCTAAGAGAGGACCAGAGTACACATGGGAGCTTGAATCAGAGATGCAGAGGAAATATCCACACCTGTTCCAGTAGACCTCGAGGACGAGTTCTAAAACAAGGTGGGGAGGATATAACAACCCTCCTAAAAATATTTCCGACACCCCTAAAATATTTATAAGGTCCCTATACGCCTTAAAATACACCCCGTATACGAATAATGACCCTAGATACCTGTATATAATTAAAAATAAAAACAAAATTTCTGTGGTGCTCACGGGCCGCGAAGGCTTAGCCTTCGGCTTACGCGGGGCGCGACAGATCAACCCTCAGGCGAAACCCTGGTGTGCCACATGGCACGACACCCGGCCAGGCTACACGTGTGACTAATCCAAGCTAGACCCTACACCCCTATGTCACGGGGAGAGAAGAACCCTTAAGGATCCTTCGCGGGCCGCGAGGCAGACCAGATTAGGCCCTATAAATTGAGAGTCTCGGCTCTCATTTGAAATCGTTCAAACACACAAATTCTCTCTCAATTTCTGTAGTGTAGAAGTAATTCCCGGGCATTATACCCCCTAATTAGCGAAGCCCTGCCTCGTTGTAAGTATCATAACCCCCGGTTACGTATTAGATACGCTGCCCGTTTGATCTAGTGCTCCATAACGGCTGTCGAGGCTCTGCCCGAATTAGTCGTTGGAGTTCTGTCTCGGGGAGGGTATAACTAATGTAAATATTGGGTTATTATACTAACGCGTATGCACTGTGTAATTAATAGATTATAACCAGGAAAACACAAAGGAAAACCCTAAAAGTTGCAATGTGAGTAATCTCCTTTTTGTAAACCTTTTTGCAAACCTTTTTGCAAACTGTTTTTACAAAACCTCAATTGTTTTACATTATATTAAACAGTGATTGAGTATTTGTATTCTACAATTATCGTCGGTATGTTAGGGTTTTGTATACAAAATTTGTTACTACACTGTGAGTAGTAACATGACCACAAGTCGGGTTGACAGTACCGTGGGTGGTAATTAAAGTAGAAAAATAAACAAATGTAATCAAATTTAAGGGTCGGTTCGCAACCGAAAGCCGCGAAGTTTGACTTCTGCGTTGACTTTCGATTATGAACCGAATTTGTGACAACCCGAAATTTCAAGACCTTTCCTTTATGTGTCTCTTGTTTTAGAATCTTGTTTTATAAGTCGTTGCATTGTATCATTACACTGTTTTGTTTGAGTGTTGAAAGGATGGTTATGTTGGTGGTTTAAGTTCAATGCTAATGTTTAATGATAACCTAAGTCATCAAAGAACCTAGTGTGACAAAGATGGGATCTTTCGTCACAATCTCCCTGTGGCGAAACTTGGGGTTTTTCGCCATGTTGGATCCCGACGAAGAACATCTTTCGTCGGGCAGGTTGATTCGTCAAACAGTTTCACGGCCCAGTGAGGCCCAACGTTGTAATATAAATTCAGTTAAATTTTACGGCAAACCCTAAAGCACTATTCTCCATTCTCGTGTAACCGACGGTCGTTCACCAATAGTTCGAAGCCTCTGGCACTGCGATCAAACCAATTCATTCAAATCACGGTTAGCAGCCTTTTGTTGTTAGTATATTATAGTCCTGACGATGTGATCTTGTATGAGTTTCGGATTCTGTTTATATTATCGTAGCCTAGGGTTTGCATGATGAGGGTTCAGTGGTATGTATGCGTTCATAGTCTGAGATTGATATTTGTGTTGATGAATTGATGCCTTGTTAAATAATCACCGGATCGTATGTGTGGTCATTCGATGTTTAGATTAATGATTTTTTTATCAGTAAGGATTATTGCAAATCATAGAAGTAGCTAATGACTCATTGTTAATGAACAGTCATTGTTACGGATTGTTATATGTGCTTAGGAATATGCATTCATCTGTAACTGTTAGTAGGAAATCGTATGATCATGGATTGATAATTGGCTGGAGTATGTGGTTTGATCTGTTTGGTTGGATTATTGGATTTGTTTACTGAAATTGTGGAAACCCCAGAACTGTCAAGGGTAGTCGATGAAACATAGGTCGACGAAGGATGATTCTTCGTCGACAAGCATCTCAACGAAACATATGGGTTTTTCATCACACCTCACCTCGACGAAAGATGATCTTTCGTCACAAAGGGTGTTTTGTTTTGTAAGTCACTGAATTGAACAGTAGGTGCATGTGATGTTAATGATGATAGATACTTGTGTGTGTACACGGTCCATGTTACATGTCAATGAGAATAAGAAACTTGGTTCGATTAGTTGGTATAACAAACTCACCTGTTATGTTATGTGTTACTCACATGTGAACTTACGTTAGAAAGGTGTAATTGCTAACTGATATACTGTGATCTTGTGAGAAATATAAACTGTGTGAAAGCAATGACTTGTTTAATTGTGAAACTGATAATATTGTTAACCACAGTAAGGTTGGTTGATTAACTGGAACGGATAATTTGATAAAAACCGAGCAAACCAATGTGAGTTCACTGCCTTTTTCAAGCATGCATCCCGGGGAGGGATATCGGGTAACGTTCCGGGGAGGAATGTCGGGTTTTGGGTTTGACTGGAAGGTTAAACCTGGGATGTTGGTTATTACACTCATTTCTATCATTAAGTCCCATGATATACCGATTAGTTGCCAGGGAGGCAACAGGGTTATTAGTTGATAGCGCTATTAGGTTTGGCACCCTCACACCGTACCGGGGAGGACGGTCGTGAACTAATTACCTTAACCACTTGACCAATGTATGATAGAGCATTGGGGTTTGGGCAAATAATCTGGAGCCATCTGCGGTAATCAAGTTAATAACAGCATCTAATCTCTGAAATGTTTTATACTCATATCTGGTAACTAAAACGTGTTAACAAACTTTGAACTCACCAGCGTCGTCTGACACACTTGTCTGCATGCTTGCAGGTCGTTAGATTCTTGGTTATGGACTTGCTATCTGGGAGTGCTGGAGTGGTCATGGGTCGAGACTCTTGGATACTTGTTTCGTTGGTTTTGAACACTTGTTTTGAAACAGTTGATTAACAATTTACATTATGCTTCCGCTGAACGTTTACTTTGGTTTTACTTATGACTTGGAATTATATCATGAAATGAATGGAATGTTTTGCTTATATATCTATTATAGTTCAATGTGATTGTAGGCTTGGATCCTAGTATGTCACACGTCCTGCGGTGTGTCCGCGTGTGGTATTTTGGGGGTGTGACAGTTTGGTATCAGAGCCACTGGTTATAGTGAACTAGGTTTTAAAACGTTTTTATAAAACCAGACTATAACCGAACAACTTCGAAAATCGACCATGACACTCAGCTCCAGATTGCAAGGTTCGTATCTCATTTACTTGTTGCATAGCATATCTAGTATACATTCATGTATGATGTTGCACGTGATTGCACACTTAGCACTACGGACTGAATTTATGTGTACTTGCCTAGTTTATGTGACTGATAGAGTCACAGTGTGATATTCCGTTAGATTTTCATGACTCATGTTTTGTGGTGTCTTCTGATTTGCTACTCGAACTTGAGGAACCTTGTAGCACGAGTTGGGAGGAGCTGAGATAAACATGCAAATTGCATTATTATTATGGGTGCACACATAATAATAGTGTGGGGTGCATGTGAGTCCCAGTGAGGCTTAACAAGTGTGAAAGGGGTTCCGCTCTGTTGCTTGATGTAAACTTAGTAGCCTGTAGAAGTCTTCGTGAGCTTTGACTCCTACCATATCTCGACCCTTAACCATTTCTCTTTTCTCATATAGAATCATGAGTGGACGAGGCTATGGGCGTGGTCACATTGCGATGACACAGGGCGAACTGACAAATCTGATAAACACACGTGTGGCTGAGGCTTTGGCAGCCTACCAAGCTGGTACGATATGTGCCAAATACTCTTTATTCTTGTGTCGCGTACACAACTCTTACCCTTGTGTTGAATTTTCTTTCGTCCATTAGGTCAGCAAGCGAACCAGAATCAAAACAATCCGCCTGCTTGCACTTTCAAGACGTTCATGGATTGTAAGCCACAGACATTCAGTGGGACTGAAGGGGCTGTGGGGTTGCTACGTTGGTTTGAGAAGGCTGAGTCAGTGTTCGCTATGTGTAACTGTCCCGAAAGGGACCGTGTGAAGTATGCTACAGGCACTTTGGAGGATGGTGCCTTAACTTGGTGGAATGCCCAGGTGCAAATGTTGGGCATCGAGATGGCTAACGCCACTACTTGGGATGACTTCAAGGAGTTGATGCGGGAGGAGTACTATCCTCGTGATGAAATTCAGAAACTTGAGAACGAGTACTACAATCTGAAGATGGAGGGGTCCGAAATTGAAGCATTCACGAAGAGGTCACATGAGCTAGCAAACATGTGCCCTACCCTGTCTCGACCCCCACCTCGAAGAATTGAACTGTATATCAAGGGCCTAGCACCGTCAGTAAAGAGTTTGGTCACTGCTGCAAATCTTAACAACCTGCCTCAGATCATCCGTTTAGCACACAAGATTACTGACCAAGAGGTCGAACGTGGCTCATTGCCGCCACGTGTTTCTGCTACTACCCCTGCTGCTACAGCTACCACACCTGCTAGTGATAACAAGCGAAAATGGAACGATGCTTACAAAACAACCAGTGCCAGTCAATCTTAGAAAAGGCCTGACAACAGCAATAACCGTAGTTTCAGTCAGTCGTCCTCAGTTAACCAAGGCCAGGGCAGCAATCAGAGTCAAGGCTCCTATGTTGGTAGGAAGCCAAAGTGCAACAAGTGTGGGTATCATCATCACAGACCATGTGTCCGGGCTTCCCATAGGTGCGATAAGGTGGGCCATGTGGCAAAAGACTGTAGAGCTCCGTACCCAAAGCAGCAGCAGCAGCAAAATCAGCAGCAGAATCAGCAACAGCAAAGGCAGCAGCCCCATCAGAACCAGGGCTTTAAGAAGGGGTGTTTCCAGTGTGGGGATGAGGGTCACATCAAGCGGGATTGCCCTCAACTGAATCAGAACGCCAATGATAACAACCGTCAGAATAACAATGCTGGGAACAACAATAACGGCAACAATGGGGGCAATGGTACTCGTGGAAGGGTATTTACAATTGGTGCTGGTGATGCTAGGAACGACGGCAATGTCGTGACTGGTACGTTTTCTGTGAACAACCTCTTTGCTTCTGTATTATTTGATTCCGGTGTCGATTGGAGTTATGTGTCCCTAGAGTTCAGTCAGCGATTAGGGTTAGCTCCAACACCTCTAGAAGCTAAGCATGTAGTAGAATTAGCCGATGGTAAAACAATTGAAGCCTCACATGTTCTTATGGGATGTAAATTAGATCTTATGGGTCAAGTGTTTGATATTGACCTCCTTCCTGTTACCCTCGGTAGTTTTGATGTAGTGGTTGGTATGGATTGGCTGTCTAAGCACCAAGCTGAAATTCTCTGTAAAGAGAAGATCGTACGTATTCCTCTCCCCAGTTGAGAATTTCTATCGGTTCAAGGGCATCGCAGTGGTGCAATGGTTGGTATCATCTCAGCTATGCAAGCGCAGAAATGTCTACGAAAGGGGTATCCTGCTATTCTAGCACTTGTTACTGATACTCCGTCAGAAGAAAGAAAGATCGAAGACCTGCCAGTTGTTCGTGAATTTTCTGATGTATTTCCTGAGGAACTACTTGGTTTACCTCCTCACCGGCAAGTGGAATTTCAGATTGATCTTGCACCAGGAGCGGCTCCAATTGCTCGTGCCCCTTATCGTTTAGCACCTGGAGAGTTGCAGGAGTTGTCTAATCAAATGCAAGAGTTATTGGACAGGGGCTTTATTCGACCCAGTTCTTCGCCTTGGGGAGCCCCAGTCTTGTTTGTAAAAAAGAAAGACGGGTCCTTTCGTATGTGCATTGATTATCGGGAACTCAACAAGGTGACTGTCAAGAACCGCTATCCTTTACCACGTATCGACGATCTATTTGATCAGTTGCAAGGGTCAAGCTTTTACTCGAAGATCGATTTAAGATTGGGTTATCATTCGATGAGAGTCCGAGAGGAGGATGTTCTGAAAACAGCTTTTCGAACACGGTATGGCCATTATGAGTTTCTGGTTATGCCGTTTGGGTTGATGAACGCACCAGCGGTCTTCATGGACCTCATGAACCGTGTATGCAAACCGTATCTCGACGACTTCGTTATCGTGTTTATCAACGACATTCTGATCTATTCAAAGAGCAAGGAAGATCATGAGCGACATCTGCGTCTCATTTTGGAGCTTCTGATGAGGGAGCAGCTTTATGCGAAATTCTCTAAGTGTGACTTCTGGATTCGAGAGGTACACTTCCTTGGACACATTGTAAATGAATCGGGAATACACGTGGATCCTGCAAAGATCGATGCTATTAGAAATTGGGCGGCACCAAAGAATCCTTCGGAGGTGCGACAATTTCTTGGTCTCACTGGGTACTATCAAAGATTTATCAAAGACTTCTCGAAGATCGCTCAACCTCTTACCTCATTGACACAGAAAGGTGTTGTATACTCGTGGGGAACGAAGCAAGAAGATGCTTTCCAGTTGTTGAAGCAAAAGCTCTGCAGCGCACCGATCTTGTATTTACCAGAAGGTACCGAAGATTTTGTAGTATATTGTGATGCTTCTATTCAGGGTCTTGGTTGCGTGTTGATGCAACGCGAGAATGTGATAGCTTACGCCTCTCGACAGTTGAAGGTTCACGAGAGGAATTATACGACACATGACTTAGAGTTGGGAGCCGTGGTGTTTGCGCTCAAAATCTGGAGGCATTACCTGTACGGTACTAAATGCACTATTTATACCGACCACAGGAGCCTTCAGCATATCTTTGACCAGAAGGAATTGAATATGCGACAGCGTCGCTGGGTAGAACTTTTAAAAGACTATGATTGTGCCATCAAGTATCATCCGGGTAAGGCTAACGTTGTAGCTGATGCCCTCAGACGAAAGGAATCGAAACCCAAACGTGTTCGCGCGTTGCAGCTCACTATCCATTCTAATTTGCCTGACCAGATTCGTTCTGCAAAAACCGAAGCGTTGAAAGAGGAAAACATTGAAGCAGAGTACTTAAGGGGCATGGAAAAGCGGCTGGTAGAGAGATCTGATGGTATTCTCTATTGCATGGAATGAATATGGATTCCTTTGTTTGGAAATCTTAGAGAACTTGTGATGGACGAAGCGCACAAGTCTCGATACTCTGTTCACCCGAGGTCGGATAAGATGTATCAGGACCTCAAAGTCATGTATTGGTGGCCGAAGATGAAAGCTCACATCGCGACTTATGTTAGTAAATGCTTGACGTGTTCAAAGGTCAAGGTGGAATACCAGAAACCGTCCGGATTGCTCCAGCAACCAGAAATACCCATGTGGAAATGGGAGCCGATAGGAATGGATTTTGTCACTGGGCTACCTAGAACTCAAAACTGGAACGATACCATTTGGGTGATCGTAGATCGTCTCACGAAGTCAGCACATTTTCTAGCAATCAAGGAAACGGATAAGTTCTCACAATTAGCGGCTGTCTATCTGAAGGAAGTGGTTTCTAGGCACGGAGTGGCGACCTCTATTATCTCTGATCGTGACCCGCGTTTTATTTCGGATTTGTGGCAGTCGATGCACAAATCGTTCGGCTCGCGTCTCTACATGAGCACTGCTTATCACCCGTAGACGGATGGTCAAAGTGAGCGAACCATCCAAACACTTGAAGACATGCTGCGTGCGTGTGTGATTGATTTTGGCAAGGGTTGGGAGAAACACTTACCCTTGATAGAGTTTTCTTATAACAATAGCTACCATACAAGTATCCAGGCAGCCCCGTTTGAGGCATTGTACGGGCAAAAATGTCGTTCTCCATTTTGTTGGGCTGAGGTGGGTGACAGCCAGATCACAGGCCCGGAGCTTGTATTCGAAACTTCAGAAAAGATTGTTCAGATCAGGAATCGTATGGCAGCAGCGCGCGACCGTCAGAAAAGCTACGCTGACAAGCGTAGGAAACCTTTGGAGTTCGCAGTCGGTGATCGTGTTATGTTGAAGGTCTCACCCTGGAAGGGTGTGGTGCGTTTTGGAAAACGCGGCAAGCTTAACCCTCGTTATGTTGGGCCATTTAAAATTCTGGAGAGAATTGGTAAAGTGGCCTACAAGTTAGAGTTACCTGCTGAGTTGGGTAACGTCCATAATGTTTTCCATGTCTCCCAGCTAAAGAAGTATTTGTCCGATGAAACACTTGTCGTACCGTTTCAAGAATTGAATATCGACGACAAGTTGCAGTTTGTCGAGGAACCAATAGAGAGTATGGATCGGGAGGTCAAGGTCCGTAAGCATAGTCGAATTCTGGTCGTGAGGGTTCGTTGGAACTCAAGACGTGGACCGGAGTTCACATGGGAACGCGAGGATCAGATGAAGCTCAAGTACCCTCACTTATTCCCAGCTGACAAATCTAAATCTGATGCAACTAGTAAATTTCGGGACGAAATTCCCATTCAAGTTGGGGATGATGTGGCACCCACAGAAAATATACAGTCATCCTGATCTAACGCTGTGCTATTTTGGATTGCTCATCAAATTTCGGGACGAAATTTCTTTCAAGTTGGGGATGATGTGACAACCCGAAATTTCAAGACCTTTCCTTTATGTGTCTCTTGTTTTAGAATCTTGTTTTATAAGTCGTTGCATTGTATCATTACACTGTTTTGTTTGAGTGTTGAAAGGATGGTTATGTTGGTGGTTTAAGTTCAATGCTAATGTTTAATGATAACCCAAGTCATCAAAGAACCTAGTGTGACAAAGATGGGATCTTTCGTCACAATCTCCCTGTGGCGAAACTTGGGGTTTTTCGCCATGTTGGATCCCGACGAAGAACATCTTTCGTCGGGCAGGTTGATTCGTCAAACAGTTTCACGGCCCAGTGAGTCCCAACATTGTAATATAAATTCAGTTACATTTTACGGCAAACCCTAAAGCACTATTCTCCATTCTCGTGTAACCGACGGCCGTTCACCAATAGTTCGAAGCCTCCGGCACTGCGATCAAACCAATTCATTCAAATCACGGTTAGCAGCCTTTTGTTGTTAGTATATTATAGTCCTGACGATGTGATCTTGTATGAGTTTCGGATTCTGTTTATATTATCGTAGCCTAGGGTTTGCATGATGAGGGTTCAGTGGTATGTATGCGTTCATAGTCTGAGATTGAAATTTGTGTTGATGAATTGATACCTTGTTAAATAATCACCGGATCGTATGTGTGGTCATTCGATGTTTAGATTAATGATTGTTTGATCAGTAGGGATTATTGCAAATCATAGAAGTAGCTAATGACACGTTATTAATGAACAGTCATTGTTACGGATTGTTATACGTGCGTAGGAATATGCATTCATCTGTAACTGTTAGTAGGAAATCGTATGATCATGGATTGATAACTGGCTGAAGTATGTGGTTTGATCTGTTTGGTTGGATTATTGGATTTGTTTACTGAAATTGTGGAAACCCCATAACTATCAAGGGTAGTCGATGAAACATAGGTCGACGAAGGATGATTCTTCGTCGACAAGCATCTCGATGAAACATATGGGTTTTTCGTCACACCTCACCTCGACGAAAGATGATCTTTCGTCACAAAGGGTGTTTCTTCGTGTAAGTCACTGAATTGAACAGTAGGTGCCTGTGATGTTAATGATGATAGATACTTGTGTGTGTACACGATCCATGTTACATGTCAATGAGAATAAGAAACTTGGTTCGATTAGTTGGTACAACAAACTCACCTGTTATGTTATGTGTTACTCACATGTGAACTTACGTTAGAAAGGTGTAATTGCTAACTGATATACTGTGATCTTGTGAGAAATATAAACTGTGTGAAAGCAATGACTTGTTTAATTGTGAAACTGATAATATTGTTAACCACGGTAGGGTTGGTTGATTAACTGGAACGGATAATTTGATAAATACCGAGCAAACCAAGGTGAGTTCACTGCCTTTTTCAAGCATGCATCCCGGGGAGGGATATCGGGTAACATTCCGGGGAGGAATGTCGGGTTTTGGGTTTGACTGGAATGTTAAACCTGGGATGTTGGTTATTACACTCATTTCTATCATTAAGTCTCATCATTTACCGATTGGTTGCCGGGGAGGCAACGGGGTTATTAGTTGATAGCGCTATTAGGTTTGGCACCCTCACACCGTACCGGGGAGGACGGTCGTGAACTAATTACCTTAACCACTTGACCAATGTATGATAGAGCATTGGGGTTTGGGCAAATAATCTGGAGCCATCTGCGGTAATCGAGTTAATAACAGCATCTAATCTCTGAAATGTTTTATACTCATATCTGGTAACTAAAACGTGTTAACAAACTTTGAACTCACCAGCGTCGTCTGACACACTTGTCTGCATGCTTGCAGGTCGTTAGATTCTTGGTTATGGACTTGCTATCTGGGAGTGCTGGAGTGGTCATGGGTCGAGACTCTTGAATACTTGTTTCGTTGGTTTTGAACACTTGTTTTGAAACAGTTGATTAACAATTTACATTATGCTTCCGCTGAACGTTTACTTTGGTTTTACTTATGACTTGGAATTATATCATGAAATGAATGGAATGTTTTGCTTATATATCTATTATAGTTCAATGTGATTGGTAGCTTGGATCCTGGTACGTCACACGTCTCGCGGTGTGTCCGCATGTGGTATTTTGGGGGTGTGACAGAATTAGATTAGTTTGCTACTGATTTTAGGTTTTGTTATGATCGTAATATAATGTAGCATAACCCTATAAGGTTATATTACACGATCCTACTAGAAATATGAGTTTTTGCGCATGTTCCGTTAATATGCCGTATTTTGACTATTATGCCCTTATAGCTTAAAAATGAGAATTTTTAATATATTGTCACATGGATAACTTAGTTACTGATATATAAACATGTCTAAGTTAATTTGACATTATTTTCTGGTCTCAAAACGATGTTTTGCAAGATATCGTAAAATTTAACTTTTTTATAATTAAATTACGCTTTTGTGCATAAATCATGTTTAAACCTAAATTTTGGCACTAAACTCATTACCTACTGTTATGATATTATTTTTAGGTATTTTTGGAATGTTGGGTCAGATTAGATACTGACCATATCATTGAGTTCTCGTATAAATTATATAATTGACGATAATGCCCCTTTTGCTAATAAATTGTGATTTGCATATAATTAACATGCCAAACCTTTTCCTACTGACTTAATATGTAAAATAAAATATTTTAACCATTCAAGGCTGGTCAAAATCTCAGAATCATAAACATCGCAAATATCGTCAATTATCGATTTTTACGCTAATTAGGTGCATAGTATGGTTTAAAACCATATTTAGCACCCAAGACTTGTTACCTACTGAGTTTATAAATAAATTTTAATATTTTTACAGTAGGTATAAGTCATGAACTCAGACTTCCAATTTTGTCCTTAAAAACATATGTGAAATGACCAAAATGCCCCTACGGAGCATAGTTTGGCCATAAATGGTAAACCACACATATGTATGATATCCTACTATTATAAAATTATAAAATAAATATTTTTACAGAATGTTTTAGACCAGAACATCAGTTTATGTTTAAACCTCTTTTATAAATCTTAAAATGACCAAAATGCCCTTACGGGACTTAATTTGGTTTAAAAATCTTTTTGGGCATAATTGTTGATATCCTACTGATATCATAACATAATTAAAGCATAATAACTTATGGAACTTGTACATGACTCATCCAGTTACCCATTATGCATATACGCGTTCGGTACGGTTTATGTAATTAGTTTGCATAAATTAGCCAAAACGGGTCAAATCATATCATTTAAAAAATATACATTGGGGGTTAACGACCGTGTCCTGGATATCCTCGGCTCATTTAAAATCGTAAATGGCCACGACTTAAGCACGGGGTGTAGGCATACACCTGTCAGTTGCGTATGTAAAGATATACCCACTTGTTAAGGATTACTCGCCGTGGGATTTATATTAGTGGTGTGTCGATTAATCTTGTTCGGCTTTTATCCCGGCCCTAAATGTTTGACAAACATGTAAATCTGATACAAGATTATCATTATATAATTGTCCCAAGTTATAAAAGATTTTATGCCTTGTGCATTCAAACCAATTTTATAAACACTTTCAAATGAGTCGGTTAATTGTATTTACCAGTGTAAACTGACATATTTTCAAAAGACTAAGTAACAGGTACTACTCGTAATTGGCTGGAAGCTTCTGGGCGTTAAGTAGAGGATCTTGCAAGTCCGTAATGCCTTATGTCTGTTGAACATGTTGTGTATTTGATTTAGATCTGCCTGTGGATTTAATATTACGAGCTCGTATGTAATTATCATTTCAGTATTTTCTAACATTTGAGTTTGTAATAATATTTTATATTCCAAGACTTCCGTTGTGCTATTCTGTGTATGTTTGACTATGACGATACAAACCTTACGTCACGATACTCCCCACCGGGCTGAGCTGTAAATATCAGGGTGTGACATGTTCGCCTCTACTATGAGGTTTCAACAAAGTTAACAATGTACGAACCGTTACAACCATACTTACCTTATTGCTACCATTATTTATACATTCTTACTTGATTCCAAGTATTATACATGCTAAACTTCATTTATGTACTAAGTGGTAGGTTCGGGAATTACTTACTTTAAGCGTCCGATTTCATGCTTGCTTCTTTGCCTCCTCTTGACCCGTTATCCCTCCGTGCTTGAGTCAATGTTGACATGATTCCTATCCTTACATGTCATCACATTCACACCCTTGTTAGCATACGATTCATACATATCATCAAATTATTTCCAACTCATATCTTACATTAACCTTCAATAGTCGATTCTAACAATCACAAGGCATAGATCTACTATCGCATCTTTTCATGCCACAAAATTCATCATGTCATCACATATAACACATATTGATATAGCATGTACCATATGATTACCCTAACACTACATTTGTGACAAAATGCCTTACTATGCTATTATACACAGTTGACTTTCAGAAAGTCAATTGTCTATCATATGAACTTTCAACTTAACCTCATACATCCATATCACTATAATATACTATACTAATAACACTATCTTCCTTTCATACTCATGTCGTAATACACATACAACCACATGATCACCTAGTTATATGTACACACAAACATAATCAATTCCTTCCTAAAAAAAGTAATATCATAATTCTACAACTAACCATAACCATGATTTGCTAACCGAATTATCATCCCAACATTGTTCCTTCCTAGTACATTCACATTCTTCACAATTCACATTAACTCGTTTCTTAACCTCAACTAACAATCAATCAAAAACATAGTGTGTATCATACCATTCAAGCATAGTTTCACTTAAATCACGTTCTACATGTTAGTTTACTATCAATTATGTCATTATCACATTCTATACATGTCCATTCATTGTTAGCATACAATTTCACATACTAACCTATACTAGGAATTTCATCAAACACTTGGTTTGTGTGCTACTATCTAAGCATAATGTATAAGTATTTCATGCTTTTCTTCCTACTTATAACTTTATTCATCAACACAAGTAGACATCAACAATTTCCATACCATACTCGATCTAAATAATAAGTATACATCACATATTACATAATACATCAAATTTGCACAAGAATTGGACATGGGTGATTTACCCATATCATCCTCCTTACTACTACAAGTGGGATTCACTTCACCCCAAAACATCAAATAACATCACATACTACATAATACATCAAATTTGCACAAGAATTGGACATGGGTGATTTACCCATATCATCCTCCTTACTACTACAAGTGGGTTTCACTTCACCCCAAAACATCAAATAACATCAAAATCTTGCATAATTCATGTTCCATATGGCGATTCTAACATATATTCATGCTTGATTCATGCTTGATTCATACTAATTCGTGACTTCATCATAACCCACTTCATACAAAATCACCAAATTAAATCATACTACTTACCAAGTGATTGTTAGGGCTAGATGATGCTATTTCTTCATTCATGCAAGAGGTTGGATTCCAATTTCATCATCAATTTCTTGTATTTAAGGTTGTTTGAGCGTTCTCTCCCTCATGTATGTCGACACCCACTCACACACACACTAATCTCCTGCACTTTCTATTTAGTTAAAACTTCAACCCAAATCCTTCACCTTTAATCCCTCTTGTTTGCTACTTTGTCACAAATGACACAACTTTCATTCCTTACTAGTATGACTAAGTGTTTAATTAGGTTAGTTGGCCTAGTTATTTTATTTCATGCTATAACATATGGAAATGTGTTACTTTTAAAATTCGAGTTTTGGGTTGTTACAATATTAAGGTAAAGCCATTGGGTTAACTTGCGCCAAGCTCATGGAGTCCACATATCCCACATTTCCACCAATCACAGCTACATACATTTCCACCCACGACACCTAGTAATTTGATAGTTTAGTTATTGCTCTTCTGCCTGCATGACGCTAAGATAGCAACACATTTTGCTAGTTATTGAATTGGATAGTTATTCCACAACAGATAGCCTTACATATAACTACACACTTGTAAATCAACTATAAGCATCAATTTTTTCAATCAAATTCTCACCATTATATTATATTCAAGACCAAAAACTTACAATAATTGGAAAATATGTAATTTTACAAATTTGTAGGGGAAATATAAAATTCCCCCTAATATAAATATATAAATGTTTACATTGGATCATCAAACTTTGGGTTCAATCTCATGTTAAATATCCTTAGCATCATTTGCACCATACTTGGGGGTTCAACATCCCAATTCTAAAAAAAAATCAAGAAAATGCTAGTATTGATGATTTTCCATACCTCCCATTCCCCTCTATGTAAATTCAAAACAATTAATAAAAATTAATTAGAAATTTATGTGGGATCGAACCGAAACCAGCCTGAACTCCACAAATTTTATGTTAGGATCGATTGTTTTTCTCTCAGGAAACTAGCAACCGTATTTAAAGCGAATCCATTTGCTACACTTTTGTAAAACCTTAAGCTTCACTTTAGTCTATTTACTTTTACTATGTAGAACCATATGACATATGTGAAGGTCCACAATGAGATTTTTTATACCATTTTACTATGTAGATTGTAGAACCATATCTCACTTAATGTTTTAAATCTTTAAATTATATGGCTACATAGAAAGACTTTTACAGTCATTCGTACTTGAAAATAAAAATCTTGTTCTACAGTGACAAATCATCAAATACTCTGTACATTTATATTGTTACATAGGGTTGTGATCACAAACCTCTTAGTAGCCAGCATAATGTTATGTAATAAGAACTGTATCAACCAACCACATTCTGTATTAATGTGAATATGTTTGAATTACCAAGAGTAAAATGTGGTTTAGTAAATGAAAGGTACAGCCCTTCTAGGCATTGTTTGTTCTCCTAAATGGTACCTGATCCTACACATGTCGAGAAGAATCCTCGAGAAACCTTGTCTCTCATGGCTTCCGATTGCAGTGGGTTTACAACGAACTCCAAAACCCAAACAAACCACCACTGATGACCAAGTTGGAAGCACCATGTACTTTTGGCAATCAGGAACCACTGCAGTGCCTCTATTAAAAACGAAACCTTCAGCCTCCCCTATTTTGAATCCGTTAAAAGTTGCTATGAATGGCTTCAAGTATTCGTTTCAGCTAGCAGAATGGAACTAAAGAGGGTGTTGTTAGAATATCATCTACTTGGCATTTGCAAACTTTTGGTAAGGTCTTGTACGATACCTTTTTACCACAACTAATTATTTTTTGTATGAAAAAGCAAACCAACATGAAATTATGACAAATAACAATTAGCAGCTCCAATGAGTCAAAAGAGTTGAAAATAACTTCCATAAATAACCTACAAAACAATGAAAACAACTTCCAACTGCTCAAAAGACAGCTTCATGATACACTACTTGATGCACACGCAACAAACCATACGACAATTCATCCATCTCAATTATGACGGACGGAGCATACCAAAAGGGAAAGAAGACAGACAACTCAACACTTAGGTGGTGTTTGATTCGGTTCGGTTTGGTTTAAAGTCAGGAATCTATATGGGTATGAGAGGTTAACACAAAGGGTATATATAAAAGATTCCCGGTGTTACGGGCATCAAACCCATACTCTCAAACCATACACCCCCTTAGTTGGACCAGACATGGACCAAACCGAGCCTGTTACCAGTATAAATCTCGTTACGCTCTTCATCATAAAAAAGGGCGGTGATGTCCTCCAGTGCTTCCGAAACAGAGCTTGTGATCCTCCGACCTTGGGCCCGCTGCTTTGAGTTGCACCTGCATCTTTTACCACTAGATTTGACAACGTCACTGCAAATGCAATCATTAACCATTGCACCATCCATCGCCTTTACTTTAGCAAGACATTTTCCAGTTAGAATATTGCTGATATTGATGGAACCTGCCGCTGCTGCATTCATTAAAAGAATACGGTGAGACAAAACAAAATCCGGAATTTATTTTTTAAAAGGTGAATCATCAAATTACCATTTCCATCAGTTGAAGAATCCTCCGAATCAGCTTTGCAGTAAGAAATGATAAGATCTTGATCACTTGTGATATAGATGTTGTTAGTGTTGCAGTCTGGGTGCCATAACAAATGATCTTCGAATGACGTCACAAGCTCCCCACGGAAGTTCCAGACAGCCACTGTTCGGTTTCTGAAGGTCAAGAACAACTGGTTCTCATAGAGAAATATGAAGGCTGATGGGGTCATAAATTCTGTCCTGCTAACTTCCGTTAATTCAGAATTGCGTACCTAGATAAAGAAGTGGTCCTTAGATTTGAAGTATCAAACATTGAAAGTCGCAAAAAATGGGCTGATCGAAACAAGTAAACTTCCATCCGTAGGTTGGCTCGACCCATTACGCTTTTTTATCCAAAAAGATTGTATTTGAGTAAAATGCCATTTTCGTCCCCTGAGATTTGGCAAGTTTTGCGACTTTCGTTCAATGGTTTGTTTTTCCGCATCAGGATCCAAAAGGTTTGAAATCTTGTCATTTTCATCCGGCTAGTTAACTCCATCTATTTTTCTCCGTTAAGTGTTCCGTCTTTTTTGGTAACTTAAAGGGCAATTCAGTCTTCTGCACTTATATAAAAAAGACCGAATACCCCGGAAAAGACCAAATTGCCCTTTAACTTAACAAAAAAGACAAAAATACCCATGACTTAACGGAGAAAATGGATGGAGTTAACAAGCCGAATGAAAATGACAAGATTTCAAACCTTTTGGATCCAGATGCGGAAAAACAAACCTCTGGACCAAAGTCGCAAAACCGGCCAAACCTCAGGGACGAAAATGGTATTTAACTCGTTATTTTTTAAGAAACATAAAGTGTCAATTATGATCACATAAATATAAAAGGTTTTATCCACATTAAAAATACAGTTAGGGCGACTTTCCACCCATTTGACCGCTTTGCTTTAAAGCTCGCCTATTTACCCATTTGACCATTTAGAGATGATGCATATCCCGAATCAACACATTCAAAAGTAAATGGGTCAAAATAGCCTAGCCTATATGGTATATTAATAAAGAGTGAGAAAATAAGAAAGATTCTTACATCGAGAATCTGAAGATTCTCATTCTCTTGCTTGACAAGAAGCTTTTCATTAAACTGTTCGATGAAATCGACCTTCTTATTACGGTGAAGGAGATGATTGAAAGTTTTCAAAACAGTTCCGTCTTCAATGGAGAGAATCTTGAGAGGGACATGACCACTAGCTTTATTAAATATCAACAACATGATTCCAGGGCTGTTTTGCAGAAAACGAAAAGAGAAATTGTCATGAACAGAACAATATTTTTCATACATAATTGCCGCATCACGATAATGAAGATATTTACCTTATTTTGATCTCTTGTACATTTTTATCCGATATGGAGTATAACATCATGTAATTTTTCAAATCAAACACCTTGTAGATGCTGAAAATAACATTACAAGAAAATTAAAAGAATTTAAAAAAAAAAGGTAACATTCTTTTACTAGATAAAAAAGTACCTATCCTGTGCTGAAAATGTAAGTACTTTGCCGTTAACATCATCAAACTCCACAAAACCGGGCCATTTCAAAGACTCCGACTCAAAAAGAGCGAAACCTGCATCTGGCTTACCTCTTCGTATGTATCTGACACCATTATAAGCGTAATATATTTAGCAATAGATCTTATAAGATCGATAGAATCTAATGAGCACGTAAATAATGAGATTTCACGTACTCGATTCCAGTGGTTCTACATTTCAAGGAGCTAAAGCTGTCTGAGGCATAGACTGAAACCGTAATGAGTGAATCATTGTTTTTGTTGTAAAACAAGCTTCTAATAACTTCGTCAGGGCTGACATTCAGAAAGCATATCCTCTGGCTAGTCTCTGTATTAAGCAAATATTATTTTCAATAATGAGTTAATGACCTCCATCATTAGTTATATTTCAATAAAAAGAATCTGCCTAATTATACCTCGGCTATATGCTGCACAGATTCCAGATTGTGCAAGAGCAAAAACTATATCACGAGCAGCAACAATCTCAACAATTTTTGACCTTTTCTTGAGAAACGGCAATACCGTAGAGCATTGTCCCTTTGGATCAT
This sequence comes from Helianthus tuberosus, assembly GCA_030545235.1. Classification (NCBI taxonomy): domain Eukaryota; kingdom Viridiplantae; phylum Streptophyta; class Magnoliopsida; order Asterales; family Asteraceae; genus Helianthus; species Helianthus tuberosus. Next base: position 110,534,171 of record CM060400.1, on the reverse strand, counting down.
GGGTATCATACTCTTCCTGATGACACATCAGCGAATGTAAGTTAAAAGGTAGATCATTATTTCCTTAATAAAAAATTTAGTGATATACCAACTAGAAAGTCGAAACTAAGGTTTTTAGACGAAGCCAAGAAGTATAAAACTTTCTCAAGTGCATGTTAACTAAATTAAACGTAGCGAAGTGATTTTTATAGATAAGACGAATGGCGACTATAAAAAAACCCACACACCCATAAGCATAAACGCGTGAACCCACAACACTACTTATGTAGATACAAATTGGGCCAAGAGATTACAATATGATTATCTACTAAAAAAACACCGACAGGCCTTGTAATGTGTACCATTTATAGTTCTACTTAATGAAAGAAGAAACACCATCATTTTCTAAATTGCATCATTTGTTTAGCAGCTCAAATCATTACAGAAACTCTTATATCTCTAACCAACTTGAACACACAAAAATATATCCACAACCCACATCATTTCTACTTTAGGATATCACTAAGGCCCCATTATGTTATTAACACAATCATCTCAACATAGAAACTGTTCTAATACAAGTTACCTCAGTATTTCAATACAGTGCTAAGAATACTAATATACTATACTAGCTAAACAAAAGCCAAACCTAAACTTTCGATCAACTGCAACGCTATAATTCTAAACATAAACAAATCCTTATACACAACTAACTCAGGTATAACTATCCATAAACAAATTAAACAATCAGTTAACTTCAAACAAAACAAAAAAGCAGAGGCATAAACAACAACCTGCAAACGTATGTTTCTGAATCTCTCTTGAGCATCACACATACTAAAAGACCGATCTCGCTTCGAACAAATCTCTCTCCTCTGAAGCTTCTTAACACTATTCAAAAACGCATCAGCTCCGCCACGCGGCCGCTTCTTCGCCACCACTCTCCGGCCAGTGGAGACACGTGGACTCGCCGTTATCCTCCGTCCGTCCATCGTTTCCCTTTCTAACACCGCAATTACACAAATCAAAACCCTAGAAACTTAATTTGTATACATGTCCTGTCTTCCTGTGCTTGAATCCAGCACATTCAACACTCAATTGCAAATTTACAACACAATTACAGCAATTTGAAAAAGATGTGCAAAAAACCCCTAAATCTCGAACAGATAATTAGGGCTTTTAGCTTGTTCGAGATGCTGAAGAAGAATCTGCACAAATGGAAGCAATTGATGCAGAAGAATTTGAAGATATTCGCTGATTTGAATAATATGTGCCCTAAATCTGTTTATATGGCAGGTATGTAGCCAAAACAGCAAAAAACTTGTGTTTCTCTCTCTACAAAAAGGGCAAGAGAGAGAAAGATCGAAACGGGATGGAACAAGTGAGATGTAAAATAATATATACAGCGAAATATTATGTCCGATTTTATAAAGTGTTTGGCGTCCGCTTTCGATTTCAAAATTTAAATTTACACTTTTCTCCCTTGTAGTTGTACATTTTTGCAACTCAGGCCTAGACAATCACAATTAACTAGAGCATTCACAATCAAGGTTGGAGAACTCGCTAGTCGCTAATCGGCCGGAAAGGTAGGGACTACCGACTACTCGGGATTAATCGGATCATGCTTTTTATACGTAATTTTCAGTTTATGTATACATATACATATTTTTACAGGTAAATATTTTAAGTAGCTAGGTTTTAACTTTTACTCAACTCATTTTTCTAAGTATACAAAATTGATTGTTAGAATTCACATGGTTTGGTTGGAAACTGGTCGGAATTTAAGGGGTTCCGGTCAGAATATACAGGTTTTTTGTTGGAATCTAGCCAGAATCGCCGATTTTTTGGTGGTCGACTAGGCCCAACTAGGTCCGACAAATTTACATCATGTCCATCAAATTTCTGTGAGAGTACTTTTTATATTATAAAAAGTGGTTGTAAGTGGAGGAAAGAGAAAAGTTTATGTTCATCTGGATGTGTATATTTGAGTGGACATTGTTCACTCTTTATAATTTTTTAACATATTTTGAAAGTGGTTGTGAGTGGATGAGAAAGAAAAGATAATGTAGTTATTTTTAGTATAAGAGTAAAATGCACGGATAATCCCTGTGGTTTGGTAAAGTTTCACCTTTAGTCCCCACATTTTCAAAATTATATGTATGTTCCCCGTGGTTTGCTCAGGTGTTACTCGGATAATCACTAAAGTGGATGGAGGTTAGTTTTCTCAGTTAAGTGGATGTTGAATGACAAAATTACCCTTACTATCTATACTTTCTATAAAAGGGCAAATGCCGCTAACATAAGAAAAGCCGATGTGGCAGTCATAAAGGCTGTCCAACAATGTCTTTCTTATGTCATTATTGCATCATAAGTCTTAATATATAAAATCACTTTAAAATACTTTTAAAGCTCTGCCATCAAAACCTCTGTCCATACTCATCTATACAAAATTTAAACCTCTGCCATCAAAATTTCTGCCCAGATTCAAAATTCAAAATCCTGACTCCACATTCAAATTTCAATGCATCTCTCTCACTCATATCTGCGAGTAATATCTCTCTCTCTCAAATGCAGAGCTCCCATATTCAGTCGGTTAATCTCCGATTACGGATCTTTGTACTTCACATAATTGTTCCAACATCATTGAAAGTATGTTTTTTTTTTTGTAATTTTGAACTTATCTACTCTAATTCTCGCTTTATATTTCAGCCCAATAAGAGTTGTTTGAAATTCATACAATCGTCTGCTGGTTATTTTAGGTTTATGGGTTATTTTAAAGTGTTGATAATTTTTATTAACGTTAAGATTTTAGAATATGTTAATATGGATATTGATAGTATTAAATTAAATACAAAGAAAGATTAAACACTTGAATATACATAAAATATTACACGCTACAAATAACACTTGCTAGGATTTCGTAGACTCTCGCTTTTTTCCATGCAATTTCATTCTTTCTTTTGTTTTGAAAAACCGCTAGCATGTCGCAGATTTTCTGATTCTGTTTCAGCATTTGGGTGATAAACTTTTATGCATTGTTCTTGAAATCTGATGTAGGAGAGTGGAGGACTTCATCAAGCAATTCGATGCTGCTCCAGGTTTTCTTGTAATTATTATCATTGATGATGCCGATTTTTCTGTTTAGTTCTTCATCAGCTCTGTTTTCTTCGAGCGACCATCTAGAGAATTTCATTTTAACATCGTTGGTGTCTGACCAATAGTAGAAGCATTTGTTTGCCATCTTGAGTATTGTTGGTGTTACTGATTTTGATTTGTTTTTTACAGATAGTTTTTTTAAAAGACAGTTGTTGATGTTTTGAATCAAACTAATCATCAATATTTTATAGTGTTTAAAATGCGTCTTTATGGTAAACGAAGAGGTTAATCGTAATTATGATAACCTTTTTTAAGGTTTAAAATTTGTCCTTTGGGCTTCTTGATATTTAATTTTATAGTTTTCCCATGAAAACTTATTTTTGAAATGTTTTGCATTAAAGGGTTGTTGTTTTTAAATATAAATTTATTTGTTTATATTAAATGTACACGTTTTTTCCTCCTAGATTATTAAATGTACAGTGAATTTAAATCTGACCTTTGGGCTGTTAGATATTTCACTATATAATATCATTGCCAGTTCACCTGTTTTTCATCACATTTTACTACGAACATATCATTCTTTCACAACACTTGAGTAATATATAACTTAAAATGGCGTCATACACTTCTGCAGAGTCTGATGATTTAAAGCAGCGCTTTATTAAGCAAGTTGAGGATCAAGTATATGAGGATAGGGCTACTCTTCAAGAGCTGAAGAGATGTTTTGATGGACTGCATCTTGGTCTGTTCACGAGAGACCAAGTTTTCAGAAACCTGATGGCGATGCCTTCGACTTCCGTTCATGACCTTTGTGTTGTCAGTAATATAAAGTGCGGTGATAGAGACGTGGAGTTCATGGTGATGCTCAAGGATATACATCGAGGGGTTCAGCACTCGATGGAGTTGAAGCTAAAATTTCTTAATTCTTGTTGTTAGATTCTTAAATTTCTGGGTGTTATTGTTAGATTTTAAAGTTTCATTGTTCAGTACTGATGTAGTTGTTGATCTTTTAATGTCATAAGTAAATTTTAATCCTATTAATCTTTGTTGTCGCATTTTACTTTTACTTATTTTAGCAAGCATAAGTCTTATTATATAGTTTTTAATATCATATGAGGATTGCAGATCGATATTGATGTAGATGTGAAATAGTGTCTGAGTTTGATTTAGATTATGTTGATGTTGATTTGTGCCTGAACAGATGTTTGGTAAGTCAACAGAGGTTTAAATCTCTCAAGTTTGTTTAAGGCTGAACAAATGATTGCAAAGCCAAAATATTCTAGAATACCTGATCATGAATAACAGTTTTTTGAAGAATTTGCCCCTCCGAATTACAAAGACTCAATATCTGCTACTGTAAAGGTCTGTCAAAGCTAAAGTATGCCAAAAGATAACATCTGCTTGAAGTGATCGCCAGCTAATGAAGAAAGTCGGAAGAAGCAAAGGTCTGCTACGGGTCAAAAGATGTTAAAGAACAACGTATGATATTCAACATATGCTGCTCAACAGAGGTTTTCATAGTAACAGTGCTTAGGCTAATAGCAGATGTTGGGAGTTTGTTAGGCTATTAGATGTTGGGAGTTTGTTACGCTAATAGCAGATTTTCATTGTAATTGCAATCTTTGTAAAAGCATGATGATGGAAAGCATTAAAATGTCTTCAAAAAATCAAAAGTCCATTCTTAAAAAAATAACTATTTTTTGAATTTTTTTTTCAAAAATCCTTAAAAGTCTGTTGAAAACAACTGTTTTTGAAACCTCTGCTTGGCTAAAAATTCATCCACTGCTGAAAGCTATCGTCTGATCTCATAAGTTCTGTTTATCCTAACGACTGTTGACTTACCACTGTTCCCAACTAGGCCTGTAAACGAACCAAACGTTCATGAACTTGTTCGGCGGGAAGTTCATTTATGTTCGTTTATTTAATAAACAAACGAACACGAACAAAAAATTATGTTCGTTTAATTAAATGAACGAACATGAACCCTTGTGTTCGTTCATTTATGTTCGTGAATGTTCGTTTATGTTCGTTCATTTATGTTCGTCAATGTTCGTTTATTTACGTTCGTTTATATTTTAGTAAATACATAAATAGTTATGTTTGTATAAATATTAGGTTTTCTAACTACTTATATAAATATAACTAATTAGTAATTAAGTTTTCTAGTAATAAAAAAGAAATTTTAAATTTTTTCTTAGATCGCAACTGATCACTTACTTAATATTTATATAAAAAAACCTACTTAAATTTAGTATCATGAACCCTAATTTAGATGTGTTTTCGAATGAACTATAATATATTAATTAGATTTGCCTGACTGTATTCACTAATGTTAAATCGTCATTGTTTATATTTATTCAATTACGTTAATTTGTGTTCGTTTATGTTTGTTTAATCATGTTAATTTATGTTTGTTTATGTTTATTCAAATATATTCAGTTAATTTTTTATCTATTTATGTTCGTTTGTGTTCATTTATGTTCGTGAAGTGTTCGTTTAGGCTTTAAACGAATGAACATAAACGAACACGAACATGACCGTTTTCTTAATGAACGAACACAAACAAAAAAACGTGTTCGATTATATGTTCGAGTTCGTGTTCGTGTTCGGTTAAAGTTAAATGAACGAACACGAACATGCCTATGTTCGTGTTCGTTCGGTTCATTTACAGGCCTATTCCCAACCTCTGTTGTTGCCCAACAGAGGTTTCCAAACAACTGTCATCCATTATCACAACAGAGGTTCTAACATGGACAGATGTTAGCCAACAGATCTTTGTAACTTCTGCCACGTCAGCATTAACTTTTTTACTTTCTAAAACCCTGTTTCATCCCCAAACAGAGCTTTTACTGTCGTCTCGAATTCAAAATGCATCAAAGCGGTTTCCACCTTCTTTTTCTTCAACACTTCTTCGTCAACCATTCGCAAAGGTCTATTTCGACCATGGCTCTGACAATAAAAAACCCTCATAACTATCTTCCCATCTTCGAGAAAACCGACAAAAACACTACCAATCATTCAATAATTAATGTTCTTACATCATCAAAATACAAAGCCATTCTTACTGCCAATGCACCAATTTATCAAGATACACTCTGTGATTTCTGGGCAAATGCTGAAATTCAATTCCAAGAGAAAACCCCTTATGCTATAACTTCCAAAGTTGGAGGTACATTGGTTGCTATTTCCCCAACTACTATATCAACAACATTTGGGTTGAATGACCTGGCAGGTAAGACCACTTTTAAAAATTGAGAACTTCATCAAGAATTTATTGAGAGGGGGTATGAGGATCAATTAAAAGGAGTTACTATTTGAAAACGAAATTTTCCTGCTCTGATGAAATTCTTTTTCCATGCCCTCTTGACATGTCTTTCTGCTAAGACCACTGCTTTCAATGAAATACCTTTGACAGTACTTGGGGTATGCAATTTTAACAAATTCTGATTTTAACTACTCCCAAACACTGTTTTCTGATTTGGTCACAAATGTGAACAACGTTAAAAAGGCGGCAAATAATGAGAAGAATAATGCTTTTCTGATGTACCCTAGACTCTTAAGCTACTACCTGCAAAAACATGTTTCTAAAAAGGACTTTGAACAAGGTGAAGTTTTTAAAATAAATAGTCTAACTTCTGAAACTTGTACTCGCCTTATGGCAAAATAGTCAACTGTTTCAGAAACACAAGCAAAGGGGGATGAGAATGTTTTAGATGAGTCCACATCTGCTGCTCAAACCTCTGTTGCTGAGCCCACTTCTCCTGGTGATCATGACACCACAACCGGTGTTGTGAAACCCACACCAGCAAAAACCAAAAAGAAACCTGTCAAAACCAAAAAGCCCACCAGAACCAATAAAATGGGTCCTCTGAAAGATGAGATCTCAGAGGTTAACCGAGTGACAACACAAATGTCACTTGAAACCACTGATGCTACTTCCTCACAGCATGTGGAAAGATCTCAACCCATAGACCAAACTCCTCATGAATCCCCACAAAAGGATCATGTTCTAAGCAGAGGGACACCACACAATGAAGCATATCTTTCATTTGAAAATATGCTTAAAAGCCCTTCTCCCGGGGCAATGTCGCTTTCTACACCACCACCTTCTTCTCTAATTCCACCAACCATATTACCACTGTTTGAAGCAATTGAAATTCAGACTCAAAGCAGTCCCTCTCACCAACACATTACTGAGAGTATAAGCCAACAAATGACTGTGTCTGAACCTGTTCAATCTGCTAACCCCCAACAGTTGAGGAGGCTACACACCTTGAGTTTTACGAAACTCTTGGTGGTAATTCAAGTGGAGCAGCCACTACAACTGTTAAATCCCCTGATTTACAGTTGGACAGTGGTTTCAGTACTAAGACTCCTTTGAAGGCAACCACTGTTAAGGCTACTAAGGTAACCTTTGTTCCCGTGGGAAGTCCCTAGTACCAAGAAAAAGGGGCATTTGTTTCTGATGACATGGAGTCTTCTTCTGTTATCAAAACTAATACAACCACCTCTGGTGGGAATTCAGATGATCCTATTAAACTAGGTGATGATTTAAGATACAAGGATTTGACGGATATAATGTCTTCAGTTGAAAACTCTGTTGGTGAAATGAAAGATATGATGAAACAAATGTTGGAAAATTCTAAAAGTCAGCCTAGCCATCAGCAAATCACCCAAGAGCTATGGAATTCTGTGCAAACAAGGGAATTAGCTTAACTCAACCACAACAAGCATATGGAATTGATCAGAATCATGGTTGAGGCTAGGTACAAAGATACACAGACAGAGATAAGGGGTATCAAAGAATCCCTGGTCAAACTTACTGGCTCATCCCCTGCACCAGTCTTTGATAAAGATGATGAAAATGATGCGAAAAAGGGGAAGAAAGACTCAATGAGAAAGTTGGAACCTGATCCAAAAGTAAAACCAAAGGGCCAACAAAAACAAAAGCTAGGGTCTGCTAAACCACAACAAACTTCTGCAAAAACTTTAGAAACTTTAGTTGTTGGAAAGAAAAAAGGGAATTGATAAGACCCTAAACATCCAAACTGATGAGAAGATTTTAGAAAAGCAGAAGAAGCAAGATAAAGAAAAGAGTAAAGCTTACAATTGGAAGAAAGAACAGGAGGAGAAGATGAAAAGGGAATACATTGGTACTTCACAAAGAAGGAAGTATTTTAGAAATAACAGACCACCAATAGCCACATTTCCCAAAAACATCTGCTACTCCTAAAAAGCATGTATCCTTTGCTACACCCAAACCCAAACCTTCCCCTCAAAAACCACCACAAAAGAAGCAGAAAATAGCTTCAAAACCATCCTCACCCATTAAACCAACAGATGCTAATGCAACAAAAGTATCAGCAGATGTTAGGCAAACAACTGCTGAGACACCAGTTGTTTCACCAGAGGTTAGCCAATCCATTGCCACCATCAATTTCAACACACCACCTTCAACACAACCATCTCCAACACCTCAAAAATTCCCTTCACAAACACCTTCTTCACCTAAACCACCTTCTCCACCTAAAGTTCCTCCACCACCTAAACAAAATTATGTACGCAAAAGAAAATTTGTTGTGCATGAAGATGATAAGGAGATTCAATCACCAATCCCTTTATCATCTGTTCCCATCCAAACCACTCCACCCTCATCACCTCCACCTATAAATCCACTTCTTAATCCACCCACTGGTTCAGAGCCATCTGTGTGACAACTGACACAAAACCAGTAATTTCCGTACTATTTTAATAATTATTTATTTCCTGCAATTATGTGCTTAACCGTCAACATTATGTGCTTACTTGCTTTACATATGAATTCATGCATGTTTGTGACTTCAATTATCGCATTGTGCATTACATTAAGCGTTGCGTCAGAACGACTAGTAAACTCACCGGTAAGACAAACTGTGTCAGCATAACTACAGAATGCAATTAGACAATAGATTTAGGGCCTAGATGTAGGTCCAACATCATAAATACATTAAAACCCAAGTGTAGGAACAAGGTTTAACATAAACACTTTCCGGAAGCTAAAACAAGCACTAAAAAGTACCCGAAACGCACCAAAAATGCATAATTCTACAGAAATTCAGCAAAAACAGTATTTAAACTATAAAATAACATGCAGAATTTGTGTTTTAGTGTCCAGAATAACTTGTAAAGTGTCAGGAATGAAAACTATCACAAAAGGTACTTCATACCTTGTAAAACTACACTATTTAGCACTTTAACGAACCGATAACCGAACGAATAACCGGACACTAGCCAAAACATCAAAAATATACTAGAAGCATTGTTTTTATGGTTTAAAGCTAGTTATGGTGATAAAACACCTTAAAAATAATAAAAACACATAAACACACTTAATTTTATCATAAACCTCCTAACTTACACGTATAACCTTTAACTTCCAAAATTTACAAATTACCCCCCCCCCCCTCACTTGTAACCGGCCCCAAGTGGACCCCACAAACTTTTCCATTAAAATATTTGTAATGTGCAGTTGATATTGGTCATGAAAACCCTTGGATAAACATATGTTGGAAGTTTGTTTTAAATAACCATTAGTTGAAGTAACATGATCATTTTCACCATTTCAAGCTTCTTCCTCTTTCTCTCTTCTACCTACGGCCACAACCACCTCCCATACACTCACAATTTTCACTTCTAAACCAAGCAATCTAAGGGTATACAAGGGTGCACAAGAATGATCTAAGAAGGTTTGGAGCACAAGAAGTGAAAGGACCACCTTGTGGAGCTTTTAACCTCTCATCTTCTTCTTGTTTGTGCCACTTCCCTAGCCACTAGAGCTAGTAGTAAGCCTTCTAAACACTATTTTACTTCATGTTATTAGCATGTACAAGTCACACCATCAAAGAAACTAAACTTTAAAAGATGGTAACATGAAGATCTAACATAATCTAAGTGAAAACAAGTTGTTTTGAAGTTTGTTGATGTATGTGATGAAGTTGTGAATGTTGAATCTTGTGTTTTTAGTTAGATCCATCATGTTAAAGCTTGTTAGAAGCTTAGATCTAACAAGTTTAAGCATGGATCTTGAAAGATCCATGGTTAAACTTGAAGATGAACTTGAAAAGTCTTTATGTAAACATGAAAAATGGTTTTTAAAGTATGATTCTTATGATCTTGAAGTAACAAAGTTTATGGATGGTTAAGTTATGAGATTTAGCTTCATAAAAAGTTTATGGAAAAGTCTTCAAGAAGCTTATTCTTAAAAGAATCAAGTATGTTAAGTGTAGATTCACAAGACTGCATGTTTTTACAAAATAATCAAGTTCATCCTTGGGTTTCACATGATGAGATTAGTGTATGTAACTTGTGATATTGTTGGAAATTGATTTTTGGTGATGAAAAGAAAATAAACACATGTTTTGAAAACATGGGAAACCTCCATTTTTAGGGGAAACTATGTCAAAATTTTTATAAAATTTTGAAACTTAGAAAAATATAAGTTTTGGTGAAACTTATTCCCAAAAAATTCACCTAAAAATATTTACTATGGTTTCCTAATTTTTATACAAAATTACAAGTCAAGAAATAAGGTTTTCTTCAAGCTAAAGTCAATATTAAGTATGTATATTTTTAGGGAAAATATATATATTTAGTGATCACCAAATTTTGTGCTAAGTGTATATTATGTGTATTATATGTAGTAGTGTATTAGGAACTTGAAAATACACTAAATACTCCCAAGGAGTATAAATACCAAAAATACACAAAAACATACAAGGAAATATTTATGAATATATACAAGAATTTCCCATTAAAAAAGGGTATTTGGACAAGGAACAAAATATATATTAACATAAATATGTTCCTCAAAATATATGGACTTGGACAAGTAATGGACACCTTTGGACATAACTGTATATTTGGAAAAATATATATAATTGTTACCAAGTAATGGAAATTATACAAAATTCGGATAAATGACAAAATATATATATATTCTACAAGCATGATGAAATATATATATTTCAAACAAAACCTTAAAAATATATTATTTTTAAGGAAACATAAATCCGGAAATATTAAAAATCAAAGAATTGATTTTTGACAAACAATGTAAAATACACAAGTATTTACATAAAAATACAAGTATACTTCCCTAAGTATACTTACACAAAAATAATATTGAAAATATTATTTAACAAAATACTTATATTTATTTTTGTAAAATAATATGAGTATCATATTTTGGATAAATTAAAAATATGGATTATTTTTAACACATACATCTCTCAAAACCTACATATACAAATATATATTTTTGGAAGTAAATTATATATTTCAAAGTGAACAATACAAACTCAAATTACAATAACGCGATGAACGGGCGAGACCCGACAAACAAGGGCACGACCCTCACCAATGATGAACTTACGCAAAACCAATACATAAACTTAAGATGGTGACTTGTACTTTGTGTGTTACAAGTCTAGTAATTAACGTGCATAGAACATATATAGGTTACGACGCCTACAAGACAAGCCCGGTGAAGTTTACGACGCAGGATACGCAAATTTGTGATTTCATGTTCCCACTTTTAAACTTTTACTCGTTTTCTAAACTTGGGGAAAATACATGTATAATGGTATGTAGAACACAAAACTAAGGAATGACACATAGATCATGTGACGAATAGGGTAAACATAAGCACCATTAATCAATGTATACATTTAGACCGGGAATGAAAATGTTAGATCTAATGGGTTTCAGGCAACCTCACTCTTGGCCTACTTCTACCAAAGAGTGCTTTTGTGTCTCAGTCGATCTCGACAAAAATGCCTAGGTTTGGATGCTTACCATGTCGTGACATAATGTTGTAGCTAAACATTAGCGATCTCGTATTCCTTACATTTACAGAGCACAGTTACGAATACATTTTACAAATTACATACCATGTTTTCATACAAGTATACTCAAACATTCTATATAAAAACTGCATGAATTCACACCAACTTATGTTGACGATTTTCCAAAACTTACATGTATTTCAGGGAACTAAGTGGATGTATGCTCGGTCTCCTTGCTCAAGATGGTCGTTTATGTTTCAAAGTTATTATGTGTCGATGTTCCGTTGCCACTTTTGTAGGATTTGTTTGTTATATCCCGCCTCCTTGCGGAGATATAATGAACAAAACCTTGATATTTGTTTTTGAAATGAAGTTGTAAACTTTTCAAACAATTATCTTATGTTGTGTTGTAACTTTAAACTTAACTTTTGTTATGGATGTTAAACTATCAATGGAAATTTGGAGTTATTTTATATTCATGTAGTATGTTTACTTATCGTATGCAATGAGAACCTTTCAGATCACACCTCGTGCTTCCGCCTTATAAAGGGGTGTGACAATCTGTCATCCCCTTGGCTGCCAAATATCCTCTAGAACTGCTTTGCAGTTCAAAGTGAAATGGAATCTTTTTACAAAATAGAAGATCCATCAAAGAGAACCTTCCCATCTCTCTATGGCTTCAGACAACCTCAGAACCTGGATGAGTATTTGAAAATGAAGGCAAAACAAGCAGAGATTATAGCCAGTGAAGATAGCAGAGGGTTAGGTGACAGGAAATACCAAGGTCTGTTATCACATCATCTTAACAAAGTCAGAAAGCTTGAAGACTTTACTAAAGACCTTAGTAAATCCATATCTGAGCAGCCTTTGGATACTGAGCTTGAAAAGGAACTAAAGGTTGATTACATTGATCACATAATGAAGCACAAGCCTTATAAAGAAACGAGGACCCAATTCAAGGATTGGTCAACAGATGCTCTCTTGGAAGAAATTGATAGAATTACAAAGATGAACAATGATCATCTGGTCAAGAAAACTCCACCCAATTGGAAGAAATTCAAGCAAGTGGATCCAGATGAAGCATTAAGGTTCAAGAGAATGAGAGCAGAGCTTGTTGCTGCTGATTATGGGTCTGCAAGATCAATAGCTAGAAGGTCAAAACTAAATGTTGAAGAGACCTACAAAAATCTAGAAGAACTTAGAGTAAAAGACCCATTTGTTCCTCAAAAGGCAGTTTATCCTCCAACCACTGCTCGCAGGCCTCAACAGACCCGAACCTCGAGAAAGCTTCTCTTAACTTCTGCTTTACCCACAAATGCCTTGAATCAATTAAAAAGGCAAAGGCAGACATATGAGGAAGATGAGCAGAGGCTTGAAGAATATAGAAAATAGGCCATCAAATACCAGAGTGAATCACACTGTAACACCCCGTGTTTTCGAAAGTCAAATTCAAACTCAAGGTCAAAGTCAATGACCGGTTATACGGATTTGACTTATAGAAATTTCTTTATTTTATTTGTATTATGTGGAGTAAGTGTTGTTAATTACAAGCTGTCGACATGTTATTCAAACGACTTACGACTGTAAACAATAGGCAGTAACAATGCGATAAAGTTAATCAACCGATAATCAAACTATGCTAATCAAATCGACATCGAATCGAATCTTAACTCGAATTATACATCTTGGTTATTATTATACGTGTGTTTGTGTGCCTTATGTGTTACTTGTGCATGTTTACTTTTGTTATGTGTGGAAATCAATCGAAACGCAATCTAACTCGAAAAGCAATCGAACTCAATTGAAACTCGTAATCAAACTAGAACGCAAATCACAATCGAACTATGAAGATTAGTAGTTGGGACTAAAAGTAATTTGACTAGGAAACCCCATCGCATCGATCGTAATCGAAATCGAATCAGCAAAATCGTCGCGTCAAACACACTAACCAAGTGCCATCCGGCCGAATAGCCATCCGACCGGATAGCCACTTGGTAAAGGGTGTCAGGTGCCATCCGACCGGACAGTCATCCGGGCGATGTGCTATCCGACCGGACAACCCTTTCCTCTTTTGGCATCCTATAAATACCCCTGTCATTGTCATCTTTTCCACTTTTGGAAACCTCTGTTCGACCAGCACGCTTAACTCAACCTTTTCTCAGATTTCTCTCGATTCCGGTAAGATCTCGTCCTAAATCTTGTACTTTCTTGATCTACACGCACTCCTACACCTTTCTATCTTTTAAATCTTAACTTTTAACCGTGAAATCACTAGATTTCGGGTGTTCTAGGATGATGTCATCATGTGTTCTTCAAGAACTTCGTGTTTTGGCCTCAATCCACCAAGAACAACCTAGATCCAACCGATTTCCACAAAGATCTTGTAAAGATCTCGACACAAGTGTGGTGAAAAAGGATTGAAAGATGGTTTTAACTTTCTTTCAACCCTTTTTGCACACAAGATACTCAAAACCGATAGGATCCGACCCTGATCTAGTCTTCTACCCTATCGTAGTGTTGTGCTAGCTCAAGATCCGGATTCTACCCACGAGACTACCGATTTCGGGTTAGTCAAGAACAACCGCCTCGAGCCGATAACCGGCCGGACTAGGGTGATTCCTGGTCGGGTGGGTCATCAGAGTCGAACTAGGAGTTCTGTTGGCTAACACGTTGTCAAAGTGTCTCGACATAACGACAAACCTTCAAAACGACCAAGTGTAGAACGAACGGAACAACCACGACGGATTGCCATCCGACCGGATTACCATCCGATCGGATAGGTCACCCGAACGAATTGCCATCCGATCGGATCACACTTGGGTCCCACCTTTAAACAATCTTAATTAAAGTTTGAGTATTGAACGAATTGCAATCCGATCGAACGACCATCTGACTGGATTACTCTTCGGATCATGAGATACTAAGACTTTAAAGACTTAAACAATTTTCAACGTGTTCAATAACAAGGTTGCCATCCGATCGAATGACGCTTCTGTTGTGAACTTGTTTTCAATAAGTAACCTCATCACTAAGTCGCCGTCCGACCGGACCACTGTTCGACCGGATGACCATCCTAACGGATTGCCATCCGCACAACTAGTCATCCGATCGACCGACTTGGAAGATAGAGATACTTCATTGTTTACAAAATACTACAACGAAAACTTCCAAAGTCAAGCCATCATACACAAACACATACTTCTTATAGGAAGAAACAATCCACTCGAATCGTCATCCGACCGGATCACTATCCGACCTGATGACCACCCGAACGGATTGTTATCCGCACGGATTGCTGTCCGATCGGATTACCATCCGATCGAACCCCTATCCGACCCTTTCATACTTTGTGATGTTCCATGCATCACTTATCGTTATACAATCTAATCTACTCAGGCTAATCTTACTCGCTAAGCGCTCCCTTCAATCCATCAATCGCTGTGAGTATACTCGATCCCTTTTTGCTTTATGCACTTTTGGGTGTTACATACGTTACGAATATTCAAACTACAACAATCACACTACTCAAAACTATTTGAACGCTAACCGTTAATGCATGTTATACGTGACTTATGAATGCTTGTTTGTTATGTTTACACATGGAATGTTGTCTACCTGCCTTAGCAATGATAGTACTATAGTTTGGACTCAGCACCCGTTCACACGGGGGTTGTTAAGGACCTTTACTTGCATGGATTACGATGGTAATCATGTATTGTGAACTGCCTCCGGCAGTCAACCCGCAGTCATTGGTATCGATGGATCTATGTCGATAACTAACGTGCTTCATTTCACTATGTGTACGTGCTGGTTATGCGTAAACGATTTCGAACTCTATATGCTATTATCAAACTTGTATGCTCACCTTTACATTTTATGTATTGACATTATTTTAACGTATGTGACAGGTGCTTAGGATGCACACTTGGTAGGAATTTGAAGCTAGAATAAAGCTTTAGAGCCCAACAAATAGTTGTCTGTAGTGGTCAAACTAAGGGTCTCTAGAAGCAGATAAACAATTGCTGTCTATTTGAATCTGAGTTGTCGGAACAGAATATTTGTCTGGATTTATTGTCTGTAATAATTATTTTGTTGTTTGAGATACGGTATGGGACGTATTATTTAAATTGAATAGTATAGATAATTGTTATGGAAACTTCTGGACAATCAGTTTCGCTCAGTGCCATGCCCCGATGATTCCGCCATCGGTTGGGGTGTGACAGATTGGTATCAGAGCCATAACTATAGGGAATTAGGCAAGACACGACCTAGTCCGGGTCGATGTCTTAGATACCTAGTCTGTAGTTAGGAACCAACAGACCGACTTGTGCTTATCCGTTAGGGAGTATGCATGAGCTCACTGCTATCACTCGCTATTCTCGCTTATTCTACACTATCACCACACTCGAATTTTCAACTATGAATGGGCAACAAAGTCGAGAAGAGGTGTGAAAACCGCAAACTCTCGACTAAAGTTGCTTAATCAACCCGCATTTTAACTACAACCGAGGAGAATTATGCCAAATCAGGAGTGAAATCCATATTTTGATGAATAATCTCCTCTATTTTATTAAAAACAGGGACGAAGTTGTTAAGATAGGGGTGAAACCCTAACCTTGGCTACTTGTTCCGATCATTTTACAAAACTCTCACCAAAGTTTCGACGGACTCCAACGACCTGAAGTCACAATAAGACTAACGGGATGTGTGCCAACGCCCAAGAATCGAGGCAAGGGCATATTCCTAGAAGTCAAACGTGTACAACGGATCCTTGTGAATAGTTGAATTACTTTGGTTAGTCGAAGTCTACTAGCCGCAGACAATCTACCTCTCGAATTTTATGAGTTTTGATTCTGAGCCCGCAACTGCTGACTCCGATATTTCGTCGATTTTATGTGCTTATATATGTGTTTACCTGTTTATGTGTTTAAATTTTGGAGATTTACTCGATTTTTGCTTTCACTTCGATCGACACGCATTATAGACGACTTTATGCTACGATATACGCTTATACTACACTATTCAATACATTAAATGCAAACTCTATATTCGAACGCTCGCGAACTGTGAATGATAGATTTATGTTTTCTGACTACCTCTAGTGATTAAATGCGTATGTGTTTCCTTGCTTATGTGCCTTACTTGCTTAGGTGTTATGTGATTATGTGCTCTACATGCTTATTTGTATATGTGATATTGTGCTCTATATGTTATGTGTTACGTAAATATACGTGTTCCTGAGCTTTAGTAAGTAGTAGACGTGTGAGGTGAGATTCGAATACAATGTGTTGAGTTCCGTGGCGATGTCTATTGCAGACAATGTCGTCTGGATCCCGTCATGCGCTTTCTCGTCAAGAAAAGAGGGACAAACGCCTTGCTTCCATTATCACTAAAAGTGTGGCAAAGGCCGTGAGTGATGTTTATGAGAATGTCAGCAAATCATCTGAGGAATCAAGGACCGACGCTCCTAAAGCTGCCACAAGACCCTTTAGTTTCAAACAATTCAAGTCGTGTGGGCCAAAAGAATTCACTGGCGAGGGAGGTCCGACTGCACTATTCCAATGGTTTGATTCCATTTTGGTCACTCTACGACAGAGTGGTTGCCCTGATGACCTTCGAACTCTGAATGCTACCGGCGTTTTCCAGTCCCGTGCACTAGACTGGTGGACGGCCAAGAGAAACAAGCGAGGGAACGATGCAGCCTACGGTCTGTCGTGGGACGAGCTCAAGGAAGTTATGCTAGAGGAATTCTGCCCTCCTCACGAACGTCAAAAGCTTGAAGATGAATTCTGGCACATACACCAGCATGAGGGTGACAATGCTGCTCTCACTGCTCGTTTCAAGCAGCTCAGCATCATCTGTCCCGATCAAGTCAAGACTCCGGAGATCACAATCAAGAAGTATATCCGAGCCCTGCCCGACTGTGTTGCCGATTTCGTGCAAACGGCTAAGACTACGACGATCGAAGAGACTTATCTACTGGCCGCTGAAATCAATGACAAACGGGTCAAGGCTGGTGTCTGGGATAAGACTTCGAAGCATCTGCATCAAGCTACCGCCACCGCACCAACTGCTGAACCCACCTCATCAAGCAACAAGAGAAAGAACAAGAGAAAGAACAGCTCCAGCAACAAGAACTGTGTGATCACTGCTGCACCAGTTCAATCAGTACCAGCTCAACAGCGTCAAGTAGCGGCGCCTGTGGCTAATGCACCACCCGCAAAACGTGCATACACTGGGCCACACCCGCTCTGCCCTACTTGCACCTACCACCACCCAACTGCCATTGCTTGCCGTTATTGTGCTCATTGCAATGTATACGGCCACTTTACCGCCAACTGCTGTATTCGTCAAGCTCCTGCCAATCAAGCTCTACTCACTGCCCCACAGGGTCAACAAGCTCCTCCGGCACCCGCGGTCAAAGCCAGAGCCTACTTCGCATGTGGCGACCCGAACCACTTCGCCAACATGTGCCCAAACAGGGTCGTGAAACAAGAGCCTCAACAACAACAGCCCCAGCAGCAACAACAACAGCAGCAACAACAGGCCGCACGCGCCAGAACTTTCAACCTCAACGTGCATCAAGCCCAGGCCGACAACAACGTGGTCAATGGTACGTTCCTTGTGAATGGTATTTATGCTTCCTGTTTGTTTGATACTGGAGCGGATAATTGCTTTGTGTCGTTTGAATTCGAGAAACTCCTTAGTCGTAAACGCACCAAACTCTCCTCGACGTTCGATGTAGAAGTCGCTACCGGAAGAACCGTCGCCATTAATTTTGTCCTTCGTGATTGTACCCTTGAGCTCAACAATCACATCTTCCCAATCGACCTTATTCTGATGCAACTCGGAAGCTTTGACGTCATAGTAGGCATGGACTTTCTTCGAGAAAACCATGCTGAAGTTGTGTGCTTCGACAAGATGATTCGATTTTCGCTCGCGAATGGTGACTTATTATGTGTATACGGCGATACTACCTCGAAGAGTCTCAAGCTCATGTCGTGTGTCCAAGCTAGCAAGTATCTCCGCAAGGAATACAGAGCTTTCTTGGCTAACATTGTAGTAGCAAAGAAGGAAAAGAAAGAGAAGAAGGAAGTAAAAGACGTTCCTGTGGTTCGTGAATTTCCTCATGTTTTTCCAGAGGATCTTCCCGGACTACCGCCAAGTCGTGATATCGATTTCCGTATCGACCTCATTCCTGGAGCCAACCCTATTGCCAAAGCTCCCTACCGACTCGCGCCGTCCGAAATGCGCGAACTCTCAACCCAACTCCAGGAATTACTTGAGAAAGGCTTCATTCGCCCGAGCACCTCTCCTTGGGGCGCGCCAGTCCTTTTCATCAAAAGAAGGACGGGTCGTTCAGGATATGCATCGACTATCGGGAATTGAATAAGCTAACTATCAAGAACCGTTATCCCTTACCTCGCATCGACGATTTGTTTGATCAACTACAAGGTGCTACGTGTTTCTTAAAGATCGATCTACGTTCAGGATACCACCAGCTACGAATTCAAGAGGATGATATACCCAAAACCGCGTTTCGCACTCGTTACGGCCATTACGAATTCGTTGTTATGCCCTTTGGCTTAACCAATGCACCAGCGGTTTTCATGGATCTGATGAATCGCGTTTGTAAACCATATCTCGACCGTTTCGTCATCGTGTTCATCGACGATGTCTTGGTCTATTCCAAATAGAAAGCCGAACATGCGCAACATCTACGTTTGGTTCTCGAGTTACTCCAGGGGAACCAACTCTATGCCAAGTTCTCCAAGTGCGAATTCTGGTTGGAGGAAGTTCAGTTTCTGGGTCACATTGTTAATAGTCAAGGCATTCACGTCGATCCTGCGAAGATTGAAGCTGCCAAGAGCTGGGTTACGCCTAAGAACCCGTCTGAAGTCCGCTCTTTTCCCGGACTAGCGGGCTATTATCGACGATTTATCGAAGGATTCTCGAAGATTGCTGTACCACTTACCTCTCTTACGCATAAAGACAAGCCTTTTGTTTGGAAAACCGAACAAGAGTTTGCCTTTCGAACCCTCAAGCACATGCTTTGCAACGCTCCTGTTCTCACACTGCCCGACGGAAACAATGATTTCATTGTCTATTGTGATGCTTCCAACCTTGGTCTTGGTTGTGTTCTTATGCAACGGGACAAGGTCATAGCTTACGCATCTCGTCAGCTCAAAGTCCACGAGAAGAACTATACAACCCATGATCTCGAGCTAGGCGCAGTTGTTTTTGCATTAAAGATTTGGCGACACTACCTGTATGGTACCAAGTGTACGATCTTCACCGATCATAGGAGCCTGCAACACATCTTTAATCAGAAGGAACTTAATATGCGTCAACGCCGATGGGTAGAACTTCTCAATGATTACGACTGTGAGATCCGTTATCACCCAGGCAAGGCGAATGTTGTTGTCGACGCACTTAGCAGACGGAGCTATCTGCTTAGCACTCATAACGTTCAAACCCAACACAACCTCGAAACCCTCATCTGCGACGCTCAGCATGCATGTTTTAACGAACGCACCCTGAAGAAAGAAAGAATCTACCACGATGGAGCCCAACTTGTGAGCAAATCGAACGGGATATTCCACTTTCTGGACCGAATTTGGATTCCCAAACGAACCAATTTGCGACAGACCTTGATGGACGAAGCTCACAAATCCCGGTATTCTATTCACCCCGGTGCTGATAAAATGTACCAGGACCTTCGTTATAAGTACTGGTGGCCGGGTATGAAAAGGGATATCGCTCTCTACGTCGGAAAATGCCTAACTTGTTCTAGAGTCAAGGCTGAACATCAAAGACCCTCTGGCTTACTCGAACAACCACCAATTCCTATGTGGAAGTGGGAAAGTATAGCTATGGACTTTATAACCAAGCTACCGCACACGTCATCAGGTCACGACAGCATTTGGGTTGTGGTCGACCGTTTGACTAAATCAGCTCACTTTTTGCCGATACGAGAAGACTACAAGCTAGAACGATTAGCCCGAATCTACACCGACGAGATCATTTGTAATCATGGAACGCCTCGTGACATCATCTCTGATCGTGATGCTCGGTTTACCTCGCGACTGTGGGAAACGTTTCAAACGGCACTCGGTACATCGCTTAATCTAAGTACCGCTTTCCACCCTCAAACCGACGGTCAGACTGAAAGAACGATTCGTACTCTTGAAGACATGCTCCGTTCGTGTGTCTTAGACTTCGGTGGTAATTGGGATAAATACCTGCCGTTAGTCGAATTCTCGTACAACAACAACTATCATTCTAGCATCCAAATGGCACCATTCGAGGCATTATACGGAAGAAGATGTCGATCGCCCATTGTGTGGCACGAGATCGGTCATTCGCAATTAACCGGTCCTGAGTTATTACAAGAAACGACAGACAAAATCTTCCAAATTCGAGACAACCTGGTGAAAGCTCGGGATCGACAGAAAAGTTACGCCGATAAGAAGCGCAAGCCCCGTGAATTTGACGTTGGTGACTACGTACTCCTAAAGGTATCACCTTGGAAGGGTGTAGTCCGATTCGGCAAAAAGGGAAAACTCGCGCCTCGATATGTTGGACCTTTTAAGATCCTGGAAAGGATCGGAAAAGTCGCCTACAGACTCGAACTACCGGAGGAACTTAGTAATGTCCACCCGACTTTCCACGTGTCAAACCTCCGAAAGTGCCTAGCCGACCACGACTTACACGTTTCTCTCGATGACTTACAAGTGAACGAAACATTACACTTCGTGGAGAAGCCTGTCGAAATCATGGATCGCCAAACCAAGCAGCTCAGACGCTCTCGCATTCCTATTGTGAAAGTCCGATGGGAAGGCAAACGAGGCGCAGAGTTCACTTGGGAACTCGAAAGCGACATGAAGGCGAAGTACCCGCAATTGTTTAGATAGAGAAACTAGAAAGAGAAAGTGGCATTGCGATTCAAGTGCTTTGTACGATTTCATATGAATCTATAGAATCACCGATTATATTACGTTCTCGTGTGTTCAGTCACGTTCGTGTACGGATTCCGCACGTCACACGTTCGGTTCACAATCATTTCGGAGTCAAAACTGGTCTAAACAGAAAGTTCTCAAACGTGATTCACGGCGTTGTACAGCTCTCAGCTTAATTTCGGGAAGAAATTCCCTAAACAAGGGGAGGCTGTAACACCCCGTGTTTTCGAAAGTCAACGTCAAAGTCAAGGTCAAAGTCAACGACCGGTTATACGGATTTGACTTATAGAAATTTCTTTATTTTATTTGTATTATGTGGAGTAAGTGTTGTTAATTACAAGCTGTCGACATGTTATTCAAACGACTTACGACTGTGAACAATAGGCAGTAACAATGCGATAAAGTTAATCAACCGATAATCAAACTATGCTAATCAAATCGACATCGAATCGAATCGTAACTCGAATTATACATCTTGGTTATTATTATACGTGTGTGTGTGTGCCTTATGTGTTACTTGTGCATGTTTACTTTTTTTATGTGTGGAAATCAATCGAAACGCAATCTAACTCGAAAAGCAATCGAACTCAATTGAAACTCGTAATCAAACTCGAACGCAAATCACAATCGAACTATAAAGATTAGTAGTTGGGACTAAAAGTAATTTGACTAGGAAACCCCATCGCATCGATCGTAATCGAAATCGAATCAGCAAAATCGTCGCGTCAAACACACTAACCAAGTGCCATCCGGCCGGATAGCCATCCGACCGGATAGCCACTTGGTAAAGGGTGTCAGGTGCCATCCGACCGGACAGTCATCCGGGCGATGTGCTATCCGACCGGACAGCCCTTTCCTCTTTTGGCATCCTATAAATACCCATGTCATTGTCATCTTTTCCACTTTTGGAAACCTCTGTTCGACCAGCACGCTTAACTCAACCTTTTCTCAGATTTCTCTCGATTCCGGTAAGATCTCGTCCTAAATCTTGTACTTTCTTGATCTACACGCACTCCTACACCTTTCTATCTTTTAAATCTTAACTTTTAACCGTGAAATCACTAGATTTCGGGTGTTCTAGGATGATGTCATCATGTGTTCTTCAAGAACTTCGTGTTTTGGCCTCAATCCACCAAGAACAACCTAGATCCAACCGATTTCCACAAAGATCTTGTAAAGATCTCGACACAAGTGTGGTGAAAAAGGATTGAAAGATGGTTTTAACTTTCTTTCAACCCTTTTTGCACACAAGATACTCAAAACCGATAGGATCCGACCCTGATCTAGTCTTCTACCCTATCGTAGTGTTGTACTAGCTCAAGATCCGGATTCTACCCACGAGACTACCGATTTCGGGTTAGTCAAGAACAACCGCCTCGAGCCGATAACCGGCCGGACTAGGGTGATTCCTGGTCGGGTTGGTCATCAGAGTCGAACTAGGAGTTCTGTTGGCTAACACGTTGTCAAAGTGTCTCGACATAACGACAAACCTTCAAAACGACCAAGTGTAGAACTAACGGAACAACCACGACGGATTGCCATCCGACCGGATTACCATCCGATCGGATAGGTCACCCGAACGAATTGCCATCCGATCGGATCACACTTGGGTCCCACCTTTAAACAATCTTAATTAAAGTTTGAGTATTGAACGAATTGCAATCCGATCGAACGACCATCTGACTGGATTACTCTTCGGATCATGAGATACTAAGACTTTAAAGACTTAAACAATTTTCAACGTGTTCAATAACAAGGTTGCCATCCGATCGAATGACGCTTCTGTTGTGAACTTGTTTTCAATAAGTAACCTCATCACTAAGTCGTCGTTCGACCGGACCACTGTTCGACCGGATAACCATCCGAACGGATTGCCATCCGCACAACTAGTCATCCGATCGACCGACTTGGAAGATAGAGATACTTCATTGTTTACAAAATACTACAACGAAAACTTCCAAAGTCAAGCCATCATACACAAACACATACTTCTTATAGGAAGAAACAATCCACTCGAATCGTCATCCGACCGGATCACTATCCGACCTGATGACCACCCGAACGGATTGTTATCCGCACAGATTGCTGTCCGATAGGATTACCATCCGATCGAACCCCTATCCGACCCTTTCCTACTTTGTGACGTTCCACGCATCACTTATCGTTATACAATCTAATCTACTCAGGCTAATCTTACTCGCTAAGCGCTCCCTTCAATCCATCAATCGCTGTGAGTATACTCGATCCCTTTTTGCTTTATGCACTTTTGGGTGTTACATACGTTACGAATATTCAAACTACAACAATCACACTACTTAAAACTATTTGAACGCTAACCGTTAATGCATGTTATACGTGGCTTATGAATGCTTTTTTGTTATGTTTACACATGGAATGCTGTCTACCTGCCTTAGCAACGATAGTACTATAGTTTGGACTCAGCACCCGTTCACACGGGGGTTGTTAAGGACCTTTACTTGCATGGATTACGGTGGTAATCATGTATTGCGAACTGCCTCCGGCAGTCAACCCGCAGTCATTGGTATCGATGGATCTATGTCGATAACTAACGTGCTTCATTTCACTATGTGTACGTGCTGGTTATGCGTAAACGATTTCGCACTCTATATGCTATTATCAAACTTGTATGCTCACCTTTACATTTTATGTATTGACATTATTTTAACGTATGTGACAGGTGCTTAGGACGCACACTTGGTAGGAATTTGAAGCTAGAATAAAGCTTTAGAGCCCAACAAATAGTTGTCTGTAGTGGTCAAATTAAGGGTCTCTAGAAGCAGATAAACAATTGCTGTCTATTTGAATCTGAGTTGTCGGAACAGAATATTTGTCTGGATTTATTGTCTGTAATAATTATTTTGCTGTTTGAGATACGGTATGGGACGTATTATTTAAATTGAATAGTATAGATAATTGTTATGGAAACTTCTGGACAATCTGTTTCGCTCAGTGCCACGCCCCGATGATTCCGCCATCGGTTGGGGTGTGACACACACACTGATAATGTTGCTGACATACTTACTGCTCATTTAACTGAAACAATTCAAAGGTTGGCAAGCAGACCTCATTCACCAAACTCATCACTAATAAGTCTTGTCCCAAAAAACCATCTGATTCAAAAATACTAAAGTGGAAGTCATCCTCAGACACCCACGTATTGACTTTGACCAGATCAGATGGTAATGTTGAAAGGATAAAAAGGGAGGATGCATATGGTTTGAATGCAAATGACCTCTTAGATCTGCTGAACCTTCAACTGGAAAGGGATAATGAAGATGACATGGATTCCTTGGACTTTGAACTACAGTTCAAAGGGCAAATATGGGAATTGCTGATGAGAAATAAAGATCAGGAATAAATGAAGGGTTTTGGCATCATCTGTTCTAGGGGAGATTGTTGGGTCATGTGAATCCTTTCTTGAGAACAGATGATACAAACTCAAAACAGTTCTGCAACAACTGATCCATAATAACAGTGCTTTGGATTCCTTCTCATCCCAATCACAAAGGCATTCTAACAACTGTTGCTTCTAAGGTCTGCTCAATGTAAGCTCTGCTGATTTACAAAGTACTGCTGAAGATAAACCACTAAAGAAGTCAAAGGTATGCTGGAAGTCAAAGGTCTGGTCATCCTTTGAAGAAAGGCTGCCAAAGCTTCATCAGAGGTTAGAGCTCATCAGAGGATAGAATCAACAGAGTCTTGTAATCAGTGTTTGTAATATGTAATAGTGTTTAGCCAGTGCGTGTACTGTTCTATTAGATCAATTCACACTTGCATTTTGTACGAACAAACTCTGTGATCTCAGGCTGAGAGGGAGTTGTAATTCATGCATACGTGAATCGTTTGTGTATTCAATCATTCAACAAAAAGTATTCATGATGAAAGCATAACTTCCATTGTTTGTGTTATAAAGTTTTTCTTTATTCCGCTGCATATTAGTTCATCTTATTACCATCTTCCATTCTTCATCTTAAAACAAACACAAACAATTCAAACTCAGATCCTAACTTGAATACTGATAATCTTAAGCCTGTTAAGATCCAAAATCTAAAAGGTGAAGTACAGGAACTATTTACAAGATCTCAAAAAACCAATACTAGATTCAGCTACGATATTGTTGAATGGCTTGGTTATCTAAAGAACCAAAATATTGTTTTTGGTGATGAACTTTCGTTTTGGATAGGAGAATGGAAATAGTCATATGTAACGGATATATTAACCGATGATCTATGTTTATAGTTGTCTATTATCTATTATAGATAATAAGTTTTGGTACAATATCTATATACCTATTTATACTTTCTATTAAAATGTATTATGCATGGTTTTCTAAAAAACACCCGTGTTTGCACACGGCTTTTACTACTAGTTAAATATAATAACTTAAACATTAAAAGAAATCTATATCTTCTTATTATTTAATCAATTAAGTGGGGCCCGCCATCCTTATCTTCATCAGCCCAACCCACCCCCATTCTAACCCTCGCCATCAACAGATCGATGAAGTTGTAACTCTGGCGTGATTTCAGTCACAAGAAATCCAGAAACAAAACCCCCCAACATCACCCTCACAATCAATAGATCACAAATACCAACCCCATCTCATCTCTCTGTCTTGGAATCTCTCTTAATATATGTGAACTTTATTGTTGATGCTTGGTCCATGTGAACTTGTCATTAACCTTTGTGAAAAGTATTTAACGTTCGAAATCAACCGTGAGACAACTGCAAGAGTTTAAGTTTAAGAAACTCACATACCACCGGATAACCACACTTAATTACCAACCCCATCTCGCTCTCTTTGAAAAACGGTGTCACGCAAAGTTGCCGGAAAACGTCATTATCCCGCATCTAAAAAACGACTAATCTTCGTGTGATAAAAGACTCGCTGCCAATACCACCACCATCAATTCCTTACAGTACATGAAAACTACAACCAACACCGACGATGAAGGTGGTGTGCAGGGAGAGAAGCCACGGTAGGTGGGGTGGGTTTGAACTAGAGTTCTATTGTGGTTTGAGTTGTGGTGGTGATGGCAGTGCGGCGACGAGAGACATGGTAGAGATAGCGGTCTATTTGTCAGAACCGGAATCGTTAGTGGTGGCTGGCGATGGTTGGTGTTTGTGGTTGTGTTGGTTTGAGTTGCTGGAGAGGGGGAGTGGGTGGATTTTAAAAGATAATTTAATATATGATATACAATTTTTTAATTCTTAGTTTTAGGTTTTTTAATGTTTAATATATTGGTTTTAAAATCTGAAGGGTAATTTTGTCATTTAACATCCACTAAACCGAGAAAACTAACATCCATCCATTCCAGGGACTATCCGAGTAACAACTAAGCCAACCACAGGGAACATACATGTAATTTTGAAAAGATGGGGACTAAAGGTGAAACTTTACCAAACCACATGGACTATCTGTGCATTTTACTCTTAGTATAATTATAGGGTAAAAATGGTGGAAGGGATGTGAATACTCTTACTGTTCAATTTTTGATATTTTTAAAAGTGGTTGTAAGTAGATGAGAGAGAAAAAGTAATAATAAAGGAATAAAAAGATTATTTAATTGAAAAGAAAAATGAAAAATTAGTGATTTTTAGTGTAATTATATTAATATGAATAAAGATTCCAATGTGAATGCTCTTAATTCTGTAAATTATTACCAAGTTGTGGTAACTGATGTAGTTTCATTATTAAGTTGTTTTAAATCCTGAAAGAGAGAGTATAGACACAACACCCACAGTTACTAATTATACCCTTTAATGTTGATGATATACGATTGTACGGTTGTGCAGAGGTATACGATTTGTTGGTATATCTTCGTATAGGACATGTATACTCATGTTACATGGTAGCCAACGTAAAGGTGTACGTTCATATAGAGATATACAACCCTGTAAAAAATTTACATGTTTGATGGATTAATGTAATGGCTAGAAGGTGTGCATTCTGCATACGTGATAGGGGAAGGTGTTCCTATAGCATGACCCATCGTGAAATCAATTATAACCGATCTTAAACTATATAAAAAGAAAATAAAAATCAAGATAGTTTTGTTAAAGTAATACACAATTGTTGATTTTAAAAAATGAAATAGTATTCCTTTTTGAATCTGTATAGTTTCTTGTAAAATACTCATTAGAAAGTAAAATCTTACATTCGAATCAACAAATAAACCAATCACGAAACCTTCAACTGACTTATCAAAGTATCACCCACACAGATTATTAATCAAATCGTTAAAAGCTACAAATCAAGTTGAGATTTAACTTTTTGAAGCCCGGGGTGATGACGCACATTTAATAATTGAGCTCGAGCCAAGCATCATACATCAAACTTCATTAGACATGGGAGTTTACACGAGTCAATCATCTCTATAATATCATCATATGATGATTTAATACAATTTACATTTACATAATAAGTATTAGAGGATGGATCACACAACAACAACCAACAACCATACCCAGTAAATCCCACAAATAGCAAAGCTACTTATAGGGTCTGGGGAGGGTGGGATGTAGACAGACCTTGCCTCTATCCACACGGATAGAGAGGCTGCTTCCAGAGAGACACTCGGCTCGAAAACGAACAACAAACCAACACACCAAGTCAAAGAATATAGAAATAAGAAGTCCCCCATACCAAGAAATTGATCCGAGTGACACAATATAATGTAAATCATGTATAATAGCATGCATACAACATCATTTGGGCATAAACACAAGAAGGCAATCACCGGAAAAGTCCCTTAAAGAGTAAGAAAAACCTACCTCCTTAAAATACACCTAAGACCTTACTGCAATATCTTCTAGAAGTCCTTAACCCTAATCCTACGCCTCCACGAAGTCCTATCTTGGACCATGTCCTCAGAAAGATGCAACTCTACTAAATCATGCCTAATCTGCTCATCCCATATCAGTTTGGGTCTGCCTATTCCTCTCCTCCCCTCGACAATAAGAGTTTCCACTACTCTAACTGGTGCCGTCGTTTCCCTCCGCTTCACATGCCCAAACCATCTCAATCTCCCCTCCTTAATCTTCTCCGATATACTAGCAACTCCTAATCTTTCCCTAAAAACCTCATTTCTTGTCCGATCTAACCTCGTGTGTCCACACATCCACCTCAGCATCCTCATCTCTGCTACCTCCATCTTGCGCGCCCGTGTCTTCTTGATAGCCCAACAGTCTGTTCCATATAGCATAGCGGGCCTGACTGCTACCCTGTAAAATTTCCCCTTTAATTTAGTTGGGAACCTCCTATCGCACAATACCCCACTGGTTGCCCTCCATCTACACCAGCCAGCCTGTATGCGATGGGTTACATCACTATCTATATCACGATCTCTTTGTACAAACGACCCCAGATACTTAAATCTATTTACCTGCGGGACCAGTTGATCATCAATGGTGATTTGGGTGTCATCGTCATCGGCTACACCACTGAAATCACAGTGTAGATACTCAGTCTTAGATCGACTAATCCTTAGGCCCTTGCCCTCTAAGGCTACTCGCCACTCCTCTACCCTCGCGTTCAGGCACTGTTTAGTCTCTGCAATCAACACAATATCGTCTGCAAAAAGCATGCACCACGGAACTGTCTTCTGAATCAACTTGGACAACTCATCCAAGACAACCGCAAAAAGAAAAGGGCTCAACGCAGACCCCTGGTGGAGTCCTACCTCCACAGGAAATAAGTTTGTATCTCCTACAGGCGCGCGAACACTAGTTTCCGTTCTATCGTATGTATCCTTAATTATGTCTATATATTTCCCCGGTAGCCCTCGACCCTCCAAACTATCCCAAATCAGTTGTCGTGGGACAGTGTCATATGCCTTTTCCAGGTCGATAAACACCATATGTAAATCTTGCTTCTTCGCTCTATATTTTTTCATCAACCTCCTTAGAATATGTATCGCTTCTGTAGTTGACCTCCCTTTCATGAATCCAAATTGGTTTACCGAAACCTGAGTTTCTCTTCTAATTCTAGAGGATGGATCATGAGAAAACTAATTTAAATGAGAAAACAAAAAAATTAACTAAAAAAACCTAAAAAACATACCGAAATTTCTTCTTCTTTTTTTGAATTTTTTAATAAAAATCGCAATATTTAATATATAAAAAAAACTTTTTTCAAAAAAAATAAATTGTACTGCACATGTGCATTAATACGAAAAAGCCTAACCCACCCCCATCAACACCCCCCAAAAACCTAAACCCCCCACCCCCACCCTCCAAAAACCTAAATCCACTCTCCCACCAAAAGTCTAACCCCCTCCCCCCCCCCCCCCCGCCAAAAAAAAAAAAAAAAAACTCCCCCTCCTCCCACAACCAAAACTTCCAAAACCTAATCCTAATTCTAAACCCCAAAAAAATTTCTAACCCTAAAAGTTAAACTAAACTCAAAAGCTAACTCTAAGCATATAATGCACATGTGCAGTAAGTTTTTTTTTTGACAAAAAAATTATAAATAAAAAGTAGCGGATTTTTATTAAAAAATGTAAAAAAAATTGGTATGTTTTTTTAGTCTTTTTTTAGTTAGTTTTTTAGTTTTCTTATTTATATATAGTTTTTCATGATCCTCTCCCATAAGTATTATTACTATATACAATACATAGGAGAACAAATCTAAACAATATATTATCATTACATGTATAATTATAGCTCAAGCTTGTAACGTTAGTCACAGGCCAAGCTCAAACTCTTTTATGTTAAATGAGTCAAGCTAGTTAAGTTCAGATTCGGCTCTTCTACAACCCTACTGATAGAGATCTGAGATGTGAAGATTGTGATAAATTGAATATAGAGAAGATAATAGAAACAAAGGACAGAACGATTGTATTGCTGAATATGTAAAGGAACAATTACAGAGATAATCCAGGGCCTAGCCCTATCTCACTGCGCCAGGGCCGTCCTCGAGAATGATAAAATACTTTTGGGCCCTGTGCGAAACAAAAAAATTGGGCCCCTCCCTATAATATAAACTCACCAATCATATATCAAAAAACCACAATACGACTATATTTGTTAAAACAAAACAAAAGTAGCGTAGCAAAAAGAACTGAATATATCTAAACATACCCAAATTAGTTTGGCAACACAAACCTTTTCATATAAAAAAAATAGAACTAGCTACTGAGTTTTTTTAAGTTTATATTGTAAATGGTTAAATGCGAAATAAAAACCTACAAGAAAACATGTAAAGTTTGTTACGTAAATGATTTAAATGAGAAGAAAAAATGAATAAACTTGCAAATTTGTGGAGGCCCAAATTTAGATGTGAAAAATCAAAATTAAAACTAAAAAATAAGCTTGGAAAGTTGCAATTGGTGTGAGCATAAATCAAAATAAAAACTAAAAAATAAGCTTGCAAAGTTGCAATTGGTGTGAGCACATAGGACTTTTTCCCTCTGTTAATAAAACAAAACATCAATTAGAAATGAAAAACAAAAAAAGAAAAAAAATAATCAATTAGAAATGAAAAACAAAAAATGAAATAACCGACTTAGAAATGAAAAACAAAAAAAGAAAAAAAAATCAATTAGAAATGAAAAACAAAAAATGAAAGAACCGACAGGGGGAATCGAACCCGGAAAGTCCACTTTGAAATTAATTGCTGCATACATTGAGCCAAAGGAGTAACATGTACATTTTTTCCTAAGCAAATTTATATATAAAATATGTATTAACTTTTAAACGATTTTGGGCCCCTAAATGTTTTGGGCCCTGTGCGATGGCACCTCTTGCACAGGCCCAAATCCGGCCCTGCACTGCGCAAGCAGGAGCCCTAATGAACTAACAAACTCAATCCTACCTATAACACGCCTTATTCTCTATTACTTATACTACTCCCTATATTACACTTTAGCCCCTGAAGAATACCTATAACTCACTTCCCTCTCATAGTTGATTCCCATCATTACTCCCCCCTTCGAAACAGTCTTGTCCTCAAGACTAGGATCGGCTGCGACGTCTGGTGGCCGACCCTGCCCATGCACCACCCATAAATGATAGGATCCAACAAGTAACTCCATAACAGGATTGTGAAGAGTGACATATGGACAAAAAACAAAAGTACTGTACCGCCTTTCCAACCAAGGCGTTTATCGCCAATTTTGAACGTAGACACCACTGTTGCCATCAGCAGCTGTTTTTCCAATGGTGGAGGTCGCTGAAACAGAATTACAGTGAGTAGGAAATCCTCGGAACCCCCGAGTCGACCATCAGATTGGGTGGGCACGCCCACAAGTGAATTTGAATTCCATTGCAACCCAGCCATATTAGAGCCGAATCTGGCTGGAGGAGTTTTCTCAAATAACAGGCCCAAATCTGGAGAGTCCGGGCCCATAATAAGTTCTGCTCCTCACCATGGCCCACCACTGTGCTGAAGCCCAACATCCCTTGTAAGTCACTCGTCATGACCCCATTAGAGCTATGCGACATCAAACAACCAAGGCCAATTGAGTTTTCTTTAGATCTAGAAAGCATAGCCTTCCCTGGAGCTAATATTGATGGAGAATTAGGGAGAGATGACGGAGATCTGATAAAAGGATCTACAGAACCGCTTGAACAACGGGAATCAGTATGACTAGTCGACATCAAATGGCTATAACCACTCCAGCGTTCTTCAGATCTGGAAACAAGCGCCTCCAGTTGAGCTAATAGAGATGGAGATGGAGAAAGAGAACCTGAAGAGCGATCTGGAAGAGGTGATGGCAAACACGAAGTTTCAACCACGGAACCAGAAGTCTGTCGTGTTATCCAAGCAATTACCACCTTCCGAAACTTACTGGATTCAATGAGATCCTCTTCTAAGACTTTCAAAGTGGTTTTGATTTCAGCATCACCTTGAAGTTGTTTAATCTGTTGTTCTTGGGCAGCTAATCGAAAATTATGACCTAGGGTTTCCATGATGAACAGAATACGGCAGGTCACAGGCAGGTCGGACCAATGATAGAGATCTGAGATGTGAAGATTGTGATAAATTGAAGATAGAGAAGATAATAGAAACAAAGGACAGAACGATTGTATTGCGGAATACGTAAAGGAACAATTACAGAGATAATCCAGGGCCTAGCCCTCTCTCACTGCGCAAGCAGGAGCCCTAATGAACTAACAAACTCAATCCTACTTGCGCAGGAGCCCTAATGAACTAATTAACTCAATCCTACCTCTAACACGCTTTCTTCTCTATTACTTATACTACCCCCTATATTACACTTTAGCCCCTGAAGAATACCTATAACTCACTTCCCTCTCATAGTTGATTCCCATCACCTACATACAGACACAAAGAGGATCGCGTTACATGAAGATTGATACCTTGGTATGTCTTGGTCAAATCTCTTTCTACCAGTGAAGTTCGTAGTGGTAAAGGTTTATGTTAATCAAGGTAAGGTCTATGTGAATCGAGGCTGATGAGCGTTTTTCAACTTTTATACAGTACGTTTAAATGTTTTCTTTTCTCTATACTTTCAATTTGATTTATTAGACATTAATATATATGAAGCAGCTGTTACATAAATATAATGATCAAATCAAGAAATGATATGATTTCAAACATCAACTG
Organism: Helianthus tuberosus; assembly: GCA_030545235.1. NCBI lineage: Eukaryota > Viridiplantae > Streptophyta > Magnoliopsida > Asterales > Asteraceae > Helianthus > Helianthus tuberosus. The sequence goes on along the minus strand of CM060400.1, from coordinate 110,500,725 downwards.
ATCCTGTTTCCTTTTTATGAAGATGCTTGATAAACCTTTCATGTTGCTGCCTGCAGTGGTTGTGATTCAACTCTACGGAAGACACGGTTCAAGAAATTATCGACAATTGTCACAAACTCCTCTGGCGTTTCCTCTTGAGGCAAGTGACCACATTTCTTTATTACTTCAAGGTGAGATCCCGGGATGGCTTGCGAAAGCCTCACGGCATTCCAAGATGGTACAAGACGGTCACTATCACCCGTGATTATTAGAACTGTTTCATTTGTTTAGCGATATTAATGACGTTGACATAACTTTATCTACGTGAGTATGTGTTTAAACTATTTACCATTGTTCATTATCATACGAACCTGGACAAGAGATTTCACTCAAACTTTTTGGTAATGGCGGATTTGATTCGGGCGATGAACTAGCCACCATCTCTGCAGTGAATTCCACAAGAGCCCGATCCCAACCCTTTGCTCGTAATGGCTGCAAACAAGGGTAAAACAATATAAATTTAAGACAAATTACTACATCCAATTCAAAAACTCCATGTTTGACCGTTACAGGTCAAATGAGATATTTCTTGAACTTCCAATTTCACGAATACTACCGTTTTGTGTAAATAAAAGAGGATAATTACTTTTAATGTTTTTTTAATAGAAAAAAAAGTGTTTTATTACAACTAACAATGCTTCGAGCCGGGGGTCTCACTGGAAGCAGCCTCTCTATTTTACGGGGTAGAGGTAAGGCTGTCTACATCTTACCCTCCTCAGACCCTACCTTTGCTTTGCTATTGGTGGGATATACTGAGTATGATGATGATGATGATGATGAAGTAAACATGCTTACTCTTGTATAAGCCTCAAGAACACTGTCGGTAACTTTGCTTGTATCATACCAAGCATTTTTAACCGCCGATATCCCAAATTTACCTATAACCATCCTTACCTAACAAAAAACATAAATCAGTATTATTAGAGTTCTATTAAACAATTTTCAGACTTGAATATTGAAATTTGCAATGTATATTACCAGCATAACTGCAACAGAGGAGCGAAGGAAAGCAGATAAAGCCTTCTTGTACAGAGAATTAACCATATTAACCATTCCTGTAAGCAAACTCATTAGGACCCGAGCTATATATCTTGAGAATTTCGACACGATACTCAACAGACTCAAAAACGGATTTTTGATATTATCTGCATTTGACTCGTCTTCTTGATTATTTGCTTTGACTTTTTTGGGGGGAATGAAAGGAGCTACAATTGCAGGGGCAACAAGAATCATAGCGGCAACACGTTCCGGTGCTTGAAAATATGTTTGAGCTGCTACAAGGCAACCAGCAGAATGCCTGCATTTCATTACCATTAGTTTCCATATTAGTTATTTTAAATTCATCATAATTAGGTCAATCCATCTCACAGTTAATCGTCACTGGAAACACTTTTATGTAGAGGTACAAGAAGTCCAGATTAGGCAGGTTGGTAACCGATCAAATGGGTTCGGGTTGAAATAGACCATCTTAATGTTTTCAAGACCGGACCAAACGTCGAACTGGTCTCCTTACCGGTCCACTGGTCATGTAAGAACCGGGTGATATCGTAAATGTCATAAATATATAAATAGGGTAAAATTGAAATCTTTTAATAAAAATCCGCTTCAACCCCTAAAAGATCTGGTTCAACCGGCCGTTTTTCCGGTCCGACTACCGGTTCCTAGTCCAACCGGCCGGTTCGACTCAAAAGCGGTTTGAGAGGGTGAACCGGACCAGTCAGACACCCGTTCCCGGTCCAACCGGCTGGTTTGGTTTTTCAAAACATTGAAAATATAACCCAATTTTTTTAGTAAAACATTTTATGAGGTTGTACACGATGAAAATATACTCCTGGAGACTTTCAACTTGTTTGATGTACCCATTCCCCTCTAAGCTTATTTTTTTCATTAAACGTTATACAACGATTGACCCATTCATAAGTAGCCGGGTCGAAATTCCCACCTCCAAATTTACGTAAATTTGAGATTAATTAAGTTATTGTCATAAGTGAGCCAAGATAGGAGCAAATATCAAGATAAAGAAATGTTGCATACCCGACCAGTATCGCTTTCTCAGCAGCCAAAAAATCAATGAAGTACAAAGTTGCCAGTACAGAAAACGCCATAGAATACGGATTAAGACGCTTTGTATCCTGGATACTGCCAGCTGGAGCATGATTAGAAGGATTATCTACCCTTGTTGTCAACCCAAAGGCGGGTCTATCAAACGATAAAACTTTCGAACCGGAAACATTTGCCAAACGCTTCATAACTGCATTCCAAGAGAACAAAGAGGCTCCAAATCCATGTAATAAGATCAGAGGGAACTTAAGTTTCTCTGTTTGGTGAGACGAATTAGAAATGGTTTCATCGTGTAATGAGTCTTGTGGTTCAGTTTCGGGATCACATATCTTGTGGTGTAATTGCAACCCTTTAAACTCGCAAAAGCAACTGTCGGGGTCGGCTAGAAGTTTGGGATCGACTAATTCATCCTGATCTATGCCGGCTATTTTCCGAGCTTTCTTCTTCTGGGTAGTGGATAACAGTTCTGAAATTAACTAAAATGGTAGTCCGTTAATCATCCAAATTCTGAATGGTGTCCATGTAATGAACGATTAATATGAAAATATACAATATACACGTAAAAACACAATATAAGCTGATCATAAAGCTACTAGACTAGATGTGCTCCACAGTAACTGGTATAATTTTAAAGGGTATTGATATGTAACTTGTACTCTATATAAACGTCTCTTGTAAGCCCATATCAGGCACTAGGGTATATATGAAGCTATGATTTGTGCAAAGCGGAATATAAAGGTAAATCTGATGGCAATGATATAAAATATCTACTAACTTGCTAAAATTGACCTCAGAAAAGATATGCAACTCTATAGTCCCCTTCATGTCACTAGATAGCATCTTAATCCAATGTATAACTATAAAACTACTATTTGCTCTATTAAACGCATAACTAATAACTGGCATATGTTAAAATAGCCCTACTTTGAGAACGTTTGGGCCTATTATGAAGTCAAACATGAAATACACAATGTCACTGAGGGATGTAAGATATGCCACCCGACACCAACTATAAGGATTATGAACTTTTGAAAATTTCAAAGATAGCATTGGAATGTTTAGGTAGTTCACAAGCGAGACAATGAAGAAGATGATCCAACAGAGTAATAATACTAGTAATAAATGTAACAATGTTTTCATATTTATTTAGTGGTTTAGTAATATGCATTTGAATGTTTAGCCACTCATAGGTAAACTGTATATGCTCTACTAAATTTTATGTGATGGTCAACCTATGGATATAACTGGGTGTGCATGGGTCGGTTTTAGCCTAAAACCATAACCATAACCGCGATATCGGTTAATGGATAACCATAACCGATCGGTTATGGCGGTTATGGTTAATCGGTTTTGATGGTTATAGCGGGTCGGTTGTGGGTGGTTAACCGTGTATTTAGCCTAGCTAAAAATAGCTCAATGTTTTTTAACATGCAATAAATTGTTATTGCATATTTGTAGATATTAGTATATTACATAGTATTAAAAAATACATATAATCTATAATATTAATACCGAATATTCAAATAAAGTGATCTGATATATTCCATAAATTCAAATAAACATTCAACCAAAACCGCAAAACGATATGAAATAACCAATAAATACATTTTTTTTAATCAAAAACATTAAATATTAAAAAACTGTTGAAAAGTCCTAAATCCTACAAAGATTTATTACATGTCGGTTCGGTTCGGTTATGGTGGTTATGGAAACATTGATAACCATAACCGACCCGCTACTTTCGGTTTTCAAAAAAACCAATAACCGACCCACCGGTTTTTGATTTGGTTCGGTTTTTTCGGTTCGGTTTTTTCGGTTCGGTTTTGTCGGTTAATTCGGTTTTTTGCACACCCTAAAGTGCCACGATGCCTACATCTTGCTATTTTAATAATTTAGTATATGATCTTTGATGGGGAGCTTGTACTTTGTTTTTACATGTGTATTACTGTATTATATGTTTATAGTATACAAACTTTAATATCTTAACTCTTATGAGTTGAGTAACTAGTTCAAGACTTATGATTTCGAATCATAAGTCAACAACAAGAGCACCACCCTGGATAAACACGCTGGTTAAATTGAACAAGAATCAATCAAAAAATAAACCAATGTACAGTTTCTAATAAAGCAATATGTTGCTGTCCGTAGTATCAACCTGCTAGGCATCATATACTTCAAAATGCCTTGGCAAGATTATTTCAACAAATATTCCCAGTTTTATATACTAATTGGCTACACAAGATTATCTTATAACTAAAAAAAATTTAAATCATTGGTTGCTCTAGTTCTTCCTCTAACTTAGTTTCACATTCTTCCATTTAGGCCTATAAACGAACCGAACAAACACGAACATGTGCATGTCATGTTCATTCATTTAACTTTTACCGAACACGAACATATAATCGAACAAATCTTTTTCTTCATGTCCGTTCATTAACAAAATGGTCATGTTTGTGTTCGTTCATTTAATACCTAAACGAACAGTTAGAAACGTAAACGAACACAAACAAACATAAATGAACACAAACGAACATAAATTAACAGTAATGAACACAAAAATATCAAAATTCATCCAAAAACACATCTAAATTAGTGGTCCGAAAACACGTTTACAGGCCTACTTCCATTACATTTACATATGACTATAATCTAAGCTCCATTACACTCCACGTTCTTTCCCTAAATCCCTATCATCAATTGTGCCACATAATGTAGTTTAAATTGTGCATCTTAAACTTTACACAAGCTACATCACTATTTTATCTAGAAGCTACTCAACGAAAAACGAAACCTAATTTCTATACAGAATTCATAAACAACATAACAATTTGTGGTAATTTGCCTCTTGACGCAACAACTAGATCTCCATAATTTTGACAATTTCAGAAAACAAAACTACTGTGTGTGATGGAGAGAGCAGTAATTACCGGAATATTCAGCACCGGAGCCGGTAAACGAAGAAGATGCAGCGGTTTTGAGAGATAAACGGCCGTTTCTGACAAGTTCGCAGTGTAACGCCGGTGTTTTGAGTTCAACCGCCGGTAAATTCAGCTTAACCGGCCGGTCAGGGAATGCTAAATGATTATTATATGCTACCGGGATGCTCATAATCATCAAATCAAGAGGCAGAGTACAATTCGACGGGAACCAACCACAGGCGGGTAACAGGTTGTATCGTCCAGTTTCGGATATTTAGTTGTGTTTTTTTTTTCGGCTTCATGAAATTGGTGTGACCGAAAAATATTTAATATTAATGTATATTCACAGCGAAGTAATTGGGTAGTCTATTTCATTGTAATGTGCATGCTTCAGTTAGTTTGGTTATTATTCTCAACCGAAGCCGAACCAAAGTCATCGGTTAGGGGGGACGGGGCGGCCCTTGATCATCGATTGTTCACGTGTGGAAGCTAATGAAACACCGCCGTCACTGCCTTTTATCACGCGCGAAGAATAAAACGCGTGATCATGAACACGCGTTGTTGTTTTGTTGTCTTGTGAATGATTTTGATGATGGAGATGAGTGTGTGGTGAGTGATGGGCATTTCTACTAAAATTCATCACTAGTGATGTAATAATGCCCGATGACATGGCGGAAATTAAAGAGAATAAAATACTCGTTTATACGGTGAATTTAAAAAAAAAAATTAACGTACCAAAAAGTTATAACCATTTAAAAAATCGTGGGGGAGTGAGGAGTTAGTTTAGTACTTATCGAACGATAAGGGTCCACTATAATATGAAATGGAAATTTCCTTCGAGATATGGATATCACTCCTAACTTGAGGGTAAATTTCGTGCAAAATACAAAGTATAGCTGAATGAAAGTCATCACCAAATGTGGGAATAACCCCTATATTGGTGAGTCGTTTCGATTGTGAGATACGAGTGTCTTCACCAAGCCTCCAAGTGTGTATTGTGTTAGCCTTAGGAAAGACATGTATATTTAAAGATCAAAGAGAATAGATAAGAAGCAAGCAAGATAGAAGGAAAATAGTTTTAAAGAACACGTAAGGATAATGTTCCTAAACTATAGACTAGGTAAAAGCATTCCTATTTTTCCTAATTCCTTATAGTTATGGCTCTGATACCAATCTGTCACACCCCAACCGATGGCGGAAACATCGGAGTGAGATGAAAACAAATCGCTCAAAGCATCATAACACTAATTGTGACAATATAATTTAATCATGATTTCATAAATACTAAAAATGTCATACAATAATTCAAAACATGATCCAAATTGTATCAAACTAGTTGGATTCCCCGCGCTACGCGGCGGGTATCCAGTTGATAGGGGTGTGCACGGTTCGGTTCGGTTTTTGGGCAAAACCGAAACCGAAATGTCGGTTTTCGGTTTTTCAAAACAGTCCGGTTTCAGTTTTTTTCGGTTTCGGTTTTTTCGGTTTTTACACCGGTTCTGTTCGGTTTTTCGGTTATTTCGGTTTTTGAAATAAAAGTAAGTCAGATACAAAAATAAAAAAAATATAATTCAAAATCTAAGAATCTTTCTTATATGGTTACATTTAAGTTATTATACTTAATCTTTTTAACTAAAAATGTTTACATAAACCTAACCTTCTAACTATTTTTATGTTTCTTCAAAGTTTTTATTAGGACTTTTTCTTTTATAATACTTTGAAGATTGTTTAATTTTTATATTAAATTTTGTTATTTGTTATAGGCAATAAATAAATCATCTCAATTATCAATAAATATCTTAATGTTTTTTTATAAGTACTTAATATTCAAGACTAAAATTAATAATTTCTAATAGCATGGATTAAACACTTAAACTTAAACATAAAAATATATGTTTTTTTCGTTTCGGTTCGGTTCGGTTTTTTTGGGTTATTGAAAATGGTTATCCGAAAACCGAACCGAAATTTTTGGTTATTAAAAATCCAAAAACCGAACCGTCGGTTTTTGTTTCGGTTCGGTTTTGTCGGTTATTTCGGTTACGGTTCGGTTATTTCGGTTTTCTGCTCACCCCTACCAGTTGATATGAGTTCAATTCGTTAGGAACTCGTAGCCAATCAAATAATAGTACTGTTATTATCATATGCATCATCACTAACCAGCCCAAAAAAACACAAATTGGTGGTGATGAACCTTGTAGCTATAATCAAATAATACTAATCCTAGCCATCTTTGAAATTGTAGTGGCACTACTAAGAAAATCCGCACTATGTATCGGGGTTTTGGTCGTTATCCATTGGACACCAACACTCAATATTGCAACCAAAAGAAATATGCCTGAAATGATATCGACAAGTGTTATATCGAACGATGTTGTTGCGGCATGATAAGCTACAGAAAAATATATAAATACTTTGGAAAAAAAAGACATGTCTCACGGTATATTCAGAATAAAAAAGAAAAAAATTAAAAAACGAATGTTCGCAGTCTACTTATAAACCTATGTTCAATACTAAGAAAATTTAAACATAATTAAAAACTAAAATAAAAGTAGAGGTAGGAAAAGAAGAACGATAAAAATGTTAAATAAGAAAAAGAAATATAAAAATAAATGCAAGAATTTAAAGTAGAAACCATTATGTATTAAAAAGATTAAAAAATAAATAAAGTGAGTGTATTAAATTAGAAATAATATTGGTTCAGGCCAGTTAATTTGTTCTATATGAAAAAAAATGAAAGAAATTCAAAATTTACCTGTGGAAAAGACTCGAACTTGTGCCCCAAAATTGCCAAGTATTATTAGAAATAAAGCTGACCAGCAGATCACAAAGGTTTTTGTTAACTGTTTTGAACTTAAATTTATATATATATAAATACGCTTATAGTGACAAATAAAAAAAGAAAGTTAGTGGATGCCATGTGGCATCCACTGATTGGCTCAGTAATCAATAAAATAAAACTACTGTACAAGCTCTTTGAAAATGTAAGTTATAGAATATACACCAAAACATTGTTTATTAGGGTGTGTTTCTAAGTTCGCCCTAACTTGATTCTTCCTCATATTGTCTATCAACCTGCAACATGTATTAAAATAAAGATCAACAAAATGTTGTCGAGTATACAAGTTTCATATATAGCATAATAAGAATAAAATGTTTAAACGTGCTCATATCCAACATGAGTAACACATACAAGTTACTAATATGTTGAACTAGTGTCACTATATGTCAATCCAAAGTTTCCAACGCAATCTTGACTTCCCACAACGTCGAAACGAGGGGACTTTAACATGTTTTACTTAACAATACCCCAAGACTTAAGGGCGGTGCGTTAATCCTATAGAAATATAATTGTTAAGGTAGGCTTGATCGAAGTTAATGAGCATATAGACACAATATATACATAGCATACGAGATTAACAAGCATCACATGTTTTCATGTTTTAGTGTGGATAGAGTATGATTGTGATTAAACAAGCTTCAAGTGTTGAGTGTTTTTGTATAAAGTACATGTTGCACCCAAAGTGTTTAAAACGAAAATGGGATCGAGTATACTCATAGTTTTGCGTAGGAATTACACTTAAACTGCGAGAGGAGTTGATGAACTCTCGAGATCACGCTGAAATGGTTAGACGAGTGTGTAAGTATACTGATGTGAAAGTGTGTCGGATCATATTATTGAAATACGTGAAATCGTACAAGTTAAAACACAAAACAGTCCATTCGTACGGATGGACACTTCTGCCTAGGACGGATCGACTGATTCGAGTGTGATACGAACTGATTTGTATGTTAAACAGTAAGATAAATGATTTAAACAGTAAGTAAACATTCTGACGTGATTACTGATGTTAAAACAACAGGAAAAATGATTCGGTGTGATAGCAGAGTCCATTCGTAAGGATGGACAAAACCCATTCGTACAGATGGGCTGTTAATGTTGAAAAATTTTAGTTTTAACTGATTGAACTGAAATTGTTGAAGTATTTGTTTAATTTGCTTAATTCAGTAGATAAAACATTTAATCAATGACAAACAAGTGTGAAAACAGAATCCAAAATCAAAACAGTTTGTGGGAGAAGTCCATTCGGACGGATGGACACAGTCCATCCATGCGGATGCACTGTTTTTTATGAAAATCTTTGTTTGATCCGTTAAACGGACCATTTCTTGATGGAAATTAACCCTAAAGCAGGCTCTTGACTATGAAATGAGTCAAGAGTCTGATGGATTCCCGATTTCACCAAGATTGTGTAATAATCGTAAAGAAGATCATAATTAAGTTGTAAAATGTTATAATTTCTTATAACTTTGATTCAATCTCGTTTGAGTGATGCTCCACAACAATTTGCCTAGGCAAAACGAGTGGAAACCATCTTCGAGATAGTTAGAATCAAAGGTTTTGCAAAAAGATTCAAGTTTCATGATTAAAATTCAAGAAATGAAATAGAAATGTAATTGAAATGAGAAGTGGAATTCTTACAAAGCCTCTGATCGTCAACAGCAATTTGAGAGAGTTTCCAAGAGAAATGGCGAATTGGAATGGAGACATAAGGCGTCTATTTATAGATTTCAGGAAAATTAGGGTTTCCTAGATTTTAGCACGGATACACTTTCGGACGGATGCACTTTCGAACGGATGGACTCCATCCGGACGGATGGGCTTGTTTTTATATTTTATTTTTTTCCAATATTGATTATTTTACGTGCTTAATCAATTTTTTCGATTATCAAGCATCAATGTGTAATGAATAATCAAGAATATTATATCGTTCAAAATGTGAATCGTGAGTACAAATTCGCACATAAGTCTAACATGAATAACATGAATATGATAAAAATAGTTTCGTTTTCATTATAATCACTAGTCTCGGATTACAAATTGAAATAAAGTAGAATACAACAAGAGTACAAGTGTCTAAAATGGAAAGTACAACATGACTTACTAAAATTGGAAAATACAAAAAGCGGAGCGTTACAATATATCCCACATTAATTATAGAAGTTGTGGCTTCACAAGATCTATGTGTTTGACATTTTTTTGGTGTTCCTGGTTCAAATAACGACTTAAACGTTCTTGGTCAGTCTGATGTTTTCAACGACATCATAAGAGGTACTGGACCTGATTCTAGGTTTATGGTTTCGAGAGTGGAATACAAGCACGAGTATTATCTTGCTGCTTAAGTATACCCAAGCAATGCAACAATCGTTAAAACTATAGTGTATCCTGAAGATTATAGAAGAAAGAAATTTGCCAAATGCCAAGAATATGCGATAAAGGATGTTCAACGGTTATTTGGGGTTCTACAACAAAATTGGCACATTGTGCAAAACCCAACACACACATTTGAACCAAAATTATTGAGATACTATATGTATGCTTATATATTGTTGCATAACATGATCATCGAAGACGAAGGTAACGAAATACAATGCAAACGACAATAATGAGAATGTTGAACCAGATGATGAAGTGCAACAAGAGTCTAATGTGTGAGTGTTAAAGAATGAGGCTATGCATGAAACCTTCGTGCGGCTTTGACTGAACATATCTGGCAATTCGGTTGAATCGACTCCGACGATTAGTTTTCGTTGTATTTTTTTAAGTTAAGCGATTTCATTATTTTTAAGTATTATTTGAATTTTCCTTAATTTTATATTATGTAGTTTATTATTTTTATATTATTACGAATTTTCCTTAATTTATTGTTTATCAAAATAAATACGATTAAATAAATTATTATTTAAATATTAAAAAAAAGGAAGGGGTTGGCGAGGACAATCACCACACCATGTAGGTTGGTGATAAAGGATGATCATTGAGGATGAGGTGATGTGGTAAGGACATGAAGGGTGATGATGATATGAAAACCATCACCACATCTAAGACCCTATGTAGTGGGGTGGTATATCACGCCAAAGGAGAATATGGTGCCTAGAAACACCATTACAGGGGGTGCTATATGAGGCCCAATTCGGATTCACGTGAAAAAATGACGCCAAAAATTCTCTTCTTTCAAAAAAATAGACCGTTGAACGGTCATAAATAAAACCTCTAAAATGTCATCGCCTTCTTCGGAAGATTCGTTCACCGATCTTTACCAAAGATTTTTTTTTCATACGAATAAACCACAGAGGAGGAATAAGTGGTTATGAGTGCATGTGCCCTCGCGATTCAAGCCGTGCAACAAGTTAACGATTATCCTCCGCGCCCCATCTTGAGGCGGACTTTTGTTTTGCGAGACCGTGAAGCCGCAAACGAGCGTTTGATGAAAGATTATTTCAATCCTACACCCGTTCACGAACCCGATGTTTTTAGGCGCCGATTTAGGATGAGCAAAAGGTTATTTTTGCGCATTAATGATGATTTGGAAGCTAAATATGACTACTTCAAACAAAGAACGGATGCGAGAGGATATCTAGGATTCACCACAATTCAAATGGTAACTTTTGCGTTACGTATACTCGCCCACGGAAATACGTACGACATCAACGACGAGTATTTAAAGATGAGGGAGAAAACAACACGCGATAGCGTGGAACATTTCTGCTTAAGTATATTTTTACTCACTCATATATATTTAATTTATTTTGAAGTACAATATAAATAAAAAAATACGGTTATATAGGATTTTTAATTTTTATGTATTTGCCACTTATATGGAAAACGTTACTTGAGAAACCCGATTTGGAACGACCTTCGAAAAATATATGAAGTGCCTTTAGAAGAACATGGAATACCCGGTATGGTTGGTAGTTTAGACTGTCATCAATGGCGTCAGTATAATTGTCCAACCGTATGGCGAGGTTAACATACACGCTGTGATAGAAAGGACCAACGTTGGTTTTACAAGCGGTTACCTCATACGACCTTTGGGTTTGGTCGGTTTTCTTTGGTCTCGCCGGGTGTATGAATGACATTAATACGTTCGTGTGTTCATCATTGCTAGAGGGTTACATTTCGGGCACGATACCGAAAGTCGGGTTTCATGCAAATAGGAACGACTACGAGCATTGATACTATTGGGGGATGGTATATACCCGGAGTATTCAAATATAGTGAAAACGTTTTCTGAAACGCTTGATGTGAAAAGGAAATATTTTAAAAAACTGCAAGAGTCTTTGAGAAAGGACATCGAGAGGTGTTTTTGGGTTCTTAAACAACGATGGCATTTTATTAGAAATCCTTATCGTACGTGGGATAAGGAAAAAATTAGAATGGTCATGTATGCTTGTATCATAATGCATAATATGATTATAGAAGACGATGGAAAAACAATATGGCAAAACCATTTTCCAGAAGATGTTGTTGAAGGAACGCAAGCAACAATGGAGGAGAGAATCTTAAATGGTCAACTATTGCATTCTAAGGAAATACATAACGCGTTAAAGGCGGATTTGGTCGAGCATGCTTGGGCGATTCACCCAATTCAACACGAGGGCGACGACGAAGAAGACTCTGAAGAAGAAGAAGATTTCGAAGTTGGAGGCTTTGAAGATGGAGGTTTGGATGACAAAGAAAACGAAGAGGAAGAAGGAGACAACGACGATGAAGACGAGTAGTGTAAAATATATTAATTGTAGTGTTTTTATTGATTATTGTAATGTTTTTATAAATTTAATGAAACAGTTTTTTTTTTCTAATGAAAAAATAGAAAATTAATAATTGAATAATAATGGGGTAAGTGGTATTACCACTACACACCCTAGTGATATATTCCCCCATAAAACCCTCTCTTAGGCTATGCGGTATGGTAGAGGCTCATCCTTGGAGGATGATACGCCACGTAAGCGCCACATAGATCGGTGTGAGGATGGGGCAAAGAGGATGGAGGTAAGGAAATGGGGGATGGTCCTAATATATATATATGTACATGTTGTATGTATAGCAGTATAGGTGTGTGAGAGAGGGGGAGGCCCGTCCAAATCGTCGCACCCCCGACGATCTCGACGACGAAGGCACAGTGACGAAGTGGGGGAAATAGAGAGGGGGCACGGCGACGAGGCGGGACGGTCCCCATACCATCCAGCCTTACATTTTTCAGTCACTTGTCACATAACCCACCAAAAGACGTTATTACTACTTATGGCCAAATAGCTATAAGTAACCATTCAACAAATGTTACTAAAATCATGACATGCCTCGATGTGAGATATTTGAAATATTGTAATTTTTTTTTTAAATATAATATCAAATACTCAATGGTGACATATTCACATTGTCTATTTTAGATTAGGATATATTTTAGATTAGAATATCATAAAATTTTGAATGTTGGACTGCATGTGGACTGCATGCATTAATGCAAGTATTAATATGAATATTTGCGGTCAAAGCCTAATAAAATCAACTTGAATAGTATTAGTGGTGGTGTCCAATATATCAGGGGGACGGGTCACCCTTACGGCCTTACGGGTACCCTTTTCGGGTAGATTGGCCACAACACCGTCGCCACCCACAAGGGTAAGGCTGGCGGGTTGTTTCTCCATTAAGGGGAACCAGTGAAAGAGTAGGGGAGAAGGGGTTTGAGGTGGGGTCTATTTCTTGAAAGGTGTGTGTGATTGGTGGGTGAGGTAAAAGAGTGGGATTTGTGGTATGGGTAAGGCGTGGCCAGTGTTTTGTGGTTTAAGGGTAGTTTATAAGAATTTTGACATGGCGGTATTTGATTGATCGGGGCAAGGGTACTAGTCAAGTGAGACTAGCTCATTTGGTAAAGGTGCATGTCTTTTAGAGGAGAAGTTGCATGTTTAAACATGGAGCAATGGAGTACTTTCCCAAGGCTTCTTATATGTTTTAAGGATAAAATGGTGGAATCCATGCTTGTGTTAGTTTAACTTGAATGAGATTAATGTATGTTACTTAACCTGAGTCATGTGGTAAAATTTGGATTAATAAGATATGCAACATAAAAAAGAGGTGGTGGTTAATGGAAGGTGAATGTAAGAACCTTCACAATTGAAGTTAATAAATGATACGATCCAGACATCGGACCCAAACCCGCAAACCCAACCCGGTCAAAAAGACGGAGAATGGATGAAACTTCCTCCCATTTTTGCCTTCACCACCAACGACCTTTTAAAACTGCACAAGCATGTGACGGGCTCAGGCGCAAAAAATAGGCTAGTACAATCGAACATTCTACTCGCTTGCTGGTGGATTTGGAAAACACGGAACGAGATCATTTTCAGAAGTGCAAGAGCGAACGCTGCAAAAATCTTGGCCGATATAAAGACTAGCGGGTTTTTATGGGTTAAAAATCGGAAGAAAATGTAAACACTAGAATGGTCCAACTGGTGCAACTGTGACTTTGTATAATTTGTTTTCTTATACACTAGAATGGTCCAATTGGTGCAACTGTGACTTTGTATAATTTGTTTTCTTGTACAGTGGCTTTTGCCAGTTTCTAATACAATCAGCCTTTTTTTTTTTTTAAAAAAAGTTGTTTTGTTTTCCTTTCCCATGTGCATGCTTGTAACAATGCAATTCTCCATTACTTGCATTAATTAATTTAGGGTGTAGGGAGTGGTTAGACACTTGAAAGTGGTAAACTTCAAAATCAACCAATAAGAGTGTGCCATGTCATTCAATGAAAAGTGTCTAAACTATGCTCAAAAGTGTTAGCAATGGTTAGACACTTCATGAATTGGTAAACTATTTAAAAAAAAATGTGTGATTGGATGAGATGGCATGGACCCCACCCCACACACCCCCTCTCTCTCTCTCCTACCCTCCCTCTCCCCGCATCGGCAGCCAGTTACCGCACCTTCACCTTCACCGCACGGCAAACATGGTTGGCGGCGGTGTGCCCGAGTGGCAAAGGCACTTTGCCAAACCAGTTTGCCGCACACTCCGTATAACCTTAGGAACAAGTAGCAGTAATGTTTTCTTATACATTGTAATCCATTTTGCATTAAAAAATTAAGAAGAAAAGTTGCAGCAAAATCTTATGTTTCATCTCTAGATTTCTTGGAGCTTGACCCCCTCTAAGGGTTACTAACAATAAACTTCATAAATTGACTTTTAAAGGTATGAATGTTTATTATTGCGATTATAAATCTCAGTATCTCACCCAAGAAGATCTAAAAGTAGATTTGAGATTGCCTAAACAAACAATATAGGTTGAATTGGATTAAGGACACTCTTGACAGTTATGGGACTATAAAAGGCAATCTGGTTCCTATCGATCTTTTACTGCTATTGGAACACACGAAAATGATGCTTTAAATCAAGATATAGCAACAAGTAATGAATTTGATATGACGATGAAAATGAACCAGAAAATCAGCATAAAATCAACAAGGGTTCAGTCCCTGTGGTTCATTTTGATGATGCAGATATGAGCGTCAAATTTGATGGGTCGATCATGAGATAACAAAGAAAGAATCGGTTTTTGTGCTTCTACCTGGAATCTGGATGTAAGAGGCATACATCAAGAAAAAACTTTTAACTCGATACATAACAAAAGCCAAAGAAATCCCATATAGTATATACCATACCACTAACTTCAATGGTTTCTTTTTATAGTTTAGATGATAAATATCAAAGTTTTGTACTCCATATAATATTGACAACTTACTGTTAATCAAAAGAGTAACACGTCAAACTTAACCCTTTGAATGAATAACAATGAAATGACCCTTTGAACCCGTCTCAAAAGATTGGTTGTTACTTTACATGCTAGGCTTTGCAGGCTAAACCAAAAAGACACTAGTCTTTGACCCGTTTATTGACTAAAATTATCAAGCATTGACACACATCTTTATATAACCTTTTTCAATCCAAAGTCAAACTACAAACCATGGTAGTAAGTGAAATGACTCCATGTTACTACTGTTAATCACTAGTTTTGTTGCCAATTTCACTATGCACAAATGCAAGCAAACAGCAGGCATTAAAGAATCCTCTTGCATATTGTATTTCTGAGTGTGACATATCAGAAGCTCAGCTGTACAATTTGAGAAGAAAATGAAAAGAATTACCATAGCCCCGGTTAAGAGTGAGACTTAACCAAGCAGAAACCCAGGTGGTGATACTTGAAATTTAAAACAATCTGAAGAAAAGACTAGTGGAACCATCACCAAACGACCGTATGTCAGCTGGTCTAACTAGAGCCCTGCATAATGGGCACGTCCTCTCTCTTTCAAACCTAAAAATGGAACAGCTCGTTAAAGCATGCACACCCCTGTATCTGTGTGTACTATATGTATGAATATCTATGTGTGTATGTATATGTATAGTTTGAGAATCTAACCATTCTGAAACACAGTCTTCACAGAAGATGTGGTTACAACACAGCAATATAGGGGCCTGCATCTTTTCTTGGCATATGGCACACATGTCACCTGCCTCGCTTACCTGCTAGTAACAAACAAAAGATATGAAAATAAGAACATACAAAATAATACGGCAATATCAAGGTAAAAAATGATATCACACCTGTTCTGGTGTTGCATATGACCCGTAATGCATTTCTTTCCGTGATAACGCCTTCAATGCAGCATAGAAGGATCCAACCTACAAGGAAGATACTTAAATACAGCATAAAATAACTGAAAATAAAAACAGAAAAGGTTGGAAAATCTTGATTGCATACCTTCCCCACTACTGATGTAAGCTTAAAAGTCAAATATAACCCTGTTATCAAAGAAGAAAACAGGCTTCCGTATTCTTTATTCAAAAAGAATCGGTACCAAACCGGAGCAGGCAAGAACGCACGGTATAACAACAAGGCGTACTCTACCAGCGTCAGCATCTGACCCTATAATACCAATAATGTAAGAAAGTTACAAAATATGTCAACATAAAAAGAAGATCACGTAAAGGTCACTTTGACCAAACAATTTACCAGAATATCCCTTACCTGCCTACGGAAGTTATGGCCTCTGCCATTTCTATAGTACATAAGCAGCACCAACTTTAAAGTCATAGCTGCCTGCCGAACCATTGTATCTGAAAGCAATACATCGTTCATAAACTAATGTTTGATCGAGGGAAAAAATAAACACTTTGATAAATTGAATTAATTTTAAAGTTCATACCATTTACAATTATTATGAATATAGCATGCCAAAATGGCGGTATTGTTTTTGGTGGAATCATGAACAAAGGATAGCTAAGATCGCCATTCTGATACCACCAGTATACTCCAACCACATGAAACATAAAGATCATACTATAGCCAATAAGAACGGATAATCTTCTCTCCCCCTACAAAATTCACCAATCATTAAATTTCTCAAAAGATGTTTAAAGGGTGATTTGCATTATTTGATTTTAGTGGAATTCAAATACTCATACCTTTAAAGCTGTCTGCTTTCGTAGAATATCGTTTGACTTGTACATGAAAGCGGTTACATAGATTGTTACAAAGAAACCTACAATCAATCATGAATAAAAACACTTCAATAAAACATACTTACAAACAATTCAAATTTCCAAGCACAAGTTCTCAACCCTAAGTACCTTGCAAGTGTTGCCGAATGAAGACGACAATCAACAACAACGAGAACGGAAGCACCTGCTCAATCCACCTCGAAACCTGCTGCAAATCATACCTCTGCTGATTCAATGAATCACTATTACCACTACTCCTACCATCAACATCACTAGAATCAGCCACCTCCCTCTCTCCACCACCACTCAACACAACCGACTCACCACCGTCATCCCCACCGCGCCCCTCCTGCTCTCCATCCTCCATTATCCGAATCGAAACATCCCCCTCACTATTCCCCACAACATCATTACCACTCACACCACCAGAATCATTCAAACTGTGATTATTACTACTATTATTATTATTTAACAGATTCAAGCTTTCGGATTCATCATTACTTAACCTGGGTCTCAAAAACCCAGAGTACTCAAATAAAGTAGTTACAGGAGCTTGTAAGAACCTAACTACAGGAAACGAAGAAGACGACGCTGAAGACGAATCATTCAACGAAACCGGATACGAATTGCTGACGTAAGCATCCGAATTCGTCGTATCAGCTGTTTCCATCAACTTCTGTATAAAACAAACCCTGATTTCTTCGTTCACACGTTAATCGATGATATTTGAGCTGAATACACTGCGAATCAGTCGAAATAACGAAGAAATTTACAGATTGAAAAGTCAGAGGGTTGAATTATGATGACGAATTGCTGACGTAAGCACCCGAATTCGTTGTAGCAGCTGTTTATGAATAAAATAAACCCTAACCTTGCGATATTCACACAATCAAACACCTTATTTCTTGGTTCACACGTTAATCGATGATCTTCGAGCTGGATACACTGTAACTGGGTCGAAATAGCGATGAAATTTACAGATTAAAAAGTCTCAGAGTTGAATTATGAAGAGGAATTGGTGACGTAAGCATCCGAGCTCGTTGTAGCAGGCGTTTCCATCAATTTATGTATTAAAAACCCCTAATTTATTGGTTCACACGTTAATCGATGATCTAGGAGCTGGATAGAGTGCAAATCGGTGGAAATAAGGAAGAAATTACGGAAGAGGGTTGAAATTTGAAGATGAATTTAGGGTTTTGTGTTGGGATTAGATGAGAAAAATGAGGGTTGAAATGGGTGTGGAAAGTGAACGGAAGGAAGAGAGGAGAGCGTGTCTGAAAACAGGACGACGGCATGAGAGAGCATCTTCATGATATACGGCGACAGGTACGGGGTAGCCTATCTTTTGATTTTGACATTCTCTTAGTTTTTTTATTTAAAATATTGGGTAAATTACTTTTTGAGTCAATGTGTTTTATAAGTTTTAACCACTTGAGTCTAAAAGCAAAAAGTTTAACGACCTGAGTCCCCATAAGCATTTTCTTTAACCATTTGAGTCCAAATTACTAACACTGTTATAATTTTTTTTGTTAAGTTTTGTTAAATGACCAAAATACCCTTATCTTCCACTTTCTCTTTCTTCACCCTCCATCTCTCTTTCTCTCTCTGGTCTTTCTTTCTCTATCTTCCACTTTCTTCTTTCCTTTTCTTCTTCCATAATCCCACACTTTCACACTTTCAAAAATCTAGAGAGAGAAACAGCTAAGAGAGAGATTCAGAGAGAGTGGGAGTCGAAACAGAGAGATGATCGGAGAAGTGACCCTTTCTAGATGATCGGTCAACGGTGGATGTTGGCGACGGAACAGAGAGATGGTTTTGGTGGATGTTGGCGACGGACAATTATGTCAGGTGGGCGGCAGGGATGGTGGTTGGGGGTGGAGAGATGGTAGTGGATGGTGATTGAAGAATGATGTTTTAGATTTCTCTAGTCAACACAAATGTAGTTCATGTTTCATTAGTTCCAGTTCCGCAAACAGAATTGAAGAAATAGAAACAACGACTGAAGATTTAGTTCAAGTTTCATTGGTTCCAGTTCTGTGGGCAGTCTTCTCCATCAACATTTTCAGATGTGCTATCTCAGTATAGGTTGGTTACTGTCACGGCCCCCGACCCAGTTTCCTGGTATCGATTGCCGCGAGACAGAAAACCCGTGGTATTTAATTTTGGCAGCGAAATTTTTAACAGGATCGGTTAAACTAAAAATACGCATTTATTTTATTTCAAGTTTCAGGATAAACCCTGTAGTTTACAATAAAGGAATTTCATTGGTTACCAAAAACATGTTTATTTATTTACTGAGCCACTTTATCCAAGCTGGTAGTGCTACGCGGCACTTTTTCCTGGTTCACAGTAAATCACCTGAAACATGTTTAAAAAGATTTTATCAGCGAGGAAATACTGGCTAGTCATTCAATTTGCTTAAAACGACACATTGTTATAGATTACAGTATTAAGAGCGATTACAATTGCCCATATCTTATAATTAGCTGGTTCAGTTGTCACTCGACCGGATCTATGACTGTGGTCATATCACTATTGGGTCCTTTCACCCAAAAGTGACGTGTATCACTATTTAGGTCCTTTCACCTAAAAGTGATAAAACTGTAGTCATTGTGCACAATACCCCACTTACTGCCAGTAATTTAAGATAACAAAGACTTAATCCATGTAACATATAACTGGAAAAACATTTAGGTATTGTAAAACACTTTTGAGAAAAAGAGAATGACTCACATTGCAAGTTTAGTTGGACAGAGTTTTGCCTACTGATTTAGCCTCGTAACCTAGTTAAATAACAATGCACACGGAACTAGGTTAGTAACTTAATACAACATTTATGATAAGCTCACGAAATCAAAACCCTCACGACGAATGACAAAGTATAGCCCGAATTCGGGCAGCACTTAAACATCCATCGGATCGGTTCAATCGATCGGACATTGTATCGTAGCAGTGATCGAGTTATTACCCCGTAATCGTAGCAGCGTTTTGACACCTAAATATACGAAATTGAGCAGTATAGAACGTCTTTTGAACTGATTTTTCGAGCACAGACGAAATGCCCATGCACGACCCTTTTATAGCTGAAATTTGAGTCTTACGCGGCCCGCGTAAGTTTGAAGGGATTCCTACGCGGCCCGCGAGGGCCACCCTAACTACGGCTAGGGCTGCCGTGTCACGGGGTAGGCTTGCCACGTGTCTGACACGTGGCCTGAAGCTTATCCGGAGAACTATCAAGCTATCGCGCCCCGCGTAAGCTTCCCTTAAGTCTTACGCGGCCCGCGACAGAACAATAAAATTGAATTTCTTGATTTTTCACAAGGATTAGGGTTTTAGGGGTCCGGGTTTTCACTTACGGAGTGTTGTGAGTTATTTTTGCAGTCCTTACATCCTCCCCACCTTATTTAAAATCTCGTCCTCGAGATTCACTGAAATAGGTAGGGGTACTTTCGCTTCATTTCCGATTCTAACTCCCATGTATACTCCGGTCCTCTTTTTGAATCCCATTTTACTTTGACTAGCACCAATCTCTTGTGTTTGAGGAATTTGACCTTTCTGTCTTTTATTTGAAGAGGTTTTTCCACAAATTTCAACTTTTCATTTACCCCTATATCTTGAAGATGTACCACCAGGGATTCGTCGGATAAACATTTCTTGAGATTAGATACATGAAACACGTCATGTACTCCAGTTAGCTCTTCTGGTAGTTGTAAGCGATAGCCAACTGGTCTTATCCGCTGGATCACTGGGAATGGTCCTATGTACCATGGACTTAGCTTTCCCTTCTTACCGAACCGAACTACCCCTTTCCAAGGAGAAACTTTCAAGAGTACCTTGTCTCCAACTTGAAACTCTAATGGCTTGCGTCGATTGTCTGCATAACTCTTTTGGCGATCTCGAGCTGTTTTCAACCTTTCCTTAATTTGAGTTATTTTATCGGTGTTTTCTTGTACAATCTCGGGACTTGTTAACTGACTTTCTCCTATTTCCGCCCAGCAAACTGGAGTTCGGCACTTTCGTCCATATAGTGCCTCGAACGGAGCAGCATTAATGCTGGTGTGGTAACTATTGTTATAGGAGAATTCAATTAATGGTAAGTAGTCATCCCAATTTCCACCAAAGTCTATTACACATGCTCTGAGCATGTCTTCAAGGATTTGGATCGTCCTTTCACTTTGTCCATCGGTTTGGGGATGGTATGTAGTACTTAGATTCAAACGTGTCCCCATAGCTTCTTGGAAACTTGTCCAGAAATGTGAAGTGAAACGACTATCTCTATCTGATACAATGGAGAATGGGACTCCATGTAAGGATACTACCTCATCTACGTATAACTTAGCCAATCTTCCCATGCTAAAGGTTCCCTTCATTGGCAGGAAATGGGCTGATTTGGTTAATCGATCCACAATTACCCAGATTGCATCATTACCCTTCCTGGTCTTGGGTAACTTGGTAACAAAGTCCATTGTTATTAGTTCCCATTTCCATACAGGCATTTCTAATTGTTGAAGTAAACCTGAAGGTTTCTGGTGTTCTGCCTTAACTTGTGAACAAGTTAGACATTTAGATACATATCTAGCTATGTCCTTTTTCATTCCTATCCACCAGAAGTGACTTCTTAAATCTTGGTACATCTTATTATTACCAGGATGCATGGTATATCTAGATTTATGGGCTTCCTCTAAAATTTTATTTCTTAAATTTCCTTGCTTAGGTACCCAAATCCTTTTCTTATGGAATCTCCAAATTCCATCAGTCCCTTGCTCTAATTCCTTCATCCATCCTTTCATTCCTTCAGCATCATCCTTGATTGCCGTTTCTTGAACGTTCTTCAGTTGCTCCATTAAATCTACTTGGAGATTTAATCTAAGAGCATGGACTCGTCTTTGTTTTTCATGGTACTTACGACTTAAGGCATCTGCTACTACATTTGCCTTTC
This sequence comes from Helianthus tuberosus, assembly GCA_030545235.1. Taxonomy (NCBI): domain Eukaryota; kingdom Viridiplantae; phylum Streptophyta; class Magnoliopsida; order Asterales; family Asteraceae; genus Helianthus; species Helianthus tuberosus. The sequence continues at coordinate 110,478,437 of CM060400.1, read as the reverse complement.
CTTCGTGATATTGAATATCACAGTCGTAGTCACTTAGAATTTCCATCCATCTCCTTTGCCTCATGTTTAATTCTTTTTGCCCAAATATGTACCTTAAACCTTTATAATCTGTATAGACAGTAAACTTACTTCCGTACAGATAATGTCTCCAAATTTGAAGGGCAAAAATTATTGCTCCTAATTCTAAGTCATGAGTCGTATAATTTTCCTCGTGCTTCTTCAACTGCCTTGATGCATACGCAATTACCTTTTTGCGTTGCATTAGCACACATCCAAATCCCAACTTACAAGCATCGCAAAAGACTTCAAAATCTTCAGTTCTGTCAGGCAAGGCTAAAATTGGGGCATTTGTTAATTTTTGCTTTAAGATCCTAAAGGCCTCTTCCTGCTTAGGTCCCCATTCAAACTTAACAGTTTTACAGGCTAGCTTAGTTAAGGGAACAACTATCTTAGAGAAATCTCGTATGAAGCGCCTATAATATCCAGCTAACCCTAGGAAACTTCTAACTTCAGTAGCTGATTGTGGGACCTTCCAATTTATGATTGCTTCTATCTTGGAGGGATCTACGTGAATGCCTTCGTGATTCACCATGTGTCCTAAAAATTGCACTTCTTGTAGCCAAAATTCACATTTTGAGAATTTGGCATAAAGCTTTTCCTTTCTTAACAGGGTTAAGAGTGCATGTAGGTGCTCATAGTGCTCGTCCTGACTCTTGGAATAAATAAGTATATCGTCGATGAAGACAATTACGAATTTATCCAAATATGGTTTACAGATCCTATTCATCATGTCCATAAATGATGCAGGAGCATTTGTGAGTCCAAATGGCATGACTGTAAACTCATAGTGACCATACCTAGTCCTGAAAGCAGTTTTAGGTATGTCTTCTTCCTGTACCTTCAGCTGATGGTATCCGGAGCGCAAGTCTATCTTAGATAAATATCTAGCTTCCTGAAGTTGATAAAAAAAGATCATCAATCCTAGGTAATGGGTATCGATTCTTAATTGTAACCTTATTCAATTCCCTGTAATCGATACACATTCGCATTGAACCATCTTTCTTTTTCACAAATAACACTGGTGCTCCCTAAGGGGATGAACTAGGTTGTATAAATCATTTGCCTAGAAATTCATCTAACTGCTTTTTCAATTCTAACATTTCGGTGGGTGCTAAACGATAGGGTGCCTTGGCTATTGGTGTAGTTCTAGGAATTAGATGAATTCTAAACTCTACTTCCCTATCTGAAATACTGATAGCTCTTCTGGGAATACATCCGGGTATTCTGACACTACAGGAATTTCCTTAAGTTCCTTACCCTTAGTGTTAATGATTACCGAAATCATATACACTATTCCTTGTTTTCGTTCATAACTAGCAACTTTCATTACTGAAATGGACTTCAATGGTTTACGGGGCTTATCTCCTGAAATCAAAATTACTTCTCCTGTGGGTGTATAAATTTCTATGGAATTCTTATCACAGAGGATTCGAGCATGGTTGGCTACTAACCAATCCATTCCTAACACAACATCGAATCCATCTAAATTCATAGGTAGCAGGTGTCACACCCCGATATTTCCACGCATTACCGGTGGGCCCGGTGGGGAGTATCGTGACGTAGTTGATATCATCGTAGTCAAACAACACAAATTATAAATGCACAGCGGAAGCAAAAGGTATGAATCACATTACAAACCGAATAAATAGTAATATCAAAGTATTACAACGGACTGTAAAGGGTTCACAGGCGGATCAAAATATAGATAAGATCATTGTTCAACAGACTTTAACATCTAGAGCTTTCAAGACTTGATTATTGATGCCTGGAGTAGCCAGCCTATTTCGTATAGTACCTGCACTTAACCTTTTTGGAAAAATACGTCAGTTTACACTGGTAAATACAATTAACTGACTCATTTTGAAAAGAGTTTAAGAAAATTAGTTTGATTGCACACGGCACAAATATCTTTAATAACTTGGGATAATTATTTCAAAATAAACTTGTATACGGTTTTACATGTTTGTCGTCCATTTAGGACCCGGTTAGAAGAGCCGGTTTAATAAGATTAAAGACACACCACTTGGTATAATACCCACAAGAAGATACCCTTCTTGTGGACTACCCTTTTTACATACGCAGCTGTCAGGTGTATGCCTACACCCCGTGCTTAAGTCGTGGTCATTTCTAATGAATGAGCCGAGGATATCCAGGACACGGTCATTAACCCCCCAAAGGTATTGCACCAAACAAGACAGAATAACACGGGTTATGCATCTTTTTAATCAATATCTGATTGTACGACTTCATACCCGACCAAGCGGTATTATAATACCGTACCCCAAGCCCGTATAGGGAAAATAAGTTAAAAGTATTTACCTGAGCAAAGTATAAATCACAACAGCAAGTGCATGTAGCTTTTACTGGGCTCCTAATCTGGAACAAAGGTTTTTTAATAACCTATTAGATTCCTAACGTGTCTTAATTAAGCCTAAACTTAGACCGGTTAGTTTTCAAAAGGAATATACGGTTCAAACGCATGATGAAGCGAAGACCGGATTAGAATGTGATTTAGTCCCGAAAAGTTTGAAGACTTGTATAATATGGGTAAACTAAACACATTCTGGATTTCGAGATAAAAATGATAAGGTTTGACCCGTTTCGGCTAATTTATGCAAACTAGTTACATAAACCGAACCAAACGCGCAAGAAGCGTAACGGGTAACCAGAAGAGTCATATAAAGGTTTCCTAAGTTAATATGCTTTAATTATGTTGTGATATCAGTAGGATACCTTCCATTATGCCCAAAACGAGTTTAATCTCAATTTAAGCCCTGTAGGGGTATTTTGGTCATTTTAAAGATTATAAAAGAGATTAATTATAATTCTGAGCTTTGGGTCAGGAACAATCAGTAAAACTATTTAATTTAATAGGTTATATCATTTGGTGATAAGTCTTATATGACAAGAATGGTTTTAACCCATACTAGGCGTTTAATACGCGTAAGAAGTCGTTTTAAGCGATTTCTGGTTAAAACAGGAAATCTGAGTTTTCTGATCAGGTTATATAGTTCAAAATACTTCATTTATTATATAAAATCAGTAGCAAAATATTTGGTATCAAAACGTCGTATAAAACTCATTTTATAAACGAAAAGGGTATAATCGGTAATTACCGAATCAAGGTAATAACCTTATGTTATGATCAGTTTAAAAATAATTAAAAATCTTCAAAAATCCCAAAATGTTATATTACATCATTGGGTAAAAGGTTTGGTGTCAAAAATTGGGTTTAGATAGGCTTTATGCTAATTACGCCGTTTAATTAATAAAAAGCTTTCTAATTACGCTATTTAGCATAACTCCTAATCTAGACCTCCAACTGATGTGAAATTTTAGGGACATGTTTATAAATCAGTAACAAAGATTATTCTCCTCTCATATTTCCAAAATTCTCGTTTTAAGGTCAAATGGGCATATTGGTCAACATTAGGCATTTAATGGAAACATCGGACAATCAACGAGTCAAGTAGTATAATCGCAGAGGGTTATACTATCATGAAAGCTGGTCCTAACGAAGCTCTAAGGCATTCCTAAATCATGCTAATATGGGTCAGAACTGAAAGTCAAAGAAATGGTCAATTTATGCGACTTTCGGTTCCGAACCGGACCTAAACTGAAAATTGTCGGGTCGGACATGCTTAGACATGTTCTTGCATTGATTACCAAGTTATATGAGTAGTAAAACAGGTTACACGTCTTCTACATTGATAATTATGTGTTAATTCAAAAATTATGTTTCTGTTGACTTTTTCGGATTAAGTTTGACCCGACATTTGACCTAGTTAGAGTGGATTTCAGAGGGTGCCCTTTTAAGGGTTTATTGCCCACATAAATACCAACTTATAACTACTTTCAATTCGACTAATCACTAGACCATTATTGACTAATCGTTAAGTCAAACTTTAATTACGACGGTTTGACTTTTAAGCTATAAACTAAGCAAAATACGATTAAGGAAGGTTAAGGAAGCTTACCAAGGTCCAATGCACGACTAATGATGCTTAGGGAGTGGCCTTGAGCTCCAGAAATCTTCAGGAGTGAAGTTTGGAATGAATGATCAAAGTTTACAACAATGAGGCCTTTATATAGTGATCATTGATTGATCAAGATGATGCCAAACAACTCTAGGATGGATCCATGATCAATACAAGTGTCCCTATTGCCTAAAAACAAGTTTGTGCTGCCCATGGTATTGAAAACAAGTGATCTAAGTCGGTTAAACGGGCTGGACTTGCACCTGTCCATGTTTTCTGCATCAGAAGACCCCTCGCGTGATGCGAGGGTCCCCTAAGGGTTCTACGCGTCGCGCGACGCCCCCTCTGACCGAATTTCAACTTTCAGAAATTGCTGTTTTGGTCCTTGGTCCTTATAAAAGTTGTTTTAAACTTGTTTCTTGCACTTTAAGCCCTCTAAATTTATTTCTATGGACTCCAAGACATAACCAATCTTTGTGAAGCCCTTGTTCAACTTTTGATCACCCGAAAAGTCATAGATTTCAACGTTGACGCTTTTAACCCCTCGTATACGAATTTTATCATAACTTTCTCATACGATAACGAAACTTGGTGAAATTTTTATCATGCATTCTTGTGAGCATAATTAATCGTTACAAAGCTTCGGGTTTGCTAAAGGGTCACTCAGAGGTATACTTTAAATATGTTGACACATTTAACCCCTGTAGTTTGTAATCTCTCACTTTCTTTCACAATTAGCTTCGTATGATCCATGATTCATTCGTTTAAGGGTATAAACATCATGTAGGGTTATTGTAAAGTATATTTATCCATTGTTGACATTTGGAACCCTTATATACACATACTTTCCTTGTTTGTCAACTTTAGTCCTTCTAGAGTATTATCACACACGTTCAAAGCTTATGACACGTGTCAATACATTATTGGACATGAAATTACGAGGTGTTACATCCTCACCCCTTAAAATAAATATCGACCTCAAGATTTACTGAAATAAATGAGGGTACTTTTCTTTCATTGTGGACTCTACCTCCCACGTGTACTCGGGACCTCTACGGGCATCCCATTTTACTTTTTCGATCGGTACATGCTTCCTTCGAAGCTTCTTAACCTGTCGATCCTCGATTGACACATGTTTTTCAACAAACTTCAAGCTCTCATTGATGTGCACATCTGTATGTGGTATGACTAGTGCTTCATCAGCTAGACATTTCTTCAGATTGCAGATGTGGAATACGTTATGAATACCACTGAGCTCTTCAGGTAAGTTTAACTTGTAAGCAACCGATCCGACACATTCGATGATCTCGAATGGTCCTATGTATCTCGGGCTTAACTTGCCTTTCTTACCAAATCGCATTACCCCTTTCCAGGGTGATACTTTAAGTAGAACTTTATCACCAACCTCAAACTTTATAGGTTTACGCCTTAAGTCCGCGTAACTTTTCTGCCTATCCCTGGCAGCTTTGAGACGATCGCGTATTTGCACAATCTTATTTGTCGTCTCTAGGACTATTTCAGGTCCTGTCAGTTGGACATCTCCAACTTCCGCCCAACAAACGGGCGTTCTGCAATTTCTACCGTACAAGGTCTCGAAAGGCGCAGCCTTAATGCTGGTATGGTAGCTATTGTTATAGGAGAACTCGATCAATGGCAGGTGGTTATCCCAACTACCACCCAAGTCAATCACACATGCATGAAGCATGTCTTCCAAAGTTTGGATTGTACGCTCACTCTGCCCGTCCGTCTGAGGATGGTAAGCCGTACTAAAATTTAAGCGCGTGCCCAAAGATTGTTGGAAACTTTTCCAAAAATATGATGTGTATCTAGTATCTCTGTCAGAGATAATAGACATTGGTACGCCATGCAGAGATACAACCTTATCTACGTACAATTGGGCTAACATGTTGGAGCTATAGGTCTCCTTAATGGGTAGGAAATGTGCTGACTTAGTCAATCTGTCAACTATCACCCATATAGTATCATTTCCTTTCCTTGTCTTTGGCAACTTGGTGATGAAATCCATTGTCACCATTTCCACTTCCATGTAGGAAGTTCAGGCTGTTGTAGCAAACCTGACGGCTTCTGGTGTTCAGCTTTGACTTGTGCACACGTCAAACATTTAGCTACATAGGCAGCTATAGACTTCTTTAAACCTATCCACCAAAAATTTGTTTTTAGATCCTGGTACATCTTGTCAGCTCCAGGATGAACGGAGTATTTAGAACTGTGGGCTTCCTGGAGGATAACATCTCGAAGTCCTCCATAAACTGGAACCCATATTCGTCCATTTAACCTCAGAATTCCGTCCTTGCCATAGGATAACTGTTCTTCAGTTACTCCTAGCTTTTCATCAGGATAGTTAGCTTCTAGCACAGCTTCCTTCTGTGCAGCTAACAACCTTTCATTTAAACTATTCTTTATCTCAATGCTCTTGGCATTGGTTCTTATAGGCTTCACTCTCTCCTTTCGACTCAAGGCAGTGACGACTACATTCGCCTTGTCGGGATGGTATCTTATCTCACAGTCATAATCATTCAAAGTTTCCATCCAATGTCGTTGCCTCATGTTCAAATCCTTTTGGTTAAATAGGTGCTGGAGGCTCTTGTGATCAGAATAGATCACGCACTTGATACCATATAAATAGTGCCTCTATAGCTTTAGTGCAAATACAACGACACCCAACTCCAAGTCATGGGTGGTGTAATTCTTTTCATGCACCTTTAACTGACGTGAAGCATAGGCAATAACTTTGCCTTTCTGCATAAGCACACATCCCATCCCGGTGTGTGATGCATCACAATATACCACAAACTCTTCTATTCCATCAGGCAATGTCAACACAGGTGCATTGCTTAGCTTCTGCTTAAGGATATCAAAGGATTCTTGTTGCTTCGGTCCCCAGTCGAACTTAATATTCTTCCTAGTCAAAGAAGTTAGGGGTGCAGCAATCCTTGAAAACTTTTCAATAAAACGGCTGTAATATCCTGCCAATCCCAAGAAGCTACGAATCTCTGTGGGTGTCTTCGGCTCTTGCCAATTCATGACAGCTTCGACCTTAGCGGGATCTACCTGGATTCCGCGTTCACTAACCACATGTCCAAGAAATTGGACTTCACGAAGCCAAAATTCACACTTAGAGAATTTGGAGTAGAGCTTTTCCCGATGAAGCAGTTTCAGAATGCAATGGAGGTGCTTCTCATGGTCAGCTTGATTCTTTGAGTATATAAGAATATCATCGATGAAGACGATGACAAATTTATCCATGTAGGGCTTGCAGACGCGGTTCATGAGATCCATGAATGCGGCTGGTGCATTAATGAGTCCAAAAGGCATCATTAAGAACTCGTAAGGACCATAACCAGTCCTAAATGCGGTCTTATGTACATCTTCATCTTTAACTTTCAGTTGATGATATCCTGACCTTAAGTCGATCTTGGAAAAGTAACTTGCTCCTTGAAGCTGATCGAACAAGTCGTCGATCCTGGGCAATGGATACCGATTCTTAATAGTAACTTTGTTGAGTTCTCGATAATCGATGCACAGACACATCGACCCATCCTTTTTCTTCACAAACAGGATTGGTGCTCCCCAAGGAGATGAGCTAGGTTTAATAAATCCTTTGGCTAACAAATCATCCAGTTGAGTTCTCAACTCTTTCATCTCCGTTGGTGCCAATCTGTAAGGTGCTCTTGCAACAGGTGCTGCTCCAGGAATGATGTCAATCCTGAACTCCACTTGCCTATCTGGGGGTAAACCAGGTAGTTCTTCAGGGAATACTCCTGGATATTCAGAGATAATAGGTATGTATTCGATCTTAGGCTTTGGTTCATCAATGGTTACTTGTGCCATGTAGATAACACAACCCTTTGTCAAACACCTTGATGCCTTGAGCATGGACACTTGCTCAGGCATTCCGTACTTAGTATCTCCTTGGATTGTCAGAGGCTCACCACGAGGAGTTCTGACAACTACTTGCTTCTTAGCACAAACGATCTGGGCTTGGTTGCGAGACAACCAATCCATGCCTATTACTATATCGAAACCAGCTAACTTCAAAGGAAGTAAGGATAACGGAAAAGAGTGGTTCCTAATGGACATGAAACATCCATCTAACACGGTTGAGGCGGTTTCTAAGGTACCATCAGCTAATTCCACCTCATATTTCACTCTTAGGGTTTTAACAGGTAAATTCAGCAACTTACAAAACTTATTATCTACAAATGACTTATCCGCCCCTGAATCAAACAACACCCTCGCATAAACATCATTTATAAGAAAGGTACCTGTTATCACGTTATCATCCTGCACTGCTTCTTTAGCATCCATTATGAAGACCCTAGCGTTGGTCTTTTTACCTTCTTCTGGTTTCTTGGCATATTTTGGGCAGTTCGACTTAATGTGCCCTTTCTCGTTGCAGTTGTAGCAGGTCGCATCCTTCAACTTTTTGCAATCCAAGGTCTTGTGTTCCTTGGACTTGCATATCCCACATGCAAAAGTCCTTGATTGTGTCTGCGAGTTCGATTCCAATCTACACTTCCCAAAGTGTTGTTTCCAACAAACTTTGCATCTGGGTTTCTCACCCGACTGTTGGTTACCTTTGTTGAACCCTGAACTCTTCTTGTTCTCATGGTTCCCTTTGTGCTTCTTGTCTGAACGACGCGAGTTATCATCCACACGCTTTCTCTTACCTTCTTCAGAATTCTTTAGCGATCTTAACCTGACTGCATCTAAGGTAAGAGACAAAGATAGATCAGCTGCTGATCTAAACGTAGCAGGTCTTGAAGCCTTAACACTGGCTTTGATCTCTAGGGTTAAGCCCCCGATGAAGCGAGCAATCCTTTTGGGTTCTGGTGTCACAAGGTAAGGAACCAATCTTGACATCGTGTTGAAGCTTGTAAGATAAGCTTGGAAATCTAGGTTTTTCATAACCAACGATAAGAAATCTGACTCAATTCTTTCAACCTCATGCTGAGGGTAGTAATTCTCCTTAATGAGAGCAACAAACTGATCCCATTTCAGATTGTAGAGTGGGATCTTTCCAGCTGCTTGAATGAGAGACTTCCACCATGCTAATGCCTCTCCCTTGAATGATTAGGATACATACTTCACTACATCCTTTTCAGCACAACCGCTGATATCGACCACGGTGTCCATTTCATCTAACCATGTCATACAGTCAATTGCTCCCTTTTCCCCAGTGAAATCCCAGGGTTTGCAGGAAACAAAGTACTTATAAGTACAGGACTTGGTACGTGGTTTATCATCAAATACTATCCTCTTGGATGGAACACTGTTTTGGTTTGAGGAATGTCGATCATCATCTTTCTTTGGCTCATCTTCCTTAGTGGGCGGCTTGCTGTGAGCCTCTGAATGAGTCTTAGGCTTGGAATGCGGTGCGGATCGGGTCCTACTTCGAGTCCCGCTAGATTCATTATACTGTCGCTCTATAGCTTTTGTAACAGCATTGTCTATTAATGCTTGCAGTTCTGCACCCGCTATGTTAATTCGGGTATTATCATGATCCTCCCTTGGGTGACTGTTGATCTCATCCGAGTCAGCCATGTAGTTTGAACTGTTACATAAGATATTGACAATAATTTATCTGGGAGTTTATTATGGAATTGTCTTTTATGGCAATTCCTCAACCATGGTAAACATAGACCATATTTGGTTAATTTGTTAATCATATTTATTTAGGATTTTTATTATAATTTATCCTAATTATAAAACAATAACAGTATTATTAGTGGCACAAAAGGCCTAGTCACAGGGACATTCTAAATCATAAGCCATGATTTCAGAGAATCAAGGCATTAAGGTTTGAACATAGTTCATTACCTTTCTCTGATAGGGAGTCGTAGTCTACCTCTGTCTTTTGCCTTATATGACAATGAGTATGGCCCGTAGGCACTATATTACCAATGGATGTTTAATATATGATCATCTTAATTGATGATTTAAACCCATGATTTATAGATCATCAAGTTAGGTTAGGAATCTTTTGAAGAATCCAATTATAAGAATGACGTGTGTGATCTTAACGAATCACGTCTGCCAGAAGTGTTAACATGTTTTCAGATGTTAACAGGGATTTGAATCTTTTTAAACTGGTCTTACCATCTTGGCCAAGTTTTGTAATGACATGCAGGCTAGGTTACATCTTTAAGATTCTTATTTAGTATATAATAGGCAGATTATTTTTAAGAGGAATGATTTTCGATTTATTTATTTCATGTATAATATATTTATGCATATAATAGCAAAAATGAAATTTTTAAATTTAACATTCCATTAAACATTAAAAGGAGTACACATTGCCCTAATCGGGACTTTTAACAGAGACAACTTGCCCACCCAGGGGCTAAACTGATAATACAAGTCCTCGCAGGGACTGATTACTAAGATAGATGTCCACGCAGGGACTAAAAGACAAGTCCATGCAGGGACTAAAGAAAGACAAGTCCACGCAGGGACTAAGTACTTAGATAAATGTCCACGCAGGGACTTGATTGAAATAAGGAAATACCACAATACATATAGAGATTCAATGATCCCTATTCTTCTTTCCTTTTAACAAGCTTGCTAGGCCCTTGAGGAATCCCTGGTTGTTCCTACGCTCTTCTTGAAATTCTCGTTCCACCCTGTTTAGCCTGTGGAGGATTTCCTCCTGTTCCGGTGGGGAAAACCGTGGTGGCTGTGACTGGTGCTGAAACTGAGATTAAGCAGGTGTTTGATACCCACGAGCTGGGTATCCTACTCCCCAGGGGGTTCCATATGGTCCTTCAGGATGAAGGGCGTTGTAGTTTGCCGCTACAAGGTATGGGTCGGCTTCAGCATAATTGTAGTTAGTGTGAGCCGGCTGCTCAAATGGATTGTACGCTGTTGAACCGGCGTATGTAGGAATCGGGTTACCAAAACCCAATGGTGGCGGTGGTGGTGCAACTGGTGCAGAATTCACCTCTGAAACTGGTTTGAAGGCCCATCCATTTGTGGGTCTTCATGCAGTGGTGGATAGTGACTGCCACTTGAGTGATGGGGGGGGGGTGCTAAAGTGAAAACCCCTTTCTCGCACGGACATTCGTGTGCCTGTTCTTCTACGCCTTGGTGGTTCTGGAGGTGCTTGATGAACTGGCGGCGGTGGTGGCGGTGGCGGTGGCGTGACTGCCACGAAACGCGAATCCTCGGAGGGATCCTGCTGTTGCTGCTGCTCGTGAGGCGATGAATGGTGAGAGGGTGTAAAATACCATTCATACTGGTTAAATCTCGCCTGGTAACTGTCTGGGCCACGGTAAGGTGATCCAAGGAAGGATGACCCATCCGAAATCTCGATGGGGTGAGTAGGTGTCCCAGAAGGTGGTTCAATAGGATCCGTGTCTTCATCTATATCCATTGCATGGTCTCCTGAGAAATGGTATTCAGGTCCTAGTGGGTTAAAACCCACTGGTTCTTCTATATAGTTTGCCGGGTTGAATCGGCCCTGAAAGACAGGAGTGGGGTCGCCAAAGGAATGGTGCGAAAGAGATCGCTGCAATGGCAAGAATGAGTGGCGTGAGTCTTCGGGCTCGTTCTCAGATTGCGGCCCAAATGAGTGACGATAAGGAGGCGTTGAGCTAAACGAGGCAGATCGCCTAGCGGGCTCTGAATAGATCCTACGGTCTCTTTGAGGATCGGCACTCATGGTAGCAGAAGGAGTTCGCCAGTGTGAAGGCCCGGCCTCGTGATCTTTGGGGGCGTGGATTGGCCCCTTGCCTCGTCCTCCTCTTCGGAACCTCGGTGGCATATTTCCTGTCAAACAATTTAAAGATACAACAAAGAAATATAAAGGACAAAGTTAGGATTAAAAACAATTTGGATTAGTCCTAAGTTCTTTGTCTAGACTCGAAAATTTAGGAATGTGCAACTGTGTAACTGAGATTAAACACAAATGGCTAGTGTTTAATTCACTCAGTGTTGGCTCTGATACCAACCTGTCACACCCTGATATTTCCACGCATTACCGGTGGGGAGTATCGTGACGTAGTTGATATCATCGTAGTCAAACAACACAAATTATAAATGCACAGCGGAAGCAAAAGGTATGAATCACATTACAAACCGAATAAATAGTAATATCAAAGTATTACAACAGACTGTAAAGGGTTCACAGGCGGATCAAAATATAAATAAGATCATTGTTCAACAGACTTTAACATCTAGAGCTTGCAAGACTTGATTATTGATGCCTGGAGTAGCCAGCCTATTTCGTATAGTACCTGCACTTAACCTTTTTGGAAAAATACGTCAGCTTACACTGGTAAATACAATTAACTGACTCATTTTGAAAAGAGTTTAAGAAAATTAGTTTGATTGCACACGGCACAAATATCTTTAATAACTTGGGATAATTATTTCAAAATAAACTTGTATACAATTTTACATGTTTGTCGTCCATTTAGGACCCGGTTAGAAGAGCCGGTTTAATAAGATTAATAGACACACCACTTGGTATAATACCCACAAGAAGATACCCTTCTTGTGGACTACCCTTTTTACATACGCAGCTGTTAGGTGTATGCCTACACCCCGTGCTTAAGTCGTGGTCATTTCTAATGAATGAGCCGAGGATATCCAGGACACGGACATTAACCCCCCAAAGGTATTGCATCAAACAAGACAGAATAAAACGGGTTATGCATCTTTTTAATCAATATCTGATTGTACGACTTCATACCCGACCAAGCGGTATTATAATACCGTACCCCAAGCCCGTATAGGACAATAAGTTAAAAGTATTTACCTGAGCAAAGTATAAATCACAACAGCAAGTGCACGTAGCTTTTACTGGGCTCATAATCTGGAATGAAGGTTTTTTAATAACCTATTAGATTCCTAACAGGTCTTAATTAAGCCTAAACTTAGACCGATTAGTTTTCAAAAGGAATATACGGTTCAAACGCATGATGAAGCGAAGACCGGATTAGAATATGATTTAGTCCTGACAAGTTTGAAGACTTGTATAATATGGGTAAACTAAACACATTCTGGATTTCGAGATAAAAATGATAAGGTTTGACCCGTTTCGGCTAATTTATGCAAACTAGTTACATAAACCGAACCGAACACGCAAGAAGCGTAACGGGTAACCATAAGAGTCATATACAGGTTTCCTAAGTTAATATGCTTTAATTATGTTGTGATATCAGTAGGATACCTTTCATTATGCCCAAAACGAGTTTAATCTCAATTTAAGCCCCGTAGGGGTATTTTGGTCATTTTAAAGATTATAAAAGAGATTAATTATAATTCTGAGCTTCGGGCCAGGAACAATCAGTAAAACTATTTAATTTAATAGGTTATATCATTTGGTGATAAGTCTTATATGACAAGAATGGTTTTAACCCATACTAGGCGTTTAATACGCGTAAGAAGTCGTTTTAAGCGATTTCCGGTTAAAACAAGAAATCTGAGTTTTCTGATCAGGTTATATAGTTCAAAATACTTCATTTATTATATAAAATCAGTAGCAAAAGATTTGGTATCAAAACGTCGTGTAAAACTCATTTTATAAACGAAAAGGGTATAATCGGTAATTACCGAATCAAGGTAATAACCTTATGTTATGATCAGTTTAAAAATAATTAAAAATCTTCAAAAATCCCAAAAATATTATATTACATCAGTGGGTAAAAGGTTTGGTGTCAAAAATTGGGTTTAGATAGGCTTTATGCTAATGACGCCGTTTAATTAATAAAAAGCTTTCTAATTACGCTATTTAGCATAACTCCTAATCTAGACCTCCAACTGATGTGAAATTTTAGGGACATGTTTATAAATTAGTAACAAAGATTATTGTCCTCTCACATTTCCAAAATTCTCGTTTTAAGGTCAAATGGGCATATTGGTCAACATTAGGCATTTAATGGAAACATCGGACAATCAACGAGTCAAGTAGTATAATCGCAGAGGGTTATACTATCATGCAAGCTGGTCCTAACGAAGCTCTAAGGCATTCCTAAATCATGCTAATATGGGTCAGAACTGAAAGTCAAAGAAATGGTCAATTTATGCGACTTTCGGTTCCGACCCGGACCTAAACTGAAAATTGTCGGGTCGGGCATGCTTAGACATGTTCTTGCATTGATTACCAAGTTATATGAGTGGTAAAACAGGTTACACGTCTTCTACATTGATAATTATGTGTTAATTTGAAAATTATGTTTCTGTTGACTTTTTCGGATTAAGTTTGACCCGACATTTGACATAGTTAGAGTGGATTTCAGAGGGTGCCCTTTTAAGGGTTTATTGCCCACATAAATACCAACTTATAACTACTTTCAATTCGACTAATCACTGGACCATTATTGATTAATCGTTAAATCAAACGTTAATTACGACGGTTTGACTTTTAAGCTATAAACTAAGCAAAATACGATTAAGGAAGGTTAAGGAAGCTTACCAAGGTCCAATGCACGACTAATGATGCTTAGGGAGTGGCCTTGAGCTCCAGAAATCTTCAGGAGTGAAGTTTGGAATGAATGATCAAAGTTTGCAACAATGAGGCCTTTATATAGTGATCATTGATTGATCAAGATGATGCCAAACAACTCTAGGATGGATCCATGATCAATACAAGTGTCCCTAGTGCCTAAAAACAAGTTTGTGCAGCCCATGGTATTGAAAACAAGTGATCTAAGTCGGTCAAACGGGCTGGACTTGCACCTGTCCACGTTTTCTGCATCAGAAGACCCCTCGCGTGACGCGAGGGTCCCCTAAGGGTTCTACGCGTCGCGCGACGCCCCCTCTGACCGAATTTCAACTTTCAGAAATTGCTGTTTTGGTCCTTGGTCCTTATAAAAGTTGTTTTAAACTTGTTTCTTGCACTTTAAGCCCTCTAAATTGATTTCTAAGGACTCCAAGACATAACCAATCTTTGTGAAGCCCTTGATCAACTTTTGATCACCCGAAAAGTCATAGATTTCAACGTTGATGCTTTTAACCCCTCGTATACGAATTTTATCATAACTTTCTCATACGATAACGAAACTTGGTGAAATTTTTATCATGCATTCTTGTGAGCATAATTAATCGTTACAAAGCTTCGGGTTTGCTAAAGGGTCACTCAGAGGTATACTTTAAACATGTTGACACATTTAACCCCTGTAGTTTGTAATCTCTCACTTTCTTTCACAATTAGCTTCGTATGATCCATGATTCATTTCGTTTAAGGGTATAAACATCATGTAGGGTTATTGTAAAGTATATTTATCCATTGTTGACATTTGGAACCCTTATATACACATACTTTCCTTGTTTGTCAACTTTAGTCATTCTAGAGTATTATCACACACGTTCAAAGCTTATGACCAAATTACCCTCATAGTTAACAGACTTGGTGGATGGAGTTAGAATTTTGGACTCAAATGGTTAAAGAAAATGCTTGTGGGGACTCAGGTCGTTAAACTTTTTGTTTTTGGACTCAAGTAGTTAAAACCCATAAAACACAGGGACTCAAAAAGTAATTTACCCTAAGTATTTTATAAAAAAACAATTATGCATAATAATAATTATAAAAGAAAATAATTCAGAAAAAATTAATATATATATATATATAGAGAGAGAGAGAGAGAGAGAGACTAGGTTATCACCCGGGATTGCTTCTCGGGCTCAAGAAACTTATTTATGTTAATTATTATTTATGATTAATACACACTTAAAATCATACAAAAATTATGCTATAGTAAATGTCTTCGCTATAAAAAGAGTTATACACTTTTCATAAACTTAATCACGGAATGTGAACCTTATAAGTAGACTTATAAATTGAAGAATCCTCGAGGCAATTGTGAAGAATAATTGTTGATTTAAATATGAATTTGTTATATTGGACGCTTTTGGCAACATGGGAAACATCAATTCATTTGATCCAACCTGCATACAATGATTTCACATAAAGAAAATTAGGTGACAAATTGAAGTCGCTTCCAAATCAACAAAAAAACATAATGTGAAGACTTCCTAAACAATTACTAAAAGCTAAACGGGTCAAATGGTCAAACGTCATCCTAAGTGCATTCAAAAGCAAAAAAAAAAGTCCTACACAATGACCTTGTTAGCCCGCTAGAAGTGACTTGACATGGTCAAGAAATTAGGTTGTAGAAATGGCATTCTAAATCCACAAGTTTGAGGAACTCCCGTTGTTGAATGAGGAATATAACGTTGCACTAAATTACAAATAAGGAATGATGGATATATAAGCCACGAGATACATGTATTTTCCATTTCGTCCCTTATCATAAACATTGCAACATTTAGTGAAAACTAGGTTATAGTTCAGCCCATTCATATATAAATGGGTTATGTTTTATCTTAAGCGTGTCAAATAAAAAATATAGCAAGGTCGAAATCAAATTATTATATATTATAATAATTTTCAACACTTTCTTTGTATACTTATAAAAAATAGACAAACGAAAAATGTATGTGGGTGATCCCAACCCAATCAACCCATTCTAAAGAGTAGTTGTTTTGATTAAGTACGTAGTCCATGTATAATGTAAATCGATATCATTAACTCTTCTAAATGTGAAAAGGGGAAGTAATCGACATAATAAAAATAATCATGACAAGATGACCTACTTTCACCTAGGGATGAGCATTTGGTATACCGGTATCGGTATCAAATTTCCCGTATTAAATTACTTTCGGTACGATCCGGTATCCACTTATTGGAGTTTTTGGTATCGGTACTTTCGGTTCGGTACGGTACCCGGTAAAATACCGACGTTTACCTTCATATACCGGTACTATACCGCTAACGATACCCGCTTTTGGCAATTTTCGGTACTTGTATTCTCAGTACCGGGCCGTAACGCTCATCCCTACTTTCACCCATGTAAATTCATTGTGCAAGTAAATTACTGTTACCTGCCTGAAAATAAAAATTAGTAACAAAATTAGATAACAAATTATCTATGTCATTAGCATCCATAATTCCCGGATGCAAATGAACTCTTAAGATTAGAAGAGATGTTATTTAAAAAAAATATTATAAATCTCTTCAAAACAATGAGCTTTAACTATACTTAAATGGTAAAAAGCACTATACGATTATCTAAAATAGCATATAAAGTAATCATTTACTTCATTGTCAAAATATTTATATGAATCTTCTCAGCCTTCTTACACAATTACACAATAAAAGAGATGTCAAAAAGGGATATTGTTCGAGAGAATTTCAAATTTTGACCTTTAGCTGTATAGTGAATTTCAGACGGCGTCCTTTATCTTTCAAATTGACGAGTCTTGTACTTAATGTTTTAAAATCGTGCACGTTATGTCCTTTAACCCTAACCCAGTTAGAATTTTCTGTTAAATCTGGTCATGTAACTTGCACATGAGGGCTTATTTGTCTTTTCACCATTACAGGGACTATTATGCAAATATTTAATATCTGAGGACTATTATGTAAAACAATAAAAAATAAATAAATTAAATAAATCTGTATTCTCTCACAACCACCACCACCACCACCACCGCCACCACCTAGTTACTTATATGAATTTCCACCAAAAAAATCCATGGCAGGTCATTATCACTAGACACCATCAAGTTTGCTGTAAGTCTCTCTACCTACAATTAACATCATTCTATACTTCTTTCAAACTCATCAATGGCAACAATTAACACAACAAACCTTTCACGCAAAACAGATGATGTTTGCAACTCCGGCCACCGCCAACTCCGGGCACCACTAACTGAATCACTAAATCATTTCACATAGACCCAAAACAGAGTATTCAACTTCTAATCCAGACCCAATAAGAGTATTCAAAATCAAGAACACAACTCTATTTTGCACCGAAAAATAGGACAAATTGACACCTATTTTAGTGTTTGATGATTGTTTGTATACAATTCCACTATTAATCTACACGTACATGATTCATGTCTCCTAATTTCAATAGCCAATTAGCCATGTACCCAAATGGTTGTAGCTCTATTTCAAACTGGATGAAAAACCCACCACCGGACCACCACAAAACACCCGTACACCACTACATCACCCCCGTCAGACAACCACCACCTCTATTTAACCACAATCCACCCCTGCCCTTTCGTTTGAAACCGGCCACACCACCGATTTGATTTCCGTTGGATTCGATTAAACTCACCAAGTTGCCTTGATATAATTTCTGGCCGGAGAAGACAATCATAAACTGCAATCTTTGTGTTATGGCCGGAGTAGACGAATTGTTTGGTTTAAAATGAAGAGTTGGTGAATTGTTTGGTTTAGAATGAAGAGTCGGTGTGTGGGTGAGGGACTAAGTGTGGGGGTGGGTTTTATTTATATTTATTAGATATATGAAATTATTTAGTGATTCACTTGGCGGTGGCCGGAGTTGGCGGTGGCCGGAGTTGGTGGTGGCAGGTGTTGGTGGTGGTGTTTGATGAAGAAGGTGGGTCTTTTTTGAAGTATTTTTTTATTTTTTAAAAAGGTTGATTATTTATATTATCTATATAATTAGTCCCTGTAAATATGAATTGACAAAAATGTTCTCATGTGCAAAGCACATGATCAGATTTAACAGAAAAAGTTAACTGAGTTTGGCTTAAAGGACAAAACGTGTATGATTTGAAAACATAAAGTACAAAACTCGTCAATTTTGAACATAAAGGACAACGCCTAAAAATGGGTATAAAGATAAAGGACAATCCTTGAAATTCACTCGATATTGTTCTATTATAAAACTTTCAGTTCTAAATCCATGTCAAATATAGTGTGAGACACTAAAACACACATATGTAATAAAGTAATCTAGGGTAGTGTTTCAGGTTTGGACGTGAGGTATTCTTCACCAAATTAGGTTCAAATGTCTTAATCAAATAATCAAGTAAATGACCTTTTTGCCATTAATAATTTCTTGGATTCTCATAACTTTATCATACATTTGATTATATCATTGCTACAAATTCAAGCAGCGAAAGCAAAACCAAACACTATTTATATAGTTTATACTATAAGACATCCTTTTAAAAAAGCACAATCCAAACAGCCTCATGATCAAATTAAACCTACCTGTTCAGTACAATATAATATGTAATCACTTGTGTAGTATGATTGGGATTAGTTCATATTTATCACAAACGGGTCAAACAAAAAAATGTAAATGTGGCCTAGTATTATTAGAAAGATTTAAAGTTTTGCGCATAAAATGTTTTAGGCCAACCTAACCCGACCTGTTTCGGCATGTTTATTTTGAACGCCAAATGTTACTCGTATTCTACTTTACATCACAATTACACCCTGTTTACCCACTTTATTGATACCCACATCTGACATAGAAAAGATAGATGAACATACTCAAATGATGACCTTCAACTCTCTTGGTTCATACACGATCTCTTTTTTTGACTCACAATCCATAGAGAACAATATTCTCAGGAATAAAAGCCTCAACCTGCAAACCAACAATCCAAAATATTTAAGTTAAATAAGAATTACAAACACAAAATATCACATGCTTTAACAATTTATCTATATTAATTGTTGCTCTTAGAATCCTACATATAAGGTAGGAGGCCCCATTTGGTAATTTCACATACCATATGGTATAGAGAGGTTGCAATAATTTTTTGATTTTGACTTGAATTTAATTTTGAGATGGTGAAACTGTTGGAAACAATACTTGTTGAACATATAAACTTGCGAAGATTAATAATTTATAGTATATCTACCATACCTTTCCAATTACACCAATAACGGAAATTTCTTGCTCGTCTTTACGTCCTTCTACAAACATACAAAGATCAAGCATGCCTCTCGCCCCATATTCAAATTCAATGAGAACATATGTGTTATCATTACTATCAAGCACCTAAATTGTAAGGACTTTCAAAATTATCCTAAAAATACCCGTAAGTAAAAACCCGGACCCCTGAAACCCTAAACCATATTAAAAATCAAGAAAAACAAATTTCTGGGTTCCAGGCGGGCCGCGTAAAAGACAACACATGTCTTACGCGGGCCACGTCAAACACTGGTTGACCGGATAAGTGTTCCGGATCCACGTAGTGTCCACTTGGCTAACCTACTCGTGACCAGTCAAGGCTACTCGTAGACTAGGCGGCCATGCGGGCCGCGTAAGATATATGGGGTGGTTTACGCGGGCCGCGTGAGGCCTTAAATTCAGCTATAAATAGGTTGTCGCATGCACAGTCTGATGGTGTCGAAACGAAGTTTTAGTACTCTAAAGTCAAAAATATCAATTATATTAGCAAGGAGCTGCTCCGATATCGGGTATTAACTCGATCGCTGCTACGATTCAATGTCCGATCAATTAAACTATCCAATGGATGTTTAAGTGCTGCCCACATTAGGGTTTATGCTTTGTTATTCGTTGTTAATTCAATGGATGTTTAAGTATCGCACTTTGTCATTTGTTGTGAAGGTTTTAATCTCGTGAGTTATCGTAAATGTTGTATTAGTTACTAACCGAGTTCGTATGCATGTTATAAAATTTAGGTTATCAAGGCTAATCAATAGGCTAAGCTCTGATCATATTAATCTGCAATGTGAGTCATTCGCTTTTTTTTTTATCAAAGTGCTTTATAAATTCTTAAATGTTTTCAAAAGTTATAATTACAGGGATTAAGTCTTTGTAGTCTCCAAGTTACAGCCGGTATGTGGGGTTTTGTATACATTACTTGATAATCGTCACCATTGGACAACGAGTTAGCCAATGGGTGATATGACCATAGTCACAGAAACGAGTCGAGTGACAAATACCGTTGGGTAATTGGTTGATATCAGGAAACATTGTAATCGCTCTTAATACTGTAAATTATAACAAACGAGTCGTTTTCATAAAAAGAATGATTCACCAGTATTTCCCGCTGACAAAACATTTTTCAAACATGTTTCAGGTGATCTGTTGTGATCCAGGAAAAAGTGCCGTGAAGCACTACCAGCTTAAGGAAGTGGCTCAGTATAAAATAAAGAAACATGTTTTGTAAAATAAAGATTTCTCCGTGAAATCATATGATTGTAAATTACCGGGGTTTTATCCCGAGTTATGAAATAAAATAATCAGGGAAATTGCAGTTTTAAAAAAAGATCCTGAAGAAAACTTCCGCTGTTAAATAAATACCACGGGATTTTCTGTCCCGCGACTCCTGAAACGGTTCAAACCGGGTCGGGGGCCGTGACAGAAAAAGATGGTATCAGAGCCACTGATTTAAGCCAATTAAGTATTTAGAAAATACTTAATTTTACTGATTGCCATTTTGTGATTTTATGTTTTATTATTTGAATATTTGTATACAGCATGGGTAAGCAAAAGCTTTCAAACATCTACCTTAAATTAGATAGGTCATCAAACGAGAAGGGAAGTTCATCCCAAACAAATTCCTCAAAACCCTATGAAAATCCTGAAGAAGGAATATTTGTTCGAAATGCACAATATGAGGAACCACTTTCTCCTAATAAAAGAAGTTTGATTATTAGGAAAAGTCAGGAGAAATTAAAGAAATCACAACCAAAAGAAAAGAGAGTTAATCAGAAAACCCAAGAACTAGGCAGTAACCCACCATGGGAAGACAAGTTAAATGAAAAATGGGCAGATCTTTATATGCTAGCCACTGTAGCAGTAAATGCAAATCTTTAAATACCTATTTCAGTACTAGCACCCTTATCATTTACAAGCCAGAAACCTTATCTAGTAAATAAATAAATTTACAGTAAACCCTAATATGTTTTAATTGTCAGTTGTTCTTTGTATTAAATTAGTCATACGGTATGCAATAATATTTAAAAGTTAATTATGAAATTTTGTTATAAAAATTTTTAACTTAGTAATTTTTGTATTTTGCATCTGTGCAAAACAGCATGAATGACTTGTCTAAAGCCCTTCAAAATTTAAATCTCTATCCGGTGAAAATAGAGGTTTCCAGAGATTTTAATAGGTATATACCTGATATAGAAGAACCTGTGGAATTCAACGCTCCACCTCCGGAAAAACCCAAGCCTAAGAAAAGGAGAAGATTTGTGGGATGGAGGCGTGTGCGCAGGAGGAAACCCGCGACAAGGAAGATTCCTAAAATAGAAAATCCTTTAGACAAAGGAAAGGGGATTGAAGTCGAGGAAGGTTCTAGGCAGATGGAAATGCAGTTTGAGGAATATTCTAGGCAAATGGAAATGGAGTTTGGGGAAGGTTCTAGGCAAACCAAGATAGAAATTGGGGAAAACTCTAGACAAATTAAAGAGTTACCATTTCAGGAGGAATTGGATCGTGCATTGGCGAGCTGTGATGTCGTCAGGCCTATCAATAATAATCTCTACCCTTATCCTGCTGAAACCCAATTACCAATAAACTTGGAACCAGCAATCCCAGAACCTATAATCCACACCCAACCGTTAGGAATGGACGAGTGGTGGACCAATGATTGGCAGTTCCAAAACCTTCTCAACAGTCCTTATTCCTTTCTCCCTCAGTTCGACCCAGAACCTATACCAAACCCGCCAATGAGTAATGAAAATTTAGCTGAACTCCGCCACTTTGGCGAAGAGCTGGTGGATGCAGGAAATAAGATCAGGGAAGTAGGAGAACAGATCTCCTGGAAATACGACGAGAGGGAACGTCGTTACTAAAATACCAACTGACGAAGGGATAGTGGGGTTGTGAAACTGTGGTTGTATAATAAATATTAATCTTGTGAAATAACCTAAAATAAAACTTTGTAAGATAATGGTATGTATTGACGCATATTATAATATAAAAGTGGGAATCAGGAAATCGATAGTTTTTGGCTATATATGTGTTGTGAAATTTGTATGATTGTTTTGTGTACAATTGTTATTTATTCGATACTAATAAATTATATATTAATTATCAGATGGAAAACGCTAATAATGAACCAGTTAATGAGGTTAACCAATCTGAGCAACATCAGGAGAATCAATTTATGACTAGACAAGATATAGAAAATATCATTGCTCAAGGAATAGCCAATGCTATTCCAGCAAAACTCGCTGCTGCTCAGAAACCTGTTGAACCCTAACAAATCGTTCCTAGCAAATGTATATCTGAAGATAACTTCAGTAATAGCATAAACGGAGGCGGTAATCATCACGATGATGATTCACGGCAGGCTCCGCTCCCTAAGAAAATGAAAGCTGCAACACCTGGTTGCACTTACAAAGAATTTCTTGCTTGTAAACCTGCGGAATTTGCAGGCAATGAAGGGGCGACTGCGGCACTACGTTGGTTAGAGAAAACCGAGGCAGTGATTACAATAAGTAAATGTGCCAAGGACGACAAAGTCATGTACGCGTCAAATCTTTTCAAAGAAGGGGCGCTAGAATGGTGGAATACAGTACTTCAAGCTAAAGGAAGAAGTATGGCCTATGCCCTAAACTGGGAAGAATTTAAGAGTCTTGTAGAAAGAAAATTTTGTCCCGAATATGAAAAAGATCAAATGGCGAATAAGTTCCTAAATCATCGAATGATGGGGGTAGATTGTTGTGGGTATACTTCGACATTCTTTGAATATGCTAGAGTAGTACCAACACTAGCTTCGCCAGAACCGGTACTCATTTCTCGCTATGTTTGGGGACTGATTAGCGAAATCCGTAATATCGTTAAAGCTGCGAGACCTCGTACTATTGACGATGCGGTAGAATTAGCTAACACCCTAACTGACGAGCTGGTACGCACCAGAGATGAAAATAAGAAAAAGGAACTGGCTCAGAAAATTACCCAAGGATTTCGTATGGGTAATAATAGCAACTTCAAGAAAAGAGGAAAAGGGCAATCCTCAACTCCGCCATTCTGCAGGAATTGCAGAAAGAAACATTATGAAAGATGTAATGTAACCTGCAATTTTTGCAAAGTAATGGGACATCGAGAAGAAGACTGCAGAAAGAAAACAACGATCTGCTATAACTGTGGAGAAGGGGGACATTTTAAAACATAATGTCCTAAATTGATCAAACCAGGAGACAACAAAGCCAAGACGGCCAACGGAGCTACTAAAAAGAATGTCAGAGCATTCCAGCTGACCACTCAAGAAGCAGAGCTCATTCCAGATGTGATAGCTGGTACGTTCTTAGTTCACAACGTGTATGCAAAAGTATTATTTGACTCTGGTGCAAACCAAAGTTTTATCAATACTTCATTCTGTCAAGTTCTTAATTTACCTTTGACCAACCTTAGGCAGATTTTTACAGTCGAAACGGCAGATAGAAATTCTATTAACATAGATAAGGTTTTGCAAAAAGAAAACATAGAACTTTCAGGTCATAAATTTCATGCAAACCTATTACCTATGAAATTAGCTGAATTCGATGTTGTGTTAGGAATGGATTGGTTAGTAGCTAACCATGCTCGAATCCTTTGTGATAAAAATTCTATAGAGATTCAGGCACCTACTGGGGAAGTAATCATGATTACAGGAGATAAACCACGTAAACCCATGAAGTTCATATCAATAATGAAAATTGCTAGTTATGAACAGAAACAAGGAATAGTATATATGATTTCAGTAATCATTAGTACTAAAGGTAAAGAACTTAAGGAGATTCCTGTAGTCTCAGAATACCCAGATGTATTCCCAGAAGAGTTACCAGGATTACCACCAGATAGGGAAGTAGAATTTAGAATTCATCTAATTCCAGGAACTACACCGATAGCCAAGGCACCTTATCGGTTAGCACCCACAGAAATGTTAGAACTGAAAAAGCAATTAGATGAATTACTAATTAAAGGTTTCATACAACCTAGCTCATCCCCGTGGGGAGCACAAGTGTTATTTGTAAAGAAAAAGGATGGCTCGATGAGAATGTGTATTGATTATAGAGAATTGAATAAGGTTACAATTAAGAATCGATACCCATTACCTAGGATTGATGATCTCTTTGATCAACTTCAGGGAGCTAGATATTTTTCTAAGATCGATTTACACTCCAGATACCATCAATTGAAGGTACAAGAAGAAGACATACCTAAAACTGCTTTCAGAACTAGGTATGGTCATTACGAGTTTACAGTCATGCCCTTCAGATTAACGAATGCACCTGTCGCATTCATGGACATGATGAATAGAATCTGTAAACCGTATTTGGATAAATTTGTAATTGTTTTTATTGACGATATACTTATTTATTCCAAAAGTCAGGACGAGCATTGTGAGCACTTGCATGCACTCTTAACTTTGTTAAGAAAAGAAAAGCTTTACGCCAAATTCTCAAAATGTGAATTTTGGCTGCAAGAGGTGCAATTTTTAGGACACATGGTGAATCACGAAGGTATTCATGTAGATCCTGCTAAGATAGAGGCAATTACCAAATGGAAGGTTCCGCAATCCGCAATGGAAATTAGAAGTTTTATAGGTTTAGCTGGATACTATAGACGGTTTATTAAGGATTTTTCCAAAATAGTTGTACCATTAACTAAGCTAACCTGTAAAGCAGTTAAGTTTGAATGGGGACCTAAGCAAGAATAAGCTTTTAGGATTTTAAAGCAAAAGTTAACAAATGCTCCAATCTTAGCCTTGCCAGAAGGTACTGAAGATTTTGAAGTTTACTGTGATGCATCAAAACTAGAATTAGGATGTGTGTTAATGCAACGTAAGAAGGTAATTGCATATGCTTCAAGACAATTGAAAAAGCATGAGGAAAACTATACAACTCATGACTTAGAGTTAGGCGCCATAATTTTTGCCCTTAAGATTTGGAGACATTATCTGTACGGAAGTAAATTTACTGTCTATACGGATCACAAAATTTTAAGATATATATTTGGGCAAAAAGAGTTAAACATGAGGCAAAGGAGATGGATGGAAATCCTAAGTGACTACGACTGTGATATTTAGTATCACGAAGGAAAGGCAAATGTAGTTGCAGATGCCTTAAGTCGTAAGTACCATGAGAAACAAAGACGGGTTCGTGCTCTCAGATTAAATCTACAATTAGATTTAATGGAACAATTGAAGAATGTTCAATCTACAGCAATCAAGGATGATGACGATGAAATGAAAGGACGAATAAAAGAATTAGAGCAAGGAACTGATGGAATTTGAAGATTCCACAAAAGAAAAATTTGGGTACCTAAGCAGGGAGAATTAAGAAATAAAATTTTAGAAGAAGCCCATAAATCTAGGTATACTATGCACCCTGGAAACAATAAAATGTACCAAGATTTAAGAAATAACTTTTGGTGGATAGGAATGAAAAAGGACATAGCTCGATATGTTTCTAAGTGTCTTACTTGTTCACAAGTAAAGGCAGAACACCAAAAACCTTCAGGTCTACTACAACAATTAGAAATGCCTGAATGGAAATGGGAACTAATAACAATGGATTTTGTTACTAAGTTACCCAAAACCAGAAAAGGTAATGATGCGATTTGGGTAATTGTGGATCGATTAACCAAATCAGCTCACTTTCTACCTATGAAAGAAACCTTTAGCATGGAAAGGTTGGCAAAATTGTATGTAGATGAAGTAGTATCCTTACATGGAGTTCCACTCTCCATTGTATCGGATAGGGATAGTCGTTTCACTTCTTATTTCTGGACAAGTTTCCAAGAAGCTATGGGAACTCGATTAAACTTAAGCACTACATATCATCCTCAGACAGACGGAGAAAGTGAAAGGACAATCCAAACTCTGGAAGACATGCTCAGAGCATGTGTGATAGATTTTGGTGGAAATTGGGATGACCATTTACCTTTGATTGAATTCTCATATAACAATAGTTATCATTCAAGCATCGAAACTGCCCCATTCGAAGCACTGTATGGACGAAAGTGCAGAACTCCAGTTTGTTGGGCAGAAATAGGAGAAAATCAATTATCAGGTCCCGAGATAGTGCAAGAAACTACCGACAAGATTACTCAAATCAAAGAAAGACTGAAGATGGCTTGAGATCGCCAGAAGAGTTATGCAGACAATAGACGGAAGCCGTTGGAATTTCAAGTGGGAGATAAAGTACTATTGAAAGTTTCACCATGGAAAGGAGCAGTCCGATTCGGTAAGAAAGGAAAGCTAAGTCCAAGATACGTAGGACCATTTCCGGTAATCCAACGTATAGGACCAGTTGCTTATCGTTTACATCTACCAGAAGAGTTAGCTGGAGTACATGATGTATTTCACGTATCCAATCTCAAGAAATGCCTATCAGACGAATCTTTGGTAGTACCTCTCCAAGATATAGAGGTAAACGAAAAGTTAAAATTTGTTGAGAAACCTCTTCAAATAGAAGACAGAAAGGTGAAGTTTCTTAAACACAAACGGTTAGTACTTGTCAAGGTCAAGTGGAATTCAAAGAGAGGACCCAAATATACTTGGGAGCTGGAATCGGAGATGAAGCGAAAGTATCCTCACTTATTCCAATAAATCTCGAGGACGAGATTTTAAATAAGGTGGGGAGAATGTAAGGACTCTTAAAATTATCCTAAAAATACCCGTAAGTATAAACCCGGACCCTTGAAACCCTAAACCATATTAAAAATCAAGAAAAAACAAATTTCTGGGTTCCAGGCGGGCCACGTAAAAGACAACACATGTCTTACGCGGGCCGCGTCAAACACTGGTTGACCGGATAAGTGTTCCGGATCCACGTAGTGTCCACTTGGCTAACCTACTCGTGACCAGTCAAGGCTACTCATAGACTAGGCGGCCACGCGGGCCGCGTAAGATATATGGGGTGGTTTACGCGGGCCGCGTGAGGCCTTAAATTCAGCTATAAATAGGTTGTCGCATGCACAGTCTGATGGTGTCGAAACGAACTTTCAAAAACGAAGTTTTAGTACTCTAAAGTCGAAAATATCAATTATATTAGCAAGGTGCTGCGCCGATACCGGGTATTAACTCGATCGCTGCTACGATTCAATGTCCTATCGATTAAACTATCCAATGGATGTTTAAGTGCTACCCACATTAGGGTTTATGCTTTGTCATTCGTTGTTAATTCAATGGATGTTTAAGTATCGCACTTTGTCATTTGTTGTGAAGGTTTTAATCTCGTGAGTTATCGTAAATGCTGTATTAGTTACTAACCGAGTTCGTATGCATGTTATAAAATTTAGGTTATCAAGGCTAATCAATAGGCTAAGCTCTGATCATATTAATCTGCAATGTGAGTCATTCGCTTTTTTTTTTTTTTTTATCAAAGTGCTTTATAAATTCTTAAATGTTTTCAAAAGTTATAATTACAGGGATTAAGTCTTTGTAGTCTCCAAGTTACAGCCGGTATGTGGGGTTTTGTATACATTACTTGATAATCGTCACCATTGGACAACGAGTTAGCCAATGGGTGATATAACCATAGTCACAGAAACGAGTCGAGTGACAAAGACCGTTGGGTAATTGGTTGATATCAGGAAACATTGTAATCGCTCTTAATACTGTAAATTATAACAAACGAGTCGTTTTCATAAAAAGAATGATTCACCAGTATTTCCCGCTGACAAAACCTTTTTCAAACATGTTTCAGGTGATCTGTTGTGATCCAGGAAAAAGTGTCGTGAAGCACTACCAGCTTAAGGAAGTGGCTTAGTATAAAATAAAGAAACATGTTTTGTAAAATAAAGATTTCTCCGTGAAATCATATGATTGTAAATTACTGGGGTTTTATCCCGAGTTATGAAATAAAATAATCGGGGAAATTGCAGTTTTAAAAAAAATCCTGAAGAAAACTTCCGTTGTTAAATAAATACCACGGGATTTTCTGTCCCGCGGCTCCTGAAACGGTTCAAACCGGGTCGGGGGCCGTGACATAAATGAAAGCTACAATATACATGTTTAATCACAAATAGAGTGTTTTAACTTTTAACATAGGAAGCCACACTGTAATCAACAACACACACAAAATATAAAGAGCACATACAAAAAGACATGGGTGGAATTGTAAAGCTTTAATTTTTTTTTATAGAAAATGCAAGTAATCCATGAAAGAAGAATGAAGATTGTAGTAGAATGTAACTGAACTAACCTGATCATCTTGAACTACAAAATAAATCAACAAATCAACTTAAATCGCAAATAAAAGTAAAACCTCATAACCACATTTGCAAAGATGTAACTGCTGATCAGTCCAATCCATCTATTTTGCGCACATAGAGCACCTTTTTTCTTCTTAACTACTCACCATTCCAAACAAAATCATGTTAATCGTAAAAAAAAACCTTAAAATCATCAATCGGCGATACTCAAAACCCTAAAAGCACCAACAATACACAAGATTAGAAATCATGAAGATGAAATTGTGAATAATAATAACTCTAAACACTAATGATTCATCAAACACAAAAAGATTTGAGAACCAATTACTAACCTTTTGGATATACGATTAGTATTCTGGGTATCATGGGAGGAGAACGAGACCTATTGAATTATTGAATCAAAATTAAAATTCAAAAAAGGATCTAGAAAATACATATACTTTTCACCATGATTAAGTGTCATCACCATGGATATTGCCTTTTGAAAATATGAAATCAGAAAAATGATGTAGATTCAGAAGTTTGGTGACAGAAACACATTTATCAGAAGTAAAAATAACCGATTACATCACTTTGTACTTGGTGTGCATTAGGTGTGTTATGATTTTATTGATATTTTAAGCCCATTTTACGTATTAGTCAAGTTTTAAATTTATAAAACACGATATTGTACTAACACTAAACACACACTTGGGCAAGTGCACCCATCGTGAGCGTAGTATAGCGTTGGTAAGATACCGAGGTCGTCCAAGGACACAAGTGTAACAACCCGCTTTTTGGAAAGTCAAAGTACAAGTCAAAGTCAAAGGAAGAAGAGATTGCTAATTGCGATCTGTCACTCCTTGCTTGACTAGCAAATCATACTTTTTGACTTGTAATCGAATCTTTTGTTTAATCGCTTTAGTTGTATTATGTGGAGTATCTATTAATAATCTAGGTTTAATCGCATGATTATCGCTAATCGCTATCGCAACCCGAATTATGTGTTCTGGATATTGTTTTACGTGCGTGTGCTATTATGTGTTACTTGTGCATGTTATGTTATGTTATGTTTACATTGAGGTGTTTAATCGCAATCGCAATTCTATCGCATCGCAATCTAATCACAAACACTAAACGCAAGTTATATATAGTAGTTAGGTTATTTGTGTAACTATTGGGTAACACTATCGCATCGCTCACTCGAATCGCATCGCAACGCTCAACATGCAAATCGAAACGACAAAACTCAACACGCCGGACACTTGGATCGAATGGCTAACCGATTGAGTGGCCATCCGATCGGACTGCCATCCGATCGGAGCGCCATCCGATCCGTGGCCAATCCGACTCATGCGCACTTTCCCTTTTTGGAAACCCTATAAATACCCTCCTGTCACATCATTTGTGATGTGACATCTCTCTCACTCGACCAGCTCGTTCAAGCCCTCTTTTCTCTCAATTTCTCGCGATTCTTGTAAGTTTTCAACTCAAATCTTGTACTTCTATGATCTACACGCACTTCTTCATCATTTCCACCTTTGAAACTCAACTTTTAACCGTGAAATAACCGGATTTGAGGTGTTCTAGGATGACGTCATTATGGAGTTCTTATGAACTTCAAGTTTTGGCTTCATTCCACCAAGAACAACTCAGATCTGAAGGATTTCCACATGATTTCACAACGATTTCGCATAGATCTAAACTTTTCCAAAGTTAAAAGGATTGAAAGATGCTTTTCCAACTTTCTTTCAACTCTTTTACACTTAATGCACTCAAAACCGTTAGGATCGGAGCTCATTCATGCCTTCTACTCTTTTCTAGTGATGTGCCGGTCTGAGATCTGAATCCTATGAAGGAGACAACTGATTTCTGGTTGAACATGAAACCACCCGTTACGAACAGTTAGCTGATCGGATTGGGGTGACTCCTGTTCAATCGGATAGTCTGGGTCTGATGGAGTTTCTGTTGTTTGATACGTTGTCATACCGTCTCGAGCAAACCGCAAAACTTTTCAAAACTTAGCAAATCTTCAAGTTGCAAAACGATCAGAACGCGGGACGGATTGCCGTCCAATCGGATTGCCATCTGATCAAACCGCAATCCGATCGGATTGCACTTGAGGTTCAACACTTAAACAATTTTTAACACGTTCAATGCATAAGTTAGTTCTAACGGATTGCCAACCAATCGAATTACCATCTGATCGAGTGGCCGTCCTGCTGTGAACTTGTTCTTAACTGAGAAGCCTCGCCATCGAACGACCGTTCGATCGACGACCTGAAAGGTAGAGATACTTCCCTGTTTTCAAAATGCTACAACGAAAACTTCAAAGCCATCATACACAAACACATCCTTACCAAAACGAATGTCAATCCGACCGAATGGCCATCCGATCGGATGACCATCCGAACGGATTGACATCCGATCGAATGACCATCCGATCGGATTACCGTTCGACACTTGGTCACTTTTCATCGTTTTACGCACCGCTCTTCGCTTATGCTATCGTTAATTGTTCAGGCTAATCACTCTAGCACTCCCTTCAATCCATTTCCATCGCTGTGAGTATACTCGATCCCTTTTTGCTTTATGCACTTTTGGGTGTTACATACGTCACTTATTCTAAATCACATCGAACACACAAACCAAACACTATTTATACGCTGACCATTAATGCATGTTACTTGTTACTCGATGAATGCTTGTATGTTATGTTAACACAGTGATTGTTGCCTGACGCCTTAGCAACGATAGTACTATTTGTTTGGACTCAGCACCTGTCATAGACAGGGGTTGTTAAGGTTACCTCTTCACGTGTCACAGTGGTGATATGTGTTGCGCATTCTACAACTCGCAGTCTAGTCTTTGCATATTTCATTGTCGATAATCTACTAGCTTCGCATTATACATGTTACATGTAACATTCCCAAAATTTTAAATTTTAAATAAAGTTATTACACGAATAAGTCATGGGTAAGTTAAACAATAGAAATATAAGATATTTTTGGCAAACGTAGGAACCATTTAATGGTCATAAACAAAAATACGTTATAATTAACCCTATTCCGTTTTTAATGAAACTTGGTTCAAAATGTAGATAAGATTATTCTCGTTCTAATGACATATTTATTATTTTATAAAACGTCATATTTTAGAAGTCATGGACGTCAAATAAATGAAGCAGCTGAACTAATTATAATAATAAAATATTAAAATCTAAACTTATTTTAATATAAATGCATACGTATGCATAATTTAAAAAGGAATCAAAATGATTCAAGTAATGATTGAATGATATGCATGAAATAAGAGAATTGAAATTGAAATCTACTTGTGTACGTGTCCATCTGAGATAAGAAGGAATTCAAGACTTGCGTAGCCAACAAGTCTAAAAATCAACTATAAATACACGAGGAGATAAGCCTTCTAAATTGTTCACTTCTTTTTCCTTTCTACATGCTCTCGATCATATACATATACACCCATTATTTTCTTTAGTATTCACCTATTTTATTCCAAAACCCTGTCCCGTTTTAAGTATTGTAACCCCTGTTCACTGATACCCTGTCCGATTGATCTAGGGCCCCGTAACGTATGTCAAGGCTCTGCCTAAATTCGTTGGGGTTCTGTCTCGTGACGTAGGGATAAAGTTAAATTGGGTTACTATACTTAATGTGATTACATTAAATATTTTATTAAATAGTTCAGGAGTTATACCCAAAATATAAACACCACTCCTAAAATATTCCTGACACTCCTAAATTATTTAGAATGTCCCTATACGCCCCAAATACACCCTGTATACGAAAAATAGGCCCTGAATACTTTATTTTTACCAAAAATGAAATAAAAACAAATTTCAAGAGGCGCTCGCGGGCCGCGTAGCACTCTTCCCATTTCGTCGCGGGCCGCGACAGCTCAAACACCAGATCTCCTCCGGTGCTGCCACGTGTCGATGACTCAGCGACCCTTTGTCGCCTTACCAGTCCTCGCGGGCCACGTAAGACCTTGGTATGGTCTATGCGGGGCGCGACAAGGTCCATGATCAGCACTATAAATAGAAAGCTTCGGCCGTTCATTTGAATTCGCTCACAATCACTTTTTCTCTCGAATTTCTATAGGGTAGTCATTATTCTCGGGAATAATACCCCCTAATTAGCAAAGCTCTGCCTCATTGTAAGTATCATAACCCATGGATACGTATTAGATACGCTGCCCGATTGATCTAGGGTTCCGTAACGGCTGTCGAAGTTCTGCCCGACGTAGTCGTTGGAATGCCGTCTCGGGGAGGGTATTGCTAATGTTAAAATGGGTTATTATACTAACACGTGTGCATTGTTTATTTAACTAGATTATAATCAGGAAGTCACAAAGGAAAGGCCTAAAATAGCAATGTGAGTAATCCTTCTTTTTGTGTAAACCTTTTTGTGAGTAATCTCCTTTTTGTAAACTGTTTTTACAAAACCTCACTTAATTAATTACATATTAAGCGGTTATTGAGTATTTGTAAGGATACAATTATCGTCGGTATGTTGGGGTTTTGTATACAAAATTTGTTACTGGAGGGGTAACATTTCCACAAGTCAGGTCTGACAGTACCGCGGGTGGTAATTGATATGACTTGGAAACAAATGTAATTGCGAGACCGCCCTCAATACTGTACAATGGTTTTTATTAAAACTTGATTAAACTGGGATTCACTCACCAGTATTTCCTGCTGATAAAATGTTTTAAACACGTGTTTCAGGTAACTTAGTGTGAAGCCAATAAAAGCCAGCTGGAGAGCACTGAAGGCTTAGAAAAGTGGCAATAAAAGTTACATAATTAAAAAGGAGAATTGTTTTCAATAATTGAGATTATTCTTATAAATGTATCAAAATGAAAAATCGGGTTTTGTCCCACTTATAAATATATTATCAGAGAAACCTGGGTTTTATCCCATTTCTTTATTTTAATTATTTTTGGTGTTTAACTCTGATAAAAATATTTCCTAACTACGGTCCTGATGAAATTCCCGCTGCCATATTGATAAACACCGATACCACTGAAACTGGCCACGGCCGCCCGTTCCTAGATTATTAGGGGACGGGGGTTGTGACAGAATGTGGTATCAGAGCTATGCCACTGGTTTAAGCCCTTTAAGTGTGCTTCCAATACCTAAACCCTTAACCATTTGTGTTAGGAAATTAATATCTTATGTGTTACCATGTGAACATAAAATCTTAATATGTTTATTACAATTTTTATGTTATTTCACGAATCCTAAATTCCCAATATGTGTTACCCATATCTGTATCTTACACTTATGCTATAATATATATATATATATATAAATGATATATATATATATATATTAATAATATCATGTCTTAGTAAATTTTGTGATATCTTATATCTCTATCATATCCATATGTATATGTGGAAACATAATGCAATATAAATTTTATTGTAATAATACAACGTTAATATTAATATTTTAATATTAATATAAAATAAATGCAATTCAGATATGATACTTTGTAAATATCATGATATAAATATTTAGATAATATATATTATATCTAAATGATCCTATATCATTTAAAATCCTCAGGATATGTAACTGCTATTATATCTTACAATGTGTTAAGATATAAAAAAAAGTTATTCATAAAATAATATTCAATTTTGTGATATATACCATACCAATATATTTTTGTGACTACAATTCAAAAATAAATTATAATAATACGATATTGATATTAATATCTTGACCAAAAATAACACCCTTAGGTACGGTTTCACTGAAATATCATAATATAAAATATTATTCAATAAACCAAGATATTTTAAGATATAATCCAAAAGTTTTATTCGATTTAAAGATCTGTATTTAGCAAAGTTTTGATAACACATATATTTATATTAATTTTGTTTAAAATATAATGTTTTAGCATTGTTTAGATACGATAATTAAAATATTTTGTCAATCACTTTATAATTCCTTATTGTATTATTAAATATTAAATATGTAGATTATTCATCAAAATTTGATAAATTAAGTAATATTCAGAAATTATGTGTATAGTCAATATTAGTGATAAGTAACATGCTAGAGAAATTTTTAAACGCTCTCTAAGAAAAATCTTTAATATGTACTATTATTATTCATCATCGTTATTATTATAATACAATATTATTAAATTATGTTTTAAATTAAAACCAATAATAATAATAATATTTTGGAAAAATAAAATAATTGGCTCTTGAATAAAACTATGTTAAAAGAATTCTATAAAACAAAATTCTTAATACAGTTTATACAAATAATGAACACGAATTATTGTAGTTCGTAATTCATAATTGACGATTTTAAAACTTAAGCACATATATATATAGAGTGAAAGATATAAAATATTTTATAAAACAATATTTATGAAACCAGAATACATATAACAACTTCCTACTGTAATACCTATATATCACTTGAAAATAGCCTAAGCCTATTTCTTAAATTATATGTAAATCAGATATATGTATATTTTATATAACTTGTATCAATAATATAAATAATGTTCCATCTATGCAATAAAGATATGTACAAAAAAATTTAGTACAATATAACGATATGGTTTAAAATATATGTACATATATCTCAAAAGAAACAATTTTTAATATTTGATAAGTTTAATTCATTTCTTAAATTATATCTAAGTTATATGTACATATATTCTAAGATGAGAATGATACTTTATATTAAATTTTGTATTCTCTGTTGTGATTCTTTAATAAATAGATATAATAAAATAAGAATTTGAATTAATCAACCTATCGGTTAAAGGTTAAATTGTTCTAAAAGAATCCAAAAAATTTATAATTTTTACTTTTGATAAAATTCTTTTTTATTCCAAAATATTATGCCCAATAAATTCATAGAAATTTATTTTGTTAATATAAAGAAATAAACAAAATTATGGGAATAAACAAAATAGTTAGTATAATTAGTTATGTAATTGAATTCTTATAATTTGGTATTATGTGCATATATATATTACAGAAAGTTTTAAAACCTTATATCTATACGTATGTATATATAAGACTCAATTTTCTTGATAAATATATAATATAATGATCAAGTGTCTTCGGTAGAAGGATAAATTTTTATATAACAGAAGAAACAACCTTACATGTTTACTTAACATCTATTTTGATACCCAGCTTCAATCCAAAGGATACCTTAAGGATATATGTATTAGCACCACCTCTTGAAAAACAATAATGAGTCAATGACGGAAAACTTCAGAATTTCATATAAAGCTTTTACCTTATTTTCTGAATACCTATCCAGCCATAAGCCCTGGAAATATAATTAAATTAAGGCAATATAAAAGCTATTACACCAAAGAAAGAAACAACACATATAAGATATACATTTTTCTTATATTTTGATAAGATATATAGTAAGAGAAAATGTTAAGATATAACATGTATATATGTTACCTTAATATATATATATATATAATTATCAACGCATTATACTGATAAGTTATGACTATAATTGTGTTAAACAAAATGTGCCTGTATAATTACCTAGTTCTATGATAATTATATTTAAGCATGTTAGTAAATCAGATGTCAAAGAAAATAGCATGTGATCAAGAAATCCAGACCAGTAATGAAAATTCTTTGGATAAAAACACTATAGAAAATATAATAGCTCAAGGAATATCAAATGTCATACCCTCGATCATTGAAGCAATTAAGATTTATGTGCCTATAAACGAAGATCGTACTATACACTGTAGGCATACCCATCACTTCATACCTAGCCCTAGTATCAACGGAAGTCATGATATTCGTATCAAAACTCCATCTTCCAAACGAAAGAAAACTACAACCTATGGCTACTCCTATAAGGAATTCTACTCTAACAAATCCTCCAAGGACAAAGGAATGAAACCAGAAATCGCACAACCTACCAGCAACAACAAAAAGCACGCAAGAGAACGTTATTTTAAGAAGACACTTCCTTGTAACTTCTGCAAGAAAGCTGGACATGTAGAAGAAGAATGTAGAAGGAAAAGGGAAAGTAACGTATGTTACAAATGTGGAGATCCAAACCACTTCCTTCGCTACTGCCCAAAACTATCTAAGGCCCCCGACAATGAGAACAGAAACCCAGATGAAGCTAAAAAGAACGCATAAACACCAGAAACCATAGTAACTTTTAAAATAAGCACCCTTATATTTTGTCTGCACTTAATTATTAGTTGACTTTTGACTCTGATCAAAACTTCATCAATAAAAGGTCTTTGTTTTTCTTTTATAGAGCCAACTTTCAGTTCTCTCATTTCTTGACAAAATTCCTATGTTATACGTGCATTGCCTGTCATACATGCGAAATCATTTTAAACGCTCATTTATTCGTAAGTTTTAATGCATATTTCGTTATACTCACTCCGGTAATCTATATGACCACCTAATGTTGACTTTTGATAATCAAGTCAACAACTTTCTTGGAAAACTCCTTTTCAAAGTTACTCACCAGATTTTCATTCAAACCATTTCTTGTCAATACATATATCCATTGTTGGAATATGTCCAAACCAAGCTCAATTGTTTGAACTTGCTCACATATATTCAATTTCAAAATCCCATATGATGAATTGAGATTATCATATTTAAGGTAATTTCGTTATTTGAACTTGTTTAAAGTCTTCAATTTCAATATATCATTTGTTAAAATACGACACCTTGCGGTGGCGATTTCTTTGAAACTTGGACTCATTTCATTTTCACCATTGTGGTACGAATGTATCTATCTTCTGTTAATTTCTTAATACAATCTTGTGTTAAGATTCCTATTCCAATGTACCTCCAACATTTCTTTGATCAATCCTACGATATTCAGTTATTCATCCAGATTCGCTTCCTTGAAACTTTCAGTTAAATTTGAAAACGGTGAATTCGTTCGGTCACTGTAATCTTTGAATTCTTTCAGTCATTACAACACCTTGCGGTGTCTGTATAAATTTGTAGCCTGTGCTAATATCCAGACCTAATCATACATAATTCATTTGACTCATCATTCAAATAGTCTTGATACAATTATGTATTAAGACAATGATACACTAAATTCTATTGTATTGTCCAGTGTATTCTCACCATTTAAATAAACGTCACTGATTTCTGGTTTGATTATTGACAAATCATTTTTCATACTTCAATTGAAATTATTGATTCAAAGATTCTTTTTAAACAAAGTAAGTTCTTTTCTGGCATTGAATCCTATTGTTTCTACAAGTCATTGCATTTCGAATTCTATGCATAATCAAATCTCTCTTTTAATTTGTGAAACTTAGTCACCTCGATAATGGTATCATTTCATCTCATTCAGTTAACATCAATTCCTGAAACTAAGTTTTGAGACCATTGAAATTCCAACTATCCTATAATATTTATCTTTTGATTTTATCCCAGACACCTTAATAACCAACTAAAAGACGTGACGTAACCCCAAGAAGATATCATAGCCCAAATCTCGAGGACGAAATTTAAAACAAGGTGTGGAGGATGTAACATTCCCAAAATTTTAAATTTAAAATAAAGTTAGTACACGAATAAGTCATGGGTAAGTTAACCAATAGAAATATAAGGTATTTTTGGCAAACGTAGGAACCATTTAATGGTCATAAATAAAAATACGTTATAATTAACCCTACTCCGTTTTTAATGAAACTTGGTTCAAAATGTAGATAAGATTATTCTCTTTCAAATGAAATATTTATTATTTTATAAAACGTCATATTTTAGAAGTTATGGACGTCAAATAAATGAAGCAGCTGAACTAATTACAATAATAAAATATTAAAATCTAAACTTATTTTAATATAAATGCATACGTATGCATAATTTAAAAAGGAATCAAAATGATTCAAGTAATGATTGAATGATATGCATGAAATATGAGAATTGAAATTGAAATCTACTTGTGTACGTGTCCATGTGAGATAAGAAGGAATTCAAGACTTGCGTAGCCAACAAGTCTAAAAATCAACTATAAATACACGAGGAGATAAGCCTTCTAAATTGTTCACTTCTTTTTCCTTTCTACATGCTCTCGATCATATACATATACACCCATAATTTTCTTTAGTATTCACCTATTTTATTCCAAAACCCTGTCCCGTTTTAAGTATTGTAACCCCTATTCACTGATACCCTGTCCGATTGATCTAGGGCCCCGTAACGTATGTCAAGGCTCTGCCTAAATTCGTTGGGGTTCTGTCTCGTGACGTAGGGATAAAGTTAAATTGGGTTACTATACTTAATGTGAGTACATTATATATTTTATTAAATAGTTCAGGAGTTATACCCAAAATATAAACACCACTCCTAAAATATTTCTGACACTCCTAAATTATTTAGAATGTCCCTATACGCCCCAAAATACACCCCGTATACGAAAAATAGGCCCTGAATACTTTATTTTTACCAAAAATTAAATAAAAACAAATTTCAAGAGGCGCTCGCGGGCTGCGTAGCACTCTTCCGATTTCGTCGCGGGCCGCGATAGCTCAAACACCAGAGCTCCTCCGGTGCTGCCACGTGTCGATGACTCAGCGACCCTTCACCGCCTTACCAGTCCTCGCGGGCCGTGTAAGACCTTGGTATGGTCTACGCGGGGCGCGACAAGGTCCAAGATCAGCACTATAAATAGAAAGCTTCGGCCGTTCATTTGAATTCGCTCACAATCACTTTTTCTCTCGAATTTCTATAGGGTAGTCACTATTCTCGGGCATAATACCCCCTAATTAGCAAAGCTCTGCCTCGTTGTAAATATCATAACCCCTGGATACGTATTAGATACGCTACCCAATTGATCTAGGGTTCCGTAACGGCTGTCGTGGTTCTGCCCGACGTAGTCGTTGGAATGCCGTCTCGGGGAAGGTATTGCTAATGTTAAAATAGGTTATTATACTAACACGTGTGCATTGTTTATTTAACTAGATTATAATCAGGAAGTCACAAAGGAAAGGCCTAAAATAGCAATGTGAGTAATCCTTCTTTTTGTGTAAACCTTTTTGTGAGTAATCTCCTTTTTGTAAACTGTTTTTACAAAACCTCACTTAATTAATTACATATTAAGCAGTTATTGAGTATTTGTAAGGATACAATTATCGTCGGTATATTGGGGTTTTGTATACAAAATTTGTTACTGGAGGGGTATCATTTCCACAAGTCAGGTCTGACAGTACCGCGGGTGGTAATTTATATGACTTGGAAACAAATGTAATTGCGAGACCGCCCTCAATATTGTACAATGGTTTTTATTAAAACTTGATTAAACTGGGATTCACTCACCAGTATTTCCTGCTGATAAAATGTTTTGAACACGTGTTTCAGGTAACTTAGTGTGAAGCCAATAAAAGCCAGCTGGAGAGCACTGAAGGCTTAGAAAAGTGGCAATAAAAGTTACCTAATTAAAAAGGAGAATTGTTTTCAATAATTGGGATTATTCTTATAAATGTATCAAAATGAAAAATCAGGTTTTGTCCCATTTATAAATATATTATCAGAGAAACCTGGGTTTTATCCCATTTCTTTATTTTGAATATTTTTGGTGTTTAACTCTGATAAAAATATTTCCTAACTACGGTCCTGATGAAATTTCCGCTGCCATATTGATAAACACCGATACCACTGAAACTGGCCACGGCCA
Source organism: Helianthus tuberosus (assembly GCA_030545235.1). Classification (NCBI taxonomy): domain Eukaryota; kingdom Viridiplantae; phylum Streptophyta; class Magnoliopsida; order Asterales; family Asteraceae; genus Helianthus; species Helianthus tuberosus. The sequence goes on along the minus strand of CM060400.1, from coordinate 110,437,737 downwards.
CCCGTTCCTGGATTATTAGGGGACGGGGGTTGTGACATTACATGTTGGTTATGCGTAAACGCTTTCGAACTCTACTATTACTATTAAACTTGTATGCTCACCTTTACACTATGTGTATTGACCTATATTTTAACGTATGTTACAGGTGTTTGATTGCTTAGGATGTTGTGCATACCTGCTTTGTGGAATCAAGTAGGAATGAGAGTCTAGAAACAAACAAACAATTTATTTATTGACCTATATTTTAACGTATGTTACATGTTTTGTTTTGAGATATCCACGTCTGTAATAATTGATTACTTGATGGGTTATGGTATGGGACATAATATTAACTATCCAGTAAACCAGTTGTTATGGAATTTCTCTTCACAATCCGTTTCGCTCAGTGCCATGCCCCGATGTTTCCGTCATCGGTTGGGATGTGACAGATTGGTATCAGAGCCATAACTATAGGGAATTAGGCAAGACTCGACCTAGTCTGGGTCGATGTCTTAGAAATGACCTAGTCTATAGTCTAAGTACCAACAGACCGACTTGTGCATACCCAGTGTGGGTCTTGTACGAGCTTACCCGCTATTTCTCGCTCAAACTCGCTGTACACAACACTCTTGCGCGAGCATCACTTACTACAGTTCCGCGCAAGATCAGCCTTTCCTAAGGCTGAATACACACACAAACAGATGATCTGGTTAAGATTAGGTGTGAAAACCGCAAACTCTCGACCAAGATCATTCGTTCGATTCACTATTTTTACTATAAACAAGAGAATTTGCGTTGAATTAGGAGTGAAATCCATACTTTGACGCAACTCTCCTTATCAATCTCGTGACTTCATCACACAAAAAGGGATGTAGTCGCTAAGTTAGGGGTGAAACCCGAACCTTGATGACACATTCTACTCTCTAATGTGGGTTTATAAAATCCTCATCGAAGTCTCAACGGACTCCAACGACTTGGGTCACGCTGTAACTGGAAGGATGCGTGCCGATCGCTCAAATTGAAGCGAGAGTACAGTCTCGAAGGCCAAAGCGTGTACTTAAGGTCCTTGTGAATAGTCGAATCACTTAGGGTAGTCGACGTTTATCACACCCAGACAATCTCTCTTCGATTTTATGTGTTTCGATTCTGGAATCCGCAACCGCTAACTCTGTGATTTACCGATTTTATGTGGATTTTATGTGACTTTATGTGTTTAAGTGTTTCGATTTTTGGTGATTTTCTCGCTTTTCGCTATTCGCTTTGATCAACACGCACCACCCGCACTGCACATCTATCTCAAAATGCCAACAAATAGCTTGTCTTATTCGCAATCGCTGCTCGCTATTCGCAATCACTATACTTAATCGCTATACGTGTTGTGAAGGATAGGTGAATACGTGCAAAATATGTGTTTAGGTTAGTTTATGTGCTTATGTGATTCCGTGATTTATGTGCCTACGTGAATTTTGTGAATGACTGTGTTCCTGAGCTTTATGGTGAATCGCTAAACTATACTAGGAATAATCAAAACTGTGTTTGAGTCCTATGGCGATGTCTGTTGCAGACAATGTCGTCGTTTGGAACATTCCACTCTCGAGCCGCTCGCCGAAACCATGATGACAAACGCATCACCGCTCTCGTCTCTAAGCAAATGGTGAAAGTCATCCCATAAATTGTCAGTGAACTGAACGAGAATGCAAGCAAGTCCTCAGAAGAGTCCAGGACTGATACTCATAAGGCCGCTTTTAGCTTCAAGCAGTTCAAAGCCTGCGGACCAAAAGAGTTTACCGGCGAAGATGGTCCTACAGCCATGTTTCAATGGTTTGACTCTATCGAAGTCACCTTGCGCCAGAGTGGCTGTCCAGAAAACCTGTGCACCGTCAATGCTACTGGCGTCTTCTAATCCCGCGCTCTTGATTGGTGGATGACCGAGAGGAACAAGCGAGGAAACGATGCAGCTTTCGGATTGTCTTGGGATGAGTTGAAGAACATAATGATGCGAGAGTTCTGTCCTCCCTATGAACTCCAAAAGCTCGAGGATGAATTCTGGCACATAAAGCAGGATGGTGGAGATAACACTGGTCTAACTGCCTGCTTCAAGCAGTTGAGTATTATCTGTCCCGGTCAGGTTACTACCCCAGATATTACAATCAAGAAGTATATCCGCGCTCTTCTAGATTGTGTCGCAAATTTTGTTCAGGCTGCAAAGACGACAAAACCTCCAAGAATCTGCATCAAGTCACCGCTACCACCGCTGAAACCACTGCCGCACCACAGTCATCCAAGCTCTCACGCCGCAAAAGGAAGAACAACAACAGTTCCAGCAACAAGAACTGTGTGATTACTGTAGCTCCGCTCCAAACAGCACCAGCACCACCGCAACCTCAACACCGCCAAGTAGCGGCGCCTGTGGTCAATGCACCGCCTGCTAAGCGTGCATACACTGGACCACAGCCGCTTTGCCCTACTTGTACTTATCATCACCTGGTGGGTATCGCATGCCGGTTCTGTGTTCATTGCAATATGTACGGCCACTTCACCGCAAACTATCGTACAGGTCCACGTCAAACTCCAGCTCCAGCTCCAACTCAAGGTCAAGCTCCTGCTCAACAAGCTCTACTTCATGCTCCTCAAGGGCAACAAGCAGCTCCTTCACCCGCGATCCATGCTAGAGCTTGCTATGCGTGTGGTGATCCCAACCACTTCGCAAACATGTACCCCAATCAAGAAGTGAAACAAGAGCCACAACAGCAGCAGCCTCAGCAACAACAGCAACATCCAGCAGCCCGCGGACGTGCCTTCATGTCACACCCCGATATTTCCACATATTACTGGTGGGCCCGGCGGGGAGTATCGTGACGTAGTTGATATCTTTTGATTATAATAGCACAGCGGAAGGCTTGGTAGAATATTACTATTACAAACCATAGTGTCCGAGTGTCCAAATAAAAGAATATATAGACTGGTTGTAATAGAGATCCACACGCGGATCATAAAACAAAATACAAGAAAACTGAAATAACAGACTTCAGGCATCTAAGGATTTGCAAGATCCTCTTATTTGACACCGAGTAGCTCCAGCCTAGTTACGAGAGGTACCTGTCACTTAGTCTTTGGAAAATACGTCAGTTTTCACTGGTAAATACAATTAACCGACTCATTTGAAAAGAATTTATGAAAATTGATTTAAATGTACAAGGCACAAACCATTTATAACTTGGGACAATTTTTATATAAAATCTTGTATACAGTTTTACATGTTTGTCATACATATGGGGCCGATTTGGAAGCAGGTCATGATTAACCGACTCACCACTTATAGAACCCACAAAGGAGTTATCCCCAACATGTGGGTTATTTAGCATTTGCATCTGTCAGGTGTATGCCTACACCCCGTGCATAGGTCGTGGCCATTTTTAAATGAAATGAGCCAAGGATACCCAGGACACGGTCGTATTAACCCCCAATGTTTATGTTATCAAACAAAACAGATTAAAACGGGTTATGTAAATTTATTAATCATAATCCGATTAAATGATTTCATACCCGACCAAGCGGTATTATTATAATATCGTATCCCAAGCCCGTATAACGGAAAATAAGTTAAAAGTATTTACCTGAGCTAGATGTGTAAGAGGTAACTCAGCCATATGTTTCCTAAAGCCTTATGAAAATACCTTCTACCAAAGCTACTCAATCTGTATGGAAGGTTTATTAACCTATTAGGATACTAACGGGTCTTTATTTAAGTCAACGACTTAGACCGATTAGTTTGAAAGATACTTAACGGTTCTAAACGCTAGATTAAACAGAGACCGGAATGGAATGTGGTTTGGACCCGACAAGTTTGGATACTTGTATAATATGGGTAAACTAAACACATTCTGGATTTTGAAGTGAAAATGATAAGGTTAAACCCGTTTCGGCTAATTTATGTAAACTAGTTACATAAACCGAACCGAACGCATAAATGCATTACGGGTAACCAAATGAACCATATACAAGTCCCACAAGTTATTATGCTTAGAATATGTTAATACATCAGTAGGATGTTAACATATATGCCCAAAAAGTATTTAAAACCAATTTAAGTCCCGTAGGGGCATTTTGGTCATTTTAACATTTATAAGAGAGGTTTTATAGTAAACTGATATTCTGGTCTTAAGTAATCAGTAAAAATATTTATTTTATGTTGTTATAACAGTAAGATATCATACATATGTGTGGCTTACCATTTATGGCCAAACAATGCCCCGAAAGGGTATTTTGGTCATTTCACATATGCTTTTAAGGACATAATTGGAAGTCTGAGTTCATGACTTATACCTACTGTAATAATTTTAAAATTTATTTATAAAATCAGTAGGTAACAAGTCTTAGGTGTTTAGTATGGTTTTAAACCATACTATGCGCTTAATTAGCGTAAAAGTCGATAATTGACGATAATTAAGATGTTTATGGAAATCTGAGATTTTGATCAGTCTTAAATGTTCAAAATATTTTATGTAATATATAATATCAGTAGGAAAAAGTTTGGTGTGCAAATCATATGTTAATCTCATTTTATGAATGAAAAGGGTATTATCGTCATTTACCGAATTATACGAGAACTAAATGAAATGGTCAGTTTATAATCTGACCAAAAATTCCAAAAAATCCCTAAAAATAATATCTTAACAACAGGTAATGAGTTTTGGGTCAAAACCTGTGTTTAAACTTGACTTATGCATAATAGCGTAATTTAAGTAACAAAAAGTTCTAATTTACGATATCATGCATAACTTTAGTTTAAGATCAGAAGCTGATGTCAAATTTTGTGGACATACTTATATATCAGAAATAAAGCTTTTTGTCCTCTCACATTTTCAAAATTCTCGTTTTTATGATATAAGGGCATAACGGTCAAATATAAACATAATAACGGAAACTAGCATATAATTCAAAATACAAATGACCAGGTAATATAACTTCAGAGAGTTATACTACAACATAATATGGTCCTAATGAAAGCTTAAAACATAGAAGATTTAAGCTTAATCGGGTCAGAACTGAAAGTCAAAGCAAAAGTCAAGCTTTTGCGACTTTCGGTTGCGAACCGACCCTAAACTCATAATTGTCGGGTTGAACATGCTTAAACATGTTCTAATAATAATTACCAATTTATTAGAATGATAAAATATAATTTATAACCTCTGCATTGTTAGTTTTGATTATTATTTAAAAATCTGTTCAGTTTGACTTTTTAATTAATAGTTTGACCCGACAATTAACTAAGCAAACGAGATAATTAGGAGGGGCCCTTATAAGGGATTAACACCAACCTAATTATGGTCACATATCCATATTCGCCTCGAACAATGGCTGGACCATTTGAGTTTAAACCGAGAGTCAAAGCTTATTTACGTAACTTTGACTTTTCGGTTTTTAATAAGAAAACTGAACTAAAGAGGGGGCTAAGACACTTACAAAGGGTCCTAGCAATCTTTTCTACTAAAAATGAGCTTCCTTATGACCAGGAATCCCAGAATGCTCAAGAAAACACTTGAACTAGAGAGAGGAATGATTTGAGTGGATGGTGCAAGTGAAATGGCTGCACTACAAGTCCTATTTATAGTGAAATGAGATTGCCCAAGATCATCACAGGTGTTTAGGGGGATTGTAGGATGGCTCCAGGTGTCTTGGTGGTAAATTAAAACCATCAATAAGCCATAGTTTTTGAATTGTTTTGGTTTGGAGCACAAGGAAGGAGATAACCAGCACCTGTCCTCACTGTTCTGTCAAACTAGAGCCGTCGCGTCGCGCGACGGCATAATGGTTCTATGGTCGCGCAGCGCGACACCCCCCATGACCAGCCAAACAAGTTTCATTCTTGACATATTCAGTCCCTGCACCTTTTTAAGCTTCATATCTTTCATTTTAAGCACAATAGGCCCTTGTAGTTAGTTTGTAGATGATCTAGGGAGTATAACCAAATACCGTTAGGCCCGGTTTCGTTAGACGATCATCGAAAACATAAGTTTTGCCTCGTTGATGCTTTTAACCCTAATTCTTGGAATTCGCGTAAACAACACATAATGATCTCGAAACCTCGTGAAATTGATATCACTTATTCTTGAGAGTATATTTGAATATTCCGAAGCCCCGGGTTCATTAAAAGGTGACTCAGAGGTAAGAATTAACATGTTAACATGTTTAACCCCTGTAGTTTATAATCTTTCGATTATTTTCACAAATGGCTTCTTGTATTAGAATAATTGCTCGTTTAAGAATATATTATTCGTGTGTGGTCATTCAAAGGCACAATTTTGGCATGTTGACACTTTTAGTCCCTTCGCATACCTATTTTCATCGTTTTACAACTTTAATCCTTCAAACTCAATCTTCCATACGATTAGGATTGAGGACACGTGTCTTCATATAATTGGACACGTTTTTACGAGGTGTTACACTTCAACATCAACGCCTGTCAGGTCAAGCAGACAACAATGTGGTTAATGGTGCATTCCTTGTGAATGGTATATATGCTTCGTGTTTGTTTGATACTGGAGTAGACAACTGTTTTGTATCGTTTGAATTCGAAAAGCTACTTAATCGTAAGCGCGCCCATCTCCCCTCGACGTTCGATGTTGAAGTTTCCACCGGAAGAACCGTCACTGTCAATTCTGTTCTACGTGATTGTACGCGTGAACTCAACAATCACGTTTTTCCTATCGATCTTATTCCGATGCAGCTCGGTAGTTTTGACGTCATAGTAGGCATGGATTTTCTTCGTGAAAATCAAGCTGAAGTTGTTTGCTTCGATAAGATGATTCGTTTCTCGCTCGCTAATGGTGATCTACTTTGTGTGTATGGCGAAACTCCTTCGAAGGGTCTCAAACTCATGTCATGTATCCAGGCTAGCAAGTATCTCCGCAAGGAATACCAAGCTTTCTTGGAACACAATGTAGTAGCGGAGAAAAAGGAAGTTAAGGAGGTAGACCAGGTGCCTGTAGTTCGTGATTTTCCCCTTGTATTCCCTAACGATCTTCCGGGATTACCTCCCACTCGTGATATCGATTTTCGAATCGACCTCATTCCTGGAGCAAACCCTGTTGCCAAAGCGCCTTATCGTCTCGCTCCTTTAGAAATTTGCGAACTCTTGAGTCAGCTCCAGGAACTACTTGATAAAGCCTTTATTCGCCCTAGCACCTCTCCATGGGGAGCGCCAGTCCTTTTCGTCAAAAAGAAGGATGGTTCGTTTCGGATGTGCATCGACTATAGGGAGTTGAATAAGCTGACAATCAAGAATCGCTATCCCTTGCCTCGAATCGATGATTTGTTTGATCAGTTACAAGGTGCTACGTGTTTTTCGAAGATCGATCTACGGTCAGGCTATCGCCAGTTACGCATTCAAGAGGAGGATATTCATAAAACCGTTTTTCAAACCCGCTATGGTAATTATGAATTTGTTGTCATGCCTTTTGGTTTGACCAACGCTCCCGCAGTCTTCATGGATCTAATGAATCGCGTGTGTAAACCCTTTCTCGACCGCTTCGTCATCTTCTTCATCGATGATATCCTGATCTATTCCAAGTCAAAGGCCGAACACTCGCAACATCTACGTTTGGTTCTTGAGTTACTCCAGGGAAACCGTCTCTATGCCAAATTCTCCAAGTGTGAATTTTGGTTGGAGGAGGTTCAATTCTTGGGTCACATTGTCAATAGTCAAGGTGTTCACGTCGATCCCACGAAGATCGAAGCTGTTAAGAGTTGGGTTACCCCCAAGAACCCGTCTGAAGTCCGTTCATTTCTCGGATTAGCGGGCTATTATCGCCGATTTATCGAAGGTTTCTCTAAAATCGTTGTGCCGCTTACCTCGCTTACGCATAAGGACAAACCTTTTGTTTGGGGAACTAAACAAGAGGAAGCCTTTCAAACTCTCAAAGCTATGCTTTGCAATGTTCCCGTGCTCTCACTGCCCGACGGAAATGGCGATTTCGTAGGCTACTGTGATGCCTCTAACCTTGGTCTTGGTTGTGTTCTCATGCAACAAGATAAGGTTATCACGTACGCCTCTCGACAGCTCAAGATCCACGAGAAGAACTACACCACACACGACCTCAAGCTTGGCGCAGTTGCTTTTGCGTTAAAGATTCGGCGACACTACCTTTACGGTACCAAGTGTACGATCTTCACCGATCATAGGATCCTACAACATATCTTTGACCAGAAGGAACTGGATATGCGACAACGCCGGTGGGTGGAACTCCTCAACGATTACGACTGTGAGATCCATTACCATCCAGGCAAAGCAAATATCGTTGCCGATGCTCTCAGCCAATGAAGCTATTTGCATAGCGTTCGTAATATCCAAGCCCAGCATAATCTTGAAGCTCTTATCCGTGACGCGCAACATGCTTGTTTTACTGAATCTACTTTGAAGAAGGAAAGGATTCTAAACGATGGCGCCCAACTCGAGAATAAGTCGAATTGTATCTTTCATTACTTGGACAGAATTTGGATTCCCAAGCGTACCAATTTGCGACAACTACTGATGGCCGAAGCCCACAAATCTCGATATTATATTCATCCCGGTGCTGACAAAATGTACCAGGATATGCACTACAAGTACTGGTGGCCGGGCATGAAAAAGGATATCACCCTCTATGTTTCGAAGTGCCTGACTTGTTCGAAGGTCAAGGCTGAGCATCAAAGGCCCTCTGGCTTGCTCGTTCAACCCAAAATCCCAATGTGGAAATAGGAGAGTATAGCTATGGACTTCATAACAAAACTCTCGCGCACACAATCGGGTCACGACGGCATCTAGGTTGTCGTTAACCATTTGACTAAATCAGCTCATTTCCTACCGATACGAGAAGACTTTAAGGTAGAAAAATTAGCCCGAATCTACACCGACGAAATCATTTGTCGACACGGGATGCCTCGTGACATCATCTCTGACCGCGATGGTCGGTTTACCTCGCGTCTTTGGGAAATGTTTCAATCTGCTCTCGGTACTACTCTTAATCTAAGTACCGCTTTCCATCCCCAAACCAATGGCCAGACTGAAAGAACGATTCGTACCCTTGAAGACATGCTTCGCTCGTGTGTCACAGATTTCGGTGGTAATTGGGACGCGTACTTACCTTTGGTCGAATTCTCGTACAATAACAGTTATCATTCTAGCATACAAATGGCACCATTTGAGGATTTATACGGAAGGAAATGTCGATCGCCTATTGTATGGCACGAGATCGGAGACGCGTTAATTACCGGTCCTGAGCTGTTGCAAGAAACGACTGACAAAATCCCCCAAATTCAAGACAATCTATTAAAAGCTTGGAGCCAACCGAAAAGTTACGCTGATAGACGCCGCAAGCCCCTTAAATTTGACGTTGGCGATCATGTACTCCCAAAGGTTGCACCTTGGAAGGGAATGATCAGATTCGGCAAGAAAGGAAAGCTCGCGCCTCGATATGTTGGACCCTTTAAAATTCTGGAAAGGATTGGAAAAGTGGCCTACAGACTCGAACTACCGGATGAACTTAGTAATGTCCACCCGACTTTCCACGTTTCGAACCTCAGAAAGTGCTTACCCGACCAGGAATTACATGTCGCTCTTGAAGATTTACAAGTGGGCGAAACATTATAGTTGGTGGAAAAGCCTGTCGAGATCATGGGACGAGAAACCAAGGTGCTCAGACGCTCACGCATTCCCTTTGTGAAAGTTCGCTGGGAAGGCAAACGCGGTGCCGAGTTCACCTGGGAACTCGAAAGTGACATGAAGGCGAAGTACCCGCAACTGTTTGTTACGCCTACTTCTTAAATTTTGGGATGAAATTTCCTAAGTAGGGGAGGCTGTAACAACCCGCTTTTTGGAAAGTCAAAGTCAAAGTCAAAGGAAGAAGAGATTGCTAATTGCGATCTGTCACTCCTTGCTTGACTAGCAAATCGTACTTTTTAACTTGTAATCGAATCTTTTGTTTAATCGCTTTAGTTGTATTATGTGGAGTATCTATTAATAATCGAGGTTCAATCGCATGATTATCGCTAATCGACTTATCGCTAATCGCTATCGCATTCACAACCCGAATTATGTGTTCTGGATATTGTTTTACGTGTGTGTGTTATTATGTGTTACTTGTGCATGTTATGTTTACATTGAGGTGTTTAATCGCAATCGCAATTCTATTGCATCGCAATCTAATCACAAACGCTAAACGCAAGTTATCTATAGTGATTGTATGTTAGATATTGATGCGTAGTCGAGTGTTATATATATTAGGTGTATATTTTAAGCCCCTTTAACACTTTTTAGTCAAGTTTTAAATTTATAAAACACGATATTTACTAACACTAGACACACATATGGGCAAGTGCACCCATCGTGAGCGTAGTATAGTGTTGGTAAGATACCGAGGTCGTCCAAGGACACAAGAGCTTTTAGTACCGGTGTATCCTCAACGTCTAATCAAATCGAAAAGTTAGAAAAATGTTTTAACTAAGAAAAATAAAAACTAACTAAAATGCTGAAAATAAAAATAAAAGTAAAAACAGATAGACAAGATGAATCACTTGGTTCCGACTCGTATCTAGTGTAGCCTTTGATTATTTCCGCACTTTTGCACTTATTAAGAGATTATCTTAGTTATTGTAGTAGGCCCCTCTTTTGAAGGTGACGTTACCCTCACCCCAGTAGTTTGAGTCAGCAAGGATACAATCCTAAAAGGGTGGATTATTGGAAGATAATTAATTAAGTTATTAATGCAAATTATGGTAGGCCCCTCTTTTGGAGGTGACGTTACCCTCGACTAAGTAGTCTGAGTCAGCAGGGATACAGTCCTAAATAGCCGGGTTATAGTATTAATAGTAGTTAACTTATGAGGGGATCAAAGAGTTTGGACCCCCGCCATCCAATACCGTTAAGTATTGAAGGAGGTCCTACTAAATTTGACCCAGGTCCATTGCAGGACCTCTAAACGCTGAACAATGGCAAGACCTTTACCAAACCGTTCCCTTAACCCCCGACAAGGTAGCCAACATACCTCCATATAGACCGTGGAGATATGAATGGTGAAAATCTTTTATTTTATATAGACAGTAAAATAATGCCAAGACACCACGGACAAACGATAAGGAAAGATCACCTTCAACATAAGAAACTAGTTATTAAAGTCATTAATACAAAACCAAGTAAAAAGTGCGAAAAGATTAGAAATAAAAAGTATTACACTAGACACTTTGTCTTCACCAAGTGATGTAAGAGACTTAGGCAAACATGGCCTTGATTGTCAAGAACTCTTACGATCAATCTTGGATCCCGAGACGACTCACACACTCTATGATGGACAATGGATGATGGTGGTGGATGATGGTGTTATGGTGGTGGTGGGTGGTGGGTGAAGTGTGAGAGAGGTGGTGTGCCAAGGGATGGTTTGAGCTTGAGCCAAGCACTCCTATTTATAGGCTGAACAGAAGCTCGGGCACGGCCCCGTGTCCAGTGGGCACGGCCCCGTGTCCACATCCTTCTCTTTCTTCATTTAATGCAGCTTTGTCTTATTAGTTGACCATGCCCCCGTGTCCGCTGAGCACGACCCCGTGTGCAGAAGAATCTTTGTACTATGAAGATTTGCTAGATTGTGCGAATCTTATAGTTGACCATGGCCCCGTGTCCGCTGAGCACGGCCCCGTGGTGGGCAATAGAAGCTTCTACCACTTTGTCTTTTCTGCTGACACTTGGGCACGCCCCCGTGCTGGCTAAGCACGGGGCGTGTTCAGTCTTCTGTTATCTTGTTTTGCTTGGGAATATGCTGTCGTGGGGTCGGGCATGTCACGTCTTGTTCCTTTTCTTGTATTTATGTTAGATTTTGATGTCTTTTTGCTTCTTTTGTTAATTTGAGCTCATTTAATCCTGAAAATACAAAAGGAAGACAAAAGCACACTTTTTCCAACATTAGTACTAAAAAAGGGTTAGTTTTATGCCACAATTGATGAAATTTATATGTTGCATTTTGCACACATCAAATACCCCCACACTTGAATCTTTGCTTGTCCTCAAGCAAAACTCTTTAATATGTGGCTATTACACACCCAAATGGAATGGGTAAAGAAGAAGGTTTTTGGGCTTGTCATAGAGTGTCGGGATTTCCAAGATTCTTTATTTAGTTTTATTTTTATTTATTTACAATCCTATTCGTCATGATTTATTAAAAACTTTTCATAAGACAAATTACTTATTAGGGCATAACATACCTCTTTAAAATTTTATTTATATACAAGTTCACATACCTCACGGGGATCACTCAACACTAGGCCGAAGATGTATTTTTGTGGATCACTCGAGAGCGGCATGGAACTTACTCCTACCATAGGCTTGCCAAGCAATCAATCCTCCTCCTTTTTAACTTATATACCTTTGTAAATATCAAGAGGACTTTTGGGTGAAGGGTTAGGCTTGGGTTAAAGGTAGGTGGTTGGGTTAGTGGTTAGTAGAAAAGGGCGAAAAGCGTAACAAGCGTCGGTTTTCGTAAGACTTTTTATTTTTGTAACTTTATTTTGATGAAACTTTTATTCAAACAAAGTTATTTTTGATGAACTTGTTTGTTTATTTTCTTTTGCTTCATCATCAACAAATTTTTTTTTCAACAGTTATATGAAAAACCGAACTTGTTACTAAAATAAAGGGTTAAAATGAAAAAGGTTTTGGTGGGTAAAAAGGTGTTTGGTTTGGGTTATGAAATGAAAAGGTTTAGGCTCAAAGGGGCTAACTAGGGGGATTTTGGGTAGGTGGTAAAAAAAAAGAAAAATAATGGTGTAGAAATAAAAGGGGTTAGTCCTAATGCCTCCATCATTTACTTACTCGGGTTTAAGTTGATAAGGACCGGGAATGTATTGTTGTGGCAAGTTCTAGAGTCGTAAGATCCAAGAGGTTATTCACACAAGAAACGAAAGATGAGCATTTAGTCTAATGATATGTAATTGTATGCTCAATAAAGGCTCAAAACTCACATTTGTGGGAATGGGTTTTTATGTGATCAAGTATATATAATCAAATTTTAACTAAGTTTGCCATGCCTTTTCATAATTTTCTTATGTTGGCTCTTTTTATCACGACGCTATCGGTTGTAAATTCGTAAAAATATAACATTTTTAGAACTTGAAATTCCCGAGTTAAACCTAGACAAGTAAAGAAAAAATTGAAAATTTTTGAAAAAAAATTGGGGTGATTAGCGGTTCCAATAGAGTTTTGTGTAAGGCTTGTATTTAGGACTTGCAAGATTCAAGGTTTTAGCATCCCCCCCCCCCCCCCACTTAAATTACACATTGTCCTCAATGTGTCCCAAAAATAAGTTTTTAGGTTGATTGAATGTGTAAAAGGTGTGAAAAAGCAAAAATTTTGTGTTACTGGACGCTGAACACGGCCCCGTGTTATCCGGGCTCGGCCCCGTGTTCAAGTGCCAGTAACAAAATTGAATCAAGAGAAACAGAAGCTTGGACACGGGGGCGTGTTGGGTGAACACGGCCCGTGTCCAGTTACCTAAACTGGGTCTTTTCCTGCAGACTGTGCAGCACGGGGCCGTGTTGGGTGGACACGGCCCGTGCCGAGCTTACTATAAACGAAGAAAATTGTCGGACGGTCCTGTTTTCCTACATGGGGTGCTGGTTCAAGTTTCCCTTGTATCCTTTGTCATCTCAAGTGTGTTTTATTCCTGAAAATTAAAACTAGCTAGAAAACATGAAAATTAATCTAAACTAAACTAAGGATAGTTCCGCGGAATGCCTCCGTGGGGCGCCACGTTTATAAGGGTCATTGGCTAGACCCAAAGCCTGGTCATATGTTACCCAAGTGGGATGTATTGCATCCCATGTTACACCATCGGAGAGCGTCATCCAAGCTTGAGTCTATGACCTTCATATAGTCGACCGGGTCTTCGTCCTCTACTTTCTTTCCACATTCAAACTTTACTTCCTTGTCCCCAAACTTCAGTGTTAACGTTCCGTCATTCATATCCACCACTGCTTGGGCGGTGGCTAGAAATGGCCTCCCGAGGATGAGAGGGACATCGATGTCTTCTTCCATGTCTAGGATGACAAAGTCGGTTGGGAAGACGAAGTTGTCAACCTTTACCAATAGGTTTTCGGTGACACCTTGTGGAAATTTGACGGATCTGTCGGCGAGTTGTATGCTCATCTTTGTAGGGCTTGTTGCTCCTAGGCCGAGTCGTTTGAACATCGATGTGGGCATGAGGTTAATGCTAGCCCCAAGATCGGCTAATGCATTACGAACGGGGGATTCCCCAATCGAGCAAGGAATTGTGAAGCTTCCGGGATCAATTTTCTTTTGTGGAAGTTTGTTGAGTACTAAGGCGGAGCATTCTTCGCCTAAGTTAACTAATTGCAATGATTCAATTTTCCTTTTGTGAGTGAGGAAATCCCTCATGAATTTTGCATACCTAGGCATTTGGGTTAGGACCTCAATAAAAGGAATATTAACATGCATTTGTTTTAGTAAATTTTCGAACTTTGCGAACTGCTCATCGGTCTTTTGACGATTTAACCTACCTGGGTACGGAATTGGGGGAGCCTTGGTGGGCTCCTGAATTGGTGAAGAAGCCTTTTCTGGTTGAGGTGTGGGAAAAGTCGTGCTTTGGCTGGGTTGACTTCCTTCAACCGGTGGTAATGGGGCATCCTCGGGACCCACGGTTCGGTTTCTCAGTGTGATGAGGTGTACTTGCGCCTTTGGGTTGGTTTCGGTATTACTTGGTAACGCGCCTTGTGGTCTCTCGGAGAAATTTTGAGCTAGTTGATTTAATTGTTTTTCAACGTTTTGAATGCTAGCTTGTTGATTTCTAAAATTTGATTCCAATTGTTGAAATCGATCCAAGTTTTTCTTTTCGGTGTCGGAGATGAGGCGAGATATAGTATCTTCAAGCCTTTCTCTTCCACCTTGTTGTTGAGAAAAATTTTGTGGTTGTTGAAAGTTAGTTCGTTGGTTTTGTTGGTTACTACTATTGCCGGGATCTCTCCAACCAAGGTTTGGGTGATTACGCCATCCTTGGTTGTAGGTACCCGTTGGAGGACCCGACGGCCTAGGTCTGTTATCAATGTAGTTTACAGTTTCCGTTTGATCATCTACTTCTTTCATACAACTCCAATTTTCATGTGGTCCACCACACCCTTCACAAGCCATAACCGAGGCCGTTTTTGTCATTTCTAATTTTTTTATTTTTGAAGAAAGGGCCTCGATTTGGGCTTGTAAAGAAGTGCTTTCATCAACCTTATGGGCGCCCGGGGCAATAGACTTATTGCCTCGAGGAGTGTGCCCCTGAAAATTGGTTTGAGCAATTTCCTCAATTTGATTGTATATTTCATTTGGGCGACGATTACCTAAAAGTCCCCCGGAGCTAGAATCAAGTGTTTGTCTTGTGTGTGGCAACAACCCATTGTAGAAAGTGGATACTTGTTGCCACACCGCTAGACCGTGATGAGGACACTTTCTTAGTAGCTCCTTGAACCTTTCCCAAGTTTCATATAAGGATTCCCCGTCCTCTTGTGAGTATGTGTTAATTTCAGTCATTAATTTAGCCGTTTTAGCAGGAGGGAAATACTTATATAGAAACTTTTGGGCTAGTTCATCCCAGGTGTTTACCGAGCCAACTGGGAGGGTGTTGAGCCAAGCCT
The DNA here is from genome assembly GCA_030545235.1 of Helianthus tuberosus. Taxonomy (NCBI): domain Eukaryota; kingdom Viridiplantae; phylum Streptophyta; class Magnoliopsida; order Asterales; family Asteraceae; genus Helianthus; species Helianthus tuberosus. The sequence goes on along the minus strand of CM060400.1, from coordinate 110,422,098 downwards.
TAGCTCGGCCCTTTAGCGAAAATGGAAACATTCGAAGGCGGATGGCGTCATTTGATGCCCCATTGATCCGAAAGGTATCACATATTTCTAAGAAATTAGTAATATGTAGATGGGGATCCTCGTCCGCAAGCCCATGGAAGGTTGCGGAGTTTTGGAGCATTTGTATCAAGTGCGGTCGAAGTTCGAAGTTGTTGGCTTCGACATTTGGCGCATTGATAGCGGCGCCTAGATTACCCACGGTGGGCCGAAGGTAATCCATGAGGGTACGTTGGTCCGCCATTGGAAGTGGGTCCCCCGAAACTTTCTCTTGATTTTTAGCTTTAAGTCTTTTTCTGAGAAAGCGTTCGGGTTCTTTGAGAGGTTCTTTTATGTCTCTACTAGAACTGGAGCTCATGCACTACGTAGGAAGTTCAAAATGTGGCGCCTGGATTCCAAGTCCTGCAATAAAAACAGAAAAGAACGTTGGTCAGAATGTTCACCACGGCCCCGTGCTCAGTGAACACGGCCCGTGGTCGGAGGTACAGTTGTTGTTTTCCGGATCCCTGTTACTGTGAGTTGGACACGGCCCCGTGTTGCACCGACACGGCCCCGTGCTCAGCTCTCTGTAACTCAGAAAATAAAAATTGCCAGCGATGGTGTTGGGCACGACCCGTGTCCGACCAGGCACGGCCCGTGCTGAGCTCTGCAGAAACTGAAAAACTAAGAAAAAAAAACCTAAAAAAAATGAAAAATAAGAAAAAAGATTAGGCCGTTGATTCCTAAATTTCTTAAAATCCTTGTGTCCCCGGCAATGGCGCCAAAAACTTGATGCGTAGTCGAGTGTTATATATATTAGGTGTATATTTTAAGCCCCTTTAACACTTTCTAGTCAAGTTTTAAATTTATAAAACACGATATTTACTAACACTAGACACACATATGGGCAAGTGCACCCATCGTGAGCGTAGTATAGTGTTGGTAAGATACCGAGGTCGTCCAAGGCCACAAGAGCTTTTAGTACCAGTTTATCCTCAACGTCTAATCAAATCGAAAAGTTAGAAAAATGTTTTAACTAAGAAAAATAAAAACTAACTAAAATGCTGAAAATAAAAATAAAAGTAAAAACAGATAGACAAGATGAATCACTTGGTTCCGACTCGTATCTAGTGTAGCCTTTGATTATTTCCGCACTTTTGCACTTATTAAGAGATTATCTTAGTTATTGTAGTAGGCCCCTCTTTTGAAGGTGACGTTACCCTCACCCCAGTAGTTTGAGTCAGCAAGGATACAATCCTAAAAGGGTGGATTATTGGAAGATAATTAATTAAGTTATTAATGCAAATTATGGTAGGCCCCTCTTTTGGAGGTGACGTTACCCTCGACTAAGTAGTCTGAGTCAGCAGGGATACAGTCCTAAATAGCCGGGTTATAGTATTAATAGTAGTTAACTTATGAGGGGATCAAAGAGTTTGGACCCCCGCCATCCAATACCGTTAAGTATTGAAGGAGGTCCTACTAAATTTGACCCAGGTCCATTGCAGGACCTCTAAACGCTGAACAATGGCAAGACCTTTACCAAACCGTTCCCTTAACCCCCGACAAGGTAGCCAACATACCTCCATATAGACCGTGGAGATATGAATGGTGAAAATCTTTTATTTTATATAGACAGTAAAATAATGCCAAGACACCACGGACAAACGATAAGGAAAGATCACCTTCAACATAAGAAACTAGTTATTAAAGTCATTAATACAAAACCAAGTAAAAAGTGCGAAAAGATTAGAAATAAAAAGTATTACACTAGACACTTTGTCTTCACCAAGTGATGTAAGAGACTTAGGCAAACATGGCCTTGATTGTCAAGAACTCTTACGATCAATCTTGGATCCCGAGACGACTCACACACTCTATGATGGACAATGGATGATGGTGGTGGATGATGGTGTTATGGTGGTGGTGGGTGGTGGGTGAAGTGTGAGAGAGGTGGTGTGCCAAGGGATGGTTTGAGCTTGAGCCAAGCACTCCTATTTATAGGCTGAACAGAAGCTCGGGCACGGCCCCGTGTCCACATCCTTCTCTTTCTTCATTTAATGCAGCTTTGTCTTATTAGTTGACCACGCCCCATTGTCCGCTGAGCACGACCCCGTGTGCAGAAGAATCTTTGTACTATGAAGATTTGCTAGATTGTGCGAATCTTATAGTTGACCACGGCCCCGTGTCCGCTGAGCACGGCCCCGTGGTGGGCAATAGAAGCTTCTACCACTTTGTCTTTTCTGCTGACATTTGGGCACGCCCCCGTGCTGGCTAAGCACGGGGCGTGTTCAGTCTTCTGTTATCTTGTTTTGCTTGGGAAGATGTTGTCGTGGGGTCGGGCATGTCACGTCTTGTTCCTTTTCTTGTATTTATGTTAGATTTTGATGTCTTTTTGCTTCTTTTGTTAATTTGAGCTCATTTAATCCTGAAAATACAAAAGGAAGACAAAAGCACACTTTTTCCAACATTAGTACTAAAAAAGGGTTAGTTTTATGCCACAATTGATGAAATTTATATGTTGCATTTTGCACACATCAGATATAGTAGTTAGGTTATTTGTGTAACTATTGGGTAACACTATCGCATCGCTCACTCGAATCGCATCGCAACGCTTAACACGCAAATCGAAACGACAAAACTCTACACGCCGGACACTTGGATCGATTGGCTAACCGATCGAGTGGCCATTCGATCGGTGGCCAATCCGACTCATGTGCACTTTCCCTTTTTGGAAACCCTATAAATACCCTCATGTCACATCATTTGTGATGTGACAGCTCTCTCACTCACCAGCTCGCTCAAGCCCTCTTTTCTCTAAATTTCTCGCGATTGTTGTAAGTTTTCAACTCAAATCTTGTACTTCTATGATCTACACGCACTTCTTCATCATTTCTACCTTTGAAACTCAACTTTTAACCGTGAAATCACCGGATTTGAGGTGTTCTAGGATGACGTCATTATGGAGTTCTTATGAACTTCAAGTTTTGGCTTCATTCCACCAAGAACAACTCAGATCTGAAGGATTTCCACATGATTTCACAACGATATCGCATAGATCTAAACTTTTCCAAAGTTAAAAGGATTGAAAGATGCTTTTCCAACTTTCTTTCAACTCTTTTACCCTCAATGCACTCAAAACCGTTAGGATCGGAGCTCATTCATGCCTTCTACACTTTTCTAGTGATGTGCCGGTCTGAGATCTGAATCCTATCAACGAGACAACTGATTTCTGGTTGAACATGAAACCACCCGTCATGAACAGTTAGCTGATCGGATTCGGGTGATTCCCATTCGATCGGATAGTCTGGGACTGATGGAGTTTTCGTTGTTTGACACGTTGTCATACCGTCTCGAGCAAACCGCAAAACTTTTCAAAACTTAGCAAATCTTCAAGTTGTAAAAAGATCAGAACGCGGGACGGATGGTCGTCCGATCGGATTGCTATCCGATCGAACCGCAATCTGATCGGATTGCACTTGAGGTTCAACACTTAAACAATTTTCAACATGTGTAATGCATAAGTTAGTTCTAACAGATTGCCAACCAATCGAATTACCATCCGATCGAGTGGTCGTCCTGCTGTGAACTTGTTCTCAACTGAGAAGCCTCGCCAATCGGATCACTATCTGATCGAACGACCGTTCGATCGACGACCTGAAAGGTAGAGATACTTCCCTGTTTTCAAAATGCTACAACGGAAACTTCAAAGCCATCATACACAAACACATCCTTACCAAAACGAATGTCAATCCGACCGAATGGGCGTAGAAGCTTCCACAACTTTGTCCTTTCTGCAGACACCTGACCACGCCCCCGTGTCCAGTGGGCACGGGCCGTGGTCAGCCTTTTGTTTCTTGTTTTTGCTCTTGGGGATGCTGTCGAGGGGTCGGGCATTTCACGTTTATTCCTTTTCTTTGTATTTATGTTGGTTTTTGCTGTATATTTGTTCTTTTTGCTCGTTTAAGCTCATTTGGTCCTATTAATTCAAAAGGAAGACAAAAGCATGCTTTTTCCAACATTAGTACTAAAAAGGGTTAGTTTTATGCCTCATTTGATGTAATTTATATGTTGCATTTTACACAAATCAGTACTTGTGTATTTATACGTATACGTATACCATGTACATAATCTTATTACACATGGGTAGTTTAGTATTTTTACTTATTTAAAGGACAAAACTTGTAATTTATTCTTTAAAAATATTTCAAAAAATATATATATATATATAACAAACAATACACATATATTTATTTCTCCCCCTCCCCCCTCTCTCCCTTCACATACCACCGCCACCATCTTCACCACCACCATATATTGCCGCCCCCGCCGCCACCACCACCTTCCTCACCAACACCACCATATGCCGCCGCCACCACTGTCTTCACCACCACCGTCTTCACCATCGTTACCAGCAGTAACAGTAAGTTCACGGAAGCGGTGACGTTATTCAACAGCAGATATTACCACAGATGCCATGTGTCACGGCCCCCGGCCCGGTTTGACCCGGTTCAGGAGCCACGGGACAGAAAATCCTGTGGTATTTATTTAATTCAGTTGACAGCGGAAGATTTTAACAGGATCTTTTAAAACTGAAAATGCCCGATTATTTTATTTCATAATTCGGGATAAAACCCCGGTAGTTTACAATAAGGTGATTTCACTGGGAAATCTTTATTTTACAAAACATGTTTCTTTATTTATATTGAGCCACTTCCTTAAGCTTGTAGTGCTTCGCGGCACTTTTCCTGGATCACAACAGATCACCTGAAACATGTTTGAAAAAGGTTTTTGTCAGCGGGGAAATACTGGTGAATCATTCTTTTTACTAAAAACGACGTGTTGTTATAATTTACAGTATTAAGAGCGATTACAATGTTTATACATATCAACCATCTACCCACGATATTTATCACTCGACCTCCTATTGGCTATCTCGTTGTCCAATGGTGTCTGTGATTATGGTCATATCACCCCTTGGCTAACCCGTTGTCCAATGGTGACGGTTATCAAGTATTGTATACAAAACCCCACATACCGGCTGTAATTTGGAGATTACAAAGACTTAATCCCTGTAATTATAACTTTGAAAACAACATGATTTTTAAATCAAATTTGATAAAAAGAGAATGACTCACATTGCAGATTTACACGGGCAGAGTTTAGCCTACTCATTAGCCTGATAACCTAATTTAAATAACAATGCACACGAACTAGGTCAGTAACTAATACAGCATTTACGATAACTCACGAGATCGAAACCTTCACAACGAATGACAAAGTGCAATACTTAAACATTCATCGAATTCACGACGAATGACAAAGTATAACCAAAATTTGAGCAGCACTTAAACATTCATTGGATTGATTTCTATCGATCGGACATTAAATCGTATCAGCGATCGAGTTATTACCCTGTATTGCGGCAGTGTTTCGTGCTGTGTGTGTGTGTTTTGTAGTAAACAGACTATAAATCAGTGTACGAATTGAGTTTTAACGTCGTTCCAACTCCAAAATGCAAGTCCCACACCCCTTTATTTATACTGAAAATTTGACCCCCTCGCGTGACGCGAGGGGTTACGTTGGGGGCGTCGCATGGCGCGAGGGGCACCACCCTATTATAGGGTAGCCCCGTGTGTTTGTAGCTCAGATGAGTCAGCGGATTTTTAAAATTCGATTTTGACAGGAAATTATGTGGATAATCGTAAATAGGGAATACCCCCCCCCCCGAGTTTTAGGGGCCCTGATCCTGATTCTGATTGTTCTGAAAATTTTAGGGTTTATACAGAATCACTTGGGGTCTCAATTAGGGTTTCCTTTTGGATAAAATAATATAATAAATAGGAATTTTGATGAGAGTTGTTAAATCCTCCCCACCTTAATAAAAATCTCGTCCTCGAGATTTACTGGAATAAGTGAGGATACTTTCGCTTCATTTCCAATTCTAACTCCCAAGTGTATTCGGGTCCTCTTTTGGAATTGGTCCTACATATTTTGGAATTGGTCCTACATATCCCAAGTGTATTCGGGTCCTCGAGATTTACTGGAATAAGTGAGGATACTTTGACTAGCACTAGTCGCTTATGCTTGTGAAACTTAATCTTTCGGTCTTCTATCTGCTGTGGTTTCTCCATAAATTTTAGCTTCTCATTTACCTCTACATCTTGAAGAGGCACTACCAGAGATTCGTCAGATAGACATTTCTTGAGGTTGGATACATGAAACACATCATGTATTCCGGCTAGTTCTTCTGGTAGTTGTAAACGACAAGCAACTGGTCCTATTGGTTGGATAACTGGAATTGGTCCTACATATCGTGGACTTAGTTTTCCTTTCTTACCGAATCGAACTACTCCTTTCCAAGGAGAAACTTTCAACAGTACTATGTCTCCAACTTGGAATTCTAATGGCTTGCGTCGATTGTCTGCATAGCTTTTCTGGTGATCTCGAGCCGTCTTTAATCTTTCCTTGATTTGAGTAATCTTGTCGGTAGTTTCTTATACTATTTCAGGACCTGATAATTGGCTTTCTCCTATTTCTGCCCAACAGACTGGAGTTCTGCACTTTCGTCCATATAGTGCTTTGAACGGGGCAGCTTCAATGCTTGAATGATAACTATTGTTATAGGAGAATTCAATTAAGGGTAGGTGGTCATCCCAGTTCCCACCAAAATCTATCACACATGCTCGGAGCATGTCTTCCAGTGTTTGTATCGTCCTTTCACTTTGCCCGTCTGTTTGTGGATGATATGCCGTACTTAAATTTAGTCGGGTTCCCATTGCTTCTTGGAAACTTGTCCAGAAATTGGAAGTGAAACGACTATCCCTATCTGATACAATGGAGAGTGGGACTCCATGTAAGGATACGACTTCATCTACATACAACTTGGCTAACCTTTCCATGCTAAAGGTTTCCTTCATGGGTAGAAAATGAGCTGATTTGGTTAATCGATCCACAATTACCCAAATCGCATCATTACCTTTTCTGGTTTTGGGTAACTTAGTAACAAAGTCCATTGTTATGAGTTCCCATTTCCATACAGGCATTTCTAATTGTTGAAGTAGACCCGAAGGTTTCTGGTGTTCTGCCTTAACTTGTGAACAAGTAAGACACTTAGAAACATATCTGCTATGTCCTTTTTCATTCCTATCCACCAGAAATTATTTCTTAAATCTTGATACATTTTATTGTTTCCTGGATGCATGGTATACCTAGATTTATGAGCTTCTTCTAAAATTTTATCTCTTAATTCTCCTTGCTTAGGTACCCAAATTCTTTTCTTATGGAATCTCCAAATTCCATCAGTTCCTTGTTCCAATTCCTTTATTCTTCCTTTCATTCCTTCAGCATCGTCCTTGATTGCTGTTTCCTAGACATTTCTCAGTTGTTCTATTAAATCTAACTGTAGATTTAATCTAAGAGCACGAACCCGTCGTTGTTTCTCATGATACTTACGACTTAAGGCATCTGCAACTACATTTGCCTTTCCTTTGTGATATTGAATATCACAGTCGTAGTCACTTAGGATTTCCATCCATCTCCTATGCCTCATGTTTAATTCTTTTTGCCCAAATATATACCTTAAACTCTTATGATCCGTATAGACAGTAAACTTACTTCCATACAGATAGTGTCTCCAAATCTTAAGGGCAAAAATTATGGCTCCTAACTCTAAGTCATGAGTCGTATAGTTTTCCTCGTGCTTTTTCAGTTGTCGAGAAGCATACGCAATTACCTTCTTGCGTTGCATTAGCATACATCCTAATCCTAGCTTAGAAGCATCACAATATACTTCAAAATCTTCAGTTCCTTCTGGTAAGGCTAGAATTGGGGCATTGGTTAACTTTTGCTTCAAAATCCTAAAAGCCTCTTCTTGCTTAGGTCCCCATTCAAACTTAACCGCTTTACAGGTTAGCTTAGTTAATGGTACAACTATTTTGGAAAAATCCTTAATAAACCGTCTATAGTATCCGGCTAACCCTAGAAAACTTCTTATTTCCATGGCTGATTGCGGAACCTTCCATTTGGTGATTGCTTCTATCTTAGTAGGATCTACGTGAATACCCTCGTGATTCACCATGTCACCTAAAAATTGCACTTCTTGCAGCCAAAATTCACATTTCGAGAATTTGGCGTAAAGCTTCTCTTTTCTTAACAATGTTAAGAGTGCATGCAAATGCTGACAGTGCTCTTCCTGACTTTTGGAATAAATAAGTATATCGTCGATGAAGACAATTACAAATTTATCCAAGTACGGTTTACAGATCCTATTCATCATGTCCATAAATGCTGCGGGTGCATTCGTTAGTCCGAAGGGCATGACTGTAAACTCGTAGTGACCATACCTAGTTCTAAAAGCAGTCTTAGGTATGTCTTCTTCTTGTACCTTCAATTGATGATATCCAGAGCGTAAATCTATCTTAGAAAAATATCTAGCTCCTTGAAGTTGATCGAATAGATCATCAATCCTAGGTAATGGATATCGATTCTTAATTGTAACCTTATTTAATTCCCTATAATCGATACACATTCTCATGGAACCATCCTTCTTTTTCACAAACAACACTGGAGCTCCCCAAGGGGATGAACTAGGTTGTATGAATCCTTTACTTAATAATTCATCTAATTGTTTCTTTAGTTCTAACATTTCTGTGGGTGCTAACCGATAAGGTGCCTTCGCTACGGGTGAAGTTCCAGGAATTAAATGAATTCTAAATTCTACTTCTCCGTTGGGTGGTAATCCCGGGAGTTCTTCTGGGAATACATCTGGGTATTCTGAGACTACAGGAATCTCCTTAAGTTCTTTAGCCTTAGTAATAATGATTACTGAAATCATATATACTATTCCTTGCTTTCGTTCATAACTAGCAATTTTCATTACTGAAATGAACTTCATGGGTTTTCGTGGCTTATTTCCTGTAACCATGATTACTTCTCCGGTGGGTGCACGAATTTCTATGGAGTTCTTGTCACAAAGGATTCGAGCATGGTTGGTTACTAACCAATCCATTCCTAACACAACATCGAACCCAGCTAAATTCATTGGTAATAAGTTTGCATGAAATTTATGACCTGAAAGTTCTATATTTTCTTTTTGCAAAACCTTATCTATGTTAACAGAATTCCCATCTGCCGTTTCGACTGTAAAAATCTGCCTAAGGTTGGTTAAGGGTAAGTTAAGAGCTTTGGCAGAATGGAGTATTTATAAAACTTTGGTTTGCACCAGAGTCAAATAATACTTTTGCGTAAACGTTGTGAACTAGGAACGTACTAGCTATCACATCTGGAATGAGTTCTGCCTCCTGAGTAGTTAATTGGAATGCTTGAACATTCTTCTTGGTAGCTCCGTCGGCCGGTTTGGCTTTATTGTCTGCTGGTTTAACCAATTTAGGGAATTCTGGTTTGAAATGTCCCACTTCTCCACAGTTATAGCAGACCCTTGTTTTCTTTCTGCAGTCTTCTTCGCGATGTCCTACAACTTTGCAAAAGTTGAAGGTTACATTACATTTTCCATAATGTTTCTTTCTGCAATTCCTGCAGAACGGCGGAGTTGAGGATTGCCCCGTTCCTCTTTTCTTGAAGTTGCTATTATTACCTACACGAAATCCTTGGGTAATTTTCTGATCCAGTCCCTTTTTCCTATTTTCATCTCATGTGCGTACCAACTCGTCAGTTAGGGTGTTAGCTAATTCTACCGCATCGTCAATTGTGCGAGGTCTCGCAGCTTTAACGATATTACGGATTTCGCCAATCAATCCCCAAATATAGAGAGAAATAAGTACCGGTTCTGGTGAAGCCAGTGTTGGTACCACTCTAGCATATTCGAAGAATGTCGAAGTATACCCTCGACAATCTACACTCATCATCCGATGGTTCAGGAACTTATTTGTCATTTGTTCCTTTTCATATTCGGGACAAAATTTTCTTTCTATTAGTTGCTTAAATTCTTCCCAACTCATGGCATAAGCCATATTTCTTCCTTTGGCTTGAAGTACCGTATTCCGCCATTCTAGCGCCCCTTCTTTAAAAAGATGCGACGCGTACATGACCTTGTCTTCTTCCGCACATTTACTTATTGTAATTACTGCCTCGGTTTTCTCCAACCAACGCAGTGCCGCAGTCGCCCCTTCATTGCCTGCAAATTCCGCTGGTTTACAAGCAAGAAATTCTTTGTAAGTGCAACCAGGCGTTGCAGCTTTCATTTTCTTAGGGAGTGGGGCCTGCCGTGGATCATTATCGTGATTATTATGATTACTGCCTCCATTTACGCTATTACTGAAGTTATCTTCATGAGTACGTTTGCTAGGAATAATTTGTTGAGGTTCAACAGGTTTCTGGGCAGCAGCAAGGATTGCTGGAATAGCATTGGCTATTCCTTGAGCAACGACATTTTCTATATCTTGCCTGGTCATAAATTGATCCTCCTGGTGTTGCTCAGATTGGTTAACCTCAGTAACTGGTTCATTATTAGCGTTTCCATCTGATAATTAATATATATAATTTATTAGTATAGAGTAAATAACAATTATATACAAAACAATCATACAAATTTCACAACACGCATATATATCCAAAATTATCGATTTCTCGATTTCCCTTTTTATATATCATATTATGCATCCGTACACACTGTTATTTTACAAAGTTTTATTTGTAGGTTATTTACAGACTTATTTTATTATTACTATTACTATTATACAATCACAGCTTCACAACCATCCTATCCCTGGGCATTTTAGAAACGACGTTCCCTCTCGTCGTACTTCCAGGAGATTTGCTCTCCTACCTCCCGAATCCTATTCCCTGCACCTATCAGCTCCTCGCCAAAATGGCGGAGTTCAGCTAAGTTTTCATTGCTCATTGGTGGGTTTGGTAGAGGTTCTAGGTCGAACTGAGGGAAAAAGGTATAAGGGTTATTAAGGAGATTTTGAAACTGCCAGTCGTTAGTCCACCACTCGTCCATTTCTCCTAGAGGTTGGGTGTGGATCAGAGGATCTGGAATAGCTGGTTCCAAATTTATTGGAAGTTGGGTTTTAGCAGGATAAGGGTAGAGGTTATTATTAATAGGCCTAAGAATATCGCAGCTTGCCAGTATGCGATCCAATTCCTCCTGTAGTGGTAATTCCTCGGCTTGCCTCAAACTTTCCCCAATTTCCATTTCTGTTTGCCTAACACCTTTCCCCGATCTCAATCCCTTTTCCTTTATCTATAGGATTTTCTATCATGGGAATTCTCCTAGTTGCTGGTTTCCTTTTGCGTACACGCCTCCAGCCTACGAATCTTCTCCTTTTCTTAGGCTTTGGTTTCTCCGAAGGTGGAGTCTGGAATTCCATAGGTTCTTCTACATCGGGTTTGTAACCAGTAAAGTCTTTGGAAACTTCTACTTTCACCGGATAGAGATTGAGATTCTGAAGGGCTTCAGATAACTCATTCATGCTGTTTAGCATATATGCAAAAATGCACACAAAATGCTAAGTTAAAATTTTATAACAAAATTTCATAGATAAACATTCAAGTATTATTGCATACCATGTGACTAATTTAATACAAAGGACAATTGACAATTAAAACATACTAGGGTTTATTGTAAACTTATTTATTTACTGGGTAAAGTTTCTGGCTTGTAGGTGATATGGGTGCTAGAACTGAGTCAGGGTATTTAAAGATTTACATTTACTGCTACAGTGGCTAGCATATAGAGATCTGCCCATTTTTCATCTAACTTGTCTTCTCATGGTGGGTTACTGCCTAATTCCTGGGTTTCCTGATTAACCCTCATTTCTTTTGGGTGTGATTTCTTTATTTTCTCTTGACTTTTCCTAATAATCAAACTTCTTTTATTAGGAGAAAGTGGTTCCTCAAACTGTGCCTTACGGACAAATATTCCTTCCTCGGTATTTGTTGGGCATTTTGAGGATGAAGTTCCATTTTCTTTTGGTGAAGTATCTAATTTATGATAGATGTCCGAAAGTCTTTGTTTACCCATACTGTAAACAAATATTCAAATAATAAAACACATAATCAAAAATGTCAATCAGTAAAATTAAGTATTTTCTAAATACTTAATTGGCTTAAATCAGTGGCTCTGATACCACATTTTTCTGTCATGACCCCCGGCCCGGTTTGACCCGGTTCAGGAGCCGCGGGACAGAAAATCCCGTGGTATTTATTTAATTCAGTTGACAGCGGAAGATTTTAACAGGATCTTTTAAAACTGAAAATGCCTGATTATTTTATTTCATAATTCGGGATAAAACCCCGGTAGTTTACAATAAGGTGATTTCACTGGGAAATCTTTATTTTACAAAACATGTTTCTTTATTTATATTGAGCCAGTTCCTTAAGACTGTAGTGCTTCGCGGCACTTTTCCTGGATCACAACAGATCACCTGAAACATGTTTGAAAAAGGTTTTTGTCAGCGGGGAAATACTGGTGAATCATTCTTTTTACTAAAAACGACGCGTTGTTATAATTTACAGTATTAAGAGCGATTACAATGTTTATACATATCAACCATCTACCCACGGTATTTATCACTCGACCACCTATTGGCTATCTCGTTGTCCAATGGTGTCTGTGATTATGGTCATATCACCCCTTGGCTAACCCGTTGTCCAATGGTGACGGTTATCAAGTATTGTATACAAAACCCCACATACCGGCTGTAATTTGGAGATTACAAAGACTTAATCCCTGTAATTATAACTTTGAAAGCAACATGATTTTTAAATCAAATTTGATAAAAAGAGAATGACTCACATTGCAGATTTACACGGGCAGAGTTTAGCCTACTCATTAGCTTGATAACCTAATTTAAATAACAATGCACACGAACTAGGTCAGTAACTAATACAGCATTTACGATAACTCACGAGATCGAAACCTTCACAACGAATGACAAAGTGCAATACTTAAACATTCATCGAATTCACGACAAATGACAAAGTATAACCAAAATTTGAGCAACACTTAAACATTCATTGGATTGATTTCTATCGATCGGACATTAAATCGTATCAGCGATCGAGTTATTACCCTGTATTGCGGCAGCGTTTCGTGCTGTGTGTGTGTGTTTTGTAGTAAACAGACTATAAATCAGTGTACGAATTGAGTTTTAACGTCGTTCCAACTCCAAAATGCAAGTCCCACACCCCTTTATTTATACTGAAAATTTGACCCCATCGCGTGACGCGAGGGGTTACGTTGGGGGCATCGCATGGCGCGAGGGGCACCACCCTATTATAGGGTAGCCCCGTGTGTTTGTAGCTCAGATGAGTCAGCGGATTTTTAAAATTCAATTTTGACAGCAAATTATGTGGATAATCGTAAATAGGGAATACCCCCCCTGAGTTTTAGGGGCCCTGATCCTAATTCTGATTGTTCTGAAAATTTTAGGGTTTATACAGAATCACTTGGGGTCTCAATTAGGGTTTCTTTTTGGATAAAATAATATAATAAATAGGAATTTTGATGAGAGTTGTTACACCATGACTACCTAGAAGAAATCTGGAACGATTCCAAAGATCTGATTCGATATATCGTTCACAGAATTTTGCAGTGCTCCGTAGTTTTTATCATCTATTCAATCAGGTTATCTTCAATTCTATTCGAACGAATTGCTTCAGTTTCTGAATAAATGTTCAATTAGTTTCAACAATTGTTTGTTAATTAGTTTAAACTTTGTTATAAATAGAATCATAAAGGTGCGATGATGGAGATTGGTGAAGGATTATGGAAGTTACGGAAGTTGAATTTTGATACAGGACCGTTTCATCAGTTTGAGAGAGATATGTGTCACACCCCAACCGATGGCGGAAACATCGGGGTGCGAGCACTAGGCGTTCAGATTGCTCATGAGATTTCCATAACACTATTGTTTCGATAAAAGTTAATTGATTTCATGCAATAGTCTAACAATGTCATCACAAATATCACATTACAAGCCAAATCATAAATTGTTCAAAAGACTAAATTATGTAGGCGACGTTTCTAAGCATTTCCTAGCTTGATTTCCATGTTCCATCGCAACCTATCAACCTGCAACATGTATTAAAATATCAATACAAAAGTATTGGCGAGTATACAAGTTTGATAATAGAATAAAAGATTAAAACAACTCATATCCACAATGTAAGTATTAAAAATAGTTTCAGCCGTGCTAGTGTCGCAGTCCACACAGTGATAGCCAAAGTATCCCGATGCTTTAGTGTTTACCCAAGACTCAAGGTAAACTAGAATCCTCCTAACAATACCCCCTGAGAATAATGGGAGAGGTGCACCCCCTATAGCGCTACTATTGTTAAGGCGGAACTACAACCCCTGGATTAAACGTCACATAGCACAAATAGAATACTATAATGCACAAGTTTTCACCAACACATAGGATAGAGTTTAGATTGTAAAAGATTCAAGTTTATATAGAATACATGTTACACCCCAAAGTTTAAAAGTAAAAAGGGGATCGAGTATACTCACAGTGATTGCTTAACAGTCGCAACTGTTATTGGATCAAAGGGAGCTCTTTTTAGAATTAGCCTGATTAGATTACAATAGGATAAGAGTCGAGATTGGACAAAGTGTAGGAAACTGTCACTGGATCGGATGGCTGTCCGATCGGATGGCTATCCGATCGGATTGCCAGTCGGTTCAGGTGACTTAGTGTGAAAGAAGGGCTGCTCGATCGGACGACTGTCCGATCGAGTGGTCTAGTATGAAGGTGGAACGAGTGACTGTCTGATCAGACGACTGTCCGATCGAGTGGTCATCCGATTCAAGTGTCTGGCGTTTAGTGTACTGGTTCCTCTGATCCGGTGGCCGCTCGATCGGGCGGCTGTCTGGTCGGGTTGCCATTCGGTCAGGGGTTCTAAAGTTTTTGCTTAAGTGCCTTGGTCACCTCAATCAGGTGGCTGCTCGATCGAGTGGCTATCTGATCGAGTTGCCACTCGATCAGAGTTTCCAAAGTTCCCAAAAGATTCTAAGTGTTGAAAAGTTTCAAAGTTTCAAGGCTAAATGGCAAGTGTCACTTGATAGGGTGGCTGTCCGATCGGGTTGTCGCTCGATCGAGCGACCCTTGTTCTTGTTTACCATTTAGTAAAATTTCTAAGTTTCTAGCTTAATGGTGACGGCACGGCACGTACTGTGACAACAGCAACCTCATTATCACACAACTGTTCTGATCGGGTGGAAATCACCCTTGTCCGATCAGTCGCCTGTCCGTAATAAGTTTATGTCAGAATCCGTTCCATGCTCTTCCTCACTGGTGGTAACTCAGATCCAAGCCGGCTCTAGGCTATTTACCAAGCCTACAGTCCGTCCAGACTCAGTTCCCACCGATTTAGAGTAAAAATTTGAGGAAAAGATGAAGGTACTCAAGTTTTATATGAAAAAGTCTAGATTTAGCTTGGATTTAGTGTGGAAACGCATGAAATACCTTAGATCCAAGCTGGATCTTGCTGGAAATGACATCACATAGTAGTTCGTACAAACCAACATGATGACATCACCCTCAAGAAGTCAAATCTGTGAGATTTCACGGTGAAAAGTGTGATTTCAAAGGTGAATCACGTAGAGGATGAAGTGTAGTTCAAGAAAGTACAAAGATCTAGTTTGAAACATACCGAAATCGTCAAGAAAATGAAGAAGAAAGGTGTTTGTGCGTCTGAGTCGAGCAGGGTTGTCACATCAGTGAAGGACTGATGTGACAGCTCCTATTTATAGTGTGAGAGAGCAAGAGAAGGGATAAGGTGCACACGGGTCGGGTGGCAGTCCGATCGGGTGGTCACCCGATCGGGTGGTCATCCGGTCGGGTGGCAATCCGATCGGATTGTCACTCTGGCCAATCCAACCTTGCCGCGTTCCCGTCTTTGATCTGTTTTGCGAGTTAGATTTAGCATTGCGTATTATAGAATATCTAGATTATATCGTAAACATCAAAAGTTTCAAGATTAATAGATTCCGCCTGTGACAAGGCTCATGCCTCTCGTTCAACCAAGAATCAAGTTTCACGAGTCTAAGGAGTCAAGCACCAAATAGATTTAGACATCCCAAAATAGATTTAGACATTCCAACATAGATTTAGACATTCCAACAGAGATTTAGACATTCCAACACAGATTTAGGCATTTTAGATATTAGAGTTTAGGCATTCCAACAAATAGACATAGACCTTCCGAAGAAATAGACATTCCACACGTAGACTTAGGCATTTCAAGTATATATCATTGACTTCCACATAGATTAGGGTTAAAATGACAAATAGAAATTCTTCAGGGACTAATCTTGACAAAATTTTAGGGTTTATGGACGCTGTGCGTTACAATATGTCTGCAGTTTTGGATTTTATTTACCAGACACAACTAGAGTTTGCTGCCTGTGAGTTTTTGTAACCCTAACTTTGTGGCTATTTTTGACCTAATTTAGAATAAGGATTTAGTAGGTGGATTGATGCTAGCTTTGTGGTTTGTGTTGAACATATTAGGTAACGATGGCGTGTGTGTTGCTATTATAACCCGATTTACAATATACAACATTTAGTAAGTAGATTGATGTTAGTTATGTGGTTCGTGTTGATTCGATTAGGTAATGATGGCGTATGTATGGCCCCACCTCTTGCCTGGGCCTCCGTTGTGTATCTCCAGTTTGCAGTGGAGGGGGTGGTGGTTGGATGGTGAAGACGACGGTGGTTGCAGGGAAGTAGGCGGTGGTTGGATGGTGAAGACGGTGGTGGCGGCGGCATATGGTGGTGTTGGTGTAGACGGTGGTGGTGGCAACATATGGTGATGGTGAAGACGGTGGTGGTGGTAGGTGAAGGGAGAGAGGGGGGGAGGGGGGAGAGATAAATATCTGTGTATTGTTTGTTATACACACACACACACACACACACATATATATATATATATATATTCGAAATATTTTTTAAAGGATAAATTACAAGTTTTGTTATTTAAATAAGTAAAAATACTAAATTACCCATATGTAATAAGATTTAAAATTTAAATGAGTTAGGCTCAAAGGACGTAACTTGCAACAAAAATCCTTATAAAGGACAAAACCTGTCAAAATTTGTTGAAAAGGACACCGCCTGAAAAATGGTATATAGATAAAGGATTAATTGTAATTTTTCCTATAAATTATAAACTAGGTTAGAGCCTCATGCATTACATGAGCTAAATAAATGTAATTTTATATACTAAATAATAAAATAAAATATCTTTAAAAAATTTGTTTATTACACGTGTTAATAAATGTAATTATATATATTGCATAATAAAAAAGTTATATCTTTAAAAACCTCGTGTATTGTACGGGTTGAATAAATGTAAGTTTATATTTTTTAAACGAAAAATTTGGATAATTGACGGTCCACTGAAGTATCATCGTGCCACCAGAAGTACCATCCGATCATATCCATCTCCACTAGCCTATAATGTCTATACATCAATTTAGAAGGAAACCCAATAAATATGAAAAAACCCCCTTATGAGAATCGAACCCAGGACCCCATGGCCTCTAAGCCTTATCTCACCCTAAGATGCCACCAGGCCATAATGTCATGGGCAAATGTAATTTTATATACTAAATAATAAAAAAAGTTATATCATTAAAATCCTTGTATATTACACGTGTTGAATAAATGTAGTTTTATATACTAAATAATAACAAAAATTTATATCTTTAAGAACTCTGTGTACCGTACGGGTTGAATAAATGTAATTTTGTATTTCAAATAATAAAAAAGTTATATCTTTAAAAACGTTATATATTACACATGTCTAATAAATGTATTTTTGTATACTAAATAAATAGAAAGTTATATTAAAAAAAACATTGCGTATTGTACGGGTTGAATAAATCGAATTTTATATACCAAATCATTAAAAAATTATATCTCTAAAAAAACCCGTGTATTGCATGGGTTAAATAAATATAATTTTGTATAGTAAATAATAAAAAAAAATTTAAACTTCGTGTATCACACGAGTTGAATGAATCTAATTTTATATACTAAATAATAAAGATGTTATATCTTTAAAAAAGAATCCTAAATTAACAATTTAAATATAAGGATAATATTTTATTAAGTAAACTTTCGTTTTGCTCTATGTGGTTTGGCCACTTTAAAGGTTTTGCCCCAAAACTTTAAAAATAATCATTTTCCTCCAATAGTTTGTTATGGTTTTTCCATTTTGCTCCCCGCCTCTAACTCCATCCAAATTGTATGTTTTTCATTTTGCTCTCTGCAGGGAGTAAAATGGAAAAACCATTGCAAACTATTGGAGGAAAATGGCTATTTTTGAAGGTTTGAGGCAAAACCGTTAAAGTGACCAAAACATAGGGAGCAAAACAGAAGTTTACTCTATTTTATTAGAAAAATAAAAGAATTCTATTCAATGTTTAAAATAAGATAAGATTTATTATTAATTTAATTAATATAGGAAAATAAATAGATGACTTTCAATAAATAACGGTGTCACACAATATTTTTTTAGATAGATATAGATATAATATTTTTGTTCAAATCGCTTTGTTTCCTATTTCATTGTATATTAAAATTACTTTATTTATTATGAAAAATCTAAAATATACAAAAAGAAAGAGACATCGGTTGACCAATAATACTTATCCACAATACGGATAACATAGGAGTAGGTTGCTAGTTGTTTTCGGTGACAATATAATGGAACAAATATTTCTAACTTTAAAAAATGTTATTTAAATTCTTATTAAAATAATCATAAATCCAATCATTATTGGAGAATCAATTAACTTCTTTTTCGTAAGGCAGGTGGATAATATATATGAGTATTAGTTGGATGATGCTATTATATAAGAAAAACTAGGTTATAACCCCGTGTATTATACGGGTCGAATAAATGAATTTTATATACTAAATAATAAAACAATATATCTTTAAAAACCTTCTTTATTGCACGGGTTGAATAAATATAATTTTATATATTAATTAATAAAAAATTATATCTAAAAGAACCATATAGTACGGGTTGAATAAATATAATTTTATATACCAAATAAAAAAATTATATCTTTAAAACCATGTGTATTACACGGGTTGAATAAATGTAATATTGTTTAGCAAATAATAAAATAATACATCTTTAAAAAACCTCATTTATTACACGGGTTGAATAAATGTAATTTTATATACCACATAATAAAAAAGTTACATCTTTAAAGATATGTGTATTACACGGGTTGAATTTTCTATACTAAATAATAAAAAATATATATCCTTAAAAAATCCCGTGTATTGTACGAATTGAATAAATCTAATTTTATATATCAAATAATAAAAAGTTATATCTTAAAATACCTCATGTATTACACGGGTCAAATAAATGTAATTTTGTATAGTAAATAATAAAAGAGGTACATCTTTAAAAAACTATGTATATTACACGAGTTTAATAAATCTAATTTTATATACCAATAATAAAAAAAGTCATATCTTTCAATATACCAATGGATAATACTCGATACGTGATGGATATGGTGATTGTGAAGATGTTTCTTGAAAAGAAGATATGTTATTCAAGAAGCAAATCAGCATCTATTTGAGTGATAAAATGTTGGTAACATGTCACACCCCCAAAATCCACACGCGGAGTATCACCGCTTGGAGGCGTGACATGACCAGGATCGAGCCACCAATCATATCGAACAACGTATTTTAGTAAATAAAACCAATCACAATACAATTGGTGACCAAAAGGAGGTTAACCAAGTTCAATTTAAACAGCGGAAGCATAAGACGTTAAACCAAAACATAAGTTTGTAGTTTCATAAGTTTAAAGACCCCAACATAAGTTTCATAAGTTCATAACGTTTATTTAGTAAGTACGGGACATATTAGTTCGCATTCCACAACGACCACCTCCATGTGCAAGCTCCACAGCATCTAACGACCTGCAAGGCATGTAACAACTAGTCAACAACAAAGTTGAGTGAGTTCACGTTTGGTTGTTTAGTTTTAAGTTGTTTCTGAAAAACGTGGTTTGACTTTCGTTGGCTTAATTGCCGTGGGGGTTACCCCGTAGTTGAAAGTATGATTAACCAGTTCCTTTTTCATTACCCAAACCTATAACCATAATCAGTGGGGGCTTCCCATTATGTATGTTACTAGACTAGGCGTATCCATAAGTGTCCTTCCCAATCCGAGGACGGTGTTAAGTATGAGTGTACGTAGGTTTTACGTACGTGCCCTTCTCAATCCGAGGACAGTAGTAAGTATGTGTGTACGTAGGTTTTACGTACGTGCCCTTCCCAATCCGAGGACAGTAGTGAATATGAGTGTACGTAGGTTTTACGTACGTGCCCTTCCCAATCCGAGGACAGTAGTGAGTATGAGTGTACGTAGGTTTTACGTACGTGCCCTTCCCAATCCGAGGACAGTAGTAGGTAGTCTAGTAGTGTTGATAATATAAATAGCTATTCAATCCCATTCCCAACCACCGGGAATCCCATGCCTTAGTAAGGGTGTGAACTCACCTCGGTTTGCTCGGTTAGACTCTCAGATAGGGCTGTAAACGAACCGAACGAACACGAACAAGGCCTTGTTCGTGTTCGTTCGTTAAGAATATTATGTGTTCACGAACGGTTCATGAACACTTATCGAACGAGTTTTTTTGTTCGTGTTCGTTCGTTAAGGAAATGAACGTGTTCATGAACGGTTCACGAACACAAACGAACACAGATAAAATCGACGAAGTTCAATTGTATTTTTCGATGTGAATAATAAGAAAGAAAGGTGGAGGTAGGGTTTCCTATTTTATTTGTTTGGGCAATGAGATAAATAAGAATTAAGGAATATAAAAGGTTTAGGTAAAATAAATAAATGCTAAAAATATTTAATGAACAACATAAACAAACGAACATGAACGAATGTTCACGAACACGTTACCGAACGTTCACGAACGCAACTGAACGAACGAGACAGTTGTTCGTGTTCGTTCATTTAACTAATCGAACGGAATTTCTTGTTCATGTTCGTTCATTAACTAAACGAACGAACGTAAACGAACTTCCCGCCGAACGGTTCACGAACTGTTCGCTGAACGTTCGGTTCGTTTACAGCCCTACTCTCAGATATAGCTAACAGTCAAGGTCGGTCAATCACGTCCTAGTATGATTTACCAGTTAGTTATTTAGTGGTTTTCAAATAGAACACAAAGTTCCTACACGTATCTATCACACTACATGCATCACTGTAACGGTTTATGCCCATCTAAGTTTCCCGTCCATTCCCCACTCAAAATCAAACATACGATAATGCACATAACATATATAACATGTTAAATCATTCACAGATAGCATACTCGACATTTAGACACGCAAGTCACAACTTATGTCAATTCAGCATTAATACTCAAAACCGGCTGTTTTCGGACATATTAATAAAATAGTTAAATTATTCCAAAAATTCCCAAATTTTTATAGAACGTCATAAACATTCCATATTTTATTGTGTAAAAATATCGGGGTCCGGTTCATTACTCACATTTTATAAAAATTCATATTCGGGACCGAACTCAGATTTATGTATTTCTGACCACAGTCCACGAAACAATTTATTAAAAATTCATCGTAAGTCCGATTTGCGAAATTCCAGTGGGGTAATTACAAATACTTCAGCTATCATCTACAGTAAAATTTTCATGGCCCGATTCATCACAAAACTCCGGTTATGACTGAAAGTACGACACCCATTTATTGCTGTCAAAATTCAGCTTAAGTAGCTGTTACAAATTAACACTTTAAAAATAGTAAACGGAGTCCAAAAATTACGATTCCGGTGCCATTAGAACCGTATTTCATAATAACATATTTTAGATTCAAAATATCGATTTTTCGTTGAGGTTAAGACCTGTTTACAGCCAACAGAAGTGGGCTGTAAAAGTTAGACAGATTCTGATTCTTTTGTGTTTAACCTTCTAAATCGTGTTCGATCGATTCCTTTAACAAGTTTAGTGACCACAACAACATCATATACTAATATCATTCAGTAAAGCATCAGATAATCACCCAATCATCATAATCACACAAGATCTACATGATTTACACACATATTCATCCATTAACCACCTTGTTCATTACTTTAGTAAACATTTAGACTTTGATCTCATATGTTCGAAATTTTTAACCGACGAAACTTTTATTAACCACTCTAGACAAGATCAAGAAGAGGCTTAGAGTCACTTACTACTAGCTCGAGGCTAGGGGAGAAACTAGGCGAAAAACGAGTGGTTAAAAGCGTCGTAGTGAGGTCCTTAGCAATCCGCAAGCACCGGGCTTCCTCGTATGAGATCCTTCACACTAGTATATGCTTGGAATAGCTTGATTAATATTTTAAAAGTGTGTGGGTGAATGTGAGTGCTCTCGGCAGTAAGCAAGAGAAGGGAGGGAGCAAGATGTATTGATTTGTTAAGTGATGAATGAAAGAAGTGTTTAACCTCTTGGACCCATTTATAATCCAACCTTCCTAATTACCCAATGGGCTAGATGTCTCCAAGATATTAGACACAAGGGATTTATATAATCAAAAACATGTGGGGTGTCCCCACATGGGGGACCGAACTCGTTCAAGGGGGGGCTAATTGGGTTGGATTTGAACTAATTGGTTAAGTAGTTTTTGGTTAGTTAGTTTAGGAGGTTAAACCCTTTTACTAGTGTGTTGTAATTTACCACGGGTGTTAGGGTATTCGGGGACCCTAACTGGCTCAGAAAAGAAAAACAATGTTTTTAATAATATATTTGTGTTCCGGGTAAAGTCCGGTTATTCGGTTCGGTGTCGTTCCGTTAAACTGCTTAATTAATTCGTAAAGCGTCTTATATATATATTTTTGTAACGTTTTTAATTTCTAACACTTAGGAAATTATACAAGACTATTTAGTAACTTTTATGTACATTACTAGTATGTTAACAAATACATGTAAGTAATACACAGATATCAGAGAGCAGTCAAATGATTTAGCACAGTCATCAAGCACTTTATTTATCATTAATAAACTGTATGGTTACATGTAATTTGAGGGTTGTCACATTCTCCCCCTGTTAAGAGAATTTCGTCCCGAAATTTAGCGCGTGGTTACTGAGGAAGCTAGTTAAGTTGCGTTGTTTTCCTGATTTTCCTGGGGTGTCACATCATCCCCCCGTTGATTTGGAATTTCGTCCCGAAATTCTGCGGTAGCTTCAGCCTCAGTAGTGGTTGCGTTTTTCTTAAACAGTTGGGGATACTTGAGTTTCATTTGGTCTTCTCGTTCCCATGTATACTCTGGGCCACGACGAGCATTCCAACGAACTCGGACCAGAGGTATCCTGGTACGCCTGAGGATCTTAACATCTCGATCCGTAATCTCTACTGGTTCCTCGACGAATCGCAGCTGGTCGTCGATTGTGAGTTCCTTGAGAGGAACTATGAGGGTCTCATCTGACAGACACTTCTTCAGATTTGACACGTGGAATACGTTGTGAACTCCGCTGAGTTTTTCGGGTAGATTCAACATGTAGGCTACCTTGCCAATTTTCTCAATGATCTCGAAGGGTCCAACGTATCGTGGGTTGAGTTTGCCTCGTTTGCCAAGGTGGACTACACCTTTCCAAGGTGAGACTTTGAGTAGCACTCGGTCCCCAACCTGGAACTCGAGTGGTTTTCTCCCTTTATCAGCATAGCTTTTTCTGACGGTCACGAGCTGCCGCCATTTGCTGTCGTATCTGAGCAATTCTCTCGGTGGTATCTACCACAAGTTCTGGGCCAGTGATTTGGCTGTCACCAACTTCTGCCCAACAGAGAGGTGATTGGCATTTGCGTCCGTACAATGCCTCAAACGGAGCGGCTTGGATGCTGGTGTGGTAGCTGTTGTTATATGAAAACTCCACTAGCGGGAGGTGCTTCTCCCAGCCATTGCCGAAGTCGATTACGCATGCCCTAAGCATGTCTTCCAAGGTTTGGATGGTGCGTTCCGATTGCCCATCCGTCTGTGGGTGATAAGCGGTGCTCATATCTAAACGTGAGCCAAAGGATTTGTGCATTGCTTGCCACAGTTCAGAAGTAAAACGTGCGTCACGATCAGATATAATAGAGGTTGGCACTCCGTGCCTTGATACTACTTCCTTTAGATAAATGTCTGCAAGAGTAGAAAACTTATCCGTTTCTTTGATGGCCAGAAAATGTGCAGACTTGGTCAGTCGATCTACGATCACCCAAATGGTATCGTTTCCGCGTTGAGATCTAGGCAGGCCAGTAACGAAATCCATGGAAATTTGCTCCCATTTCCATTTCGGGATCTCCGGTTGTTGAAGTAGGCCTGATGGTTTCTGATATTCAGACTTGACTCTCGCACAAGTCAAGCACTTACTGACGTAGGTTGCTATGTGGGCTTTCATGCCAGGCCACCAGTACGTAGTCTTGAGATCGTGGTACATCTTATCCGAACCAGGATGTACCGAATAACGAGACTTGTGCGCTTCGTCCATCACAAGCTCGCGTAAGTTTCCATAAAATGGAACCCAGATGCGTCCGTTTACATAGTAAGCGCCGTCTTCCTTTTGTTCTAGCCGCTGCCTCGATCCTCGTAGGGACTCAGCCCTGATGTTCTCTGCTTTCAATGCTTCGACCTGGGCATTTCGAATCTGAGCAGGAAGGTTAGACTGGATGGTAAGCTGTAATGCTCGTACACGCTTAGGTAAAGTATCCTTTCGACTGAGGGCGTCAGCCACAACATTGGCTTTGCCCGGATGATACTTGATAGCGCATTCGTAATCATTCAAGAGTTCGACCCATCGGCGTTGTCGCATGTTTAACTCTTTTTGCTTGAAGATATGCTCGAGACTCCTGTGGTCGGTGTAAATGGTGCACTTTGTACCGTACAGGTAATGTCTCCATATCTTAAGTGCGAATACAACTGCTCCCAGCTCCAGATCGTGAGTAGTGTAGTTTCTTTCGTGAACTTTAAGTTGGCGCGATGCGTAGGCAATGACCTTGTCACGTTGCATCAATACGCAACCAAGTCCTTGGATGGAAGCGTCGCAATAAACCACGAAATCATCGGTGCCTTCTGGCAATGAGAGGATAGGCGCGCTACAAAGTCTATCCTTTAGATGTTGAAATGCGGACTCCTGTGCATCACCCCAACGATAGATGACGCCCTTCTGAGTCAGTGATGTGAGAGGTTGCGCAATCTTGGAGAAATCTTTTATAAACCTTCTGTAATATCCGGCCAAACCCAAGAATTGGCGGATTTTTGTTGGTGTGCGGGGTGCGGGCCAGTTCTTAATCGATTCAACCTTAGATGAATCCACATGAATTCCATCCTTGTTTACCACGTGGCCTAGAAAGTGGACTTCGCGAAGCCAGAAATCACATTTCGAAAACTTGGCATACAACCGTTCCTTTCGAAGAAGTTCCAGCATAAGTCGTAGATGCTGCTCGTGTTCCTCCTGACTCTTAGAATAGATCAGGATATCATCGATGAACACAATAACGAACTTATCCAGGTAAGGCTTGCACACTCGGTTCATGAGATCCATGAAGACTGCCGGTGCATTCGTCAGCCCGAACGGCATAACCAGAAACTCGTAATGGCCGTAACGAGTTCTGAATGCTGTTTTGGAGACGTCCTCATCTCGGACTCTCAGCTGATGGTATCCCGATCTCAAATCAATCTTGGAGTAATAGCTCGACCCTTGCAACTGGTCGAATAAGTCGTCAATACGTGGAAGAGGATAACAATTCTTCATAGTCACCTTGTTAAGTTCGCGATAGTCAATACACATCCTGAAGGTACCATCCTTCTTCTTTACGAACAAGACTGGAGCTCCCCAGAGCGAAGAGCTAGGACGTATAAAACCCTTTTCCAAGAGTTCTTGTAGTTGTGTGGACAGTTCTTCGAGTTCTGATGGAGCTAGACGATATGGTGCTCGAGCTACTGGAGCTGCTCCAGGAGCTAGCTCGATTTGAAACTCAACTTGGCGATGAGGAGGAAGACCAGGTAATTCCTCAGGAAATACCTCGGGAAATTCGCGCACAATAGGGATGTCTTCAATTCTCTTCTCTTCCGTGGATGTGTCAGTAACGAGTGCTAAAATGGCAGTGTGGCCCTTTCGCAAACACTTCTGGGCCTTAAGGAAAGAGATGATGCCTTCGACAGCACCACTCTTGTCGCCACGAATCACGAGGGGTTCTTTATCAGAACGAGGAATGCGGATGATTTTCTCCTTGCAAACAATCTCCGCTTGATGATGAGATAGCCAATCCATCCCAATAACGACGTCGAAACTACCAAGTGTGATAGGAACAAGATCGATAGGGAAAGTCTGACCAGCTAAGACGAGGTTACAACCTTTAACTACGTGTGTGGCTTCAAGACTTTTACCGTTAGCTAGTTCTACCGTGTGTTTGGTGTTCAGGAGTGTTGGGGTGCGCTTAATAATTTGGCTAACTTTTACGGACACATAACTAGTATCGGCACCCGAATCGAATAAAACAGTAACAAAGAAGTCATCCAGAGGAAACTTACCCATCACAACATTGGGATTGTTCCTTGCGTCGCCCTCATGGTTTCAGGGAGTGATCACCAAGTCACTGTGGTAAGAGAATGACGGTTTGGTCTAAGCAAATGGTAGAAATTAGACATACATAAACCAATAATCATGCGTCGGCACAAAAGCTAGTATAAAGATTCCGCGTTTTTAAGAAGACTATCATGGAATAGTACGATTTCTTATAGTGTAAGGCGGGTCAGGTAAGCTTATAGATTATCGTGTTCGCCTGTAGGTTGAGTGATCTATATCTCCGCTCTCGAACGTTCTGAAGACTATCTCATCAGTAAGGGCATCCATTCGCTAGGTTGGGTTTACGAAGGGGTAAATCAAGTAGAAGAAGCATTAACCATCCAATAAGGTAATGGGGGAAATCTTGTGATCGGTGGAAATTATGGTATGGTTGTTAGCGTTCCGTTATACTGGTTTCCAATCAAAGAAGCAGGGGATTGGTGAGGTTAAGGATCGAGTAAAAACAGGGGTCCACCAACGACAGAAGAATTCAACCAAGTAATCTGTTGCTTAGGAGCAATTCTAGGAGTGAGGTGTGGCAGCACGACACACAAGAAGGGAAGTTCGTTGCATCACGATCACGAAAGTATATCACTCGTCCAAAGCAGAGTTTGGTTGGTAGGGTTGCGAGTTGCAAAGCGACGAACACGCGTAACTGTGGCTGCTTCATTTCTGGTAACGATGACCAGTGGAGATGATGAGGTCCGTCAACAGGGATGCGTGGGTATAGTTCTCCAAAACCCGAGTTCGTTTGAGCCAGGACTGGTCTTCGTGAATGTTGACGTACAAGCCGAATGTACGGAGGGTCAGATGGTGACGTCATGTCGAGTTAAGCGTGTAATTAGATGGAATGCATAAACAGTTGTCGTAGTGGGGTGACGAGAAATTAGAATAGAATTTGACCACCATTTGTCAAATTTCAAGTAAACAATTGCGTATCATAAAGAATACAGTAGGGCTAATAGACAACATGCTACTACCCTAAATAAACACACCATAAACACCACACCGGACAAAAGTAATCTAGCAAGTAAGAAATATAAACTTAAATCATACCACCTAGTGTGTTGAGTCTTGCACGTGGAGCGAAGCGTCGTTGTGGATCGTTGAGCACTATACAGGTTATAGTCTGGTTTTAATAAAAACTTTTTCCCTTATTAAAACCAAGTTCTCTATAACCAATGGCTCTGATACCAATCTGTCACACCCCCAAAATCCACACGCGGAGTATCACCGCTTGGAGGCGTGACATGACCAGGATCGAGCCACCAATCATATCGAACAACGTATTTTAGTAAATAAAACCAATCACAATACAATTGGTGACCAAAAGGAGGTTAACCAAGTTCAATTTAAACAGCGGAAGCATAAGACGTTAAACCAAAACATAAGTTTGTAGTTTCATAAGTTTAAAGACCCCAACATAAGTTTCATAAGTTCATAACGTTTATTTAGTAAGTACGGGACATATTAGTTCGCATTCCACAACGACCACCTCCATGTGCAAGCTCCACAGCATCTAACGACCTGCAAGGCATGTAACAACTAGTCAACAACAAAGTTGAGTGAGTTCACGTTTGGTTGTTTAGTTTTAAGTTGTTTCTGAAAAACGTGGTTTGACTTTCATTGGCTTAATTGCCGTGGGGGTTACCCCGTAGTTGAAAGTATGATTAACCAGTTCCTTTTTCATTACCCAAACCTATAACCATAATCAGTGGGGGCTTCCCATTATGTATGTTACTAGACTAGGCGTATCCATAAGTGTCCTTCCCAATCCGAGGACGGTGTTAAGTATGAGTGTACGTAGGTTTTACGTACGTGCCCTTCTCAATCCGAGGACAGTAGTAAGTATGTGTGTACGTAGGTTTTACGTACGTGCCCTTCCCAATCCGAGGACAGTAGTGAATATGAGTGTACGTAGGTTTTACGTACGTGCCCTTCCCAATCCGAGGACAGTAGTGAGTATGAGTGTACGTAGGTTTTACGTACGTGCCCTTCCCAATCCGAGGACAGTAGTAGGTAGTCTAGTAGTGTTGATAATATAAATAGCTATTCAATCCCATTCCCAACCACCGGGAATCCCATGCCTTAGTAAGGGTGTGAACTCACCTCGGTTTGCTCGGTTAGACTCTCAGATATAGCTAACAGTCAAGGTCGGTCAATCACGTCCTAGTATGATTTACCAGTTAGTTATTTAGTGGTTTTCAAATAGAACACAAAGTTCCTACACGTATCTATCACACTACATGCATCACTGTAACGGTTTATGCCCATCTAAGTTTCCCGTCCATTCCCCACTCAAAATCAAACATACGATAATGCACATAACATATATAACATGTTAAATCATTCACAGATAGCATACTCGACATTTAGACACGCAAGTCACAACTTATGTCAATTCAGCATTAATACTCAAAACCGGCTGTTTTCGGACATATTAATAAAATAGTTAAATTATTCCAAAAATTCCCAAATTTTTATAGAACGTCATAAACATTCCATATTTTATTGTGTAAAAATATCGGGGTCCGGTTCATTACTCACATTTTATAAAAATTCATATTCGGGACCGAACTCAGATTTATGTATTTCTGACCACAGTCCACGAAACAATTTATTAAAAATTCATCGTAAGTCCGATTTGCGAAATTCCAGTGGGGTAATTACAAATACTTCAGCTATCATCTACAGTAAAATTTTCATGGCCCGATTCATCACAAAACTCCGGTTATGACTGAAAGTACGACACCCATTTATTGCTGTCAAAATTCAGCTTAAGTAGCTGTTACAAATTAACACTTTAAAAATAGTAAACGGAGTCCAAAAATTACGATTCCGGTGCCATTAGAACCGTATTTCATAATAACATATTTTAGATTCAAAATATCGATTTTTCGTTGAGGTTAAGACCTGTTTACAGCCAACAGAAGTGGGCTGTAAAAGTTAGACAGATTCTGATTCTTTTGTGTTTAACCTTCTAAATCGTGTTCGATCGATTCCTTTAACAAGTTTAGTGACCACAACAACATCATATACTAATATCATTCAGTAAAGCATCAGATAATCACCCAATCATCATAATCACACAAGATCTACATGATTTACACACATATTCATCCATTAACCACCTTGTTCATTACTTTAGTAAACATTTAGACTTTGATCTCATATGTTCGAAATTTTTAACCGACGAAACTTTTATTAACCACTCTAGACAAGATCAAGAAGAGGCTTAGAGTCACTTACTACTAGCTCGAGGCTAGGGGAGAAACTAGGCGAAAAACGAGTGGTTAAAAGCGTCGTAGTGAGGTCCTTAGCAATCCGCAAGCACCGGGCTTCCTCGTATGAGATCCTTCACACTAGTATATGCTTGGAATAGCTTGATTAATATTTTAAAAGTGTGTGGGTGAATGTGAGTGCTCTCGGCAGTAAGCAAGAGAAGGGAGGGAGCAAGATGTATTGATTTGTTAAGTGATGAATGAAAGAAGTGTTTAACCTCTTGGACCCATTTATAATCCAACCTTCCTAATTACCCAATGGGCTAGATGTCTCCAAGATATTAGACACAAGGGATTTATATAATCAAAAACATGTGGGGTGTCCCCACATGGGGGACCGAACTCGTTCAAGGGGGGGCTAATTGGGTTGGATTTGAACTAATTGGTTAAGTAGTTTTTGGTTAGTTAGTTTAGGAGGTTAAACCCTTTTACTAGTGTGTTGTAATTTACCACGGGTGTTAGGGTATTCGGGGACCCTAACTGGCTCAGAAAAGAAAAACAATGTTTTTAATAATATATTTGTGTTCCGGGTAAAGTCCGGTTGTTCGGTTCGGTGTCGTTCCGTTAAACTGCTTAATTAATTCGTAAAGCGTCTTATATATATATTTTTGTAACGTTTTTAATTTCTAACACTTAGGAAATTATACAAGACTATTTAGTAACTTTTCTGTACATTACTAGTATGTTAACAAATACATGTAAGTAATACACAGATATCAGAGAGCAGTCAAATGATTTAGCACAGTCATCAAGCACTTTATTTATCATTAATAAACTGTATGGTTACATGTAATTTGAGGGTTGTCACATACCAATTCCAACAAATTGATTTATAAATTATGTAATAAAATTGATATAATATTATTTTTAGTAATGAAAATAAAAATATTTCATATATTAATACAAAGTTTGGTTTTCATGATAAATAATTTGTTTTATTTAAAAATATCTTAAATTAAGAATTTAAAAATTTTAGAATAATATTTTATTAGAAAAATAGAAGAATGGTATTCAAAATTTAAAGTAGGATGAAATTTAGTATTAGCTCATTATTCATTTTATTTATTTAATTAATATAAGATAAGTTTGGAAGTGAACCGAGAAAATCATAAAATAAATGCTTACAATGAATGATATGCGTCACACATTAATGTTTTATTATATAGTACAGTATAGATATATATTTAGATTGATATAAATAGATTATTATATTTTAGTAAAAATTTGTTAACGAAGTCTCAATAAATTTAACCATTTATTTAAAACTTGTAAATGTAACGAAGTCTTAATAAATTTAACCATTTATTTATAACTTGTAAATGTAGAAATGATAAATAATATTAGTTAATTTTATTTTAAGTTTCGTAAAATCTATTTGATACCAAACTAAACAAAACGCTCAAATATATAGTTAATATAGAGAGTAAATTACGATTTTGGCCTCTGTGGTTATATCACTTTTACCTTTTTGGCCAAATAATGAATCTTTTAACATCTGAGCCTTCAACGTCTTTTTTTCTAATCCTTTTGGCCCCAAACACTAACTCCATCCATTTACTTTTAGGGGCCAAAAGGGTAAGGAAAAATGACGTTGGGGTCCAAAAGGGTTAGAAAAAAGACGATGAGGGCTCACATGTTAAAAAAATTCATTTTTGGGCTAAAAGGGTAAACGTGATATAACCATAGGGGCCAAAATCGTAATTTACTCTAATATCAAATCAGATAACTAAGTTTGAATTTGAAGTAAATAGATAAATATAAAATTAATAATTAAACTAAATAATATTTGATAGGAGGATTATCTATAATTAATTAGAAGAGATTAAACTAAAATCATAATTATCCATAAGACATGGCCTAATATGATGACAAGTGTCCCAAAATTGGTTTCTTTTATTTTATAGTACTAGCGGTAAGACCCGTGTGCAAACACGGGTCGTTTCTTAGAAAACCATGCATAACACATATTGATAGAACACATAGATACATGTATAGATATTGTAATGTGTTATCTATTATAGCTAAAAGACAACTATAAGTAAATATTAAAGATATTTAACAAACTTAATAAAAGACGTCTAACAAACTTAATAAAATTCATCAGTTACATATGATTATTTCCATTCTCTTATTCAAAAAAGAGAGTATCCACCCATTGACAATGTAAATTGTTATAAACATAAGTACATATAAAAGATGTTGGTGCATGCGTCTGTCGACTTCGTCTTGTATCGAGTCTTGTATTTGTTTAGATAGATCAGGGCACGTTGTACGAGAAAAATGTCAAAAATAGGTTGAGAGGCAATTTCACACGGAATTAGAAATTGTAATTCCGTTTGAAATCTCCATGTCAAGTTCAAACGAAATCAGTGATTCCGCTTGAATATGATTTCGCTTGAGGCAGTTTCAAACGGAATCACCTCACTTATATATATGTGATTGTGCCGTGTCATTTAAAACGAGATTAGATTCCGGTTTAGAGAGCCGAAGTGCTGCCGAAGTGTCTACTCGCTGTAAATCTTTGTCAAATCAATCTAAAGACAATTTAAAGTGTATTTCTAGCTGAATTGAACTTGATACGTCTGTTTCCGCCTTTCGTATTGAGAAAAACTCTTTTGAACGACTCGTTCGGGTCACAAAACGATCCTACAAGTGGTATCAGAGCTCAGGAGGAAGAGTTCTTACCAATTTAGCTGTAATTTCTTATTTCTACACTTTCTTTTTCAAAATTAACTTGTTTTCACGGTCAAAATGGCTTGATTTTCTCACATTACACGCGTAATTGTGTTTTGACGAATCTTTGAAAGAATTGGACTTAAATTCGATCTAAAATTGTTAAAATTGATAATTTCGCTTGAAAATCAGTTCGAGAATGATGACATCAGCAGTATTTCGCTTGAAATAGCATCTTGATTCTGCTTGAAATTAGCTATTCCGCTCCAGAGTGTAATTCCGTTTGAGTGGTTTCATACGAAATTGGTAATTTCGCTTCAAGTTGCTATTCCGTTTGAAAAGGCGTTGTTTCACACGAAATCAGGTAATTCCGTGTGAAGCTGGTATTTCGTTTGAACAGGTAATTCCGTGTGAGATTGGGATTTCATTTGAAAGTGTTGATTCCGTTTGAAAAGGTTATTCCGCGTGAAACTTGATTCCGGTTTAGAGAGCCGAAGTACTGCCGAAGTGTCTACTCGCTGTAAATCTTTGTCAAATCAATCTAAAGACAATTTAAAGTGTATTTCTAGCTGAATTGAACTTGATACGTCTGTTTCTGCCTTTCGTATTGAGAAAAACTCTTCTGAACGACTCGTTCAGTGGACTATCACAGCATGCTAAAGAATTGGAAAGTAAAATGTGATAAACGGTCTCACTGATGATGTGCCAGTAGGTTTTCGCACATTTAGTAGATTGTGACGAGATATAAACCTAAATTTCAAACTTGCTTATATTGTGGGGAACATCTCTCGGATATATGGGTAACCCCCGAAATCTTGTTTGAAAGGTCCCTCTTTCTGAGATACTAGGTCTTTATGCTTAGTGATATCTGGGGTATTATCCCGGGACTTCTGATTTTGCGGAAGCAATGGCCTAGTCCCCGGAGAATACTTTACGCTTGCTTGAAATATAGCCCACCCTCAAGACAAAAAATGATGAAACATTGCAAAATGCTAATCATGTGCTGTTGAAGAAAAGATTCTCTAAAGGGAACCCACCAAAAGTCGAAGCCGTCATCTCTCTGATTTTGCGGAAGGAATAGCCTGAGCTCTCACGGCCCTCGCATTTAACCCTTTACAGATATCATCTGTGGTATACTCACCTGTAAAACTGAATATTGGGATCTGGATACGAGAGTATATTCTGAGGTGGGACACGCGAATAAGTTTAAGTATCTAAAACACTAATCTTATATCTCGAAACAGTTGAACTTTGTGTGAGAATTTAAGTGGATCAGTATACTGACAATCTAAGTGAATCGTTTAGAACTTAAAATGTTTAAAGCTTAACGGTGTTGGTGATTTGTCTCAAAAACTAATATGATCCTCTTACACAAACTCACAAAAATATTGTTTGTAAATATTTCTTTTCTACATTTCGTATACTTCAAAATCCAAAAAGATTTTAGTGTGTTTTAGCATAAAATTTTGAAAAATTCAAAAAGATTTTCGACAACTGATGTTGGAGAGCTGATTTTCAAAATTCCAAGTGCTAAACATGATGAACAAAAGGTTTGGGAGAATTTGTTTGAAATGTTTGAGATGAAAAATTGTTTGAAAATGAAAATGTTATTTTTACAAGTGGTTCATCAGTGATTAACATTGTAAAATCATTTATTGATTTGTGTATGCAAGTGGTAAACAAAGAATAAATTTGTAAAATGTTAAATTTGTGAAATTTATTTCTGGGTTAAGAATGTGCAGGTTATCCAGGTTCTGATTTCTGAAGATCATATGGTTTCAAGAGAGTCAGGTTTTGATCCTGAGGAGGATATGAGCCAGGTCACGATCTTGAACTTGTGAAAGCCAGACTGCGATCCCAAGTACAACTTAAGGGGGAGTCTGAAGTTGTATAGAGCTTGTGAAAGTGAATCAAGAGATCTGATCAAGAGAATTAGTGAAGAGTAAGAGCCAGATCAAGATTCTGAAGATAAAGAAAAGACAGAGATTGAGGATGCTTTACATTGTTAGATACTTCAGAAGAGGTCGAGAAGACTGATAAAGATTGAAGATTGAAGACTCGACACTGAAGACTCGTCAACATTCGAGGGGGGAGTCTGTTGGTGCATGCGTCTGTCGACTTCGTCTTGTATCGAGTCTTGTATTTGTTTAGATAGATCAGGGCACATTGTACGAGAAAAATGTCAAAAATAGGTTGAGAGGCAATTTCACACGGAATTAGAAATTGTAATTCCGTTTGAAATCTCCATGTCAAGTTCAAACGAAATCAGTGATTCCGCTTGAATATGATTTCGCTTGAGGCAGTTTCAAACGGAATCACCTCACCTATATATATGTGATTGTGCCGTGTCATTTAAAACGAGATTAGATTCCGGTTTAGAGAGCCGAAGTGCTGCCGAAGTGTCTACTCACTGTAAATCTTTGTCAAATCAATCTAAAGATAATTTAAAGTGTATTTCTAGCTGAATTGAACTTGATACGTCTGTTTCCGCCTTTCGTATTGAGAAAAACTCTTCTGAACGACTCGTTCGGGTCACAAAACGATCTTACAAAAGATGTCTAACAAACTTAATAAAATTCGAATACAACTTAACTTTAACAAACATTAACTAAGAACATACGATCACCTGCCTAAACAACACACATCAAACCTCACTCAAGAATTTGTTACGCAGCAACATGTCCTTTACTACATGTTGTGATCTGGTTAAATATGATACTGCAAACAATGTAACAGCTGCTGATCCAACAATCTACTTATACAACAGATGATACGAAAAACCTTCTTTATTACTGATTTTTATTTCTCATCAACATCTCTCTGATTTGTCCTTTGAATTGTAGTTCAAATTCCATGGAGAACATGTCTTCTTCATCATCCCTCTCAAGTTGAAGGCCCAACAAATCTTGGAGATCGTATGCATTCAGATTATATGCACTATCCATTTTAATCTCTTCAACACTACCATCTGATCTGATCAAAGTCAATACTTGGGTTTTTGAGCATGACTTCCACTTTACTATTTTTGGATTAGTTGGTTTTCTTGGGCAAAGAATTATTGAATATGAGTTTGGTAATTATGGTCTACTAACTAAATTTCCAATTAATTCAGACAAATCAGATGATGAGAGAAGGTTTTTCAGAGTACCGATTTTTAGAGACAGAGCAGCAGTTGTAGGATAGACTGGGTTTTGAAGAACATTTGAATGTTCAGCTCTAACTTCTTCCAGCTTTTTGTAGGTCTCAACTATCTTCAGTTTAGACCATCTGGCAATGGATCTATCTGGACCATAACCAGCAGCCACAAGCTCTGCTCTCATTCTTTTAAACTTCAATACCTCATCTGAATCCACTGTTTTGACTTTCTTCCAGTTAGGTGGACTTGGCTTTACCAGAGGATCATTGTTCATTTTTGTGATTCTATCGATATGAGTTTTTCTCTTACGTGTGAAGATGATTTCTTGTGAAGGAGAATGTT
This sequence comes from Helianthus tuberosus, assembly GCA_030545235.1. NCBI lineage: Eukaryota > Viridiplantae > Streptophyta > Magnoliopsida > Asterales > Asteraceae > Helianthus > Helianthus tuberosus. The sequence continues at coordinate 110,386,087 of CM060400.1, read as the reverse complement.
TTGGTAGTGAAGATGAATGTATGGGAAATCTTTGTGACGTTGGAGATGGTTGGATTATGGTTGGTGTAGTGAAAATGATCATGGCAGATGTTTGACAAACTTCTGCTGAAACAACTGGTGTCTCAGCAGCTGTTTGGTAAACATCGCTGATACTTTTGTGTTCCCGGCATCTATTGACAAAATGGGTGATGATGGTGTGGAAGGTATTTTCTCCTTCTTTTGTGGTGGTTTTTTTTGGAGAAGGTTGGGATTTAGATTGAGCAGGGGATACAATTTCTGTAGGATTAGCTTTTGAATCTGGTGGCAACTTTCTTAGTGAATCTTTATCCCCCTTTTTGGCATCATTATCATCATCTTTCTCAAAGATTGTTGTAGAGGTGGAGCCAGTAAGTTTCAACAGATATTCCTTAATGTTCATAATGTCTGCTTGTGTGTCTTTATACCTGGCATCAACCAAATTTCTGATAAATTCCAAACTGAAATAGCGGTTACTTTCAGCCAAATTCCTCTGAGCTTGAAGGATGGGTTGCATAGAATTCCAAAGCTCATTGGCAATTTCCTGTCTGGTAGGTTGACTTTTAAAAAGATCTATCATCTGCTTAATCAATTCTTTCATTTCAGCAACATCTGTTTCAATGGTGGACACTCTAACCGTCAAATCCTTATAAGTTAAATCATCACCTACTTTAATAGGATCATCTGAATTCCCACCTGTAGTGGTTGTATTTGTTTTGATAATAGGAGAAGTCTCCATATCATCAGAAACAGATGCCCCTTTTTCTTCGTTATGGGGACTTCCCACTGAAGCAGAGATTACAGTTGTAACCTCATCAGTGGTTGCCTTCAAGGGAGTCTTAATGATGTAACCACTGTCCAACTGATCACCAATGGGTTCATTGTAGTGGTTGCTCCACTTGAACTACCACCAAGAGTTTCGTAATACTCAACGGGGATAACCTCCTCAACTGTTTGTAGGATAGGAGATTGAATTGGTTCAGACACAATCATTTGTTGCGATATACTCTCAGTAATGTGTGCATTAGAGGAACTGTTTTCTTTCTGAAATTCAATTGCTTCAAACAGAAGTAATATTGTTGATGGAACTTAAGTCGAGGGTTGTGGTGTAGAAAGCGTGATTGCCCTGGGAGAGGGACTTTTAAACATACTTTCATATGAAAGGTCTACTTCATGTTGTGGTGTCCCTGTGCTTACAACATGATCCTTTTGTGAGGATACATGAGGAGTTTGGATGGGTTGAGATCTTTCCAACAACTGTGAGGAAGTAGCAGCAGTGGTTTCAAGTGACATTTGTGTTGTCACTGCATTAACCTCTGGGATCTTATCTTCCAGAGGAACCTTTTTATTTTGTTTGGTTTTGGTGGGCTTTTTGGATGTGACAGCTTTCTTTTTGCGTTTTCCTGGTGTGTGTGTTTCACAACACCGGTTGTGGTGTCGTGATCACCAGGAGCAATTCGCTCAACAATAGAAGTTTGAGCAACTAATGCGGACGCATCTAGAACAGGCTCATCCCCCTTTGTTTCCGTTGTTGAAACTTTTGACTCTTTATCCATAAGTTTAGTAAAAGTTTTATTTGTAAGACTATTTATTTGAAAAGCTACACCTTGTTCAAAATCTGTTTGTGACACTTGTTTTCGTAGGTAATAGCTTAGAAGTCTTGGATACAACAGAAAAGCATTACTACGAACACCTTTTTTCAATTTTTTCACATTTTTCACATTATTCAACAAATCAAAAAACAGTGCTTGTGATAAATTGTAATCAGATTTTGTTAAAATAGCATAACCCAAATACTGAATGTTCAAAGGTGTCTCATTAAATGCGGTGGTCTTGGCTGAGAGACAAGTTAAAAGAGTATGAAACAAAAATTTCATTGGCGAAGGGAAGTTTGGTTTGTAGATAGTAACTTCCTTTAATTGTGCATCATACCCTCTTTCAATGAACTCTGTATGAAGTTCAAGTTTTTCAAAGTTGGTCTTACCTTCCAAGTCGTCCAAAGCAAATGTAGTGGAAATTGTAAAGGGAGAAATTCGTACCACACTTTCCCCGACCTTAGATGTGATGACAACTGGATTATTATATTCAGACTCTATTTCAACATTAAACCAAAATTGTCGGAGTGTTTCTGTATGAACCGGATCATTAGCAATAAGAATTGATTTGTATTTTGATGATGTTAAAAGGTCAATTATTGAGTGATAGCTGGTATTTTTGCTGGTTTTCTCGAAGATTGTCACACCCCCAAAATCCACAAGCGGAGTATCACCGCTTGGGGGCGTGACTGACCAGGATCAAGCCACCAATCATATTGAACAACGTAATTAAGTAAATAAAACCAACCACAATATAATTGGTGTCCAAAAGAAAGTAACCAACTTTAAGTTAACAGCAGAAGCATAAAACGTAAAACCAAAACATAAGTTCAATAAGTTCATAAAGTTTAACAGTTTGACATGGGACTCAACAGTCCATGTCCCACAACGACCACGCCTCCTCGTGCAAACTCCATAAATACCTAACGACCTGCAAGGCATGTAACAAGGAGTCAACAACAAAGTTGAGCGAGTTCACAGTTGGTTGTTTAGTTTTAGTAGTTTGTTTTGAAAACCATAAGTTGTTTCGTAAACCATGAGTTAACCGGTATCTTTGTTTTTCCCCAAACCATATCCAAAATCAGTGGGGGCTTCCCCATGTGAACCACTAGATTGTTACCATATCGACTACTGATGAAAGTAAGTTGTGCCCTAAGTCAATGTCTATCATCATTGACTGTTTGCCATGATCCATTAGCACACGCCCGTCCTACCGGCACGGTGTGAGGTTTGTCAATCCCTAATAGCGCTATTAACTAATGACCCGCTCGCCATTGGCCCGGCGATTAAGTCGATATAAAAATGAGGGACTTCATGATAGAGTTTTGTCTAGTAAGTTTAAGGTTGTTGTCCTACCCAAGGAGGACGAACGTACATATTCTACCCAAGGAGAATACGCAGGATTAATATTGGCATCCTACCCATGGAGGATGGCGGTACATATCCTACCTAAGGAGGATATGCAGGTTCCGTTTTAGTTCTTTAACCCATTCCCAACCACCGGGAATCTCATGCCTTAGAAGGAGTGTGAACTCACCTTTGGTTGCTCGGTTGAACTCTTAAAATAGCTAACGGTCAGGGTTGGGCAATCATGTCCTAATATGATTACCATTTAGTTTGTTAATAGTTTTAAATAAAACACAAAGCTCCTACACGCATCTATCACATAGCACGCACTCACGTTAACATTTCACGCCCATACAAACATCCCATCTATACCCATTCAGAAGCAAACATACGATATTGCACATAACACTTTCATTGACATATAACACATTAGATCATTCTCAGATAACCTACCCGACATTTAGACACGCAAATTACTACTTATGTCGTTTCAGCTTTAACATTCAAAACTGGGCTGTTTTCGGGAATTTTAATAAAATAGTTAGCTTACTCCAAAATTCCCAAATTTTTACAGAATGTTTTAAACGATCTAAATATTATTGTGTAAAAATATCGGGATCCAATTCATTACCAATATTTTATAAAAAATTCATTTACCGAACTGCAATCAGATTTATCACTTTCTGACTGTAGTCCACGGAATAATTCATTTAAAATTCATCGTAAGTCCGATTGATGAAATTCCAGTTGGAGCATTACAATGACATCAGTGGTCATCTACAGTACAAATTGCATGAGCTAATTCTACACAGATTTCAAGTTATGACGAAAAATATAACACACATTTTCTGTAGTAAAAACGCAGCTTTTGCTGCTGTACAAAACGTATCTTTAAAAATAGTAAACGACCTCAAAAAAATATGATTCCAGTGCCATTTGATTCGTTTTTCGAAAATACATGATTTAGACTTTAGAAAATCAATTTTTCAATTTATAACAGTCCGTTTACAGCCAACTGAACTTGGCTGTAAATGTTACGTAGCATGCTTTTTATAGCTTAAATGCCACTAAGATGCACACATACGATCACCATACTTTCTAATAAAGTTCCATATGATGATCAATCGTCATATTACTAGAAATCAACATGCAATCATCATCCATCTACTAAACAACATCAATCTAACAATATATCATCATATCATCATATTTCATCTCATGATTCAAGATTCAAGATTCAAGTCTTTTAGTGTTCTAGTTATTTTATCATAATACAATCTTTAACCACTAAAACATGAAGTAAACAAGAGTTTAAAGAAGTCTTACAACAAGCTTAAAGCTAGGGAAGATCACTAGAGAAAAGGTGATGAAAGTGGATGATAAAAGTAATGGATGAAAGTTCTTCAAGCTTCAATCTTCACAGGACATCTTCTAGTACTTGGATTGAGCTTGAAAATGGAATGATGGTGGTGGCAAGGTGGTGGTGGTGGCGGCACAAGGGAAGGCCGAGAGGGAGAGGGAGAGGTTGAGGGAGGTGGTGTGAAGTTTGTGAAGATATCAAATGATCTTTGAAATCTAGGAACCATACTTATAATCATTCTCTTTCCAATATTATGTTCACTAGATCAAGTAAAGATCTAAATCAAATATGGAAGAAATCTTATGTGATATGGTGGTGATTTTGGTGGGTCCATGGTGACCGTAAATGGCATGAGGGGGGGGGGGGGGGGTTGTTGTAAATTTTAATGATAAGTAGGTTACTTATAATCTAAAGAAAATCTATAGGATATCAAGGGAAATCTATGCAATATCTAATAGAATCAAGTAATATCCCATAATATCTTGTAGGATTTTGGGGATCACAAGTGGGGCCACACCATGTGACCGAAAATATAAGGAGGGGAGGGGGTCCAAGTGTAAATTGTAATGGTAAGTAGGTAACTAGTGGAAGTTAAGTGTTATGTCTAGTGTTTTATGTGTATGGTACATTCTATAATGTGTTGGGGGTATTCGGGGACCATAACTAGTCCAAAAATAATACAACAATGTTTCTAGCAATATTTTGGTGTCCCGGGTAATGTCCGGTTGTTCTGTTAGATACTGGTTTGTTAAAGTGCTAAGTTGTTTCGTATAGTGTCTTTTATGTAACTTTTTGTAACACTATTAATTCTCAACACTTAGGAAAATATTCAGGACCATTTAGTCAATTTTTCTGCACAATCATTAAGCACAATTTAATATTAATTAATCGTACGGATACATGTAATTACGAGGGTTGTCACATTCTCCCCCTGTTAAGAAAATTTCATCCTGAAATTTAGCACGTGGTTACTGAGGAAGCTAGTTAAGTTGCGTGGTTTTCCTGATTTTCCTGGAGTGTCACATCATCCCCCCGTTGGTTTGGAATTTCGTCCGGAAATTCTGCAGTAGCTTCAGCCTCAGTAGTGGTTGCACTTTTCCTGAACAACTGGGGATACTTGAGTTTCATTTGGTCTTCTCGTTCCCAGGTATACTCTGGGCCACGACGGGAGTTCCAACGAACTCAAACAAGAGGTATTTTGGTACGCTTGAGAATCTTAACGTCTCGGTATGTGATCTCTACTGGTTCCTCGATGAATCGCAGCTGATCGTCGATAGTGAGCTCCTTGAGAGGAACTATGAGGGTCTCATATGACAGACACTTTTTCAGATTTGACACGTGGAATACGTTGTGAACTCCGTTGAGTTCTTCAGGTAGATTCAACTTATAAGCGACTTTGCCAATTTTCTCAATGATTTCGAACGGTCCAACATAACGCGGATTGAGTTTTCCTCGTTTGCCAAAACGAACTACACCTTTCCAAGGTGAGACTTTGAGTAGCACTCGATCCCCAACCTGGAACTCGAGTGGTTTCCTACGCTTATCAGCGTAGCTTTTCTTATGGTCACGAGCTGCCGCCATTCGTTGTCGTATCTGAGCAATCTTCTCAGTCGTGTCTACCACAAGTTATGGGCCTGTGATTTGGCTGTCACCAACTTCTGCCCAACAAAGAGGTGATCGGCATTTACGTCCGTACAATGCCTCAAACGGAGCGGCCTGGATACTGGTGTGGTAACTGTTGTTATAAGAAAACTCCACTAACGGGAGGTGTTTTTCCCAGCCATTACCAAAGTCGATTACACATGCCCTAAGCATGTCTTCAAGGGTTTGGATGGTGCGTTCAGATTGCCCATCCGTCTGTGGATGATATGCCGTGCTCATGTCTAATCTAGAACCAAAGGACTTGTGCATAACTTGCCACAACTCAGATGTAAAATGTGAGTCACAATCAGAAATGATGGAGGTTGGCACTCCGTGCCTTGATACTACTTCCTTTAGGTAGATGTCTGCTAGAGTAGAAAACTTGTCGGTTTCCTTGATAGCCAAGAAGTGTGCATACTTAGTCAATCGATCCCCTATCACCCAAATAGTGTCATTTCCACATTGAGATCTAGGCAGGCCAGTAAAGAAATCCATGGAAATTTGCTCCCATTTCCATGTCGGGATCTCTGGTTGTTGGAGTAGGCCTGATGGTTTCTGATACTCGACCTTGACCCTAGCACAAGTCAAGCATTTACTTACGTAGGTTGCTATGTTGGCTTTCATGCTAGGCCACCAATATGTAGTCTTTAAGTTGTGGTACATCTTATCCGAACCAGGATGTACCGAATAACGAGACTTGTGCGCTTCATCCATCACAAGCTCGCGTAAGTTTCCGTAAAGTGGAACCCAGATACGCCCTGTTACGTAGTAAGCGCTGTCTTCCTTTTGTTCTAACCGTTTCCTTGATCCTCGTAAGGACTCAGCCCTGATGTTCTCTGCTTTCAATGCTTCAACCTGAGCATCTCGTATCTGAGTAGGAAGAATAGATTGGATGGTAAGTTGTAACGCACGCACACGCTTAGGTGTCGTATCCTTTCGACTGAGGGCGTTGGCCACAACATTGGCTTTGCCTGGATGGTACTTGATCACACATTCGTAATCATTCAAGAGCTCGACCCATCGACGTTGTCGCATGTTTAACTCCTTTTGCTTGAAGATATGCTCGAGACTCATGTGATCGGTGTAAATTGTGCACTTGGTACCGTACAGGGAATGTCTCCATATCTTAAGTGCGAAAACGACTGCTCCCAATTCCAGGTCATGCGTAGTGTAGTTCCTTTCGTGAAATTTAAGTTGGCGCGATGCGTAGGCAATGACCTTGTCACGTTGCATCAACACGCAACCAAGTCCTTGGATGGAAGCGTCGCAATAAACCACAAAATCGTCTGTGCCTTCAGGCAATGAGAGGATAGGCGCGCTACAAAGTCTATCTTTTAAGTGCTAAAAAGCAGATCCCTGCGCATCACCCCAACGATAGGTGACACCCTTCTGAGTTAGCGAGGTGAGAGGTTGCGCAATCTTAGAGAAATCCTGGATAAACCTTTTGTAATATCCTGCCAAACCCAAGAATTGGCAGATTTCTGTTGGTGTACGGGGTGCAGGCCAGTTCTTGATCGAGTCAACCTTGGATGGATCCACATGAATCCCATCCTTGTTTACCACGTGGCCTAGAAAGTGGACTTCGCGAAGCCAGAAGTCACATTTCGAAAATTTGGCATACAACTGCTTTGTTCGAAGAAGTTCCAAAATAAGCCTCAGGTGTTGCTCGTGTTCTTCTTGACTCTTCAAATAGATCAGGATATCGTCGATGAAAACTATGACAAACTTATCCAGGTAAGGTTTGCACACTCGGTTCATGAGATCCATGAAGACCGCAGGTGCATTCGTCAATCCGAAAGGCATAACCAGAAACTCGTAATGCCCATAACGAGTCCTGAATGCTGTCTTAGAGATATCCTCGTCTCGGACTCTCAGTTGATGGTAACCTGACCTTAAGTCAAACTTAGAGTAGAAGCTCGACCCTTGCAGCTGGTTGAATAGGTCATCAATACGTGGAAGAGGATAACGATTTTTCACGGTCACCTTGTTGAGTTCGCGGTAGTTAATACACATTCTTAAGGTACCGTCTTTCTTCTTCACAAATAACACTAGAGCTCCCCAAGGCGAAGAGCTAGGACGAATAAAACCCTTGTCCAAGAGGTCTTGCAATTGAGTGGACAATTCTTCTAGTTCTGATCGGGCTAGACGATTAGGCGCACGGGCTAATGGTGCTGCTCCAGGAGCTAGCTCGATTTGAAACTCGGCTTATCGATGAGGCGGAAGACCAGGTAATTCCTCAGGAAATACCTCAGGAAAGTCGCGCACAATAGGAATGTCTTCTATCTTCTTTTCCTTTGATGATGTATCAGAAACGAGGGCTAGAATAGCAGTGTGGCCCTTTCGCAACCACTTCTGGGCCTTAAGGAAAGAGATGATGCCCACAACAGCACCACTCTTGTCGCCACGAATCACGAGGGGTTCTTTACCAGAACGAGGGATGCGGACAATCTTCTCGTTGCAAAGAATTTTCGCTTGCTGATGAGATAACCAATCCATCACAATAACAATGTCGAAACTACCCAGAACGATAGGGATAAGGTCGATAGAAAAGGTTTGATCAACAAGAACAAGATTACAACCCTTAACTATGTGTGTGGCCTCTAAACTTTTACCGTTTGCTAGCTCTACCATGTGTTTGGTGGTCAAAAGTATCGGGGTGCGCTTAAGCATTTGACTAACTTTTAAGGACACATAACTAGTATCGGCACCCAAATCAAATAAAACAGTAACAAAGAAATCATCCAGAAGAAACTTACCCATCACAACGTTGGGATCGTTCCTCGCGTCACCCTGACCCAGCATGAAAACACGTCCCCTGGCACCATTGCCATCATTGTTTCCCCCATTATTGTTTCCGTTCCCCTGATTGTTGTTGTTGTTCTATTTCTGGTTCAACTGGGGCAGTTTCTCTTGAAGTGACCTTCAGCACCACACTGATAGCATCCCCTGTTACCCTGCTGTTGCTGCTGTTGATTCTGGGGAGCTTGTGGTTGCTGTTGACGATTCTGATTCGCAGGACGTGAGCTCCTGCAATCATTGGCTTCATGACCCAGCTTGTTACATCTCTGAAAATGACCCTTGTTGCACGGCCCGTTGTGGTGCAAATTACATCGATTGCACTTAGGGTGATTTCCCCTGTATCCACCCTGACCTTGATTCCCAAAAGACTGTTGACCGGGGCTCCTGTACTCATCTGTCTTTCGCTGCTGGGACTGAGACTGAACTGAAGTAGAACCCTTGCCCGAATTTCCCTCCCACTTGCGCTTGTTATCACTGGGAGCATCAGAAGTAGTAGCGCTAATACGCTTGGGCAGCTTGTTCTGCTCAACTGCCTAATCAGTCAGACGATGAGCTAATCGGATGATTTGCTGAATGGTGCCAAGATTAGCTGAGGTCACGTGGCTCTGAATTTCTGGCACTAAACCCTTAAGGTACAGCTCGATACGCTTGATAAGAGGATCCACCATAGTAGGACACAATATAGCTAATTCGTTCGATCTCTTTGTGTATGCCTCGATTTCAGACCCCGTCATCTTCAAATTGAAAAATTCCACCTCTAGCTTGTGGATGTCGTCACGACTACAATACTCTTCTTTGATCAAATTTTTGAAGTCGTTCCATGGGGTGGCATTAGCAACCGCCAGCCCTAGCAGTTGAACCAGTGCTTTCCACCAGGTTAACGTAGCACCTTCAAGTGTTCCAGTGGCAAATTTCACCCTACGAGCTTCAGGGCATTCGCACATCTCAAAAACAGACTCAATCTTCTCGAACCAGTGAAGAAGACCTACAGCTCCTTCTGTGCCGCTAAAAGTACTAGGTCGGCAATCCATGAATGTTTTGAACGTACATACGGGAGGCTAAGCATGTTGACCTGTGGCGCGAGAATAAAAGACAAGGTTAAGCACGAGAGTTGGTTCGCGAGGGTAGGATCTAAATGTCCTAAGATGGGTTGATATGGCAGGTTATACCTCCTATAGGGACAGCTGTGAGTGCCTCAGCCACTCGTTCGTTGATTAGAGCTGTCAGCTGGGCTTGAGAAAAGTTCAAACGTCCACTCATGATCTTCACAACGAAGCAACGTAAGTGAGAAAAGTGCCGCGAAAGTGCGTAAGCGTGGGATGACAGAACAGAGTAATCACACAAGGTTTAAATTGCAGTTATCACGTTAACTAATGCACTATGTGAACTATCAAACAGACAATATAAACATAAATCATACCACCTATTATGTCGAGTCTTGCACGTGGAGCGAAGCGTCGTTGTGGATCGTTGAGCACTGTACAGGTTATAGTCTGGTTTTATCAAAAAAGCTTTTCCCTTTTTAAAACCAAGTTCACTATAACCAATGGCTCTGATACCAATCTGTCACACCCCCAAAATCCACGAGCGGAGTATCACCGCTTGGGGGCGTGACTGACCAGGATCAAGCCACCAATCATATTGAACAACGTAATTAAGTAAATAAAACCAACCACAATATAATTGGTGTCCAAAAGAAAGTAACCAACTTTAAGTTAACAGCGGAAGCATAAAACGTAAAGCCAAAACATAAGTTCATAAAGTTTAACAGTTTGACATGGGACTCAACAGTCCATGTCCCACAACGACCACGCCTCCTCGTGCAAGCTCCATAAATACCTAACGACCTGCAAGGCATGTAACAAGAAGTCAACAACAAAGTTGAGCGTGTTCACAGTTGGTTGTTTGGTTTTAGTAGCTTGTTTTGAAAACCATAAGTTGTTTTGTAAACCACGAGTTAACTGGTATCTTTGTTTTTCCCCAAACCATATCCAAAATCAGTGGGGGCTTCCCCATGTGAACCACTAGACTGTTACCATATCGAATACTGACGAAAGTAAGTTGTGCCCTAAGTCAATGTCTATCATCATTGACTGTTTGCCATGATCCATTAGTACACGCCCATCTTACCGGCACGGTGTGAGGTTTGTCAATCCCTAATAGCGCTATTAACTAATGACCCGCTCACCATTGGCCCAGCGATTAAGTCGATATAAAAATGAGGGACTTCATGATAGAGTTTTGTCTAGTAAGTTTAAGGTTGTTGTCCTACCCAAGGAGGACGAACGTACGTATTCTACCCAAGGAGAATACGCAGGATTAATATTGGCATCCTACCTATGGAGGATGGCGGTACATATCCTACCTAAGGAGGATATGCAGGTTCCGTTTTAGTTCTTTAACCCATTCCCAACCACCGGGAATCCCATGCCTTAGAAGGAGTGTGAACTCACCTTTGGTTGCTCGGTTGAACTCTTAAAATAGCTAACGGTCAGGGTTGGTCAATCATGTCCTAATATGATTACCATTTAGTTTGTTAATAGTTTTAAATAAAACACAAAGCTCCTACACGCATCTATCACATAGCACGCACTCACGTTAACATTTCACGCCCATACAAACATCCCATCTATACCCATTCAGAAGCAAACATACGATATTGCACATAACACTTTCATTGACATATAACACGTTAGATCATTCTCAGATAACCTACCCGACATTTAGACACGCAAATTACTACTTATGTCGTTTCAGCTTTAACATTCAAAACTGGGTTGTTTTCGGGAATTTTAATAAAATAGTTAACTTAATCCAAAAATTCCCAAATTTCTACAAAGTGTTTTAAACGATCCATATATTATTGTGTAAAAATATCGGGATCCAATTCATTACCAATATTTTATAAAAAAAAAATCATTTACCAGACTGCAATCAGATTTGTCACTTTCTGACTGCAGTCAACGTAATAATTCATTTAAAATTCATCATAAGTCCGATTGATGAAATTCCAGTTGGAGCATTACAACGACATCAGTGGTCATCTACAGTACAAATTTCATGAGCTAATTCTACACAGATTTCAAGTTATGACGAAAAATATAACACACATTTTCTGCAGTAAAAATGCAGCTTCTGCTGCTGTACAAAACGGATCTTTAAAAATAGTAAACGACCTCGAAAAAATATGATTCCAGTTCCATTTGATTCGTTTTTCGAAAATACATGATTTAGACTTCAAAAAATCAATTTTTCGATTAATAACGGTCCATTTACAGCCAACTTCTGTAAATGTTACTCAACATGCTTTTTATAGCTTAAATGCCACTAAGATGCACACATACGATCACCATACTTTCTAATAAAGTTCCATATGATGTTAATCAGCATGCCTTTGTCCACTAGCCGGGTTCCGGGAAAATGGGTTTGTGGCGGGGCAAGCGGTACTGAAAGCAGAGTCAAAGAAGGTGGAAAAGCACGCGAAAGCTTGTGAGGATAATCAGCATGCCTTTGTCCTCCTGGCGTTTGACACGTTCGGCTCCTTGGCGCCGGAGGTAGTTCGGTTCTTGTCTAGAGTTCAGCGTGTGGTCCATAGCAACTTTTCGACCCCTTAGGGGCGGGGCTTTGTTTTTAATAGATTAGGGTTTTCTATTCAGAAAGGGATGGCGGCGCAGTTTGTTGCTCGTCTACCTGCTATCCTTATGTAATTTTCCCTGATGATTGGAATGAAATAAAAATGCTAATTTTATTTCAAATATATATATATATATATATATATATGATGATCAATCATCATATTACTAGAAATCAACATGCAATCATCATCCATCTACTAAACAACATCAATCTAACAATATATCATCATATTTCATCTCATGATTCAAGATTCAAGATTCAAGTCTTTTAGTGTTCTAGTTATTTTATCATAATACAATCTTTAACCACTAAAACATGAAGTAAACAAGAGTTTAAAGAAGTCTTACAACTAGCTTAAAGCTAGGGAAGATCACTAGAGAAAAGGTGATGAAAGTGGATGATAAAAGCAATGGATGAAAGTTCTTCAAGCTTCAATCTTCACATGACATCTTCTAGTACTTGGATTGAGCTTGAAATGGAATGATGGTGGTGGCAAGGTGGTGGTGGTGGCGGCATAAGGGAGGGCCGAGAGGGAGAGGGAGAGGTTGAGGGAGGTGGTGTGAAGTTTGTGAAGATATCAAATGATCTTTGAAATCTAGGAACCATACTTATAATCATTCTCTTTCCAATATTATGTTCACTAGATCAAGTAAAGATCTAAATCAAATATGGAAGAAATCTTATGTGATATGGTGGTGATTTTGGTGGGTCCATGGTGACCGTAACTGGCATGGGGGGGGGGGGTGTTGTAAATTTTAATGATAAGTAGGTTACTTATAATCTAAAGAAAATCAATAGGATATCAAGGGAAATCTATGCAATATCTAATAGAATCAAGTAATATCCCATAATATCTTGTAGGATTTTGGGGATCACAAGTGGGGCCACACCATGTGACCGAAAATATAAGGAGGGGAGGGGGTCCAAGTGTAAATTGTAATGGTAAGTAGGTAACTAGTGGAAGTTAAGTGTTATGTCTAGTGTTTTATGTGTATGGTACATTATATAATGTGTTGGGGGTATTCGGGGACCATAACTAGTCCAAAAATAATACAACAATGTTTCTAGCAATATTTTGGTGTCCCGGGTAATGTCCGGTTGTTCGGTTAGATACTGGTTCGTTAAAGTGCTAAGTTGTTCCGTATAGTGTCTTTTATGTAACTTTTTGTAACACTATTAATTCTCAACACTTAGGAAAACATTCAGGACCATTTAGTCAATTTTTCTGCACAATCATTAAGCACAATTTAATATTAATTAATTGTACGGATACATGTAATTACAAGGGTTGTCACAAAGATGGGGAGCTAGTTGTGAGGGTTTTTGATGTTCAGAGACATGATCGGAGAAGAAGGTGATTTGGGGATGAAACAGGGTTTAAGTTGGAGGGTTTTTAATATGTAGGAAACTATTTTTGAGAATTTTAAATTCGAGACGGCAGTAGTAGAACCTCGATTTAGGGATGAAACAGCTTTTATATAGAGAGAAGAAGTGAATGCTGACGTGGCAGTAGTTACAAATATTTGATGGCTAAGATCTATCCACGTCAGAACCTCTCTTGCGACAACCGATGACAGTTGTTTGGAAACCTCTGTTGGTCGTTGGGAACAGTGTGAGTCAAAGAGTCGTTAGATAAACAGAAGTTATGAGAACAGATGATAACTTTCAGCAGTTGTTTTATTTTTAGCTAACATATGTCCACGTCAGAACCTTTGTTGTCATAATGGATGACAATCAGCAGTATAGTTAATCAACAGTCATTAGGATAAACAGAAATTATGACAACAGACGGTACCCTTTAGCAGTGGATGTATTTTTAGACAAGCAGAAGTTTCAAAAACAGTTGTTTTCAATTGGTGTAACTCAACAATCGTAAGTCTAACATCTATTATTAGCCCAACCACTGTTAGTATCAAATCCTTTGTTAAACATTTTAAGATTGAATATCATCTGTTGTTCGTTAACATCTGTTGACCCATAGCAGACCTTTGCATCTTCAGACATTTATTCATCAGCAGATGCTCTCTTTTGTCAGACTTTAGCTACAACACACCTTTTATAACAGCAAAATATACCGTAAACTCTTCCAAAAAACTGTTATTGATAAACAAAATTATATAATAATACTTATAGCAGACCTTATATAATAATACTTATTCATCATTAGCCCAACCACTGTTAGTATCAAATCCTCTGTTAAACATTTTAAGATTGAATATCATATGTTGTTCGTTAACATCTGTTGACCCATAGCAGACCTTTGCATCTTCAGACATTTATTCATCAGCAGATGCTCTCTTTTGTCAGACTTTAGCTACAACACACCTTTTATAACACCAAAATATACGGTAAATTCTTCCAAAAAACTGTTATTGATAAACAAAATTATATAATAATACTTAGGAATGACTGAAATAATTAAAATGAAGATGCGATGTAGGACCAGTTTTGACTCCGAAACGATTGCGAACCGACTCGTGTAACGTGCGGAATCTGTACACGAACGTGACCGAACACACGACCGTACTATAAACGTGATTCTATTGATAATCTGAAAACGTACAAAGCACCACGAATCACCTTGAGCACTTTCTCTCTCTCTCTAGACTTTCTCTCTCTAGCTCCAAAGCTCTAAGTCTCCAAATGTGCAAAAGTCCTAATCTCTAACCCTAAGGGTTCTATTTATAGGCCAAGGGGAATTAATGAGACTTCTCATTAATTACAGAAATGCCACCTTGCCTTTTGACTAAAAATAACAATATAAGCACTAGAATTAAATTGTTTCAACTACGAATTGGATTGACGGAGGCGATAGACATAAATGCACCAACAGACTCCCCCTTGGATATTGCCGCAGTCAATCTCGTAGCGTCTTGTCGTACTCTCTCTCTCTTGAATCTTCTTGAAGCTTTAACACGTTTTTATCAACGCAGACTCCCTCTTACTCGAACAGAATCCCCGTGGATCTGTCTTCAGCTTCAGCTCCCCTTTCAGTAAACTCTTTTTTCAGGCTCCCCCTTTCGTTAAGCTTCCGTGCTTTTGGGATCGACACCTGGCTTTTTGGATACAAGTTATTTCAAGATAGTTACATGGCTCCTTGAATACACGCTCCCCCTTGCGTTAAGCTCGTCTTCAGACTCCCCCTTAGACTCGGCTATCGGGATCGTAATCTGACATAGCATCTGCAACTCTCAAACATCTATAAGTAAAAGCATTATGAACATCCAGGATTAAAAACCTGGCTCTCTCAGCATAAGCTAAATCATTTTTTATGCACAACAGTGAAAGCGTTTTTGGTTGTCCAGGAATCGTGACCTGGCTCTCAAACACTCAAGATCCTGGCTCTAAGATATAATAATACGAATATATCTAGGATTACTTAATTCTCTCCCCCTATCAACCATCTTCACAGATTTGGCAGTATTAAGTATCCAAAATCGAAAACTGGCTCTTTACAACAGATTTAACAGTTTAAGAATCTAAATCCCTCACAGTTAATCATCCAAGTCCAAATTAATGACCTTGGAGATATCACAAACTATTTTTTATTTTTGATTAAAAACTTCAAGTTTCAAATTAATGAACTTGTTTATTTTTAGAAACATGATCAGCATACTCAGATTTTGAAACTCATCATTCAGACATCGGTTGTTGAAAATAAAGTGGAATCAAAATCTTTTTGTATTTTTCTGAAACATAAAGCAGTAAAGAAATATATACAAACATATTTACAAACAATATTTTTGTTTGAGTTCGCGTCAGAGGATCATACCAGTTTAAGACAAAACACTAGCTCCGTTGAGCTTTTTATCACTTTAAGTTCTAAATGATTCACTTAGATTGTCAGTATACTGGTCCACTTAAATTTTTACACAAAGTTCAACTGATTCGAGATACGGATTTAGTGTTTTAAGGACTTAAACTTATCCGCGTGTCCCACCTCAGAATATACGCCCGTATCAAAATTCCCTAGATTCAGTCTTACAGGTGAATATACCAATTTGATATCTGTATTATGGGTTAGTGCGAGACCTTGAGAGCTCAAGTATGAACTTCTGTTCAGTCAAAGAGATGAAGGCTCGACTTTAGGTGTGTTCCCTTTAGGGAATCTTTTCTTCAACTGCAATTTATTCATATCTTTCGATATTTTTCAATTTTTATGCAGAGGGTAAGCTTTAAAAGCGCGTAAAGTATTATACGAGGTCTAGGCCATTGCTTCCGCAATATCAGAAGACCAGGTATAATACCCCAGATATCAAACAGTATAAAGACCTAGTATCTCAGAATCAGGCAATCTCTCAAACAAGATTTCGGGGGTTACCCATATATCCGAGAGATGTTCCCCACGAGATAAGTAAGTATTTGATATTTAGGTTTATATCTCAAAAACAATCTACTAAGCGTGTAAAAACCTACTAGCATATCATCAGTGAGACCGTTTATCACATTTGACTTTCCAATTCTTTAGCGTACTGTGATTGTCTACTGATGTACTATCATTTCCTCTTTTTACACAAAACTCTTTTTTTGAATTTTATCATGTTTTTGGCTTTTTCAAATTTTCTAATGTTTTTGGATTTTCTGACATTTTCTTACTCCCCCTAAAATTAAAAACCATTTAAAGAAAATTTGACAACCTGATACTGATATCTTCGTCTCGCTATCCATTTTCTGCATCTCATGCTCTATTTTGTAGAAAATATAACATATGAAGCAGTAATTACCCCCATGATTTACAACACGTTGATATTTTACAGTTTGAAAACCGTTTTTCAATCTTGTGAAATTAATCATGTTTATTCAGCCGTGAGGGTTTCGGCGTATTCACTCAACATATATATATATATATATATATATATATATATATATTTTGTAAATTTTTGAATTTTTGACAAAAATTAAAAAACAAACATATTTTTTATTTTTCAAATTTTTGACAAAATAAAACCATATTTTTGGTTTTTAAATTTTTCTATTTTTAGGGTTTTTGAAATATTGTTTATTTATATACAGAAATAAACAATCTCCCTGTTCAACAGTAGCAGGGACCAGCAGCCTCTTCCTCTCGTGCCAGGCTGCTCCGACACTCCTCTTGATGACATTCAGTTTTCTTCGGAAGCACCAGCACATTCAACTTAATTCAATCACTTGAACAAGTTAGCCCAGGTCTGTTTGACCTTAGGCATTTCAATACAATAAGCTTCATTCAATCTTGGAAAATCTTTGTCATTTTGAGAACAAACTTTTTCATTTTTTACTTCAACTTTTTCGTCATTCACAGAAGTCACTTGTTTCTTGACTGTCCATGTTTGACCTTTTGGAGCACCTCTTTTGTAAAAATGTGAATCCTTTTGAACATTTTGATTTTCAACAACTTTTGTTTTCCAAAATTGATTTGGTTTTGTTGCATCGACAGTTGTTTTCCAACTTTGTGTTGTTCTAAATCTGGGTGTGTGAGAATTCCAGGTTTGTCTTGAATCGAACCTTTTCAGGTTTGATTTCCAAGTTTGATTCGAAACAAACTTGTTTGTATTGTATCTCCAAGTTTGTTTTGAATCAAATCTGGTTGACCTTTGTTTCACATCCTCAGATTTCTGTTTTTCAACATCATCACTCTTCTTCTTCGTCTCAACACCAACAGGTTTCAGATTTGGACACTTGCGAGCAAGATGTCCTGTTTGATCACATTTGAAACATGTTCGCTTGGACACATCTTTGACCTGTTGTTGTTGCTTTTTCTGAGCATAGAACTCTTCATTAGACTGTCGTCTAAATTGGAGTTCTTTCTCTTCTTCGGAACTTGTTCCGTGAACGAAATTCATTTTTGTTTGATAATTTGGCGTTTCATTTTGTTTCCAATTTTGTTTCTTTTTATAACCCAACCCAGCCTTCATGTTTTTCTTCTTGAAACCAGGTTTGTTATAAAAAGTTTTGTGACCTTTTCCAGCAAACTTTTGAATTTTAGATTTTTCAATTTCAACCATTTTGAAAACTTTATCAATCTTTTCTGAAATCACATTCTGAATCGGGAATACAATATCTAAGAATAATTTGTCCGATTCAATCATGGTATAAACCAATCCTTTTCAATCATCATTCAAATTTTTCTCAGATTTGAGTTTTTCAGATATTCTTCATGAAAACTACCTTCATTTTCATCTTGTGATTCAGATTTACTTGTTTCAACCGACTCTTCTTTCAACACACTTTCAACGACCTTACCTACCACCTCTGAATCACTAGAATCATCAGATTTGGAATAGGTTATGTCAATGTTTTCTGCCAACTGATCGACCAAGTCGAAAGCTTTTTCGACTTTCTCATCATCATAAAATGCAAACTTTTCCGGTGGAGGGACTTGATGATACTCAGAACCAATACCCTTTTTGTTTTTCTTAGAATCATCATCACCCGGTTTTATGTTGAAAATTCTTTCAAGCACATATGATGACGCATGATAACTATGCTACTTGTTGTTATCCTGTTCTAAATCAGATATTTGACGATTCAACTTAGCAACATCCTCAATGTAAGAACTGACAACTTGTTGCTTTATTGAATATTGTCTCTTTAGCGTATCAGTTGTTTCATAACAGTATCTCAATCTAGATTGAACAAGTTTCATTTGACTTTTCACATATTCATATGACTCTTTTGTAATGTGATATGCCAATTTTATTGAATCGTATTCCTTTTTCATTTCTTGAAAAGTATTTTCTTTTTGTAAACATTCTTCTGTCAATTTTGAAACCTTTTCTTTTAAATTTTCATTTTCTTTTTCTAAAATCTTGCACTTTTGTGTTAGTTTTTCATCAATTTCTTTTAAAACTTTTTCATTTTCTAGCATCTCTTTGCATTTATTTTTGAAAACTTCTTCGATTTTAGTGAATTCAAGATCTCTTGTTCTGAATTTTTCATCTTTTTCAGTACAAGCACTACACGTTTCCATGCATTTCTTGCATTGTTCAGCAGTTTTTAAAGCTTCAGAATCAGTTGAAGTATTTACCTCAGTGATTGGAACCTCGACTTTCGCTTCCTTCTGTGCCTGATTAGCTTCATTCCTCATTTCTTCCTCACCAATACCAGCATCACCATCATTCACTTCAATCGAACTTTTAATCTTCACATCTTCTTTTTCTTCTTTCTTCAGAATTTCTTTATTTTGTTGTTCTTCGATAACAGCTTTTTCTTCAACAACTTCTTTTATCACCTTATCTTCTTCTTTCTTATCTTCAACTTTGACTTCCTCAACAACCTTCTTCAAATCATCAACTAAATTTTCAACATTCTTTTTCATCCTCTCTTCATCCCTCTTTTTCAAACTCGCGGTCATCATGTCACGAATTATCTTGTCTAGCCTTTTCAAATAAGTTTTATCTTTTACGTTTGAGTAATATTCGCCGGACAGAGGAATTACTGCAAGAACATCATTGAAAGCCACATCTTTTCTGTGAACGACAGGATCACCATTATTGTTGACATAGCAATCTCTCTTCTTGTCGTATCTTCCACAGTACTTTGCATCTTCGTATTCTTCGTGCATTTTCTCAATCCTGCACCCTGCAAAAAATCTTTCTCTTTTGGTTTTCTCTTTCAGAATTTCTTCTCGTGTTTTCTCCTTGATTTCAGCAACACAAGCACGATGTTTGCTCTTTGATACAGTTCTGCCATGAGCTGTGAGACGGTCATCAACTAGATCATCTTCTGGAAGGAATTCGCTCCAGTCAAATCCTTCGTCATCATGGATTACTGCACAAGCTCTTGAATTCTCTTTGGGATTATTTTGAATCAGTTTTGGCTCTTCTTTGCTACGGTGGTAAATCGCCTTTCGATAATAATCATCATTGAAAGGTTTCTCAGTTTCGTCAACTTCAGAATTTTTGCATTCTCTTTTGAAATGACATTTTTGCTTACATTTGAAGCAGGTCATTTTGGATTTGTCAAATCCCAGCTTTGTTGACGGACCACCTGTTGACTGTTTCACAGTAATCTCCATGTACCTTTGAGCTCTTCGAATGCAACTTGCTAAACACCAGTGTATATCAATGAGTTCCATTTCTGCTGGGTCGATCTGGTCGTAGTCTTCCTTTGTCAGCTCTGAGTTTCCAATTTTTCCAGATACTAGACCTCCGTATGACTCTAACACAGATGCCAGAAAACTCATTTGTTGTTTTGCTGCATTGATGCTCATAGCCGGAGAATTCTTCAGTTTCAAAGCTATGTTGCAGAGAATTTCCTCTGATTCTTCAGGATTTGCTTTTGCAGAAGATGAATGATATCCTGGATTGTAGCTTGATGAGCTTTTCTGTGAGTCTTTTGATTTTTCAACACTGAATGCTGTCTTTGGTGATTCACCAACTTTCACTGAAGGTGTGCTACCTTTGTAATAAAGACCAACATTCTGTTGATGTGAAGAACTGCTCATCTTGCTTTATTTCTGCAATTCAAGCTCATGAGTTTCAATCTTTTCAATCAATACATCGAGAGTAATTGTTTCATATAACACATCGTTTTTCAAAATAAAAACAAACGTTTGCCACTGATCAGCTCGTGGTAACGCTTCAATTATTTTGTCAATCACTTCTTCTCTTGTTTTCACAATCCCGAATCTGTCTAACTCAATTTTTAAATGGCGAAAACGTTCAATCATTTGCCTCACTGTCTCTCCCTTTAAACTATCAAACAAATCAAACTCATTTTTTAGTAAAGAAATTTTGTTCTTTTTAATTTGTTTGCCACCCTCAGCTTTAACCCTTAACGCTTCCCAAACCGATTTTGATGACCCATCAGGATTTAACAATGAAAATATATCATCTCCGATAGATTGTTGAATCAATGCTATCATCTTCTGTTCTTATGAGAATTTCCGTTTGTCTTCATCGGAAAGATCATTGAGATGTATTTCTTCATTCTTGTCATTGATCGGTCGGCTGTATCCAAACTCTAAGCAGAACCAGCTCTCGTGAGTGTATGCCTTGGTCCAGTTCAGGAATCTTTCTTTCCACCAAGTAAAATCTTCTATATTCTCAAGTTTAGGTGGTTTCGAATAGGTTCCATAAAAGTTATCATGTTTTATGTTATCATTGATTGTTTTTGTTATTGATTTGGGTGTGACAGTTGAAGTTTCAGAAGATTCTGATGTGAATGCCTTGTAGAACGTATTGTAGAACTCTTCAGCCATGATGTTATCTCCTCGAATCACCTGAAACAAGCAAACGAACACACACGATCAGTTTAAGAAATTTTCAAACACCTGGATCGGACGGGTATCCGATCGAGTAAGAGTCAAACAAAGTCAACAGTAACAAAGATCGGGTGACAGCGGATCGGGTGGTGATCCGATCAAGTGACAAGCTGTCCGATCGGGTGGCCGTCCGATCGGGTGACTCTATGCCTTCGATCGGGTGGGAGGTACTACTCGATCGGGTGAGAGGTGCTACTCGATCGGGTGACAAAGTGCTTTGGATCAAGCGGTTGTCCGATCGGGTGACTATGTGCCTTGGATCGGGCGGCTGTCCGATCGGGTGACTTTGTGCCTTGGATCGAGCGGCTACTCGATCGGGCGGGTATCCGATGCTTTAACAATCACCTGTATCACAAACAAAATGAAATTACTAGGATCGGGTGGCAATTCGTTCGGATTGCCACTCGATTCTTTGCACTTTAAACTTTTTAATAAACAACTTGCAGTGAATCGGATGATGACCCGATCGAGTGGGTCAAACAAAATCAAACTTTTAAAGAAATGTAATGAATCGGGTGGTGATCCGATCGAGTCACCACTCGATGATTGGCCTTTATCAAAACAAACAAATAGCAACGGATCGGACACTGATCCGATCGGGTAGCCGTTTGACTTTTTGACCTCAACAATGAATTTTGACTTTCAAGAACCTGACAAACTTTATTTATTATCTCATGCAATCACTTTGCAAATGGCCTACAATCAATTTAATACATCACATATATCAACAATTCTGACTTCATGCACTGATAAACGGCCTGACAAATCTGATATTAATCAATTTCTCATTGGACCTTTAATATGAATTTATATATTCTAGTGCATCACGTGACTACTATTGTATGTTATTAATGAGGCCGAGAACTGTTGACTGAACAATTGACTTTAATGAAATGAAATGAGTGAGGTAAGATGGATCGGGTGAGGTGTCGTTGAATCGGATTACCGCCCAATCGGGTGGTGATCTGATCGGGTGACAGTCAAAGTCAACTTTTACTAACAAACAATGAAACGAGTGGGACTTGAATCGGATGGTCACCCGATCGGGTGGTCATCCGATCGGTGAGCATCATTTTCAACAGCAACAACAGTTAACATATTCATATACTTTTGAACACAAAAATCTCAATATCTCGCAAACGGCTTAGAATTAAGATCTGAAAATTTGTAGGCTTTTAGATCAAGTGTTTTCTCACAACATATCCAAAAATCAGTGATTTTTAACCGTAAAAACTTGTTTAATTTTGCGTTTTTCAGTTAGAAACGTGAAGGAGATGAAAAAGTGAAGAAATTTTGATAAATCTGGATGAAATTGGATATGAATCTGATGATTTTCCGTGCGAATCAGTGTGTTTGATCCGTGCAATCGAGCTCCTGCTCTGATACCACTTGTAGGACCGGTTTGGACTCCGAAACGATTGCGAACCGACTCGTGTAACGTGCGGAATCCGTACACAAACGTGACCGAACACACGACCATACTATAAACGTGATTCTATTGATAATCTGAAAACGTACAAAGCACCATGAATCACCTTGAGCACTTTCTCTCTCTAGCTCCAAAGCTCTAAGTCTCCAAATGTGCAAAAGTCCTAATCTCTAACCCTAAGGGTTCTATTTATAGGCCAAGGGGAATTAATGAGACTTCTCATTAATTACAGAAATGCCACCTTGCCTTTTGACTAGAAATAACAATATAAGCACTAGAATTAAACTGTTTCAACTACGAATTGGATTGACGGAGGCGATAGACATAAATGCATCAACATGCGACAACAAAGATTAATACTATTAAAATTTATTCATTCAGTCAACAGTGGTAAATCAACAGTCGTTGGCATACACAGTTGTTTCATCATCAGCAGATGTTCTCTTTTACCAAACTTTAACTACAACAGACCTTTTACAACTCCAAATATTGACTCTCTGTAATTTGCAGGAGCACAGATTCTTCAAAAAACTACTATCAACGATCAAATTCTGAACATTTGTTTTATCTTTGCACTCATCTGTTCACCATCAAACCAACCCTTAATACTATTAAACCTCTGTTGACTTATCAAACAGATGTTCAGACACAATTCAACATCAACATAATCTGTTCACCATCAAACCAACCCTTAATACTATTAAACCTCTGTTGACTTACCAAACAGATGTTCAGACACAATTCAACATCAACATTATCTGTTCACCATCAAACCAACCCTTGATACTATTAAACTTCTGTTGACTTACCAAACAGATATTCAGACATAATTCAACATCAACATAATCTAAATCAAACTCAAACACTAAATAAGTAAAACTAAAACGCAACATAGATTCATAAGATTAAAATTTATTTATTTATGCATGACATTAAAAATCCAATAATTACATAACATACTGAACAACATTAAAGTTCAAATCTAACAATAACAGCAAGAATTAAGAAACTTTAGCTTCAACTCCATCGATTGCTGAACCTCTCGATGTATGTCCTTCAGCATCACCATGAACTCCACCTCTCTATCACCGCACTCTATATTACTGACAACACAAAGCTCACGAACGGAAGTTGAAGGCATCCGCATAAGAATTCTGGAAACGTGCTCTCTCGTGAATAGGCCAACTTGCAATCCATCAAAACATCTCTTCAGCTCTTGAAGAGTAGCCCTATCTTCATACACATGTTCCTCGATCTGCCTGACAAAACGCTGCTTTAAATCATCGGATTTTACAGAAGTGAATGACGCCATTTGAATAAAGTATATTACTCGACTTTCCTGAAAGTATGATATCTTCGTAGGAAAACGTGATGAAAAACAGGTGAAGTGACTATGAGTTTATATACTGAAATATCTAACAGTGAAAACGTGTAGATTTAATATAAACATATTAATGTATAAATCAAAACAGCAGTCTTTTAATGCAAAAACCTTTTCAAACCCCAACTTTTAAGGGAAAACTGTAAAATTAAATACCAAGAAACCCAAGGGACAAAATTTCAAAGTTCAAAGAACAAAAGCAGATTATCAAAGTTACAATTAACCTCTTCATTTACCATGTAGACGCGTTTTTAAACTCTATAAAATACCGATGATTACTTTTGATTCAAAACATCAACAAATTGTCCTACAAATCACTTTCTGTCAAAAATTGTTCCAAATCAGAAAAACCAACAAAAAATCTACATGGCAAACTTCAGCTTCTACCACTGGTCAAACACCAGAGATGTTAAAACACAATTCTCGATGTGGTCACTCAAAGAACAAAGAACAGATGAAGAACTAAACAGGAAAGTCGACATAATCAATGACACTAATTACCACAAAACCTGGAACAGCATAACATTGCTCGATGAAGTCCTCCACTCTCCTCCATCAGAGTTCCAGAAGAATGCAGAAGAGTTTCTGACACAAATTCTAAAACAGGATCAGAAAATCTGCAACATGCTAACTAACCTGAAATTCAAGAGAGAGCATGAAATCACATGGAGAAAGGCCAGAGTCTACGAAATCCTAGCAAGTGTTAACTCTAGCGTGTAATACTTTATAAATATTTCATTAAATTTCTATTTTTTCTATGTAGTAGTTCATTTTAATAATATAAACATGCATCTTAACATATTCTAAAATGTTAGTGTCAATAAAAACTCTCAATGTCATCAACAGTTAATCAAAATAAGAAACAAACCTAAAATGCAAAGGTCTCCTCTCAACTGTTGTAGCACATCTGACTTTTCACGATAAGAAACAAACCTAAAATGCAACTCTCCCATCCAAGAAGGTAGCACATGCAACTTTTCACGATGTTGCAACAATGATACTGCAACATCGATATTGAAAGGTTGATGTGTGATGGGAAGCTTCATTGAAATGACGATGTTGGAACAATGATACTGGAATGATAACATGTAAACAGAATTAACAAACATTCGAACAAAGAAGTGTAATCGGAGATTAGCGGCTGAATCACGAGAAAGATGCATTTGAGAGAGAGAGAGATACGCTCGCAGATATGAGTGAGAGAGATTTGAATGTGGAGCCAAGTAATTATATCTTATTTATAGGATTAGAATATATGGTTTGAATTTTGAATGTAGAGCCAGAATTTTGAATCTGGACAGATGTTTATTGGGAGCAAATGTTTGATTATAAAATGTTGAGGGCAATTGTTTAGAGAAAATTTTAAATGATATTTTATATGAGCCTTTATGATGTAAAAATGACATAAGAAAAGCCTTGTTGGACAGCCTCTCCTGCTGAAACATCAGCTTTTCTTATGTCATTAGGATTTCTCTTTTTATAGAAAGTATAGATTTATAGGATTAGAATATATGGTTTGAATTTTGAATTTTGAATGTGGAGGCAGAATTTTGAATCTGGACAGATGTTTATTGGGAATATATGTTTGATTATAAAATGTTGAGGGCAGATGTTTAGACAAAATTTTAAATGATATTTTATATTAGCCTTTATGATGTAAAAATGACATAAGAAAAGCCTTGTTGGACAGCCTCTCCTGCTGACACATCAGCTTTTCTTATGTCATTGGGATTTCTCCTTTTATAGAAAGTATAGATAGATATAATTAAACTCAAGTTAGTTTTCTTGTGAGTATTCGTAAGGCAGGTGGATAATATATATGAGCATTAGTTGTATGATGATATTATACAAGAAACATATAATTCAAAGCCAAGTTAGTTTTCTTGTGAGTCGATTGTAGAAAAAATGGTAACAAAATACCGATTTGAGCAAATTGAGCCCACCATGGATTGAGCAGAATTTAGATTTAGGGGCTGTTTGACAACTTCTAAACTGTTAAATGCTGAATTAGTAAGAGTTCTGAATCATTAAGTGCTAAAATAGTAAGAGTTCTGAACCATTAAGAGTCAGAATAATACTTAACAATTCAGATGCAAATGTCTGAGCAATTCAGAATAGAGGTCTTAACCATTCAGACTCTGTATAATGCTTAACCCGCGAATTAAACAATTTGAATCATTAATTGCTAAAACAGTAAGAGCTCTGAACCATTAAGAGCCCCATTAAGAGCTAAACAAACAACCCCTTAAAGTATGGAGGTAATCTACTCAACAATTTCACTCCATGAGTAAACCGTGTTCAATTTTTTTTCACATCAATTCAACCATATACGTTTACAAGACAAATGCATATCGTATGGGAAATAATAACCGTTCATGTTATTTTGACGTGCTTCTTAACGATTCTACGTATGTAACGGGAAATTAGACGTCATATCATCTTCATATGTATAATATCCTAGAGTTTAGTATATTAACTTTGATGTATTTTATTTCAAGAAAATGATAAATGTCAAAAACTATATCAAAATGTCGAACGATATCAAAATTGTAGTTAAAACTGAACCTATTGTACACTCCAAATACGCGGTACATGAGGGATTGTTATTGTCATTTGTTCATTCAGAAACTCTTGCATACTTATCCCATGTCATAAGTGAACATTAGGCCGGTGGGTATGGGGACCGAGTGGAGATGATGGGGTCTGTCCATGGATATTCCTTCCTTTTGTCGTATTTCGCTCAGATGGTTGAAGGGAGATAGTGCATCAAGCTGTTCGCAAGGGCCAATTTGATCCTCTTCCTCAGGGATCCCCAATAAGGGAACCATAGGAGAGCCGCCGACTCCAACTACCGTCCATGTATGATACACACACATATACATACATACATACATGCATATATACATACATACATACATACATACATACATACATACATGCATATACACACACATGGTTGAGTTCATTTCATAACTCTAAAAAAATGCAGAACTTTCAGAACTCCTAATAAACAATCATTTTATACATATTTTTTTATATTTTAGGTACTTTTATCATTTATTATATGTATTTGTATGATTACATACATGTTAAGAGTAGTTTACATATGTGTAATCATAAAAATACATATAAAAAGATGATAAAACTACTTTGAACATGTATCTAATCATAAATATACATATAAATATATAATAAATGATAAAAGTGCCTCAAATATAAAAATATAATGCCCGGATGCTCCCTGTGGTTTACTTTTTGTTATTCGGATGGCCCATGAAGTGGATGTCCGTTAGTTTTCACTGTTAACTTCATGTAAAATGACCAAAATGCCCTTAGTATTAAATTAGAACACTAAAAGTAGATATATACCCCGACCCTACCCCCACCCACTACCTTCTTCTAAAACCCCCAAATCGTCTCTCTCTCTAAACCCTCATCACCCTCAGCTTCATATGCATAATAGACACCAAGCACCATCGTGACTTCGCCCCATGTCGCCATACCAGATCAATTCGCTGATCACTTCCACCCGTTTCATATTCTCCTTTACATACCATACCCACACCACATCTGCCGACAACCACCACCGGACCACCACACCAACTCCACCCTTATCACCACCTCCACCCTTATCACCACCGACGATGAAGGGGCGGGATGGGTGTTTATCAAATAACAAAATCAAATTCCGAATCTACCCATCTTCATAACAACCCATGATTGTCCTTAATCTCCTGGAAATTTATCTACGTCAATACAAGATTTAGGTTTTTGTAGCTAGATGTCGCGGAGGTGTGCTGGTAGGTGTTTTGAATCAGATGGTAGATATAAACACCAAATTAGACATTTTAAGAACATTTTCAATGCGTTTCTTGAATTCCTTTGAGTGGTTTCCCCAAAAGTGCATTCTTGTTTTAAACAAGTTCACAAGTCAACAACTCCTTTATCGGGTTATGTGCAGCAGATTGCAGAAGTGATTGTCTATGTTTATGGCATTAAATCTGCAACCTTTTATTTAATTAGAGTGTTTTGAGAAGGGGCTGATGAATGTGAACCTTAAATCGGCAGCATATTATTGTAATATGTAAGACAATAAGCTTCATGAAGAGGTGGTGGAAGGTGGTCTGAGTGGAAGTAGGTGGCGATTGCAGGTTGGTGGCCGGTTGTTTATAATCCATATTTGTTTTGTTTTATATTTTTTAAAGGGAGGGGTAAATATATATGGGGTGGGTTTCTAGAGTGAACACTAGTGTATTTATGAACTGGGTGAACAAATCTTGGCTATTGATTTACATCATCAAATCGTAAAATACACTAGTGTATTTTTATCATCAAATTCTTGCCATTGATTTACACTTGTGTATAATCCATATTTGTTTATAATCAAAGGCCAGGATTAGTTCACATAATTCACTATCAAGGGGGTTGTTTACAAATGAACTTAACCCTATATATATATATATATATATATATATATATATATAGGGGAGGGTTATCTTGAGAACACTTATTTTTGTGAGAACCTTAGGAACCAATTTCATCCATTGATCAAATCCAATTAAAGGCTAAGATTAAGGAGGGGTATTAAAACACATTAACATAAGGTGAAAGGGCAATTCTGTCAAAACACATTTATCAGGTTTATGAAATCCATTCATGCTAACCTGTGTGTCTAGATAAACCCCATCCACCAGCCATCGCTACCACCTCTGCCACCGTAGCCGCTGCATCCTCAGCCTCAGCTGTTGTATCTTTCTTCACCAAGTGGTTTTCGGCGATGTTGGCCGCTACTGGAGCCTTGCATCTGATTCTAATCGGGTGACCATGGTCGCGCATGCTAATCAAACTGTAAAGTAATGCCCTAATTCAACATTTTTGTTCTTACTAATTTATTCTTTACATTAGGTTATTGTATTCACTTGTTTATCTGATTAACTTGCAGAAAATCGAAGCTCATTCAGACTCTGTTATAAAAAAATATGGTTATTCTTTTGGTAAAATAAGGTTTTGTTAGTGCATAGATTCAATGAGTTGGAATTTCAGTGTTGCTGAGATGCGTAATTGTGTTGGCGCTAATTGGTAGTTGATAATTGTTCACCAAATGAGTAAATTTAGAAGATTAATTTGTTTGTTGTGTTTTTCATTGTTGCTAAGATGCAGAATTGTATTGGCAGAATTGTTTTGGCACTAATTGGTAGTTGATAATTGTTCACCAATTGAGTAAATTTGAAAGATTGATTTGTTTGTTTGTTGTGTTTTACATTATTGTTATACAGTTCAACGGGTATATATGCTATTTAACATTGATTAAATTAATTGTTTATCAATGGCACATCATAAACCTATGATTCTTAGCTGTAAGTTTGTAGTTAATGCTTATCAAATCAGTTCTTGAAAAATTGAACTCCAAAAAAGAGAGTTTCATAACCTTAAACATTATGTTCAAACCAAATCGTGTTTTTCATTTATTTATGAAAGATAAGTAATTTTAATGTTTTTAACAGAAGCATCAAGAAGTGAAAACATAGAAAGGAAACAGTAGGCGATGAAGACAGCTAGAGAAATCTAGGCATACAAACTAACTGAAAGGATCAAACGTTAAGGTATGTAATAAAAAAGTTATAACAAATCTATGTATGTTTTTAGAGATGTGTAAATCATAGACACGAAGGTTTACACATGTGTAAATCATAATGGTTTAAAAAATAAGTATAAATCTAAAAGTTTACACATGTGTAAATCATATAGTTTAAAAATAGTAAGTACAGACATGAAGGTTTACACATGTGTAAGTCATAATAATAGTTTAAAAAATAAATAGATATGAAGGTTTACACATGTGTAAATCATGTAGTTTATAAAAAAAATTAAGCATAGACATGAAGATTTACACATGTGTAAATCATAATAGTTTAAAAAAATAAGCGTAGATATGAAGGTTTACACATGTGTAAATCATAATGGTTTAAAAAATAAGTATAAATATGAAAGTTTACATATGTGTAAATCATATAGTTTAAAAATAGTAAGTATAGACATGAAGGTTTACACATGTGTAAGTCATAATAATCGTTTAAAAAATGAATAGATATGAAGGTTTACACATGTGTAATCATATAGTTTATAAAAAAATTAAGCATAGACATGAAGATTTACACATGTGTAAATCATAATAGTTTTTAAATTGAATAAATATGAAGGTTCACACATGTGTAAATCATAATAGTTTAGAAAAATAAGCGTAGATATGAAGGTTTACACATGTGTAAATCATAATGGCTTAAAAAATAAGCATAAATGTTAAGGTTTACACATGTGTAAATTATAGTAGCTTAAAAAAAGAATAGATATGAAGGTTTACACATATGTAAATCATAATTTTTTTTTTAAATACGCATAGATGTGAAGGGTTACACATGTGTAAATCATAACAGTTAAAAACTTGAAGACAATGTTAACATGTTTCGAACATATTGTAGATACTAAGATGTTCAATTGCAGAGATATTGAAACTACAACTAACTTGAGCAACAAAGAAAAATCGTATTGATTGTGGAGTGTTAGTAATGTGACATGTGGAAATGTACATGGAAAGTCATGCCAAGAACTAGGATTGTCACTTCAAAATAGAGAATCAAAAGACAAAGAATGCAACTAAATCAGACGAGAAAGAATATGTTGCGAGGATACTTCTATCGCAAGCGAACATTCACAGAGGACATATGATAAAGGAAGCATTGGAGTTTGATAAAGAACAAAATGAAAAGAAAAAGGACTTCATGTTTTTATTAATATCAGGCTTTACTTTTACGTTACGGTGGTTAACATATATCAAGGATTATGTTTTGTTATCAACCTTTTTAATGGTTTTGAATTTTTGCATAATACAATGTTCATTTAAATCATATATGGTCGATCATTGTTATTGTCATCTAGAAAATATAAATTGTTAGTAATGGGCAATCTACATATGTGATAATGGACAATTTACACATGTGTAAGTCAGTAGCACATTATATGATATTGAACAATTTACATGTGTGTAAGACATATTACTAAAGATAAGACAAATATGATTCTTAATCAGCATATGTAACAGTAGTTAGTAATTGGCATATGTGACGATAGTTAACACAAACTCTTAATATTATGCTATTTGTATGTATGCAATTAAGCCGCAAATGCATAACACATTTGTAATTGATTGGGTTACATAGGTGCATGTGAACAGTAATAATAATAATATATAAAATTGTAAATTCCAGTAAGATAACAAACAAATAAAGAAGTATTTGCATTGAACTAATAAAGCATACAAACTAATTTTTATCATTTTTAAAGGACCACCAATATTCAAAGTGACTTATCGTTACCGAACGATAGTACTAAAAAGTTAACCCGCTGAAGTCACTACGTGACACTTGTTGCTAGTGTTAATACTACATCCGCTAGACTTCCGCTTCTTTACTTATGTTCTTGGTGATACAGAGAATGGGAACATAATTGGTATTTCAAATTTGGTCCTCTCTTTTGAGCCTCTGAGTCGTCTTGTCGAAGCATCATAAGAACGCATCGCCTCCTTTGTAGGATCAAACATCCCTAGCTAGCGCCTGCACCTCCTATCTTGTCAAAGGCCAACTCAACCTTTTTAGGGGCCTAAATTGAATTTTGCTAGCACATAACAACTCATA
Source organism: Helianthus tuberosus (assembly GCA_030545235.1). Lineage (NCBI taxonomy): Eukaryota > Viridiplantae > Streptophyta > Magnoliopsida > Asterales > Asteraceae > Helianthus > Helianthus tuberosus. The sequence continues at coordinate 110,353,949 of CM060400.1, read as the reverse complement.
TTACTAATGTAGAAAAAAAAATATGTAGAACGTGATAGCTAATTGATTTGGTGTGTGGGAATTACCAGTTGCACCATGGTTAATAATACTCATTGCACAAAAGTTTGATTGTTGGTTAAACTTTAATGTTGGACTGTTGGACTCATTTTTTTAAAGGCAATGCTTCATTCCAAACAACCTAACACTAGCCAAAGGCTAGAGGTACAAAAGAGGGAAAACAGAACAAAAAAACGAGAAACAACACCTACACCAGCCTATCCGAAGTCGAACTTACGTCGTTGTTCCTCTGAAAACGAACCCATTTTAGCTCGAGCCTTGATCCATAGGAAGTCGAGAGCTTTCACCTCTTGAACAATCACTGCAGCCTTCTTCCTTTTCTCATTAAAAACCAGATCATTGTAGGTTTTCTACAGCGACCAACAGCCCAAAAGCATAATGGACCTCACCATTTTGATATAAACCTTATTTCCTTTAACTTTTTTGTGGTAGTAAAAAATATCTTGGCTGGAAAAGGCGAAGAACGGAGGAAGCCTGCACCAAATAATTATGGCGTTCCACACTTCAGCAGCTATTTGGCAGCCTGTGAAGAGGTGGTCCACAGACTCAGAGTTTTCTTCACAAAAGGGACACAGGTCCGACTCTAGCAGGACCCGTCTTTTTCGAAGCACATCTCGAGTTGGTAATCTATCAATAGGGCCCTCCAACGAAAGATGTTGACCTTTTTAGGCAGCCAACGATTCCAAAAAAAATATGGTCTTCCTCGACTTGAATAAGATCCGAGCACATTTTTCGAATTGACCGAACTAAGAAGCCTCTGATCAAATCTGGCTCCCATCTCCATTCATCCTCTTTATCTGCAAAATTGATCCCACTCAATAACTTCTCACAGTGGCACTTTTGATGCAACTATTCAACCGAGATTAAGACTCGAGCCCAGTCCCATGTAAACAAAGTGCTGCCATTATATACCTTTATCCGATTCTACACGGATGCAACTCTTCAACCGACTGTTGGATTCATACACGGAAAAAAGTAGATTAACTACCTAAAAACATATTCAAAACATCAAATGGTAAAAAAAATCACAAATTTATCAACTAGTAAATAACAATCAAATGGAGTCAACATTTAATCAAGTGGCAACTGGGCTAATTAAGTAAACATGACTAAAATCATTTTTTATCAACCAACCAAGTAATAAAGAAAACCAATTAGGTTTTTTAATATTACTTATTTAGTAGGAATCTTTTGTTTACAAGCCAGATGGGTGTAATACGTAAATTCTATTTGATAAAAAGTGTAATCTTCATTCAATTGTGAACTTTAATTAAAAATTAAGAATTAGGGTTCACTTTTAAGAGGTTGAGCACTAGCAGATCTTAAATTCAACATAGAAATCAAAACAAATCATTATGTTGAAAGATATTTTCAACATATACATGAAAACTTAAAACGAATGCTTTAAAACACCTAATTTGTTAACATCGACATGTATCGTAATGAATTTGTCAATTGATCCCTAACAAGCAGAGAACAATTAACATACCTTTGATTTGTAATGAGTGTTTATAGCGGTAAATGTGAGGAAGAGCGATTAAAAAGTGATAAACTGGTGGTTGAGGGCCAATCAGACACGGCGGTGGAGAGGTGCAGGGATAAATCAGTAGGGTGGTACAAGATGGAGAGGTGGAAGGAGAGATTAAAAGGCGTGGAGAATAAAAGGATGCAAAATTACAAATCTACCCTTTTTATTAAAACACAAGGGATATAAATGAGTGGCTGAGATTTGTTCTCATGGTTCTCATAAAAAATGGGTGTTCTCATTTAAACTCTCCCCTATATATATATATATAGGGAGCCGCTAAAATAAGAACCACCCCCAGTTGTAAGAACCGTGAGAACCACTCTCCACCAATCAGAATAAGGGGTATTATAGTCATTTACTCAATATATCAAATCATCTCTCTATTAAAGTCTGATTGACATACATATTCACTCAGCCCAAAGTTTGAAATCCCTTAATTTCTCTCTCTCTCTCAAATTCGTTCAAAACCATCTTCACCCATCTCTCTCTGTCTCATTCCCAAATAAAGAAAGCAAAAGATGTTTGATTGGTGGTGAAGCGATGGTGGGAGGTGGTGGGAGGTGGTGGGAGGTGGTTGGTAGGCGGTGGAATACGGTGGTGGGAGGTGGTTGGTCGGAAGACAGGGGGTGGTGGGTGATGGTGGGGGCGGAGGTAAATGGAGGTGATGGTGGTTGGTCGGTGGTGGGAGATTCACTCGCACCCGACCCCGTTTGTGCGGTGGTTGATGTCGTTATGAGCTCCCAGTAAGTTCTATTTTCTGTAAGAACATGAACTCACCACCGACCACCCGGATGAACTTGTTGCCGACCCCCGGAGTTGATGAACTTGTTGTCGGCATCACTGAGAATATGGAAAGTGGTGGTGTGTCGATGGGAACTGCAAGTTGGGTTTTTAAGGTTTTTCTCATTTGATCTACCCATGGTTAGTTGCCAGTGGTTGGAGCCACAAAGGAGTTTACAGAAGCCTTTTTGGTTTGATACTCTCTAAAATGGTTCTGATTTTTGCCTAATTTCTTTATATATTGACTTTAAATGGGCTTTTTTTTTTTGGTGAAGCATGACTCACAGCTTTTTTTTTGGTGAAGCATGAATCTGTTTGAATATGTTGTTGGGTTTGAATCTTGTGGTTTGAATATGGTGCTTTTTTGATGAACTTTGATTTTTGATATGTGGGTTTGATGAAATTTGGGGTGATTTTGCTTTTTCTAGTGATTTTTTGATGAACTTTGATTTGAAGTTTGATATGTGGGTTTGATCTGATATGTGGGTTTGATCTGTTTTGTGGAAATTTTTTATATGTGGGTTTGATCTGTTTTGATATGGTCGATTGGGCGGCGATGATGCAAAAAAAAAACAAAAAAAACGTAGATTTTGATGACGATGGCGCGGCAAGGACGACGGAGGGTAGGTTTTTTAAACCTGCAACCCCACTTTTGCAGCCTTTTTGATTAACGGATAATCTGAGCCAAACCCTGTTTTTTTTTTCGAGATACAATTTGTTTTGATGTTGTTGGTTTTTTATTTTTTTCCCCCTAGTCGAGGATGATAACAATATATCTGAGACGCTTCACCGAGTTTGCGATTTCTGGGTGTGTTCGTTTTGGCGTAAAAAAATTTTTGTAAAAAAAAATTAAACCATAAACTTTTTGATGTAAACCGTAAACTTTTTAACGTAAAACGTAAAAAGTTTTACGTAACACGTAAAAAGTTTTACGTAACACGTAAAAAGTTTTAGGTAAATCGTAAATCGTAAAACGTAAAAAACGTTAACGTAAAAAAACCGGCGCGTAAAACGTAAAAAACCAGCGCGTAAAACGTAAATAACGTTAACGTAAAAAACCGGCGCGTAAAACGTAAAAAAACGTTAATGTAAAAAACCGGGGCGTAAAACGTAAAAAACCGACGCGTAAAACGTAAATAACGTTAACGTAAAAAACCGGGGCGTAAAACATAAAAACGGCGCGTTGAAAAAACGACGCGTGAAAAAGCCGGGCGTAAAACGTTAAACGTAAAAATCTGTAAATAAATCTGAATTTGATAATGCTTAATAAAAAAACTATGTTTAAAAAATAAAAATCTAATATAATAATACCAAAAAGTAATAAAAAAACAATAAAGACAAAAAGACAAAATAGAGTAATTTTACTTAAATACCCTTTTGGATTAAAATATTAAAGACATAATAAGACAAAAAATACTTAATATTATTTTTAAATACTTTTAATCTCATCCATCCATCTTCTTGATCTAATGGCCAGAAAGTGGTTCTCGCGGTTCTTACAACTGGAGGTGGTTCTCATTCTAGCGGTCCCCTGTATATATATATATATATATATATATATATATATATATATATATAGGGTTAGGTTCATAAGTGAACAGCATCCTTGTTTGTGAACTAATCTTGGCCCTTGATTTTTTTTAAGATGATAAGGGGTAGAATCTCACCCTTCTTTCACTGATCGCCACCTCTCTTTCGCCGCCGACGCCGACCGCAGCCTCATCTACTGTGAATCCACCGATAACATTACACCCTTCTACTCCTTCCGCTCTCCAGCTGCCTACCAAGAAACCCTCAAACTTCAATCCCCTTACAATAGCGTTATGGTAGGTACTGACAAGTTGCCGGATCCAACAAGGGGTTAATCTATTTGTTCGATACAAATATTCCATCAAGCAGAGGAGGTCCATCAGAGACTGTCTCTCACCATCGCCGCCATCATGGAGGAAAACCAGAGGAGATCTGTTGAAGATATCCAGTCGCCAGAATACTCATATGATTTTAAACAACGAAGGTACACAATGCTAAAGTGTAATAGTTTATATTATTCAGTAAATCGTTGCATGTTGTTTATGTTTTATAATTCTTTTAAGAACATCAAATCGGAAGTTAGGGTTTCTATAATCTGTTCTAAAAGTTGTTTAATCATGAGTTTTTGGTACAATGGTGTGTTTTTGATCAATCGTTGTCCGAGTAGATGCTTAATTTTTTTGAAGGATATGGTTGAGTTAACAAGATAATGGATTTTACTCTGTTTTTATGCGATGTACACGTGTGTATTTTATGCGTATTTTGTTGTCAAGACGGCGATGTACATATGTGTATACTACTACGATGATCTATTAATAAACTGGGTTGTATACATATGCACAGGGTATTTTTTGTTTATCTGCAACCTGTGTTGTATGCTATGTACACATGTGAATAAGCAGTCGACACACATGTGTACACAAGGTTGACTAAATAATGTGGTATTTAGTCCTATCAGCTTATTTTTTAAACATGATGTAACAATATACTATGCTTAATGTACAAAAGGGTGTACACTATGCACGCGTGTGTATAAGCACTCGATACACAGTGTACAAAAAATGTCTGTCATTAGTCTGCAACCTGGAATAGGGCTGATGCATTTTCAAATGAAGCATGTGCAGGCAAATGGTGGAATAGGGCTAATGCAGGCAGTTGGTGTTTGACAAGACAATTGTTTAATTTTATGGAGCATGTGCAACGATCGGTGTGTTTGTTTAACGGTCGAGTTGGCTGTAGCCTTCATGAACTTGCCGCAAGCTTTGCACCGTGCCATCTCGTGGCTATCGCTCATTAAGCACAAATCAAAGTGCTTCCAAACTTGGGGGTTTCTCTTGGTTTTCGAAACCATAACAACCTCATCGTTGCACGCCATAACGAGCTTTGAAGATATAGATTAGAATGTGTAAGTTAAGTATTTTTTAGTAGGTGTAAGTTATGTTTGAAGGTGTAAGTTATAAATATAGTTGAAACCGATTTTAATGGCAATAAATCGATTTCTAACGGCATTATAGCCGTTGGAATCGATTCCAACAGGTGTTGCAGCTTTTTCTGTGAATTACCCGAAGGAACCGGTTCTTCCAAGGAACCGGTTACAACTCTACACGGAATCGGTTCTAGTATTCATGGTCTAAAACCGGGTAGGAACTGGATCCGGTTCCTACAGGAATCGGTTCCATTCACACTCATTCAAGAACCGGATACGGTTAGGAACCAATTCCGGGTATAAAAAAAACCCGATATGCCCCAGCCTACTTTTGGCTATTTTTTTTTGGCCCAATATATTCAAGCCTAAATGGTAAAGCCGTAAAAACTGTTTGACTTCAAAATTGACCGATGCAAACCCCTAATCTTACCCAATAAACAGATTTTATCAAGTAACCAAATTATTTCCTACACTTTTTAGGCAATACATAAGTATATATTCCATCATAAGATAACATAGAGATTCTAGAGAGTAGCTAACACATGCTAGCTTTCTTTCAAATCAAGTGTGTACTTGGGTTTTAGACTTTTGGGTCCATAGAGAATTAAAATCAGAACTGGCTTTAAGTTGTGGTCCAAACCAAAACTGGCTTTTAATTTGGAACCAAAACTGGTTGACCTGATTTCTATTGGCCCATTTATTGGTCCAAACCATTAAAGAGGAAAGTCAAGAGACACCAATTTATATGGTGTAGCTGATATGTAGTGTATGAGTTTTCCAGCTTTTCTTTTTTGAACGGCGCTACTTACAAGTATCTTGTTTCTTTTTTTAATAAAACTAGTGGAAAATTATTCTGTAACATGCATCTTCCTATACTAATAAACAAAAATTTTTTTTGGACACGTGTCATTTTCTGGTGCTTTCTCACTTATTTTCCTATTTATCTCTCATATTAAATAATAATAATAATTTAAAAAAATACTAGATAAGAATAAATATTTAGATAAGGATAAACGTTTGTTTTTATTATGAGCATATTAAATAATAATAATAATTTTAAACAAAAAGTTAGATAAGAATATAAACGTTTATTTTTATTATGATCATAGTAAATAATAATAATAATAATAATTTTAAACAAAAAAATTAATTAAGAATAAATGTGATTGAAATTATGGTAAATTAGGAATCAAATGTTCCCGTTTGATATATACTTAATAATTGTATTATTGTTTTTTTACTAGAATTAAATTATTATTCTAGGTCATATGCTTCTATCAAATTGTAAGTGTTTTTAAATGCATCATTATAATGGTAGGCATATGCTTCTAAATTGTAAACTTTAAACCCATCATTTTTAGATATAAAGAACATCACTATAATTGTAAACTTTGAACCCATCATTTGTTGCACATTGCATCAACATGTATAAAGAACATCATTTCTAAATATAACAGTTCTATACTTCATTCAAAGAGAATTTATTTCTCGATTTTACGATATAATTCATAAAAATGATGAAATATATAAAACGTGGGGATTGATCTCCACCTTTTTTGTATCGTAAACTCTCTTGAATAAAATTTTAAGACGGATGATTTACGAATGAAATAAACAAATAAGCATGAAGGTGCATAAAAACTAACTAAAATAATTGTATCTCATAATTTGAATTTGAATGTATAATAAAAACGAGATTCAACCCCATGTAAATATGTAACACATGTGTTTTTAACTTAATAATAAATAAAAAAGCGAAGTAAAATGTTATAATAAGTAAATTGTATATCAAAGTTCATTTTAAAAGATAAATATTGACGACTATATGTGTTAACATATGACATTATATTTTATACAACACGTGCAATATACGAGTTTTTTAAAATATCTTTTTTTATTATTTATTATATAAAATTAAATTTATGCAAAATAAAAAAACAAAGTAAAATGTTATAATAATTAAATAGTACATCAATGTTCAGCACGTGCAATATACGAGTTTTTTTAAGATTTATCTTTTTATTATCTATTATATAAAATTATGCAACCCGTGTAATACACGGGGTTCTAACCTAGTTTATTATAAAATAAAAAAGTTTATTTATAACGCTATTAAGTTTAATTAGATAAAAGTTGTTTTCAAAATAATATGGATACACGATTTACATCGATAAAAAAATCATAAAAATGAATACAAATACCAGTAACGATATTGTTCGGTCGGCATTGGTTTATCTCATTACATTATTGGTACTCGGTATAGCTAACGATACAAAAAAAAAAATATTTTGAATATAACTCTGTTTTCAATAAAATATATTTCAAAGTGTTACCAAAAAACAATTATTCGGTACCAGTACCAAAAATATCAAAACCTAAAATGAGTAAAAATACAAACTGAACATTGTACCGATTATGGCGGTACGATACTGGTTCAGTAGTTCGGTGTCAATTCGGTTCAGTACCTGTATTCTGTATAGTTGATAATGCCAAAAAAACTTTAGAGTAAAATGTCAAAATCGTCCATGGGGTTTGGTCACTTTTGCCACTTCAGCCCATTCAAATAACTAACTCGGTTAAATGTATCATTAACTCATGAACGGTTTTGGCAATTCTCAAACTTTGGGGATATTTTGGCAATTTACTCATTTATTCTGTTATTTTTTATTTTCCTTTTCTACCTTTAAAATAAAAATAATAAATTAACTATAATATATATACATATACACACATGTTTATAATTTTATATATAGACACACATTTTCGAAGCTTTATTGGGGCCGTGGTAGCCCGACTCCTACCGATTTTTTGCTTGAAGTGATAATTTTATCAAAATTTTCTGAATATTATTGTGGGGTAAAATATTGGATTTTGTAAGAGTCCGATCCCACCGATTTGGATTTTGAGAGTCTAGCCCCAACTAAATTTTCGTTCAAGCTCCGCCACTGTATACACACACACATCATACACACTCTTTTTATTCTATCATTCTCTCTTCTCCACCTCCATCTCCATCATCATCACCACCATCACCATTGTCACCGCCACAATTACCCCGTCTATCACGGCACTCGTACTTCATCTCCCCTCGTTGACCCGTCGTACCAAACATCAGTACCACCCGTCTCTCCCGGCGTATCAAACATCATCAAATTATTATTATTTTTTTATTTAAAGGTGAAAAAGAAAATTAAAAAATAAATGTGTAAATATATAAATGTGTGTATATGTATATATATTTTATTATAATTATTTTTATTGTTTTTTAGTTAAAGATAAAAAATAAAATTTATAAAATTAAAAAACAAAAGAATTAATGGGAAAGTGCCAAAAATTGTCTATGGGAGTTGACGATATATTTTAACTGAGTTAGTGATATGGATTGAAATGACAACAAAAATGAAACCTCAGGGGGTCCAGTTACAAAAGTTTTTTTTGGACTAAAGTGGCAAAAATGACCGAATATCAGGGACGATTTTGGCGTTTTACTAAATACTTTATTTTGAATACAACTTTATTTTCAATAAATATTAAACATAACTGTGTATTTATATTTTTTTAAGTTAACCAATGCAAATGAAGAGCAATGAGATTTAGGGTTTCTCAAATATTAGTTTGGCATTAAAGAAAAGATAATAGATATTGAAATGGTGTACAAACCATCGAAACTCTTCAATGTATTGATCAGTAGAAATCGTGATGGAGGCGATGTTTTGCGCTAGGGTTTGCGAGTTTCGCATTTTCAATAGGGAATGGCCGAATAGGAATGGGAAAGATCCATGTGATATATGAACATTTGGTTATAACCTAATTAATTTGTTCCACGTGAAAAAAAAAAAAAGTTTTAGTTTAGACATGATTTACCTTATCCAGATACTCTCATTTAGTGGCAGGTGCGCCACACATATTTTGATTTATTATATATAATATAATAGATAATAGATGTACACACCACTTCTGCTTTGCCCTAAAACTTAACCAAGCTAAGTTAAAACAAAAGAAAAATGAGCACAATTATAATTGGTGGTTGTGATTAGAACTTTATAATAACTTATCGTATTTTTCTTAAAAAAAAGCTTGAAATGGTTTGAAATATATAGCTTCAACAAATAATATTACAATTAAGGGACGCTTGATTCATGACCTTTTTTAGGAATTGAAGCTTCTCAAAAAAACTTAAATTTATCATTCATTTGATTGACAAAATAATCATATTTTGGTTTGTTAAATTATTAAAGAAGTTGAGATATAGTGGTGGTGATGACAACGGGGACGGTGGTGGTAGTAAGGGAGTGGGATGTTCCACTTCTTTTGGTTTAGTTCTTTCACAATCTCAATGAAATGTTGAATCCATTTACCTGAAGGATTAAGATAATTCATTCTAATTCAATCTATTTGCCAACCAAATATGTAATCATTTATCCACTTAGACCAAGCGGTATAAGGGCAGGCTTAGGCCCGGCGATCCCCGGCGCCGGTCCCCCACACCGCCCCATTATGTGATAACCGGCTTGGTGAAGACGATCTTGACGGGCCCATTTTTTGAATATATGGCCGTTCAACGGCTAGATACATTTAATAAAAAAATTCATTTTTTCTATAAAACCATCTCATTTTATACCATTTTTCTCCCCACTTTCAACCCAAAACACTCTCATTTTTATACCATTATTTTATAAAAAAATATATTTTCATCCACAATGGCATCTAATTCTTGGTGGTCCTCGGGTTCTTCGGACGAAGAGGAGATGTTTTTCGCAAACGCTGTGGTAAAGGCGGCGCAGATTCTTATGGAGGAGGAAGAGGAAGACGTCTCGTCTGAAAGCGTTATTACCAGACGAATACGGATTAACAGAGACCGCCAAGGTTTGTCATTAATAAATTTTATTATCCTTATTCCTTATTTCCCCGTATTTATATATATTTTACGACAGGAGTGCACGAGAAATTGGTGAACGGTTATTTTTCGGATGCACCCCTTTACAATGCCGACATTTTCAGACGAAGGTTCCGAATGAGTCGCCGGTTATTCACACGGATTGCTGATGATTTGGCGGGGCTAGACCCGTTTTTCACGCAACGACCCGATGCTCGGAATTATGAAGGGTTCACCACGTTACAAAAGTGTGCTGCGGCCATCCGCCAACTGGCGTACGGGACAGTGGCCGACGCTTTGGACGAGTACTTACAGATGTCGGCAAGAACTACGCGGGAATGTTTGTATCGGTTTTGCCATAATGTGGTGAAACTGTATAGCAAACAATATTTGCGGAAACCAAACGCGTATGATGTTCAACAGTTGTACCAAGCTCATGAAGCACGGCACGGGTTTCCGGGAATGCTTGGTAGCATTGATTTTATGCATTGGGTGTGGCATAACTGCCCGACTGCGTGGCGATGCCAATACACGCGAGGTGATCACGACCATCCAACCTTAATATTTGAGGTCGTGGCGTCACAAGATTTGTGGATCTGTCATTCTTTCTTTGGTCTCCCTGGTTCACTCAACGACCTCAACGTGCTATACCAATTGGCGATCTTTAGCGATGTCGTTAATGGAATCGGTCCGGACACCCGTTTTACAGTTTCTGGGGTTGAGTATAGACGCGGGTATTATCTTGCTGACGGGATATATCCGTCTTGGTCTACAATTGTCAAGACTATTCCATATCCTGAGGACGAAAAAAGGAAAAAATTCGCCAAGCGTCAAGAAGCTGCAAGAAAAGACATCGAACGTTGTTTTGGTGTTTTACAAAAAAATGGGCCATCATTCAACAACCGGCACGTGCGTTCACACTGAAGAGGTTGCGCCTTTGTATGTACGCTTGCATTTTGCTCCATAACATGATTATTGAAGACGAATGTCAGGCGATTTGTGAGTATGATGAGAATGCATCTTACGGGAATACTGTCCCGGTAGATCCGACACAACAGGATTTAAACTCGTTCGCGCTAACCAACGACTACACGCATGCAAACCTTCAACAGGATTTGGTAGAACATATATGGAACAACGCAAACGACGGGGACGGTGACGAAGACGAGTAGTGTAATTTTTGTAAATTTTTAAATGTTGTCTTTTTTATAAATTTTAGGTTATGTAATCTTTATTTATGTTATGTAATGAATTTTATTATCTTCTTTTATGTTTTATTTTTATTTAAATTTTGAATTGTTTTTATAAAGTTAAACAAATAAAAAAGTTAAACAATAAAAATTAAACATTAAACAATAAAAGTTAAACAAATAAATAAATTAAACAATAAAAAATTATGTGGGGTAGCCCCATCCTCCACCCCCTCAAAAATGGAGGAGGCCCATCCTCCATAAGATGGTGATGTGGCGCCTACGTGGCGGCCCATCCTCATGGGGATGAGCCTCCTCATACTCACTAGTCTTAGGAATAGTACTGTGGTATTGATGAGTTAGATAAAGCTTAGGGTAGTGGAAGATTAGCGTTGTGTTCCTGAGTTTAATAAAGGAAAGAAAATGGAAGAAAGAAAGTATAGGGAGGAAAGAAAGTTTATCTTTTCAATTTGAAAAGAAACAAAAATTTTCCATTCTCCCACATCTCTATCTCTTCCTCTCTTTCTTTCTCCCCATAAAAAAAAATCTGTGGAACACTATAAATCTTTTCTTTCCATCCAAATCTCTTATCTACTCTTGAAAATAAAACTCTGAAACACAGTGTAAAGGTTCAACCACTAACATCAACAAAATAGGTTATAAATGGATTGCGGAATTCAATCTCAATGAACTATAGCGAACAACAAGTTACAATATTCATTACTACTCCAAAGTAGTTATGAGTTTTGTCCATCCGGATTTCACTTCCGCTTAGGCATGTAAACGAATCGAACATGCATCGACTGTTCGTGAACTTGTTTGGCAGGAAGTTCGTTTATGTTCATTTATTTAATAAACAAACGAACATGAACACGATTTTTTGTTCATTTAATTAAACGAACGAACATGAACACATGTTTTGTTTGCTCATTTATGTTTGTGAACATTCGTTTATGTTCATTTATTTACATTTCTTTATTTTTGTTTGTTTATGTTCATTTAAATTTAAATACATAAGTAGTTATATTTATATAAATATTAAACATAAAGGAACCTTTTAACTATTTATATAAACTAGGTGTAACACCCGCCGCGTTGCGGCCGGGTTGACATTCACATATCATAGAAGCCTAAAAGACTGTTCGGTATACTTTTGATTCATTACGGCATAGGCACTCGTTGATCATGTATGAGTGTTGACTTGTAATGTGACTTATGCTAATCTAGCTGTATAAGTCATCATCATCAGCTCCACCAGCAGAAGCATCAGACAGGTCAAAACCACCAGCACCAGCTACTGCCCCAGATGTTGCTTCAGCCACGCGAAACTCAGTCCCAAATCCTTTGTACTGCTGCAGTGTCTCATCAAACGCCACGCCTTGTATTTATGATGTCAAAGACTCCCATCATCATTATCAATGTCCAATTGTACATCCAATTTCTCTGGTATATCACATAGATCACATAAGATATTGTCACATAATGCTAAACATGACAAACCAGAATTAGCTTGTTCTGGTTGCAACAGTTCATCTGGTGATGTATCAGATGTCTTAAGATGTTTAGACAATTGCTTCAGCAATTAGACATCCTTATCTGTAGATACGACTTGAGCAACACAATTCATGAGCCGCCTCATTAACTTTAAGCCACTTGTTCTGTTCGGTTTGTTTACTTTATAGATTCCTCGAAGCGGGCAGCCTTGATCTCTGCCACCTCGTCTTCATCTTCATCTATTTTAGCATTAAGACTACACCGCACCGTTTAGATACTTGTCATAAAAATATACAGAGATGACACTATTTAATCATGGTTGCATGCTCTTTGAATATCCATAAATCAAGAAAAAAAAACGTCATATTCAAAAAGTCTTAATAAGTCACTATATTGTCCATAAATATCGCCTAAACAAAAAAAGAAAAACAACACATGTATATCAGTTTTCTTTGTAAATATTTGGAAAGAATAATCACTTCGGTTACACCATACAACATATTAAAAAACTCATAAAAGATGGTCTGATTTTGCTAAAGTGGGTAGGTCGCCTGGGTTGGGTAACGGGTCAAAAGCTTTTAGGTTAGAAATGCGTCATCTTTTAAAAATAAATTCACTTGAAATTATTTAAAAAATATTGTAATACCCCGCGGTCGACATGAAAACGATTTAACATTAAATTTTATTTTGTGCATATTAATCCTCTAAATTTACAACGATAAATATGACCGAATGTACTATAATTATGTTAAACTATTAAACTTAATAGTCTTTTGTTCTTTTAAAGTTACGTCATATACTAACTAATCAGTTTAAACCACTATAACAAAGCACATGTTCCAAGTTTAGTTTTAGTCTAAATTGTATCAAGTTTTTATACTATTTTTCATGAAAGTGACCAATTAACAACTTTTAAATACTTACTGGTCATAAGATTGAATTATAAACAATACCTAAAAAAGATAGTCTGACTTGAAGATACTTAACAGCTTACGATTTAGTGATGTATCTCGTAGTTTTCCCTTCTTCCCCTGCAAATTACAAGTAAACCGAGAACAATTTAGGAACAGATTCTTCGAGGTTTGTACGAATTAAGTTCTTATTTTGAATTGAAATTATAGCAGGTCAGGTCTGTAGACTGTAGTGCTTCGGCATGGTGGTTGAATGCTGAAACGATGTTCCATATGAACGGTAAAAACCACATAAGTGACCACAACTAAGTGTTGACGACTTGCCGACACATACAATCCATACTTTTAAGGTCATAAAACTACTCAATCCATTTTAATGATTAATAATCATCCTAAACGGGAGAGAATACAAAATCTTAGTAGACATTCTGACAGCAAATACACCAATACCTGATGATGAAGACCGATAGTAACTTTCTAACTTACATCTTTACCCTTAGCTATTTTTACAATGCAGAAAACTAAACCCTAACATTTACACTAAAGCAATATATAAAACTTAACAAACTAATAAAACAAAAGCTACAATCACACACAGTAACATTATTAATAATCAAACAGACAACTCACTACTCCGATAGGTGGTGATGGTGAACTTTTGATCTCTTTGGTAATCCCTGTACAAAAGATCTTCATTCACAAAAAAAAACACAAATCAACAAATGTAGATCTAGGGCTGTAAACGAACCGAACGAACACGAATGAGGCCTTGTTCGTGTTCGTTCGTTAAGGAAATAAATGTGTTCACGAACGGTTCATAAACACTTACCGAACGAGATTTTATGTTCGTGTTCGTTCATTAAGGAAATGAGCGTGTTCACGAACGGTTCACGAACACAAGTGAACACAAATAAATTTGGCGAACGCGATGAAGGATAAAGGTGGATGGCCCATAGAGTAGCACTAGAACTCGAATCCCTTATTGTGGAACGGAGGTAGATCATATTCGTCGATGTAAATAATGAGAAAAGAAATGGAAATGGTGCATACAAAGGTGAAAGAGGGTTTCCTAGTTTAATTGTTAGGGTAATGATATAAAAATCAGGCCCGGTTTTAGGGCTGGGCAGCCCGGGCTGATGCCAAGGCCCAAAGGACTTATAGGGCCCGATAAAATTTCAAGGCCTAGATTTTTAAGTGAGCACTGTTATGTTAAATGTTTAATAAATGAGTTCAACAACCCAAAATGAAGCTAGTTCAATGATTAAGACACCCAACTTGAAAACTAAGGTCATGTGTTCTAATCCCCTCCTGTGCATATTTTTATTTAAACAATTTTCAACTATTAGTCTCTTGCGTTTTTATTTACCAACCCACTTAATTAATTAATAGTTTGATCTAGTTAACAAGATGATTATATGATTCATTGGTTAATGTTCAAGGATATAATCTTGAGGTCATGAGTTCAAATCCCATGATTAACTTTTATTTTTAGTTAATGATTTTGTAACGATTCATTTTCTAAAAACAATATTAACGTTTTATAAAGTGAGATTACGCGACATGTTATGCCTAAAAACATCACTAATTTGAATCACATATTTATATATACATGGGTGTATAAACATATTTTATCAAACTACACCATTTTTGGTTTGTTTTGTTTATTTTTTAACAATTATCGTCGTATTGTGGTTTTTTGATATATAACTGATGAGTTTATATTATAATAAGTGGGCCCATTTTTTTTGTTTCGCCCGAGGCCCAAAATTTTGTTATCGTTCTCGGAGACGGCCCTGATAAAAATAGTATAAAGAGTATAGATAAAATATATGAAAGTATAAAAATCTTTAATTAAAACACGAACATACGAACATAAACAAACGAATGTTCACGAACACCTTACCGAACGTTCACGAACACAATTGAACGAACGAGACATTTGTTCATGTTCGTTCATTTAACTAATCGAACGGAATTTCTTGTTCATGTTCGTTCGTTTATTAAATGAACGAACATAAACGAACTTCCCGCCGAACGGTTCACGAACTGTTCGATGAACGTTCGGTTCGTTTACAGCCCTATGTAGATCTAATAAATATATATTATAGAATCACAAACACACATCAAAACTTACAAATGTAGATTTGTTCCAGTTTCAGATGTGGGTTGTTGATTATCCAACACCAACTCCGACGGCGCACCCAACCCCAACCCCAAACAACCACCAACCAAAAACATTCATTTTAACAACAAAAAAAAATTGTAGCAAAGAGAATAATAGTTGATTCTGCAACAAATTATAAGCAAGTACTGTGAAATTGACATAAGATTTGATGTAAACAAAGAGTAAATCGGTTCCTTCATCCATTTGGGGGGTGTCGATGGAGGCAGTCAAAATCTCCATGAACCCTAATACTATTACACCTAAATCTTCTTCCTTTCTTCAATTCCCCAAGCTTGATACTATCTACTTAAACCCAGAAAGTATAATACAACAGAATCAATAACCAAAAAAATGGAGAATTTGTGTCTGGGAAGGAGAGATGACATAATAAGAGTACCTGCGTGGTCATGACGGTTAATGTTGTTCGACGGAGCAAAGTGGAACCTTAGCCACCGCACATGTTCCATCACCGGAAATCTATTGATTCCAATGAGTCACCACCACCATCACACACCCTCTGAATCTTACGCCACGCCGCTACTCATCACCGATCTGGTTTTGAAACCCTCGAACCTTTATCTTTGTCGTGTTACCACCGGAATCCGGCTAGAGAAGGGGGTCGGGAGTCGTCGCTCTTGTTCTTGGAGAGAAGTTTTGAGGCGATGTTGGGTGGTTGTGTTGGTTTTATGGAAAAGAAAGAAGCCAGGGCTCACACGTGTATTAGATGATGATGAAGTACTTACTTGTACACCCAAGTACAACATACATTTGCACAAGAGAGAGTTTATGCAGGAGGTACAACTCTCATTGCATCAAATTGTTGCAAATTTATAGTTATACAATATAACTAATTGGTAAATAGGCTTTCTAATAATAAAAATAAGGTCGTTCAAAAAAAGTAATAAAAAAAGGTTTTCCAGTGGAATTTATCGTAATTAATCACTAATTTATACAAAAGTTACTTTATGTTTGTTTATGTTTAGTCAATTATGTCCATTTTTGTTCATTTATGTTAGTTCAATTATGTTTATTTGTGTTGTTTAGTGATTGTTTATGTTCGTTTACGTTCATAAACTATTTGTTTAGGTTTTAAACGAACGTACATAAACAAAAACGAACATGCTCATTTTCTTAATAAAGAAACATAAACAAAAAGATGTGCTTGTGTTCAATTAAAGTTAAATTAAATAAACAAACACGAACATGACTATTTCGTGTTCATTCGATTCATTTAAAAGCCTGGGTCCGCTTATTGTTTTCCTTGATCACATATATCATAGAGATCTTTAGTTATTTAGTTTATTCTAAATTTTAATTGAATTTATAGTATCGATTAATGTCAAAAGGATTTCATCAACATGAAATTCAACACCATTTTACTGTTACATGTCTAACTGAAAAGAAATTTAAAGAAACATAGTAAAGGGTAAGATCCTAGTCCTATGATTGCACCCTCGGTGGGCAAAATGGTATTGTCGCTAGTGCGATAACTTTCATAAAATATTATGTTTAACACGCAGGTTTATTACAATTCTGTACTTTTTTTTGAACGGCAAATTGTACTCTTATTCAAAGCCCCAAAAAATTGTTCCGCAAATTACATATGGTTAGTAAGCTACTAAGCCAACCACCCAAAACATACCATTGCCTCACCGAACTATAAAACAGAAAATTGAGCAAATATAACAGTAAGAAAGAAAGAAAACAGTGAAACTGTGGTTTTTGTCTCATCAACTCGAATTTTGTACATAAAATTTAATTTTGCAGTCCCGTAACTTACTAAATAAGTAAACTTTCCATGAAAAATACTTTTATACGATCGAAAATAACTTTTTGTGTTTTGAATAACATGGCCTACCATGTGATAATATGATGATTTTGTGGCCCTTCGAGTTTAGATGAATAGTTTTGACAATAAGTAGAGAAATTCAAACTGTTGAATGATGATATGTTGCCCAACCACTACCATCATTTATTGCCACCACATTTATGTCAATTTGGACATAATTATCTCACTATTCAAGTTGGTGTAACCTGATAATTTTATAATATAATTTTAAACAAAATTAAATAAAGTGTCACACCATGTATGAAAGCATGTATCATCACTTCAACACAACGACAAATCTTTAATTTGAGATCTTGGAAATTTGCATTAACCTATTATCAATGGAGTTCTTGTAAATCATATATCCTTAATAGAAGTTAAAATGTGTCTCCTATATATGGTACGTATGTGTTGTATGACCTATTAAATTACCCTGGGAGTAAATTATGTGGATCGAACGTAGAATTTCACGTTTGGTAATTTTCTTTGAGAAATCGTGTATACCGTCATAATGACCTAGTAGATGATATGCCTATGTACGTAGCATAACTTCTTAAAAAGGAGAAAAACAACTAAAAGTAAAATTTTTGACATACTGTATAGATGATAAATCATCAGTGTAGTTTTACTTTTTTATGTGAACTCATATTGTAAAATTGAAACTTTATTCATTCAACATGAAAAAGTAGTTGACTTGAAAAAATGTTGAAATTAAAGTTACAAAAAAGTGAACATAATTGGAACTTGAATGGTTTATGGTGCGAGGTTTAATTTCGCAAAAGAGGTTTGAATTTGATATATATTTGAACTAGTTTAACAATCCATGTGTTACATGAGTTACACTACGTGAAATATATAATTTATAAGTCTGTAAATAAGTTTTTAAAATGAAAACATTAAATCTGAAAAAGTTTAAATTACAATTAATTCACAAACAAATAAACAAAATTGTAAGGGGCTGTTTGTTTACCTCTTAATGGTTCAGACCTCTTACTAATTCAGCACTTAATGGTGTGCAACCCAATTGTGGACTCAAACACTGATGTACCAATCCTACCAGAAAACATGATGGGCCTGATTGATGCAAACTCACTATACCGGAGGTTGCATGAGAAAATTCTGACTAGGCCCAAGGTACATGAAGTTTCTGTGATCAACAGTTCCTCTTCATCAGATGAAAAAGATCAAAGGTCAAACTCATCAGAAATAGATGAAGCAGAGGGAGACCAGAATCTACAGATCAGAAACTCACCAGAAGCTGTGCAAGCAGATGTCCAAAGTCACCATAATCCATAAGCATAGTTACATCATGCTGCAGAATCACATGTAGCTGGAACAGGTTCACCAGAAAACACCTCTTTACTATTTGATAAATTTGTAGCTAAAATATACAACAGATTCCGATTCGGAGAACCCTCTGCTGAAATGATTCACTGAAATGATTCAAGTAAACAAGGAAATCCAAGATGAGAATTTATTTCACATGCCTGGTGAGGGAACTTCTGGTAAATCTATGGATCCACCAGAACCTTCTAGAACAGCAGAAGATGTGTCTACTGCTGGTCGGTTAGAAAGAACATTTGTTTTTCACAATGTCCCAGAAACACCAATAATATCATCTAAACAACTGCACAAAATGCTGGATGATGTTGTTAATGTTTGCAAAGATAAGGAACCAAAGAACTCAGTTGAAGAGAAGTTGGATGGGTTGTTGGAAGAAATAAAAAGTCAAAGATCAGAAATGAAGATTCTATTAGAATCAGTGGAATTTATTAGAAGACAGACAGAAAGAAACAACGAGACCCTGAAGAATATACAATAGCAGCCAGACAAAAAGTCATCAGAAACCATCAATCTTTCAGTAGACTTTCAGAAAATGTTTGCAGAAATGGAGAAGATCAAGTCTCAGCTGAAGGATGTTGTAGAATCAAGACAATCATCTAGTTCTGATAAAGTTCTGGAGGAAATCAACATTTTAAGGGCCAACAACAACAGCAAAACAGATGCCCTGGAAAAGTTGATTAAAGAATGAGCTGCACAGAAGGAGCACAACAGTGCAAAATTTGCCAGAATGCATGAGGAAGAAACAAAGAATGCTTAGCTCATGAGGGATGTTCAATCTCTCATAAAAAGAATGCACTACAATGTTGCCAGATTGAAACAAGTAGACATTCAAGAGCTCACAGTTCCCATTCCCAAAGATGCCTGACAGCTGGAGGTTCCCAAGATCATCAGAAAGTAACCAAGTGCCACACCTGTAAGCCAAACAAGACCTTCATCAATGGGTCCTCCTCCATCAGTGTCAAAAGAAGATATGCTGAAAAGGTTTGAATTTACACCTAAAGTTATAAATGATTTAAATATTGACGCCCCTCAGACACAACCAAAACAAACCACATCAGGGGAAACAATCTTCAGTCAGAACCTAACCTTGCAAGAAAAGAGAAAATGGGCAGATTCTGCAACCTCATCTTCTAAAAGACCAAGAATAGTGTAGAAGAAAACTCCTGAAGGGAACACAATCTTTGTTCAAGAAATTGACAAAGACGTGACGATGTTTCCAGAACATCATCTCAAAGAGTTTTATTGGTTAACAGATTTTTCAGAAGAGCTATTGACAGTATGTCAAAAGTTGGAGTCAAGCTATTTAAAAGAGTAGCTCTACCTGATTTTGATATGTGCGTCAACTATGATCATATTCACCAAAAGAAGGTCCACATACCTCCACCAGATACATCCATCCCTACAGAGCTGGAAAAGGAAGCAAGAACTGGAGTGATCTTTGAACAACGCAGGACTCTCTGTTGTGTCACACCCCGATATTTACAGCTCAGCCCGGTGGGGAGTATCGTGACGTAAGATTTGCATCGTCATAGTCAAACATACACAGAATAGTACAGCGGAAGTCTTGGAGTTTAAAATATTATTACAAACTTAATTGACTGAAAATACCAAACTAATAATTACAGACGAGCCTGTAATAATAATCCACAGGCAGATCAAATATATAAAAGGAGTTCAACAGACTATTAGGCTTATGCGAAGGAGTTGCAAATTCCTCTTCTAGCAATACCGAGTAGCTTCCAGCCTATTTACGTATTTGCACCTGTAACTTAGTCTTTTGAAAATACGTCAGTTTTCACTGGTAAATACAATCAACCGACACATTTTGAAAACATTTTCAAAAATTGATTTAGGTGCACAAGGCGCGAAAAATCTTTTATAACTTGGGACAAACTATATCTCGTGTTATCAGTTTTACAACACCTGACAATACATATGGGGCCCGGTATAGAAACCGAGACATGATTAACCAACACACCACTTATTCCCTTATTGGGAAAACCTGTATTGGGTCATAAAAATATTTTAATAAGCATTAGCATCTGTTAGGTGTATACCTACACCCCGCGCTTAAGGTCATGGCCATATATAAATAAAATGAGTCGTGGATATCCAGGACACAGTCGTTAACCCCCAATGTTTAAGTCAAGCAATACGAATTAAAATGGGTTATTTGAATTTCCCGACACATTGGTCTTCGAATCCCATACCCGACCACGCGGTCATAATTTACCGTATCCCAATCCCGTATAGGGGAAATAGGTTAAGAGTATTTACCTGAGCTAGCACCTGATATAAATGCAAGGCTTATAATAACTCAGTCGTATTCAATTAAGTAAGCGTAGGAAAATTTTTACCAGAAGGCTCTAGTCTAGAATAATGGTATAAATAACCAATTAGAATGCTAACGGATCTTATGCAAGTCGCAGCCTCAGATAGGCTAGCTTTAAGTATAAAAAACGGTATGATACGCTTGATTAAGCGATGACCGGAATAGAGTGTAGTTTAAACCCAACAAGTACTAAGACTTGTATAATATGGGTAAATTATTAACATTCTGGAAATTGAGGTAAAAATGATAAGGTTAAACCCGTTTCGGTAAACTTACGCAAACTAGTTACGTAAGTTCCTTTTAACCGGATGAGTCATCAATAAGTTCCATATGCCAATATACTTTAAACAAGTTATAATATCAGTAGGATATCAACTTGTATGCCTGTTAAGGTTTTAAAATCAAACTATGCCTCATAAGGGCGTTTTGGTCATTTTATGACGGATAAAAGGAACTTGCGTACAATCTAGTGTTACGACCATAAACATTATGTGAAAACATTTTATTTATGATATAATATCAGTAGGATATCAAACATATGTGTGTTTTAAAGTTTAAGACCAAACTACGCTCCGTAGTGGCATTTTGGTCATTTCACACATAGTTTTGAAAGCTAATTTGGGAATATGAGTTTATAACATGTACCTACTGTAAAAAAATTTAAAATGATTTATAAAATCAGTAGGTAACGAGTCTTGGTTGCTAAATATGGTTTAAAACCATATTATGCGCCGAAACGACGTTAAAGTCGTTAAATGGCGATATTTGCGACGTTTTATGAAAACTGATGTTATGACCAGGTTTATATGTTCAAAATATGTTACTTAGTATAACACATCAGTAGGTAAAAGGTTTTGTATGAAGATTATGCTTTAAAACCATTTTATGTACCATAAGGGCATTATCGTCATTTAAGAACGTAATACAAGAACTTGTATCTAAACTCAGTTTATAATCTGATTTGATATCCCCAAATATCCTAATTATGATATTACATCAGTAGGTAATGAGTTTGGTATAGGGAATTATGCTTAAAACCGATCTATGCCCCTAAAGGGCATTTTGGTCACTTTTAAAGCATAATTTACGACATTATACGCAAACTTAGTTTATGATCAGATTTGTAAAATCAAAATATGTTAAACATGTTAACATATCAGTACCTAAATCATTTGCAAGCTTATTGGTGTCTAAAACCTTATTTTGCTAAAAAGGGCATAATGGTCAAAGTATGACACAATTACGGAAACTTGCATAAAACTCAGATTACTATTATGATCGTGTAATATAACCTCAGAGGGTTATGCTACATCATATTATGATCATAACGGAACCTTAAATCAGAAGAAAACTAATCTAATTCGGTTCATAATCGAAAGTCAAAGCAGAAGTCAAACTTCACGACTTTCGGTTGCGAACCGACCCTAAAACTGGAATTGACGAGCCGAACATGTTTACACATGTTCTAATAATTATTACCAAGTTGTTTAAGTGTTAAAACATATTTTAGAACACTTCTAAACTCATTTTATGATTAATTCAAAAACTGACCCGTTGACTTTTGAAACGTCAATATGTTGACACGTTACTTGACCAAGCAAACGTGATTCTTCGGAGGTGTCCTTTTGAGGGATTAACACCTACCTATTTAAGATCACGTAGCCATGTTCGTTGCGAACAATGGCTGGACCATTAAGGTCTAAACCGAAAGGCAAAGCGTTTATCGGAAACGCTTGACTTTTGGCTTTAAAAGCCTATAAGATGAATAAGCCACGAAAGGAACACTTACAAGTGGTCATAGGGACTGAATAAAACTCAAAGGAAGTTCCCAATTGCTCAGGATCCTCCAGAAATGAGAGATAGAAAGATTACAAGGAAAGGTGCAAGTTTTCAATTGAAACTCATCACCTATTTATAGTTTTTGAGAATCAATTTGATCATGCCAAGTGTTTAGAGGCTTCCTAGGATGTTAACAAGTGTCTTGACAGGTGTCTAAAACAGTTAACAAGCCCCTTAGAATCGAATAAATGGGTTAAAAGTGTTATGAGTGGGATGCAAGCAAAGAACAAGAAACAAACAAAACTTTCTGCAGCTGGGCTGCTCTGGTGGCCCGCGACAGGCCCGAACCAAGTGGGTCGCGGCCCGCGACGTAACCCAGATCCAGCAAACAGGTTTCAGCCTTTGACAGATTCAGTCCCTGCATCTTTTAACTACTTTTAAACTTTCCAAAGTTGACATTATTGGGACAAATACTTCTAAAACCAATATTTAGGTACATCCAATATTATAGCCGTACATTGAAAGTTCTCGGTTTGTTAAAAGGTCACTCAAAGGTGAGAATTCACATGTTGACGTTTTTAATCCTTTTAACTCGCAACTTTGCGCGTGTTATCACGTAATGGCATAAAAGCCCTAAATGGCCAATATTAGGCATTCCCGAGAGTATGATCGAACATCATAAAGCTCCGGGTTCATTAAAAGGTCACTCAGAGTTAAGAATTAATATGTTGACGCTTTTAATCCTTCGATGCATAAACTTTCAAACGAATACGCAAACGGCTCCTCTCGTCCAACAAGTGGCTTATTCGAGAATACGAACACCGTGTAAGGTCATTCAGAGGCTTAGTTTAAGCATGTTGACACTTTTAGTCCTTCCACATTCAAAGTTTTCAATTTTGTCAAAATTAGTCCCTCTTAGCCAACATTTAGGCACAATTAAGATTAGGGATATGTGTCGATATATTACTGGACATGATTTTACGAGGTGTTACATGTTTTGTTCATAGATATTGAAGGAAAGAAAACCCTTTTCAGAGTTGTTGATATCTGCAAGTATTCAAACCAGACACTGAAATACATCAAAGAATGTATGATCAAGAAGCAGGAACAACTTCAAGTTAAGGGAAATGACAAAGAGTTGTTGAGAAAAGAGATAGAAGAAATCATTGATGAATGGATGGCTGCTAGAGGCTGGTACAAAGACATGTACAAAGAATGCCACAAGTTCATCCATCATAAGAAAAAATTGAAGACTGATGATCTCCGCAAAACTGTTAATATTTCTTGAAAAACAATTGAAGTGATGTTATTTCTTTTGTTATCTGTCTTCGAATAATGTTTTGTATTTTTGCAACTTTAGTTCCGTTGTTTAGATTTTTTTTTTTGAATTATGTTCATTTGTTATAAGGTAGCTTATTTTTCTTGCAATACTTATGGGGAAATTGTTAGGAAACTTTTATATAAGTATTGAAGAAAAAGATGATCAACATGATCATATGCTGAAGATACAGTCAAAGAAGATCAATAAAAATGTGTCTACAAGATAACAGGACAAGAAGAAAGAAAGAAACATCTTTAACAAACATTAGAAAATGATCAAGACAAAGAGAAGACGATCAGAAAAGGCCATTCTGATGAGTCTGATGATAAATCTGGTATTTATCATCAGAATCTGGTAAACTCTGATCATCAGAAGTTCTGATGATCAAACTCAACAGAATTATGGTAAGCTGGCTATCAGAACTTCTGATGAGCCAACTTTTCTTAAAGAAAAGACCTTGACACAATTTGGAAAGTAACAAGTTGACATCCACTGATTCAATGAATATGCCAAAAAGCTACTTTGTTCAGAGCAAGTGCATGAATAAACAAATGTTTATTCATGACCCAGACTTTCTATAAATAGATTTGTCAACCCCGAAGGTTAAATGAGTTGAGCCAAGCATTCAATACATACACCACAAACTCCATTACCCTTCCCTACAAAATTCTTTGAGCATTCATTTGTAACAGTCAATAACTTTGTTTTCTAAAGTGATTAATATACTTGAAAATTCTATAAGTTGTTATTTCTTAAAAATTTGATTTCTAGTTCCACACAATACTTTCATACTTGTTGAAATCTATTTGCCATACTTAGTCATTGAGTATCATATCTGGGATCAACAAATCTACCTACCCACTTGGTAGGATTGCCTTCAAAGATTACCAATATACTCCTACTCGATAGAAATGGAGAATCCTCACCACATTGTTACTCAACTATCACTATGGACACTGAATATAAGCGTTTTAACATATCACAAATGTGCAATGTAAACTTGTGATCCTTTACAACAAGACAAAATTATATGACATTCAAACCTCCCCTATTGCCCCAATGCTTTGTACAAGATTTTTAGGCTCCAATGACTTAGGGGTGAGCATAGTTTAACCATAACTGACGGTTAACCAAGTCATGATTAACCGACCATTGATTAATAGTTATGTAACCTTAATCTTAAATCAACAACCTATCAAAATCATTCTTTAGTAAAATAATTTCACAAAACCATTCAAAAAAATAAAATCAAATACAACCGTTAGAAGCATATTCTTTTTCTTGTATTTTTCTTTATGTTTGGTGGGTGCTAAAAGAACAAAAAGAAATCATTAAAGGAAGAAAAAATTATAAGTTTTGTGATTTATCTTTATATCATTTTTCAGGCGGTGTCCTTTTTAACGAATGTTGACAGGCGGCGTCCTTTACTAGGTAATTTGTTGCAAGTTTAGTCATTTACACCCAACTCAGTTAAAAAACCCTGTTAATCAATGTGTAAAGGACTAAACTTGCAACAAAATACCTAGGTAAAGGACTAAACTTGCAACAAAATACTTAGTAAAGGACACCGCCTGTCAACAATTAACAGGGTTTTTAACTGGGTTGGGTGTAAAGGACTAAACTTGCAACAAAATACCTAGTAAAGGACGCCGCCTTTCAACATTCGTTAAAAAAGACACCGCCTGAAAAGTGGTATAAAGATAAAGGAAAGAACTTGTAGTTTTTCCTTAAAAGAAAACAAAGAAGAACAACATAATAAAAAGTCATAAACATAAACACAACAATGAAGTAGCCAGCCATCGGTCTTAAACAATAAACACACAATTAATTATTTTCCCAAACAATTAGGAGCCGAAGAACACATAATAATTCTTCCAACGGTAACACCATTTCAATGCACCGCCATTTTCATTAATTCTTTTCAATTTTCTCTCTCTTTTTCTTGACGAT
Source organism: Helianthus tuberosus (assembly GCA_030545235.1). Taxonomy (NCBI): domain Eukaryota; kingdom Viridiplantae; phylum Streptophyta; class Magnoliopsida; order Asterales; family Asteraceae; genus Helianthus; species Helianthus tuberosus. Next base: position 110,327,439 of record CM060400.1, on the reverse strand, counting down.
TTCAACAAGTTTCCGGAGATTACCGTTGCAATTTTCACTTCAAATTCATCCAGCTACATTCATTCAATTCAATTCGTAACACTAACACACTCATAGATCTTACATTTTTTAGGTTTTTCATCTTCACTAGCCGCCATTGAAGCCGATTCACGGATTCCGTTTGCTCTTTACTGTTTCATTACAGGTAGATTTGATTTTTTGTTGCTTAATTACTTAATTGTGTATTTAGATTTGATATTTTGGTGATTAATTAGTTAATTGTGTATCTAGATATGCTATTTTGGTAATTAGTTAGTTGAAATTCAAATCTAGAGAGGCGGAATTTGTTTGTCGTCAGGTGATCTATTTAATTAGTTAATTGTGTATCTAGATATGCTATTTTGGAAGGGTTGAATACCGCCATTGATATATAATTAAGATTGCTGTTATTAGGTCAGATTTAGTCCTTATTTGTTCATCAGTTTACCATATAAACACAAGGATATTAAATAATAATAATCCATGTGTAGACACCAGACAGTATAAGATTCTGTTTTGTATATATATATTTGTATATTTTTGTTCCATAGACTGTGACCTCTCAAATATATTGTTTCGAATCTAGTTCGCTTTGCGACAGGAATCTACATTTTAAGATAAGATAGTATATATATATTTAAGTGTAAGTATAATAGCTTACACGGTATTAGTTATGTGTTTAAGTGTAATTATTATTGGCATCAGAGCGAATCTATTCTCGAACACTAACAAATATTGGATGGTCGCCTAAACCTATCCGCCACGGCGCCGCCACAGACCGCTTCCAAACCTTGGTAGAGCGGTCAGCCGAGTTCCAAATAATAACAATAATCAGATTTGGCCTTAATAAAAGCTTTGGTTTAAAAGAAGAAAAAACTGTAATCAGTATTAACTTCTTATTAGCCTTACTTTCTTCTTATCATCTGGTATATTAGTTTGTAAATTGAATATCCGGAAAAAAGAACCCGAGGATAACTGCATTCAAGAAAACTGAAACGGATTTATCGTTTCATTTGTTTCTATTATGTGAAATGTTCACCTCATGACTCTGTGTATGCATTGCACTCCTGAAATATTTTAGAAATTTAATTCAGTTTAGCTTGTAATGGTTAATAAAAAATAGAAGGCTTTAGTGCTAGATTTTTTGTGTGGTCCAGAAAACAGACCACTGAGGACTTTCTTGATCATTAGTACCTATCAGAAATACCAAAAGCTGCTATTCTAATATAAACTCACAGAAACCATAGCTTATCAGTTAGTTTAAAAACACAGAACATGATTACTTATGCAAATTTTTGGTCATCTCATGCCTTTTTTTTGTTTTCATTCACGGGTTTGGCTTTAGTCTAAACGGGTTGGGGTCAGTTTCGGGTCACGTACACATTTAGTTAAAATGGGCCCGATTCGGGTCAACCCAATGGGTTCACGGGTTGACCCGTTTAACCGGTTCATTTGTATAATTTTTTAAAATGGGATTTATGTCATAACTTAAACTAGTTGAGTATTTTTTGCCAATATTTAAAAATTAAATAAGAAACCATGTGTCCGACACGTTTTTTGGGTTCATGTCAAATTTTTAATTTAGATTATTGGTATGCAAAAAGGTAAAAATATTTTATTTCGGGTTAGACGGGTCGTGTTCGTGTCAACCCACAAATAAGGGTTCATGTGTCTACACGATTTTAGGGTTCATGTAAAAACTTTAGGTTCATGTCATGTTTGATCTACCAACCCATGAACAAGTCCCGTTTAGCTTTAGCACCCCAACAATGAGCCACCGTGTTTCTAATAGGTTCACATCTATCCCTTCATCTATGTAGAGAAAAAACAAACTTTATGAAGCCAATTGATCTTTCAATAAATTGGATAGTTGAAATTATGCATTTCATATTACCTCCAATAATTTCTTTGCTTTTTGCAGAACAAATGAGTGTACTTTTGCTTTTTCTTTTTATTAGTGATTGTTCTTTTTCTTTTAGGTTTGATTCTCCTTGTCACTAACCTCCTTTATTTTGTTTTTTGTATACTATTTTTGTTCTTTTTTTTTAAACAGAAAATGACTCCTGTTTTCCATTATACAAAAAGTTAAGACATAACATACTTAAATGTCTAACTTATGGTTCTCTAAATCACAAACAAATCTATCATCCGCGTACATTATTGAATATATGAAAGGATCTTTACTCTCGAACCGACACTATTCGTTCTAAATCATTCTTTACTAAACATTTAATCCCATACTTTCTATTGAAAAATAAAGTTACTTATTCTCTGCTTTTTTCCATATGAAAAAGGAGAAAAGAGGTCAAGATAATCACATTATTCTCCATCAAAATTTGAAGCTTTATCAAATTCATTTCTTCACTTCAGTTGTAGATCTTGCAAGGTAACAACTCATCTTGAAGTGTGTTTCGGTTCTTCTAATTTTATTTCTGTTATATTATTGTGTTCAAATTTTAACCTGCATTGTATTCAAATTTTATGTATGCAAATTTCTGTTTTTTCTTCTTCATTTAGGTGATCAAGACATACACACATGCGATGAAAAAGCCGATGAAGCTTCAGTTATTATCATTAACCACTTTCATCCTCCTACTATACAATTTTCATGTCATAACTGCTGATCTGGATTTAAACTCTGATGCTCAATCACTTCTTAAATTCTCTTCATCGGTACTTCACCTTAGAAAACTCAACTGGAATTCGTCGAACCCCGTTTGCACTTCATGGGTGGGTATCAAATGCAACGATGACGGTACACGAGTAATTGCCATTCATCTCCCGGGAGTTGGACTTTTCGGTCAAATCCCGCTTAACACAATAGGACAGCTAGATAAGCTCAAAGTTCTTAGCCTAAGATCCAATTTGCTAAGTGGGACCCTTCCGTTAGATATACTATCTATTCCTACTCTTCAATCTGTTTACCTTCAACACAATAATTTATCCGGTGAACTTCCTACTTTACCCCCTCAGGCTACGGTATTAGACCTCTCTTTCAACTCGTTTACCGGTAACATTCTTGAAAAAACGAAGAACTTGACCCGACTCACTTCGTTAAACCTCGAATTCAATTCGTTTTCCGGAAACATCACCGAGCTTAACCTCACTAGGCTTCGGGTTTTCAACGTTAGTCATAACATACTAAACGGGTCAATCCCAGTTTCCCTCCAAAAGTTCCCGGTCTCTTCATTCGAAGGGAATTCGTTATGCGGGCCCCCTATGAGTCAATGTTCATCTTTGACTTCTGATATCCTACCCGTGCCGGTGAACTCAAAGAAACACAAGAGACTGAGCACCGGTGCTATTGTCGGCATTGCTGTTGGAGGCTTCTTCATCCTACTTTTACTTGCATGGTTCTTGTTCTCTTGTTGCTTTAAAACAAAAAAAGAAGATTCTGTTGGTGAGTTGAAAGTCCAGGCTGTCACTCCCGGGAAAAATGAGAAATCGGACGATTTTGGAAGCGGGGTGCAAGCAGCCGAGAAAAACAAGTTGGTTTTCTTTGAAGGAAGTGTGTATAATTTTGATCTTGAAGATTTACTGAGGGCTTCGGCTGAAGTTCTTGGAAAAGGGAGTTACGGGACCGCGTATAAGGCTATATTAGACGAAGAAACGACTGTCGTGGTGAAACGTATACGCGAAGTTGGTGTTCCTAAGAAAGATTTTGAGCAGCATATGGAATTCGTTGGGCGGCTTGGAAGACATCCTAACATTGTGCCGTTATGTGCTTATTATTATTCGAAAGACGAAAAGCTTCTTGTTTATGAGTATATGCACACCGGTAGCCTCTCGTCACTCTTGCATGGTATGTAATGTAATATTCATCGTAACTAAATGTGTAGATGCGGTATTGTTTTCCCTATAATGTTACTTTCTTATGACGTTCTCTGATAACAGGTAACAGAGGAATAGGAAGAACTCCATTAGATTGGGATTCACGAGTGAAGATAACACTCGAAGCCGCAAAAGGAATTGCTCATATTCACTCAGAAGGTGGCGCTAAATTCTCGCACGGTAACATCAAGTCATCGAATATTCTACTCACCCGAGACCTCGACGGCTGCATATCCGATCTGGGCCTAGCCCCATTGATGACTGTCCTTCCTACAAAATCCCGGTGCATCGGGTACTTCGCACCCGAAGTGCTCGAATCCCGAAAATTCACTCACAAATCAGACGTTTATAGCTTTGGGGTCCTGATTTTGGAGATCTTGACGGGCAAAGCACCGATACCGTCGTCGGGTCAAGAAGAGGTGGTTGACCTGCCGCGGTGGGTCCGGTCGGTGGTCCGTGAAGAATGGACATCGGAGGTGTTTGATATGGAGTTAATGAAGCAAGAACATGTTGAAGAAGAGATGGTTCAGATGCTTCAGATTGGGCTTGCTTGTGTGACCAAGGTTCCTGATATGAGGCCGTCGATGGATGAAGTTGTTAAGATGATGGCGGATTTACGACCGTTGGATTCTTCTGATTATCGACTGTCGTCTGATGATAACAGGTCTAATGTGGTGACTCCATGATTGATTGCTATGTTTGATGGGTGTTGTTTAAAGTTGTTCAAGAAAACATTGCATTGCATTTGATTCATCTTATTTAAATGCATTATAAGAAACATCGTATTTAAATGCTTTTTATTTTTGTTGGTTTCAGTTTTGTGTTTGGTTTACAGACTCAGGCTTATTAGTTGTGTGTGTATTATGTCCATCGGTTCGACCATGTTAACAACTGGTCGGTTAAAAACAAAAATAAAAGAAAAAAGTTCAATATTCATGTAAACACAAAATGCTATTATAGTATGGATTTGGCCATTGATACCTAATTTGGGCCCAACCCATCAACCTATTAGGGTTAACCCATCTTCGTCTCTTTATCTTTTGGAACTCTCTTGATAGGAACTGAAAATATGATTAAATTGAAACAAGAACAAACACGATAGTCGGCCCGATTCGAGAGGGGCTAGTCTCCTAAATTCCGATCAGAGATCACAATACAAATAAAATATCTCATACCCCTAAAAAACTAAACAAAGCCTGAATATAAAGACTCTAAATCTAATGGCAGTTAATCGGCAGTTATGCCCCACTTTCCTCAATTTCTGGATCATCCAAACTTCCTGAATTTTTGAATACTTTCCCTCCAACCCGTTTACCTCTATCCAGCAATAATTCTGACCCAACAACTCTGGGTTTGTATCAATACATCCCACCCGGTGAAACGACTTGTCCTCAAGTCGTGAGGAAGAGAATTGGCCGGCTAAGTCCCTGCGTTTCAAATCAGCTTGTACATCTTTATTCCTAACATGAAGAAACTCCTTCCAATTGTTCATACTTTTCTGTTTTCCAAGATTCGTAGACTTTGATGACATTGATACGCGCTTATGTTCCTTCTCATGTTGTGGCAAACAATCTGTCTCATTTGCATCCACACACATCATCATTTTCTGTTCTTTGATTTTTGGTGGAAAAACAAAGAGTGAGCTCTTTGGTGGAAAAACAGAGAATGAGATCTCTTTTGCAAGGGTGGTGGCTAGGATGTCCTTTTGTGTGTTGAGATGGTTATTGATGTAGGCAAAATGGGTAGTTTCAGTGGTGCTAGTGGCGATGTCGGTAGTCTCGGTGATGGAAGATGGTTGCTTTGGCGGCGGCGGCGGTCCCGGTAGTTTCGGCGACGACTGTGGTGGAGTCACTAGTTTTGGCGGTGGTGGAGTTGGTAGTTCTGCTGGTGGCGTTGCTTGGTTAGCGGTTGGTTTTCCAAACATCACGGTCTTGAGTTCTTCAATATCTTTCCTCATTTGCGACACTATGGCATCAAGTTTAGTAGCGATTTCTGCCAATTGAACAGCCACAAAATCGGAATTGTTCCGGGTCTGAACCATGTCGATTCCCGGCAATGGAACCAGATGATAGGAACTGAAAATATGATTAAATTGAAACAAGAACAAACACGATAGTCGGCCCGATTCGAGAGGGGCTAGTCTCCTAAATTCTGATCAGAGATCACAATACAAATAAAATATCTCATACCCCTAAAAAACTAAACAAAACCTGAATATAAAGACTCTAAATCTAATGACAGTTAATCGGCAGTTATGCCCCACTTTCCTCAATTTCTGGATCATCCAAACTTCCTGAATTTTTGAATACTTTCCCTCCAACCCGTTTACCTCTATCCAGCAATAATTCTGACCCAACAACTCTGGGTTTGTATCATCTCTCCTCTCCCTCTCTAACATTGTGTTTTCTAGTTATTTATTGGAAGTGGAAAGAAAGTAAAAATTATTATTTTATTGAGAGTTTCTGTTGTGTGGTATAGAGAATAATCTCTGATTTGAGTTTGAATTGTATTGAAAATTGTATTGTGCTAGAGCTAGGGTTACAGAATAAGGTGTTTATATAGAACACCATTTTATACATTTACCCCTACACTATGACATATTGTTTACTTTCCGACACTCCCCCTCAAGTTGAGTAGTGGGATCACCAATACTTAACTTGCTCAAACAACTACTAAAGGCGTTTCCGTTGACAGCTTTTGTGAGTATATCTGCGAGTTGATCTTTTGACGAAACATACGAGAGTTCTATGATTCTTTCTTCTAACTTTTCTTTGATGAAATGTCGATCGACCTCCACGTGTTTTGTTCGATCATGTTGAACTGGGTTCTCTGAGATTTGTATTGCAGCTGTATTGTCACACATAACTTTACTAGGAGCCTTTTGGGAAAAACCAATGTCTTCTAGCAGCTTCCTGATCCAAAGAACTTCGCTTAACCCTCGAGCTATACCTCTAAATTCCGCTTCTGCACTTGACAGAGCGACTACCTTCTGTTTCTTACTCCTCCAGGTAACGAGGTTTCCACCAACCAAAGAAAAATATCCTGATGTTAACCTTCGGTTTCCCTTATCTCCTGCCCAGTCTGCGTTAGTATAGAGCTCAACATTTAAATGTCCATTTGTTTTGAACAATACTCCATGGCCTGGAGTTCCCTTGAGATATCTTAAAATTCTCTGAGCAGCTTCCATGTGGGCAACTTGAGGTTGATGTATGAACTGACTCACCACTCCAACAGCATAAGCTATATCAGGGCGAGTGTGAGAGAGATAAATTAACTTGCCCACGAGCCGTTGATACCTTTCTTTGTCTGCAAGTTCTCTATTGAGTTCCATGTGAAGATTGTGGTTCACCACCATTGGAGTATCTGCTGGTTTACAATCAATCAACCCAGTTTCTGCTAGGAGATCAAGGACATACTTCTTTTGGCAGATGAAAATTCCCCGTTTAGACCTGAGAACTTCTATCTCGAGGAAATACTTGAGATTCCCAAGGTCTTTCATTTCAAACTTTGAAAACAGATTTCTTTTCAGCCGTGCTATTTCTTCTATATCATCTCCGGTAATAATCATGTCGTCTACATATATGATCAAGCAAGTTACAAGGCCGTTTCTTCTCTTGAGGAACAGAGTATGATCAACGTTACTTTGGTGATACCCATACTCTTTCATGGCCAAAGTGAACTTTCCAAACCATGCCCGAGGAGACTGCTTTAGCCCATAAAGGGACTTTTTCAACCGACAAACTTCCCCTTCTTTAAAACCCCCTGAAAAGCCTAGAGGTGCTTCCATGTAGACTTCTTCTGTTAGGTCTCCATGGAGAAAGGCGTTTGTAACATCAAACTGGTGAAGAGGCCACTTCTTATTGGCTGCTACGGAGAAGAGAACTCTGATGGTATCCATTTTTGCAACCGGAGAAAATGTCTCAGAGTAATCAATCCCATACGTCTGAGTGTAACCCTTGGCTACAAGCCGAGCTTTGTATCACCCAATGTAACCATCTGGTTTATATTTGATTGAATACACCCACTGGCATCCAACTGTTTTCTTTCCTTTAGGAAGAGTGCACTTCTCCCATGTGTTGTTTTTCATAAGAGCACACATCTCCACTTCCATTGCTTCTTCCCAGTTCTTCTTACCCAGTTCAGAGTATAGTGAAGTAACAAATGCTTTCGCACTGTTAGATAAGTTCCCGTTGACCATATTAGCTACAGGATACCTTGAATTTCTGGTTTCCCTCTCCGGGGAGTACCGTTTTGGAGGAACCCCTCTATTGGCTCTAGGAGGAAGAGAGTATCTTCCGGTTGTCTCTGTTGCACCTGGTGGTTCAACATGTTCAACCACTGGTTCAATTTCAACCTGTTCAACATTTGGTTCAACCTGTTCTGTAGGTTCTGTTGTTGTCTCATAGTTACAAGACGGCGCATGACATTCAGGGTTCTCAGTATTTCTTACCTCAGGTATCACGTTGGATGGACTTTCTTCAGTGGTACTGTGCTCCGCAGATTGTGTGGCTGTGTTTGAAGGACTCGCAGTACTGTGAGGATTTTCTGTTGTTACTTCTTCAGATGAGGGAAGTTGGGTTAGCCAACTCAGAGGGTCTATACATTCATTCTCCCCCTGACCACTGAGTTGGGTGTCATAAAAGTATTTTGTTTCAAGAAAGTCAACGTTCATTGTGGTGAACATTTGATGAGTTTTTGGATTATAACACCGGTAACCTATTTGGTCGATCCCATAGCCGATAAATACACATTTCTCAGCACATGGGCCGAGCTTGTTTCGGTTAACTTTGGGTATGTGAACAAATGCGGTACACCCGAAGATTTGAGGTTCAAGTGTAAGAGGATGGGGAATACTGGCAGACTTAGACAGACAATCTAAGGGAGTCTTAAATTAAGAGCTTTTGTGGGAAGCCGATTCAGGAGATACACAGAGGTTGCAACTGCATCCGGCCAGAAAGATTTAGGAACCTGAGATTCGATCAAAAGGGCTCGAGTCATTTCAAGAATAATACGGTTTTTTCGTTCGGAAACACCGTTTTGTTCGGGGGTATGAGAACAAGAAGTTTGATGAACTAATCCTTTGGTTTTAAAGAACTGTTTCATGGATGTATTGACAAATTCTCCCCCATTGTCGGATCGAAGGATTTGGATTTGAGTTCGGAATTGAGTTTGAATCATAGCATAAAACGTGATAATTTTTTCGTAAACTTCGGCTTTGTTTTTTAAAAAATATACCCATGTCATGCGAGTGCAATCATCCACGAATAGTATAAAGTACCGAAGACCCTGCCCCCCCCCCCCATCACAGGAGCAGGACCCCACACATCAGAATGGATTAGTGAAAAAGGTGAAGCAACTTTCGTATTGCTAGGTTTAAACGGTTGTCGATGGCTTTTAGCACGAAGACAGGTTTCACAATCTATTTTCCCATTTGAAGGGAAGAGTTTTGTAAATAAAAGGTGCGAATAGCCATGGGATGGATGCCCCAAACGTCTATGCCATAGCCAGGCTTCCCGGTTTTCGGTTCCATGTGCCAGCATCACAGTACCCTGTTGAGCCACTTCATCCACATAGTACAATCCTTGGCGCTCAGTACCACGTCCAATAATCACACCCGTCCTGATATCCTGTAGAAGGCAAAAAGTAGGGTGCATTAGTACCGTGCAATTCAGCTCTTTGGTAATATGGCTAATGGAGAGCAGTTTGTGTGACAATGATGGAACATAGAGACAATTTGATAATTTCATAGTTGGTGAAATTTCAATAGTCCCTCCTCCTTTTACTTGCATCATTCCATTGTTTGCGGTATGGATTTGAGTTTTTTGAGGATTGGACATTGACTGTATGTCCAACGGTTCATATGTCATGGTGTCAGTGGCACCAGAATCGAATATCCAAGACCTGTTTTTTTCCTGATTGATTTTCATTTTTTTTTGGTAAATACGCTGTCGCTACGGATAAGACAGCAGACCAACGTATTTAATAAATATGCTGGACACTTGAACTCGCGTTCAAGATTTATCAATTACGCCGGGGAACAAATATGCTGGACCACTTAAATCCACCAGAATTACGACGCCCGAGAAAGACGTTATCTTACCGGCGTATTTATCAAATACGCCAGGTAACTTGAACTCGCGTTCAAGATTTGAGTTTGTCAAAAAAAAAAAAAAAAACAAATCCGCTAGCCAAACTTCAACTAGCAGTGGTTTTATAATATGTTTCTCAAACTTCAAGAAAACCCTCACAAATACGCCGTCTTTAATTTGCAGTGGATACCAGTTTCTCGAATTTTCTCCTCAACAAATACGCTGTCTCTTAAAGAAACTCTCATAAACCTAGTTTCTCCAAAAAATATCCTATCAGATCGATTCACAGCAGATTTACGATGTGCTGAAAACCATTTCTAGGGTTTATAACCACCAGATCTTCATCCGACGATACTTTCTCCGGCGGCTGGTTGCAGTTTGCGAAAACAATCGGAAGGGTTTGTGATGGTGACGAAGAGAAGATGAGAAAGCAACTGTCAGTTCCGGCGGTCAATGTTTGCGAAACGGAGGTTGTTGGCGGCGGCGGTGAGCGGCCGGTTTGCTGACAAGATGAACGCGGCGACTGTTGATGTCGGCGTCTGCTACTGTTGTTGTTTTTTTTGGTGCGGACAGGTTTGATTTTCGGATTTTGATTTTGATTTGATTATCAGGTTGATTGTAGATGATGAGCAACGTTTTCCAGAATCAGAAACACTGCTCTGATACCATGTTGTGTGGTATAGAGAATAATCTCTGATTTGAGTTTGAATTGTATTGTGCTAGAGCTAGGGTTATAGAATAAGGTGTTTATATAGAACACCATTTTATACATTTACCCCTATACTATGACATATTGTTTACTTTCCGACAGTTTCGTTAACAGAAGGAAGAGAAAAGAAGTTGAAGTTGAAGTGGAAGGAAAATTTTTCCTCGTAGCTTTTCTCTTCCTTTCAGCTGGAGGGGGTGTGTTCCCGCACCTCCTGAACCACCCTTTTCTTGTCTCCTTGCCGCTCTCTCACATGTTGATTTCCCTAATTTTGCTGAGGTGGACAGTTTTTCTCGATGGGTTTGCGAGTTGGACTCCATCCACCCTAATGTTGATCTCAATCTTTCTCACTGTACATGTTCTCACTTTCGTTATGTTTATTTAATACAGACAGAAACGACACATTAACACCACGAAGACGACTCTGAATTAACACCACGAAGCCTGCTCGAGTCCGGATACATTTTGTCATTGTTACCCTTTTTGTCTATTGTGATGTCTTTCTTGTTTTAAAAAAAAACCTTGTTTTCATAACAAATACTTGTTTTTTGCACTCTTAAATAATTTCCCAGGTTGCACGGGACAGCCATCTCATTGGATTCTATAACGAGTCATAACTTGCTATTATTCTCAACGCAACTGAAAGCGAAATCATCGCTACAAAGCAATGCACCCAAACACATAAACAGCAAGACAAAAACAACACAGAATTACTAAAATCAAATGAACAATGATTCAACAGAACTAAATGTTAAACAATTTCTTTAAACCACAACCAACTCCTACATCTAACATCAACGAAAATAAAAAAAAAAAACTTAAAATGAAAGAATAAAACTAGCTCAACACCTAACCTGACCTGAGATTAACCGCCGACACACAAGTGAAAAGCAATTCACCGCCGCAGCTTCTGATGTCAAATTACTAATTACCCAACCGCTTAACAGAACTTCCAGTGATTATCACAGTTCACACACGTTACAAACGTCGTCATCGGTTCATCAGCGCTCCGAGTCTGCAACTGGTAATAAGTGCACTTCCGCTTCCCACACCGCTCACATTTAAACTGATCAGTGGTGGCCTTCGGTGGCCCGCCACGCTCACACTCAAACAACGCCTTCTCTTTTATTTTCACATTCTGCATTTGCCGCTCGGTGCTCGCCATTTCTTCAGGCGTCAACTCCACGATCCTCTCGGGTTTCAGTTCTCCAAAAAGTATTTTTCTTCGGAAATCAGGATTCTTTGGATCCTTGACGTTAAACATTATTGATCGGTATTTAAACTTCTGGGTTCCGTTAGATTTTCCCCATTTTTCAAACATTGCTAACTCAACAGATATCGCAATCCTGTAAGGGTCACTAGCGGTCACTTTATCCTTTGATTCATCATCGTCAACCTCCCCTGCA